>CAMZMU010000107.1:49750704-50385906 GCA_947311845.1 Poa pratensis | reverse complement strand
GCGAGCGGTGAAGACACCGAGGGCTACTCCCATGGTGGGATCAAGGGGCGCCGTCAGACTCGGCCCGCCAGAGGACTCAGACCCACCGTCTTCGAACGAAGAAGAATACGACTCTGCAAGGAGGAGACGCCGAGTACGAGACCCCCAGAGACTCGACCCACTGTATTCGAGCGGCAAAGAAGACGAATCCAACGAGGAGCACGCGCCTGAGGAGGAGGAGCACGCGCTGGAGGAAGAGGCGCCCAAGGAGCACACGGCGGAGGAGGAGGCGCACGCGCCGAAGGAGGAGCAGAAGAAAGAGTCAACCGTAAGAAGAGACGTCATGCCGAGTATGACAATGGTGCGAAGGAAGGCGGAAGAAGAACAATAGAGTAGATAGTAGTTCTTCTGTAGTTGTACATTATTATTGTTCTTGTTCTGCATTGTTCGAAACAGGCCCAGCCGTCAGTGACCAAATTAAAGGATATGGTTATTTGGCACCTCCGTTTCCGATGTGGCACTTGTACTATAAATGCTAGATACCGGCAACCCTAATGCTCACTCTCACTCTCACGATCTGAACACAATGTGGCGGCGGCTCCTAGTAGCGTGGCAAGATCTAACCCTCACTCTCTGATACGTCTCCAACGTATCCATAATTTCTGCTGTTCCATGCTTATATTATACCATTTGCTACATGTTTTATATACACTTCGTATCACTTTTATGCATTTTCTGGGACTAACCTATTAACAAGATGCCACAGTGCCAGTTCCCTGTTTTCTGCTGTTTTTGGTTTCAGAAAGTTACTTCTGGAAATATTCTCGGAATTGCACGAAACAAAAGGCCAGTCCCTATTTTTCCAGCACGTACACGGAGTCCGAAGGAGAGACGAAGAGAGCCACGAGGTGGCCAAACCACCAGGCGCGGCAGTGGGCCCAGCCGCGCCTGGTGGTTTGGGCCCCTCGGGGGTCCGCCGACATCGCCCCTTCGCCTATTTATTCCCCGAGACGCGAAAACCCTAAAACACCGAGCCTTTCATCCAGAACATATTCGCTGCCGCCGCCGTCGTCAACCCTAACTCGGGGGGTTCTGAAGCTCTTCCCGGCACCCTGCCGGAGAGGGGAATCATCACCGGAGGGCTCTACATCGCCATGCCCGCCTCCGGAGTGATGCGTGAGTAGTTCATCCTTGGACTATGGGTCCATAGCAGTAGCTAGATGGTTGTCTTCTCCACTTGTGCCATCATGTTTAGATCTTGTGAGCTGCCTATCATGATCAAGATCATCTTATTGTAATGCTACATGTTGTGTTTGCTGGGATCTGACTTATATTGATACCTATGTGGAGCTGAATATTATATTATCATGTCTATGTCATTTGTGATCTTGCATGCTCTCCGTTACTTGTTGAAGCCTTGGCCACGTGAATACTTGTAACTCCAAGAGGGGGTATTTATGCATGATAGTTGGGTTCAACCTCTATTTAACCTGGGATAGTGACAGCAAGTTCTAAGGTTGTAGATGTGTTGTTGCCACTAGGGGTAAAACAGCAATGCTTTATTCAAGGATGAATGTATTGTTTACATTACGCACATTACTTAATGCAATTGTCTGTTGCTTGCAACTTAATACTGGAAGGGGTACGGATGTTAACCGGAAAGTGGACTATTTAGGCATAGATGCATGCTGGATAGCGGTCTATGTACTTTGTCGTAATGCCCAAATGAATCTCATAGTAGACACCACAGCTCACACATGCATGTTATATGCACTTATCAATTGTCAATTGCCCAGCTGTAATTTGTTTACCCAGCATGTTAGTTATCTTATTGGAGAGACACCACTAGTGAACTGTGGACCCCGGTCCATTCTTTTACATCTGAAATACAATCTACTGCAATCATTGTTCTCTACTGTTTTATGCAAACAAACATCATTTCCATTCGATACGTTTAACCCTTTGTTTTCAGCAAGCCGGTGAGATTGACAACCTCACTGTTAAGTTGGGGCAAAGTAATTTGATTGTGTTGTGCAGGTTCCACGTTGGCACCGGAATCCCTGGTGTTGCGCCGCACTACACTCCTTCACCAACACCTTCGAAGCAAACCTCGTTTTCCTACTGGTTCGATTAAACCTTGGTTTCATACTGAGGGAAAACTTACTGCTGCACTCATCATACCTTCCTCTTGGGGTTCCCAACTGACGTGTGACGTACAAGCATTGTTTCTGGCACTATTAACCTAGAGCCACCAACACGTTTTCTGGCGCCGTTGCCGGGGAAAACGAATTGCTTCTGCAAGGGGAGTCTCTCACACCCAATCTCTTTACTTTGTTATTTGTCTTGCTTAGTTTATTTTTATTTAGTCTTGTTTGCTCTCTTTATCAAAAACACAAAAAAATTAGTTACTTGTTTAATTCAGTTTGATTTTGTTTTTCAAAATGAGTACTCCTGAGAACACTAAGTTGTGTGACTTCACTAGCACAAACAACAATGATTTCATATGCACTCCTATTGCTCCACCTGCTTCTACAGCAGAATTTTATGAAATTAAACCTGCTCTATTAAATCTTGTTATGAAAGAGCAATTTTCTGGTGTTAGTACTGATGATGCTGCTGCCCATCTTAATAACTTTGTTGAACTTTGTGAAATGCAAAAGTATAAGGATATGGATGGGGATATTATAAAACTGAAACTTTTTCCTTTCTCCTTGAGAGGAAGAGCTAAAGAATGGTTGCTTTCTTTGCCTAGAAATAGTATTAATTCTTGGACAAAATGCAAAGATGCTTTCATAGGGAAATATTATCCTCCTGCTAAGATTATATCCTTGAGAAGTAGCATTATGAATTTTAAACAACTTGATAATGAACATGTTGCTCAAGCTTGGGAAAGAATGAAATCTTTGGTGAAGAATTGTCCCACTCATGGACTGACTACTTGGATGATCATCCAAACCTTTTATGCAGGATTAAATTTTTCCTCAAGGAACTTATTGGATTCAGCCTCTGGAGGAACCTTTATGTCCATCACTTTAGGTGCAGCAACAAAGCTACTTGATGATATGATGATCAACTATTCCGAATGGCACACCGAAAGAGCTCCTCAAGGTAAGAAGGTAAATTCTGTTGAAGAAACCTCCTCTTTGAGTGATAAGATTGATGCTATTATGTCTATGCTTGTGAATGGTAGATCTCATGTTGATCCTAATAATGTTCCTTTAGCTTCATTGGTTGCTCAAGAAGAGCATGTTGATGTAAACTTCATTAAAAACAACAACTTCAACAACAATGCTTATAGGAATAATTTTGGTAGCAACAATTATAAGCCTTATCCTTCAAATGGTTATGGCAATTCTTATGGTAATTCCTACAGCAACAATAGAAGTGTGTCCTCTGATCTTGAAGCTATGCTTAAAGAATTTATTAGCACACAAAAAGCTTTCAATAAAACTGTTGAGGAAAAGTTTGAAAAAATTGATGATCTTGCTCTAAAGTTGATAGTCTTGCTCATGATGTTGAAATTCTAAAACTGAAAGTTATGCCTAATGAAGTTAAAGATATTAAGTCATTTGCTACAGCAAATGCCATCCAAGTTCGAATTGATAATAATATTAGGATGTTGGCTGAATTGCATGCTAGGTGGGAAAAAGAGGAAGAACTTGAAAAAGAGAATAGTATAGTTAGAGTTTGTACTATCACCACCACTAGTAATGCTAATGTTTCACATGCTAGTAAACCTCCTACTATTGATGGTAATGTTATTGGTGTTGTAATGTCTCTACTACTTCTGCTAAGCGTTTGAAATTGCCTAAAACTGCTGAAACTTTTTCTGATAAAAGTGCTGAAATTTTTCAAACTATTGGAGACAATGGTTCCACCACCATTGACAATAATGATTTTGATTTTGATGATTGTAACATCTCTGAAGTTATTATGTTCTTGCAAAAATTAGCTAGAAGTCCCAATGCTAGCACTATTAATTTGGCTTTTACAAAGCATATTACAAATGCTCTTTTGCAAGCTAGGGAGGAGAAGTTGAAACTTAAAGCTTCTATTCCTAGGAAATTAGAAGATGGTTGGGAACCCATCATTAAGGTAAAGGTGAATGATTTTTATTGCAATGCCTTGTGTGATCTTGGTGCAAGTGTTTCAGTTTTGCCCAAGAAGCTTTATGATATTCTTGATTTGCCACCTTTGGAACATTGTTATTTGGATGTTTTTCTCGCTGATAATGCTATGAAGAAACCTTTGGGGCGAGTTAATGATGTTTTTATTACGTAAAAATAACCTTGTCCCCGTTGATTTTATTGTTATGGATATTGAATGCAATGCATCTTGTCCTATTGTTTTGGGAAGACCTTTTCTTCGAACTGTTGGTGCCATCATTGATATGAAAGAAGGTAATATAAGGTACCAATTTCCTCTCAAGAAAGGTATGGAACACTTCCCTAGGAAGAGAATGAAGTTACCTTTTGACTCTATTGTTAGAGCAAGTTATGATGTTGATGCTTCTTCTCTTGACACTTGATTTTCACTTTCTGCGCCTAGCTGAAAGGCGTTAAAGAAAAGCGCTTATGGGAGACAACCCATCGTTTTTATTTGCTGTTATTTTTGTTTTCTTTGAGTCAAGGAGTTTTGTTACTTCTGTAGCAACTCCTTTGTATCTTTATTTTATCGCAATGTTGTGCCAAGTAAAGTTCTATATTGAAAGTTGATGCAAGATTTGGATTTCTGCGCAGTGACAGATTTTTAGCTGTCACGGATTTGAGCTTATCTCCCTGTAGAAAATTCAAAAAATTCTGAGAAAAATCACGCATATTCCTGAGATATGTACGCAACTTTCATTATTTTAGGCCAGATCCATCTGAGCAACTTAAGTGCCTCGAAAAAATTCGTCATTCCAGACTGTTCTGTTTTTGACAGATTCTGCCTTTTGTTTTGCATTCGCTCTTTTACTGTGTTTGTGTGGATTTCTTTGCTCCACAAAGCATTGGTGGCTGTAGCTAATGTCCAGAAGCTTTGGGATTGATTGTATCATTACAGAATATGAGAATTTTTGATTATGCACTAACCCTCTAATGAGAACTGTCTTGAGTTTGGTGTGAAGGAAGTTTTCAAGGATCAAGCGAGAAGGGTGATATTATGTGATCAAGAAGAGTGAAAAGCCTAAGCTTGGGGATGCCCCCGTGGTTCATCCCAACCATATTCAGAGAGACTCAAGCGTCTAAGCTTGGGGATGCCCAAGGCATCCCCTTCTTCATCAACAAACTTATCAGGTCATCTCTAGTGAAACTATATTTTAATTCTTTCACATCTTATGCGCTTTACTTGGAGCGTCTGTGTGTTTTTATTTTTGTTTTTGTTTGAATAAATTCGGATCCTAGCAATCCTTGTGTGGGAGAGAGACACGCTCCGCTTTTTCATGTGAATACTCATGTTCTTCACTTATATTTGTTGAGTATTCTTAACTAGCTACTGCAGTGCTTTTAGCTCCTGTTTTTCATGCATCTCTTCGAGCTGTTAGCACTTGTTTATAAATACTCTCTTGCTGCATTATATTATCATTTGGAGAGTTTATGTTTAAATAAATTATTGGTGTTTGTTTGGAAGAAAGAAAATGCTACATGTAGTAGTTGGTATTGGAAAAGACATATGCATTCTTGTAGATCATTGTCTTGTTTTGATTTGATGCTTTGCAATTGTTTTGAGCTCTCAAGTAGATCATGTTTAAGCTCTTGCATCATGTAGTTAAAGCCTAGTAGTGGAGAACTACCGTAGAGCTTGTTGAGACTTGGGATGCATATTTGTTCTCTCTAAGGTCTAGATATTTTCTGGTAAAATGTTTGAGCAACAAGGAAGACAGTGTAGAGTCTTATAATACTTGCAATATGTTTTTATGTGATTCTTGCTGTACCGGTTTATACTTGTGTTTGCTTCAAACAACCTTGCTAGCCTAAACTCTGTACTGAGAGGGAATGCTTCTCGTGCATCCAAAACTTGAGCCAAAACCCATGCCATTTGTGTCCACCATACCTACCTACTATGTGGTATTTCCTGCCATTCCAAGTAAATATTTCATGTGCTACCTTTAAACTATTCAAAACTTTATTACTCCTTATTTGTGTCAATGTTTTATAGCTCATGAGGAAGTATGTGGTGTTTTATCTTTCAATCTTGTCATTTACTTCTGACAGACTTTCACCTGGACTAGTGGCATATACATCCGCTTATCCAATAATTTGCAAAAAGAGCTGGCAACGGGGTGCCCAGCCCCAATTAATTACAACTTTCATTAATAATTCTCTTCACATGTTTTGCCCTGATTTATCAGTAAGCAACTTAATTTTGCAATAGACACTCCTCCATGGTATGTGAATGTTGGAAGGCACCCGAGGATTCGGTTAGCCATGGCTTGTGTAAGCAAAAGGTTGGGAGGAGTGTCATCTATAAAGAAACTAAAATACATGTGTAAACAAAAGAGAAGAGGGATGATCTACCTTGCTGGTAGAGATAACGTCCTTCATGGGAGCCGCTCTTTGAAAGTCTGGTTGACAAGGGGGTTAGAGTGCCCACTACCATTCGTTGACAACAACAAACACCTCTCAAATACTTATTTTGTGCTCTCTATATGCTTTCGAAAACTTAAAAAGCTCTAGCACATGATTTAATCCCTGCTTCCCTCTGCGAAGGGCCTATCTTTTACTTTATGTTGAGTCAGTTTACCTACTCCTTTCTATCTTAGAAGCAAACACTTGTGTCAACTTTGTGTGCATTGATTCTTACATATTTACTTATTGCACTTGTTATATTGCTTTATGTTGACAACTATCCATGAGATATACATGTTACAAGTTGAAAGCAAATGCTGAAACTTAATCATCCTTTGTGTTGCTTCAATGCCTTTTACTTTGAATCTATTGCTTTATGAGTTACCTCTTATGCAAAACTTTTTGATGCTTGTCTTGAAAGTACTATTCATGAAAAGTTTTTGCTTATATGATTCATTGTTTACTCTTTATCTATTTGTTAGCAAACTATAGATCATTGCTTTGAGTCACTTCATTCATGACATGAGCCTTGCAATATATTGATCAAGATTGTGTGAAAGCATGTCTCCTCAGAAATTATTTGTTGTTATCGTTTTACCTACTCGAGGACGAGTAGAACTAAGCTTGGGGATGCTTGATACGTCTCCAACGTATCCATAATTTCTGCTGTTCCATGCTTATATTATACCATTTGCTACATGTTTTATATACACTTCGTATCACTTTTATGCATTTTCTGGGACTAACCTATTAACAAGATGCCACAGTGCCAGTTCCCTGTTTTCTGCTGTTTTTGGTTTCAGAAAGTTACTTCTGGAAATATTCTCGGAATTGCACGAAACAAAAGGCCAGTCCCTATTTTTCCAGCACGTACACGGAGTCCGAAGGAGAGACGAAGAGCCACGAGGTGGCCAAACCACCAGGCGCGGCAGTGGGCCCAGCCGCGCCTGGTGGTTTGGGCCCCTCGGGGGTCCGCCGACATCGCCCCTTCGCCTATTTATTCCCCGAGACGCGAAAACCCTAAAACACCGAGCCTTTCATCCAGAACATATTCGCTGCCGCCGCCGTCGTCAACCCTAACTCGGGGGGTTCTGAAGCTCTTCCCGGCACCCTGCCGGAGAGGGGAATCATCACCGGAGGGCTCTACATCGCCATGCCCGCCTCCGGAGTGATGCGTGAGTAGTTCATCCTTGGACTATGGGTCCATAGCAGTAGCTAGATGGTTGTCTTCTCCACTTGTGCCATCATGTTTAGATCTTGTGAGCTGCCTATCATGATCAAGATCATCTTATTGTAATGCTACATGTTGTGTTTGCTGGGATCTGACTTATATTGATACCTATGTGGAGCTGAATATTATATTATCATGTCTATGTCATTTGTGATCTTGCATGCTCTCCGTTACTTGTTGAAGCCTTGGCCACGTGAATACTTGTAACTCCAAGAGGGGGTATTTATGCATGATAGTTGGGTTCAACCTCTATTTAACCTGGGATAGTGACAGCAAGTTCTAAGGTTGTAGATGTGTTGTTGCCACTAGGGGTAAAACAGCAATGCTTTATTCAAGGATGAATGTATTGTTTACATTACGCACATTACTTAATGCAATTGTCTGTTGCTTGCAACTTAATACTGGAAGGGGTACGGATGTTAACCGGAAAGTGGACTATTTAGGCATAGATGCATGCTGGATAGCGGTCTATGTACTTTGTCGTAATGCCCAAATGAATCTCATAGTAGACACCACAGCTCACACATGCATGTTATATGCACTTATCAATTGTCAATTGCCCAGCTGTAATTTGTTTACCCAGCATGTTAGTTATCTTATTGGAGAGACACCACTAGTGAACTGTGGACCCCGGTCCATTCTTTTACATCTGAAATACAATCTACTGCAATCATTGTTCTCTACTGTTTTATGCAAACAAACATCATTTTCCATTCGATACGTTTAACCCTTTGTTTTCAGCAAGCCGGTGAGATTGACAACCTCACTGTTAAGTTGGGGCAAAGTAATTTGATTGTGTTGTGCAGGTTCCACGTTGGCACCGGAATCCCTGGTGTTGCGCCGCACTACACTCCTTCACCAACACCTTCGAAGCAACCTCGTTTTCCTACTGGTTGATAAACCTTGGTTTCATACTGAGGGAAAACTTACTGCTGCACTCATCATACCTTCCTCTTGGGGTTCCCAACTGACGTGTGACGTACAAGCATTGTTTCTGGCACTATTAACTTAGAGCCACCACTCTCCCAAATATGAGTTGCGCGGCCGGCATCGCCGCCTCGCATCTTCCCCGAGCGGCACGGCGGGCATCGCCCCTCGAGTGCTGCCGACATTAGTCCGGATCCGCTGGTATAGTCTCTCAATGAGTATATCCGTTGCACTTGCAACCGTTTTAGTAACTTACATGTTTGTATTGTTGTACATCCACTGAAAGTAGCATAGAAATCTTGTCTACTATTATGTGGCCTCTGTTTAGCATATTTAATTGCAACTCTTTGTAGTATCGCTAATTTGGTTAATTAGTACCTATTTGTGGAATTGTCGATGATGAATACACCCCTCACTACTATGTTAATATGGTTAAGGTTTAGGGTCAAGGATTGGTTTATAATCACATTATGACCTAGACCCTAGATCTTACACTCTATTTAAAGTCTAGTAGGGTTATGTTCGAGTCTTATACATTAAATTAATTTTAGTTGACAACTTTTTGTCAATTTAATGATTATCCTCGTTAATGGTTTTGTGTAGCTAACTTGTAATTGTATGATGTAATAATATGTTTCGGTGACAATTCATAAAAATGGTGAGGCTATTGAAGGAATCATGGCCTTAAAGGTCTGCCTCCAAATCGTTTCCTAAGTACAGCAAGCTCACGGATATAGGCGCTTAAGGTGTAAAATGTTTTCATCTTAAAATGTATTTATGTCATGTAGCATCATATTTGACTCTATTCTTACTATCCATGTTTTTTTTTATGCAGAAGCATCATGCAGATCCAAACAAACTTATTTAAATGAGCTAAATACAAATGGATCATATCCGTGAACCGTCGATGTTGTTACGTTTCGTTGCACTGTACAAAACACTTTTAAATTACAGTGTGGCCGAAATGTCACAGCGGTGACGTTATTATATGTCGGCGACACTGTCCAAAAAGAAGATTGAATTCATGAACTTGCCAAAGTTGTGAGGCAAATGTAATAGCAAGTCTTAAAGATAAGTTTAGTTATGAAGGACAAGGATAAGTTTAGTGAGGAATGACAATGATAGATTTAGCTAGGCATGCATGCCAAAGATAGATTTAGCGAGGCATGACAATGATAGATTTAGCGACTGATACGTCTCCAACGTATCCATAATTTCTTATGTTCCATGCTTATATTATACCAATTGCTACATGTTTTATATACACTTCATATCACTTTTATGCATTTTCTGGACTAATCTATTAACAAGATGCCGAAGTGCCAGTTCCCTGTTTTCTGCTGTTTTTGGTTTCAGAAAAGTACTTCTGCGAATATTCTCGGAATTGCACGAAACAAAAGGCCACGTCCCTATTTTCCAACACGTACACGAAGTCCGAAGGAGAGACGAAGGAGGGCGCCGAGGTGGAAAAACCACATGGTGCGCGGCCAGGGGTGGGACCGCGCCACCAGGTGAGGTGGGCCCCTCGGGCATCTACCGACGCCGCCCCTCGCCTATTTATTCCCCCCGCGAAAACCCTAAAACACCAAGTCATATTCCACGAAGAGTTCCGCAGCGCCGCCGCCATCGACGACAAGTTTCGGGGGACAGAATCTCTGTTCCGGCACGCCGCCGGGACGGGGAATTGCCCCGGAGTCATCTCCATCGACTCCACCGCCATCTTCATCGCTGCTGCTGACTCCCATGATGAGGAGGGAGTAGTTCTCCCCCGAGGCTGAGGGCTCTACCGGTAGCTATGTGGTTCATCTCTCTCTCCCATGGTGTGATCTTTATGTGATCATGTGTATTGCTAGTATCGCTGAATACATTAATAATGTTTATGCTACTCAAGTGATTTTGTCTAATTTCTGGAGTCATTGTGACAACACGGTATCAAGGTGACAGTGTGGGTACTTGTGTGAATCTATGAATAATTTAGACATTTATCATGGCTTATTCTTGGGAATTGTGGTGTTTGTTTACTCAGACTTTGAGGTGTGCTTTTGCAGCCCTACGCATAGTACTCTTGCTTCATCAAGAAGGAGAATAATCCCGAGTAGTATTTACTTGTGTTCAGTTGTGCTAATCTAGTTGAATATCTATTATGCACTCCAGAGGTTACTTAATATGAACTCCGGTACTCTCCACGGTGTAAAGGTGACAGTGTGTGCACCGTGTGTGACTCCTTTATGACGTTGTGGCGCTTGTTTACTCCGGCTTGAGGTGTGCTTTTGTAGCCCTACACAATGAATGGTGTTTGTTATCCAATAAGAGAGTGTTTAAGAGTAGCTTTTACTTATTCAGTTATGAGATCATTGTTGAGAGTGTCCACTAGTGAAAGTATGATCCCTAGGCCTTGTTTCTAAGCATTGAAACACCGTTTCCAACAAGTTCTGCTACATGTTTGCTTGCTGCCATTTTATTTCAGATTGCAATTACTACTTATCACCATCCATATTACTTGTATTTCACTATCTCTTCGCCGAACTAGTGCACCTATACATCTGACAAGTGTATTGGGTGTGTTGGGACACAAGAGGCTTCTTGTATATTAATTGCAGGGTTGCTTGAGAGGGACATCTTTGACCTCTACCTCCCTGAGTTCGATAAACCTTAGGTGATTCACTTAAGGGAAACGTGCTGCTGTTCTACAAACCTCTACTCTTGGAGGCCCAACACTGTCTACAAGAATAGAAGCGTGTGTAGACATCAGCGACGCATGTGTAATTCGTCATCTTGTGATGCAATGTAATGGTGACATTTCGTATACGTTATGAATGAATTTGCTATCAGTTTTGTGCTTGTGCTATTAGATTTTAAATGTCCAGTGGCATATGTATTCCTGCTGTGGAACGGCACTGCAAATGAGTAGAACTACATACTCCATTGCTGATGAGGCCGACAAATCGGCAACGGAGATGTGTGGCTAACCGTGCCAAAAACTAGCCTCGTCAGTGACGGTTAATGCCTCCGTCACTGATGTGGCCCTTCACATCAGCAGCTAGCAAGGCTCGGGCAACGTACCATTTCTCCGTCTCCGATGAAGCTTTTAACCCGTTTCTCATATGTCGTTTTGTACTAGTGTTTGGCACTATAGTGGTCTAGCATGCCGGTGATAGTTCAAGGTTTAAGATAGATTATGTGGCTCTGCTTTAAACTCATTGATCAAAATAGGATTGCACATTGTTTAGCTTATTATGGTAGATATAGGGTAGTTGTGAACTAAGATCTTTGTTACACTCATACACTGTAGAACCATCTATGCAATATTCAGATACTACAATGTACGCACATATTTTAATATATAAAGTAACTTGTAGTCATATATTTATTTTACTTTGATTCAACATACTTCAGTTCACCAAGTTCAAGCTAAATTTTGACAAATAACATAATCTGAATGGTAAATTATAATTTCACATTAACACTTGTGTGTATGTAATTATGGGTGTTTGAATAACAACCATATTGTCTTCATATTTCCCATACACTTATGTGGCAATGATCAATACAATCAAGAACATTCTCAATGCAAGTGAAAGATATTGAAAATGGGCATAGTTAAAATAAGTTAAGTGGTGGAATTACCAAAGAAAAAGGGTAAAAATGTTCAGTATAAACAGGTGCAGGTTGCTTCCGCATTTCGTTGGCGATGGCGGCGGCTACCACGAACAATTCTCAAACTCTGGATACTGATCGGCACTGACGAACTACTAACAGATAGATAGGGCAGGGGATCAATCTCAACAAATCATATCCCGTATTTTACTCTCAATCTGTTGGAAATCGCTACGCGCATGTAGACGTGGATCCAAGTCCGGCCCACGAGTTCATATTGGTTTAATTTACGTGAGCAGCTAGCTGTGCGCAGATAAAACCGATGAACCAGGACCCATATCTGGTTTTTTTATTGTATGTATGAGACCTGTTTCCTGTGATGTGTCAAAAAAAGTTACCATGCGCATGAAGGAGATATGCCCTAGAGGCACTTAATAAAGATAATTTATTTGTCATATCTCAATTGTTCGTAATATGTTTTATACCATGCTATAACTGTATTAAGCGAAAACATTAATACACGTGTGGTAGATAAACAACCAGGTCCCTAGTAGCCTCTATTTAACTAGTCATTGTGCAATCGATGATCGAGGTTTCCCGATCATGTGACGTTGGTGTCAATTGACAATGGAGTCATATCATGTAGAATGATGTGATGGACATACCCAATATTTGTAGGACGTAGTCATTACGCCTTGACCGTGAGATCAACTCTTATCGCTATTCCTAGAAGATGCTTTGATTGCATCAAACATCATATCTTATATAGGATGACAATAACGGTGTCCCTCTCGGGTATCGAAGGGAGTATGTTGAGATGAGGGATCAAGAGCGGGATTTGCCAATCCACATAGCAGGATAGATACTCTGGGCCCACTCGGTGAGATTATGTCAATGAGCTTGCAAGCATGTGACTAGGTCACGAGGACATAATATCACGGACGAGTAAAGAATAGTGTTGTCGATAACGAGATCAAGCTAGGTATCATGATATCTAAGAACGAGTCTCGGACACACTAAGTATCGCCAGGCAAAAGGTTTAAGACTCGACGTATAAGGTTCGAACGGAAAAATTATTCGTTATCTCACAGGGATTAATCCTGGTATCCAAGGTCCACAGATTAGTCATTGATCGGAGAACGTGTCTCGATCATGTCTGGAGAGATCTCGAACCGTAGGGTAACACACTTAAGGGGAGATGACATGTTTATTTAGATTGGACGTAGAGAAGAAAATAGAGAGAAGAACACCGGAAGTGTTCCAGACACACCGGAAGTGTTCCGGGTGATATCCGACGGAGTTCGGGGGCCAACGAAATAGTTTTTGGAGCCGTAATAAATTAGATAATCTGTATTTAATATTGATTAGTGTAATTAATAGTTAAATATATTTTTATTTAATTAATTTCAAAATTTTAAAGGTTTTTTTCATAAATGGGCCCATTATGGGAAAATCCCAAAAGAAAAGGGGGGGGCAGCCGGCCTAGATGGGCCAAATGGAGCCCACCTAGGGGCCGGCTGCCTCCTTGGCCGGCTAGGCCATGTGGGGTTTAGTCCCACATGGCTTAGCCAAGGGAGATGGTCTCCCTCCTCCACCTATATATATATGTGGGTGCCCCTTGCCTTTGAAAATACACCAGAAATTTCTCTCTCTCTCTCACCTTGAGCGTGACTCCGCAATTGGGGTAGCGCTTGGGTTGAGGTTTTCTCCACCATATGCACACCGCCGTGCTGCTGGTCTTCCGGTCCAAGTCTTCCGCTGCTCGTCCCTGGATCGGAGCCTGGAGGTCGTCATCTCCACCGTATGTGTGTGACTCCCTGCGAGGCACCACACTTGGGGTGCTAGGAGGTGTCCGCCTCTACCACCATGAGGTCGGTGTCGCCATCGTCATCGCCGTCTTCGTCGCGCCAAGATCTTCGCGACCTCGAGGTCGGTTACGTCGTCTTCATCACGCGTCGTCATCGAAACCGATCTTTTGATCGTCGACGCTTACGGCCTACAAGGGTATGTATACCGTCTATACTGTATAGTATATCTGCATAGTGTAGATCCTGGCAAGTATAAGGTTATCGTTGTTAGGGTAATTTTTGTTTTCTGCCTACGATCCCCTTCAGCGCAGTCACCATATATTTGCTATGTACAATACTTGTAAAAGAGTCCAGGACTACAGTGACTTCTTCAACCTGGAGACCCGATCAACCGGCTCAGTCTTTCGAATATGCTCACAGGGTATGGTATACGTGTATGTGTGCATTCATGCATAGGGGTGAGTATATATGAGCGGTTGCGTCTGTACTGTGTTTCGTAAAAAAAGGATTCCAACAATGACTTTATTTGTCAATATGAAGATCTGAACCGCCGGCTCAGTATTTTGAAGGTGCTGACAGGGTACATGTGTTCGTTCATAGGGGTGAATGTACATGAGCGTCTGTGTTTGGCAAAAACAAAATGTCCAGGATTGCTAATCTATCTAATACCTCTTATGAAGCAAAACCCCATTAACATGCATTTTCTATCTCAGCATGCAAGTTATCCACATCATCCATTCTCTTAGCCAACCAAATGGCAATGTCAGTCGACTAACATTCACTAAACCCAACATTTTCTTGCATGTAACATATGGAGGTCATCCACTTTTTATCCATCAAATTGTCCATGTCACTAATTTTTAATCATCAAATAAAAAAATCACCTCAATTATATTTAGCTTTTCGAAAATTATGATCAATTAAATCTTTCATATTTCTATAAACAACTTCTTATTTCATGGTTTCTAATGCTTTTTATTAAAATGACTACTCACATGTACTCACTCCGTTCCTAAATATAAGATGTTTTAGATATTACACATGTTGTCTAGATACATATACAAATAAGTGAACATACACATGTAATATGTCTAGATACATTTATGTACATGTGTATGTGAACAAAGTCTAAAATATCTTATATTTAGAAACGGAGGGAGCAGTTCCCTTCATCAACTCAGCACTTCATTCCCTTACCCCCGCGGTATAACTGATTATCTTTCTTTTTTGGAAACCGAGCATGCCCGTGCATTATGATACACTAGGCTCAGTGGGCATGGGCCGTGGGCTGGCGGCAATGGGCTTGGGGTTTGGCTTGGTCACCATTAAAAGGAAGCTGCGTTCGCGAAACGAGGGTATCAAAGACTCTACTCGTGTTGCTCACGTTCCTCCCTACCTCTCCGGTCCACAAGCGGCAACTTCGGCCGCTCTCCGACGTTATCTTCCTCCTCGCTGATGCAGCTACCAGGTCGGCCATTACAGGCACAAGAAACTGGACCATAAGACCTACACCTCAAACTGAATTAGCAAAGGAAGAAGTGAAGAGACTGCAGTACTGATGTTGAATGTCATGCATGCCTCTTAATTAAGACTGAACAAGGTGGCAGACCATGTAGTACGTCCGTCACAAACCGCTTTTATGAAAGGTCACAACATCCTAGACGGGGTGGTAATCTTGCATGAGACGGTCCACGAACTACATACTAAAAAGTTGAATGGGGTGATCCTGAAAATTGATTTTGAAAAAGCTTATGATAAAGTCAAATGGTCCTTTATTCAGCAGACCCTCAGAATGAAAGGTTTTTCTGATGAGTGGCGTGCATTAATACATAGTTTCGTTTCTGGTGGAAGTGTAGCCATAAAAGTCAATGATGACGTTGGTAAATACTTTCAGACCAAAAAGGGGCTTCGACAAGGTGACCCATTATCGACAATACTATTCAATATAGTGGCTGATATGTTAGCAGTCATGATCGAACGTGCTAAGTCTGATGGTCAGATTGAAGGGGTCATACCACATCTTGTTGATGGTGGATTATCCATTCTTCAATATGCTGATGACACAATCCTCTTTATGGAACATGACGTTGAGAAAGCTAAAAATCTTAAGCTGATTCTGTCAGCCTTTGAGCAATTATCAGGTCTTAAGATAAATTTCCATAAGAGTGAATTGTTTTGCTTCGGCGAGGCTCAACCTCAGGCATCCGTGTATGCTGATTTATTCGGTTGTGCGCAAGGCCAATTTCCGATTAAGTATTTAGGCATTCCGATTCACTATCGGCGCTTAACAAATGCTGAAGGGAAATTAGTGGAGGAGAGACTTCAAGTCCGTTTAAATAGTTGGAAAGGAAAATTATTATCCTTGGGTGGAAGATTGGTCCTCATTAATTCAGTGCTAACCAACATGGTACTGTATAAGTTATCATTCTTCCAAGTACCAAAAGGAATCCTAACTCGGTTGGATTATTTCTGATCGAGATTCTTTTGGCAAGGTGATAGTGAGAAAAGAAAATATCGTCTAGCCAAATGGAGCGTGGTTTGCCGTCCTAGAGACCAAGGGGGGCTCGGTATTCATGATCTTGAGATCAAGAACAGAGCCCTACTTGGTAAATGGTTATTTAAGCTTCTTTCAGAAGAAGGGCTATGGCAAACTCTCCTTAGAAGAAAGTATGTGGGCTCGAAAGCTGTATCCCAAGTTGTGTGGAAACCTGGGGACTCACACTTTTGGGCCGGCTTAATGGCAACGAAAAAATTCTTCTTTCCACACGGGTCTTTTACTATTCAGGATGGATCTGAGATTAGGTTTTGGGAGGATATTTGGATCGGACGAGTTCCACTCAGTGTTCAATATCCTGCCTTGTATAGTATTGTGCGACACAAAGGTGATACACTGGCCAAGGTGTTGAGTTCTTCTCCACCGGATGTGTCGTTCAGAAGAAGTCTGTTTGGTCCTAGGCTAGCATCTTGGAATGCATTGCTAAATCGGCTGGACTCTGTCCACTTGACACAAGGACCGGATAAATTCCGTTGGAATGTCACCAAGAATGGCAAGTTCTCGGTTGACTCCATGTATAAAATCTTGATCCAACCTGATATACCGGTAGATAATAATAAGAAAATTTGGACGATGAAGATACCGCTAAAAACAAAGGTTTTCGCATGGTATCTTCGTCACGGAGTAATTCTTACAAAAGATAACCTTGCAAAACGCAATTGGCATGGAAGTAAAAAGTGTGTCTTTTGTCATCAAGACGAGACTATTCAACACTTTTTTTCAGTGCAAATTCGCCTCTTCTATATGGTCAGCTATCCAGATAGGCTCTACATTATACCCTCCACGTAGTGTCTCGAATATTTTCGGGGGCTGGCTGAATGGTGTGGACCCTAGGTTCAAGATGCGTATTAGGATGGCAGCGATTGCTGTGATTTGGTCGCTATGGCTATGTAGAAATGACAAGGTTTTCAATGACAAATCTGGTTCCTTTATGCAGGTTATCTACAGGTGCACAGCTACGGTTCGTTCTTGGCTGCCGCTGCAGCGTGTGGAGCATCGGGATCTAGTTTCCGAGGCGATGGCGCGCTTGGAGGCTGTGGCCAGGGAGCTGTTCTCGCACCATGGATGGCAACATGATCTACGGATATGCCCTCCTCTACCATAGACGTTTTTACAATTTCTCATTTTGATATGTAATTCGCCTCTTTTTTATCGCTATTTGGAGACTGTTGAACTTGTGAGGCTGTGTGCACCTTAGCTGTGTAGAGGCCGGGTGTAATGCTTAAAACTCTTTATGTAATAAAAACTCCCTTTATCGAAAAAAATGCCTCTTAATTTGTTTCAAGCTTTAATCCTTCAATCTACTAGCACATATTTCTAATCATTTGTCTTGGAGCTTGCATTCCTGTCCATAATCCAAATGCCTTACCTGATCATCACCCACAGTCCTAACATGCCACACACCAACCCCAATGCCTGTGTGTCACACACCAGTGCTGAACAACAACAATATGTGGTATCCAATGGCTGCCAGTGCCCGTGGGGTGAAGAAAGCTTCAGCACCAATATGTGGTTTGAAGAAAACATAGCTCATATCGCTGTAAACCACCAGCACGTCTTTTCTGTGCCATAAGAAACCTTCCAGCTTATGGCACCTGGTTTTTGTGCTTCCGTTTACCACTATGCATATATTAATATCTTTCCTTCATCAACGCAGCAACTTGTCGATGCAATTACTAGATATGGCTATACAAGTAAAAGAACCACCAAGCTTGTATCCAAGCATTACCTAACTGATTACGCAATGGTGCCTGAAGACGCTTCAGCAAACACCACACATCACAAGAAGCACAAGACTGCGACGCAAGCTGTCTAGAGGTAGTTTTCTTCACGAAGTAAAGATCAGTCGCAAAGCGTCATGGTACCGTAGGGATAGGACTCCTATCTATCGTAGACTGGTAGGAGTACAGGATCCGGTTACGTAGCATCTTAATTAATCCCATACAAGTTATAGCGAACATAGCCTAAAACTAGTACTAAGGAAATGCAGCTCTCTCGGCTTCCTTGATGGCACCCCTATGGCTCATCATCCAACAGCTTCACATGGCATTTCTGTTTCAGATAAAACAGAGGAAGCATCAGGATATGTTTTTGCCACTTTAAGCATCAGAATGTCAAATATGCTAACAAAGCAAATAGTCAAATGTTATGTGAAATCAAAATGATAAATCTGGTCCAGCAAATTTTTTCCCAAAAAGCTACAGTATAAATATTAAATGCCTTTATATCCATATGAATAAATTTCCATTTTGGAGTTTGTATTCTAGTAAAACAAAATTCTGATCATGGAACAAGAAATGCCACACAAACTCAATTACCCTATGTTAGCTTGGACGCCAGTGGCCACTATGTATTTGACCGACAAATCATGCATAAGCTCAAGTGATATAATCTACAATCAACTCGCGTTCAAGAAAGAAATATACGATCCTCTAAGCAATATTCAGACGAAAAAACCAAGTATTCACAAGCTCATACACAACTTCAGGTTTAGAGTTCCAATTAGCAGCCGAAAATTCTTTATGATTATATTTAAGAAATAGGAAGGCAAAATTCAAAGACTGCTGGGTTCGTGCCAGTATTTCAAGACATGAAAACCTGGTAGGCAACATGTTGACAAGACTAGGCTTCTGTCAGCTCTTATACAAGACCAAGGAGTACTTTTGTAGACCCAGTTTTTAGGTCACACTGCTAATTCAGGAAACAATGATACAACAGAGTAAAAGGTCCATGCTATAAATACGAGGCTTCAGCACCACTACAGCTTGCTATTATGAGACCAGATAAGGGATAGAGCAAGTTTAGGAAGCATGTTGTCTGGTGCCAACTCAAGCTTTAACAAAAGTAACCCAAGCCCACATGTATAAGTTTCTACTATGACCGCATGTAAACACCTTGTAATATTACTAATATTACCCCTAGTACACAAGTGATTTCAAATCATTTTACAACAAGCATTCTCACCCAAGAGGAATCAATACACATGTGATTTAAATGATTTTATGGCGAGAAATCCCAAATGTCAGTTAACTAGTATTGTAAAAATAACCTAAGGAATCAATCATGCAGCTAACATCACTACGTGGCTATAACAAACAAAATGATAGATGATGCACAGTGCAACATTTTGTAGCCATGCAATAAGTGCACTATATAGGTCCTTTAAACATAAAAAGGCAAACCTGGCAGGGTCAACCTTGAGGGCAGGGAACGTGGGAGGCCAAGTCATCATAAAAGGATGGATAGAACCAAAGATTTGATCATTTCCTTTGTCATCATACACTTTACACAATGTCCTGCACTTGATATCCAAGTAGAATATGCATCGTCCTATCAGTAAGATTACAAACTGACCATTGTCTCCCACCTCGTCTATCTGCACATTAGCAGCACCTTCATTCTCAAGCGTGTGAACTGATATCCCCAAAGTATCAAGCATCTCATGCAAACAAATAGTATCAACCAGCAACCAGTTGTCCCCCTTGTGGAGCCAGACACGAAGTTGAAACTCCTCGACATGGATGAAATATAAACTGGAAGCATCATCTGCCCGTGACAGCATGCTCTTAAAATAGTCATACGTCACTCCTTCTGGGAGCTGAACTGTGGAGAAACTTGAGGCCGTCATATCCAAGACAATAATATTGTTACCAATGCCGGTCGGCACATAGATATTGTTGTCCATGAGCAGAGCTTTTGGGCCATAATGTAAAAGATGGAGGCATGTCGCCGAGGTATGCATGCACCAGGCTCCATCTTGCAACAAATACACACAGGCTGTGGACTTTCCTGCCCCCCTGGTAGACTCTCCTAACAAATACAAGTAGGACAAGCTGCTGCCTTCTTGTTTGGAGACGATTGCACTGAACATTTTTCGATTGTGGTCCTGAGTGGGCGGGAGTGGTGGGACGATTTGCATGCCTTTTTCAGCACATAGTGGGCGGTGCACTCCATGTATCCATTCAGTTCCTTTGCGGCGCCTGGTGAAGACGCTGCCGTTCCGGCATTGCATGATGTCATGCATACCAAATTTGTAGCTCTCTAGGCGGAGGATGACGGTGGCGAGCTCTGGGGGCTGAGGCGTCATAGGGACAAAGCGTGGAGAATACAACCCCTGTGACACAACCCCCTCGGTGATGTAGTAGCCTAGGAGGCGGGGCGGGTGGAGCTTGCGGAAACGGCTTAAAAACTTGGGGTCGGAGGCGTGCCCGAGCCAGCGCTTGCAGACGAGGGCTGCACGGACGAGGGTAGTGGGGAAGCCTACGCGGACGATGATCTCCCGTAGGAGGTTGTCGTCTTCCAGAACCTTTGTCATTGCCATCGCCTGTGTCGGGGGATGCCGCAGTGCCTCGCCATCCATACGTCGTTTCTTCTCGGGACGGACCTCCCTGGGAACAAGTGCAATTGCAAATCAGCTGACGTACAGTAATCCAAATGCCACTGCAAATCAACAGCCAACGTACATCAGCGTGGTGGAATAATTCCTTTAACCAAATGCCATTGCAAATCAGCCGAGGTACAGTAATCCATCCAGCAGAAAAAAAATCTGTGCAAAATGAAATGTGGAGGGAGAACTGAAAGAGGTGGGGAGACTGGGATCTTACAGTTGAGGAAACTCCCCTCAGCAGGATCCATCGTCTATCTCGCCCTCGACTGAACCGCTGCCGCAGCAATCAAATGTTAGGAAGAAAATTTGGCTAGGGTTTCCCGCAAGAGAAGAGGAGATGAGGAATCCGGAGAGGACCGGAAGGAGAATAGCTCACCTAGAATCGGATGAGAGTACGGGAATGAGAAGCTTCAGCAGCCGCTGGGGACGGGGACAGCTCGCCGGCGCCGCCGCTCCTTTCTCTGGGTGACTTGAGCTGAGCAGACCTCTGGGTGAAGTGAAACCGCGAGACGCGATGGCTCACCTACGCTGATAATGAAGGCCCACCAAGGCCTAGCCCAGTTCATCGTTCCCAGAAAGCCCATCATCGTATCTGGCATAGATGAGACCGTACACGCTATTGTGTACTACTCCCTCCGTTCCAATTTAATTGACTTGCTATGCAACACATGTGGATGTATCTATACATGTAACATGTCTAGATACATCCACATTTAGTGGATAGCAAGTCAATTAAATTGGAACGGAGGGAGTAGCACCGTAGCACTAGCAAGCAGACACGTTTGCTCTCCAAAACGATTCTCATAACAACAAATGATGTTCATTATCAGTATTATTTAGAAGTAAAAAAATCAAATGAAGAAAGAAATCGTGGTCAAGTTCCAATGTAAGCATCAATGTTATCTTACGTGGCCAAAAAAAGATTGGTTTTTTATTAAACATATCTACACATGCAATGTAGTACTACTACATGCTACAAAGTGCTCATTTGTTTCAAATGCATTGGTTTTCGGTCTGACCACAAGAATAATCAAGAGTGCGAGCGCATGCTGATATTGCCCTTCAATTATTTTTGGAGATAAACGCACCATTGGTCACTGAACTTTAATTAGATGAGCACATTGGTCACTGAACTCTCAACTTGTTACAAACTGGTCACTGAACTCTCACAAGATGAGCACATTGGTCACTGAACTCTCAACTTGTTACAAACTGGTCACTGAACTCTCACAAGATGAGTATATTGGTCACACTTTGTCCAGCGGAGCTAATTTTGTCCGACGTGGCATGCTGACTAGACAATTGAGATTTTTTTATCGGTCTCACAACTAGAGGCGGACGTCTTCTCCCTGCTGCCCCTCGGCGCTGACTGGGACCCGCGCGACGCCACGCCCTGCGGCTGGACGGGCGTCTCCTGCGACGCCGGCGCCGTCACCGGGGTCTCCCTCGCGGGAGCCAACCTCGTCGGCCCGTTCCCCGGCGCGCTCTGCCGCCTCCCCTGCCTCGCGTCCCTCGACCTCAACCTCCAGGCCATTCGCGCCCGGCCCCGTGCCGGCCGAGCTCGGCGGCCTCACCGCGCTGCGCGTACTCTGGCTCGCTGGCTGCAACCTCGTCGGCTCCATCCCGGCGTCTCTCGGCAACCTCACCGACCTCGACCTGTCCACTAACGCGCTCACTGTGCCGATACCGCCGGAGATTGCTGGCCTTACGAGCGCCGTCCAGATCGAGCTGTACAACAACTCGCTCTCCGGCCCAATCCCGAAGGGATTCGGCAAGCTCGCGGGCGCCTACGCTGGTGCGGCTGTCCAACGCGGCGTCGGGCGGCATGCCACGTCGGACAAAATTAGCTCCGCTGGACAAAGTGTGACCAATATACTCATCTTGTGAGAGTTCAGTGACCAGTTTGTAACAAGTTGAGAGTTCAGTGACCAATGTGCTCATCTTGTGAGAGTTCAGTGACCAGTTTGTAACAAGTTGAGAGTTCAGTGACCAATGTGCTCATCTAATTAAAGTTCAGTGACCAACGGTGCGTTTATCTCTTATTTTTGTGCCCTTCAGCTATTTGTCCTCCCCAATTACTACTAACTATATTAAAGTTGGCCGGATCCGCGGCCTGAGAGCGCTCCGGTCACTGTAGATGACACTGTTCATCTACAATGTTCTACAGTACCCGGAGTACTGTAGCACTTTTCCTTTTTTTTTTTTGCAACATTTTTTCCCCACTTTTTTTTCTCAAATTTTTTTAGTTTCCCCAAAACTTATATACATGAAACATATTCGCGTCGACAAGTAGGTTCATTCTCATGAACGGTTTCGAGATTCGTCGACTCTAACTCCTCAATTTTAGATCTTCTCAATTTTTTTTTGTTTCCCCAAAACTTATATACATGAAACATATTCGCGTCGACAAGTAGGTTCATTCTCATGAACGAGTTGGCCGGATCCGCGGCCTGAGAGCGCTCCGGTCACTGTAGATGACACTGTTCATCTACAGTGTTCTACAGTACCCGGAGTACTGTAGCACTTTTCCTCTTTTTTTTTGCAACATTTTTTTCCACTTTTTTTTCTCAAATTTTTTTTGTTTCCCCAAAACTTATATACATGAAACATATTCGCGTCGACAAGTAGGTTCATTCTCATGAACGGTTTCGAGATTCGTCGACTCTAACTCCTCAATTTTAAATCAAAACGGTTTCGAGATTCGTCGACTCTAACTCCTCAATTTTAGATCTTCTCAAATTTTTTTTGGTTCCCCAAAACTTATATACATGAAACATATTCGCGTCGATAAGTAGGTTCATTCTCATGAACGGTTTCGAGATTCGTCGACTCTAACTCCTCAATTTTAAATCCAAACGGTTTCGAGATTCGTCGACTCTAACTCCTCAATTTTAGATCCAAATTCACACAAACATTTGACAAAAAAAATGTCCGGTCACTGTAGATGACACTGTTCATCTACAATGTTCTACAGTACCCGGAGTACTGTATCACTTTTCCTTTTCTTTTTGCAACATTTTTTCCCCACTTTTTTTTCTCAAATTTTTTTAGTTTCCCCAAAACTTATATACATGAAACATATTCGCGTCGACAAGTAGGTTCATTCTCATGAACGGTTTCGAGATTCGTCGACTATAACTGCTCAATTTTAAATCCAAACGGTTTCGAGATTCGTCGACTCTAACTCCTCAATTTTAGATCTTCTCAATTTTTTTTTGTTTCCCCAAAACTTATATACATGAAACATATTCGCGTCGACAAATAGGTTCATTCTCATGAACGAGTCGGCCGGATCCGCGGCCTGAGAGCGCTCCGGTCACTGTAGATGACACTGGTCATCTACAGTGTTCTACAATACCCGGAGTACTGTAGCACTTTTCCTTTTTGTTTTTTCTTTTTTGCAACATTTTTTCCCACTTTTTTTTCGCAAATTTTTTTGTTTCCCCAAAACTTATATACATGAAACATATTCGCGTCGACAAGTAGGTTCATTCTCATGAACGGTTTCGAGATTCGTCGACTCTAACTCCTCAATTTTAAATCCAAACGGTTTCGAGATTCGTCGACTCTAACTCCTCAATTTTAGATCTTCTCAAAAAAAATTTGGTTCCCCAAAACTTATATACATGAAACATATTCGCGTCGACAAGTAGGTTCATTCTCATGAACGGTTTCGAGATTCGTTGACTCTAACTCCTCAATTTTAAATCCAAACGGTTTCGAGATTCGTCGACTCTAACTCCTCAATTTTAGATCCAAATTCACACAAACATTTGACAAAAAAAATGTCCGGTCACTGTAGATGACACTGTTCATCTACAATGTTCTACAGTACCCGGAGTACTGTAGCACTTTTCCTTTTTTATTTTTTGCAACATTTTTTCCCCACTTTTTTTCTCAAATTTTTTTAGTTTCCCCAAAACTTATATACATGAAACATATTCGCGTCGACAAGTAGGTTCATTCTCATGAACGGTTTCGAGATTCGTCGACTATAACTCCTCAATTTTAAATCCAAACGGTTTCGAGATTCGTCGACTCTAACTCCTCAATTTTAGATCTTCTCAATTTTTTTTTGTTTCCCCAAAAATTATATACATGAAACATATTCGCGTCGACAAATAGGTTCATTCTCATGAACGAGTTGGCCGGATCCGCGGCCTGAGAGCGCTCCGGTCACTGTAGATGACACTGTTCATCTACAGTGTTCTACAATACCCGGAGTACTGTAGCACTTTTCCTTTTTGTTTTTTCTTTTTTGCAACATTTTTCCCCACTTTTTTTTCTCAAATTTTTTTGTTTCCCCAAAACTTATATACATGAAACATATTCGCGTCGACAAGTAGGTTCATTCTCATGAACGGTTTCGAGATTCGGCGACTCTAACTCCTCAATTTTAAATCCAAACGGTTTCGAGATTCGTCGACTCTAACTCCTCAATTTTAGATCTTCTCAAAAAAAAATTGGTTCCCCAAAACTTATATACATGAAACATATTCGCGTCGACAAGTAGGTTTCATTCTTATGAACGGTTTCGAGATTCGTCGACTCTAACTCCTCAATTTTAAATCCAAACGGTTTCGAGATTCGTCGACTCTAACTCCTCAATTTTAGATCCAAATTCACACAAACATTTGACAAAAAAAAGGGCCGGTCACTGTAGATGACACTGTTCATCTACAGTGTTCTACAGTACCCGGAGTACTGTAGCACTTTTCCTTTTTTTTTTTTTTTGCAACATTTTTTCCCCACTTTTTTTTCTCAAATTTTTTTTGTTTCCCCAAAACTTATATACATGAAACATATTCGCGTCGACAAGTAGGTTCATTCTCATGAACGGTTTCGAGATTCGTCGACTATAACTCCTCAATTTTAAATCTAAACGGTTTCGAGATTCGTCGACTCTAACTCCTCAATTTTAGATCTTCTCAATTTTTTTTTGTTTCCCCAAAACTTATATACATGAAACATATTCGCGTCGACAAGTAGGTTCATTCTCATGAACGAGTTGGCCGGATCCGCGGCCTGAGAGCGCTCCGGTCACTGTAGATGACACTGTTCATCTACAGTGTTCTACAGTACCCGGAGTACTGTAGCACTTTTCCTTTTTGTTTTTTCTTTTTTGCAACATTTTTCCCCACTTTTTTTTCTCAAATATTTTTGTTTCCCCAAAACTTATATACATGAAACATATTCGCGTCGACAAGTAGGTTCATTCTCATGAACGGTTTCGAGATTCGTCGACTCTAACTCCTCAATTTTAAATCCAAACGGTTTCGAGATTCGTCGACTCTAACTCCTCAATTTTAGATCTTCTCAAAAAAAAATTGGTTCCCCAAAACTTATATACGTGAAACATATTCGCGTCGACAAGTAGGTTCATTCTCATGAACGGTTTCGAGATTCGTCGACTCTAACTCCTCAATTTTAAATCCAAACGGTTTCGAGATTCGTCGACTCTAACTCCTCAATTTTAGATCCAAATTCACACAAACATTTGACAAAAAAAATTCAATTTTTTTGCAGAAAAATCTTCACGTTTTTTCAAAAATTAACGGTTCCGAGTTTTGTCGACTCTAACTCCTCGATTTTGGATCCAAACTCGGGGAGATTTTGCCGGCCTCTCCTCGCTCTGTTACTTTAGATAAACAGTACTCTACAGTACCCGGAGCACTGTATCACTTTTTCTTTTTCTTTTTTTATTTTTGCAACATTTTTTCCCCACTTTTTTTCCTCAAATTTTTTTTCCCCAAAACTTATATACATGAAATATATTCGCGTCGACAAGTAGGTTCATTCTCACGAACAGTTTCGAGATTCGTCGACTCTAACTCCTCAATTTTAGATCCAAATTCACACAAACATTTGACGAATTTTCGTGAAATCTTTTGCAAAAAAATCCTCATGTTTTTCAAAAATTAACTGTTTCGAGTTTTGTCGACTCTAACTCCTCGATTTTGAATCCAAATTCGCACAAACATTTGACGAATTTTGTCAATTATTTTGAAATATATGCGCGTCGACGAGTGGGTTTCATCCCCGTGAACGGTTTCGAGTTTTGTCGGCTCTAACTCTCAATTTTGGATCCAAATTCGCACAAACGTTGACGAATTTTGTCAAATTTTTCGCAAAAAGCCCCGCGTTTCCAAAAAATTACATACATGAAATATATGTGCGTCCACCCCCGTGATTGGTTTCGAGTTTTGTCGACTCTAACTCCTCGATTTCCGATCCAAATTCGCACAAACATTCGACGAATTTTGACAAAAAAATTCCAGAAAAATCCCCGCGTTTCCCAAAAATTATATACATGAAATTTATGCGCGTCGACGAGTAGATTCCATCCCCGTCATCGCTTTCGAGTTTGGTCGACTCTAACTCCGCAATTTTTAGATCCAAATTCGCACAACCATTCCACGAATTTCGTCAAATTCGAATTTCCTTCGACATTTATTATGTCGTTATAACAAAACATTTCATACATAAAATTTCTCTTAAAGGCCGCGGCGTGTCGCCGCGCCAATTTCAACTAGTTGTGTTTCAGGTGTCCGAATAAATAGGGGACGACAAATTACCATGGTATCTACATCACCTCTCTTCCATGTGTCCATATTTTTCATTTCTCATATCTCTAATTCTATAACAAAGTTGACGATGACATATACGAACTCAACAACGGTTAAAACTTTTAAGTGGCATAGTTCAATCGAGAATTCAAATTCAATTTTTTTTTGGAAAATCCTAAATTTATACAAACAGTGCAATTGTAATCAAATTGGTGATAAACAAATGCATCGAAAATTTACCTTGGGTCAAAATTTCAAAAAAAAAAAGATTAATTAGGCTGACTACGACTAGTAGTACACTTCGGTCGAGGGACGAATTCGGCAAAAAACAGATTCAGTACTAGTACACTCCGTAAACGTATAGCGCTAGCAAGGATACATCAGGCTTGGGGGAGGGAATACTATTGCTCCCAGCCATTTAGGTGCTACAAATGCTACTACCAGAAAAAACATTTTAGATGTGTCAAAAGATTATACGAAATAATGTGAGTGCTCATGAAGTATGTGTTCATAACCTCCAAAATTTTCAGGTCCAAATTCGAAATGACCATTGAGAAAAAAAAGATAAATCTAACACGAATAGTGTCAGCTAGTGTCACAAAACACAAAATCAAAAAATGGCACTATTCATACTAAATTTCTCTATTCTGTTTCTCAGTATCCATTTCGAATTTAAATCTGAATTTTTTGTAGGTTGTAGACGTATACTCTTTGAACATTTACACTTTTTAAATAATTTTTTACACATCTAAAATGGTTTTTTCTAGTTGTAGCATTTGTAGCACCTAAAGGGTTTGGAGCACTAGATATTCCCTCAGGCTTGGGGGTGTCGCGCGAGGCCAGGAGCTGCTCTTCTAAGTTCTGACGCGGCCGAGCGCCTGTATGTGGGAGATGACATGGGCTTTTGCTGTACGACGGGAGCTGCCCCTAGCGTAGCCGATCGCTACGAGTGGACACAAATCCTACATGGAGGTGGACATCCTACAATTGAGAGAACCACAATTCCCCTCTAAATTTAGGGGCGAAATGAGGGTTCCGCCAATTTTGGACAAATAGGGATGTTCTTGGGTGTAGTTGTTTTGCCCACATCCCGTAACCCGAATCTCTCCCTTTCCATCTTCCACGCCATACCCGCCCCGGCCAGTTTAGGAAAATGAATTAATTATTGCAAAGTACATGAGAGATAATACTGGTTAATAAAAAAATACATTCATTCGAAGCCACGAGTTCGAAGCATCCTATTTGAGCAGACGGGTAAGATTTGTGGGTGCCCATGAAGATATCCTAACCAGGTCATGAAATTAACTCTTTTTCTGGGCTACAGGCACAGGTGCATCTAATTATTTTTCTTTTTGATGGTATCGATGAAGGGCAAAATAGGAACACCTTGACTAAGCTGCATTCAAAGTATATAAATACAAATATTCTAGAAAAGACAAAGGCAGATATACATTGAGAAGTGGGGAGTAAGTAACTTTTAATGCTGCAATTTTGCTTGAAAAAACTACTCCAAAATCTCCACCGGATATTTGCTACACTCATGCATCGTACAACCTTCGATTATAAGTTTTATGATACTAAAGTACACAAACTAATAAAATTAACATGGTTAGATGAAAAAATTAAGTGCTGGAATTACATATGAAGAAGTAAAAAATGTTTGATATATATAGTTAAAGGTTATGTTTGTTGCAAGTTTTCTTGGCACGATACCCAACAAATTATGTATGATTGTCTTGTAGAAAGATTTACTCAAATTTCAAATGAGGTGGATAATCTTGAGCCTCGGTTTCTTTAGCTATACTTATTTTTTTCCAAATAGAACTACAAGTGCAAGGAGATGTATTTTTTCCATGGGATATAAATATATAGATATGGATTATATACATTTGAATATATTTTTTAGCGTATTATGTTTCTTTTCAACATACACTATTGTTTGAAGCCTCTTTAATTGAATGATCACAAAGAAGCCAAATAACCAAAAACATAGGATCCTAATGTCATGTCTACTTTAATTTCATGGGGTTAAATTTACACCGAAATGTGTTTGACTATACACTAAAATATACTAGGGATTTTTAGAAATGAAAAACTCACTATTCAATTATTGCCCAACCAATTGATGACATGTTTGAGGAATCGGATAGCTCGACCAACTCAGATGTGATTTAGAGACTCATCTAGCTAGGTGATTTTGGTGCATACATAATTGTAATGATGAAGTAGAGTTTGAGATTGCCATTATAGAAGAAACTTCTTTGGCACTAGAGTCGTCTAGCATGTCGGTGATGGTTCAAAGTTTCATACAGATTGTGTGGCTCTGCTTTAAACCCATTGATCAAGACATTCCGTTTATGGGCATATTTTAAGTGAGGTAGATGATTTATTGTTCTTTGCCAGATTATACTCATGAAGATTGAGCTCGATCAATATAGGGTTGTGCACTGTTTAGCTTATTATGGTAGATCTAGGATTGTTGTAAAATAGGATCTTTGTTACAATCATACATTGTAGAACCATCTATGAATTTTTTTGAACCTTATCTATGAAATATTTCGGATACTACAATGTACACACATGTTGTAAGATATAAAGTAACATGTAGTCATATATTTATTTTACTTTGATTCAACATACTTCAGTTCAGCAAGTTCCAAGCTAAATTTTGAAAAATAACATAATCTGAATGGTAAAATATAATTTCACATTAACACTAGTGTATTTGTAATTATGGGCGTGTGTGATTGTTATAATGACAACCAGTATGTATTCATATTTCCTATACACTTATGTTGCAATGATCAGTACAATCAACAACATTCTCAATGTAACTGAAAGCAAACGAAAGGAGATAGATACAGGGAACAGTCATAAACCAAGCACCTTGATGACGTGAAAGCACATGTTCGTTGGGAGACCCCAAGAGGAAGGTATAATGTAGTGCAGCAGCAATTTCCTCTTGTAATTCTACCAAGGTTATCGAACCCGTAGGAATCAAGAGAGCTTCAGAAGGTGTCAGTGGCGCCGTTTACGATCACTGACGTGGACCTGCACACAACACAATCAAACTACTTTGCCCCAACGAAACAGGAAGATTGTCAGTCCCCGGCTTGCTGAAAACAAAGGATTAAACGTATGGTGTGGAAAACAGTATTAATTGCAGAAAGTAAAAGAGAACGGATGATTGTAGTTGATGGTTTTATCAGTGTAAAAGAATGGACCGGGGTCCACAGTTCACTAGTGATGTCTCTCCATAAAAGATAATTAACATGATGGGTAAACAAATTACAGTTGGGTAATTGACAAAGAGTGAGCGCATGACAATGCAATATATGACAAGATGATTACTATGAGATTTATTTGGGCATTAAATCAAAATACATAGACCGCTATCCAGCTGCATCTATGACTAATAAGCCACCGCCAGGTTAACATCCGTGTCCCCCGTTGGTATTAAGTTGCAAGCAACAGATAATTGCATTAAGCAATGTGTGTAATGTAAACAATGCAAATGACACGTAGACATAACATCATTGTTTTATCCCTAGTGGCAACATCACATACACAACCTTAGTCATTTCTGTCATTCGAGCCCAGATTACTGGAGGCATGAACCCACTATCGAGCATAAATACTCCCTCTTGGAGTTACAAGCATCTACTTGGCCAGAGCATCTACTAGTAACGGAGAGCATGCAAGATCATAAATAACATATAGATAGATTAATAAACAACTTGATCATAGTATCAATATTCATCGGATCCCAGCAAACACAACATGTAGCATTACAATAATGATCTTGATCATGATAGGCAGCTCACAAGATCTAAACATGATAGCACAAAGTGGAGAGACAACCATCTAGCTACTGCTATGGACCCGTAGTCCAAGGATGAACTACTCACGCATCACTCCGGAGGCAGGCATGGTGATGTAGAGCCCTCTGGTGATGATCCCCCTCCCCCCCCCCCCCGGCAGAGTGCCGGGAAGAGCTTCAGAACCCTCCCGAACTAGGGTTGACGACGGCGGCGACGGCGGAACTTTTCGTGAAATAATGCTCGGTTATTTAGGGTTTTCGGGACCGAAGGAATATATAGGCGAAAGGGCGGCGCCGGGAGGCAACCGAGGGGCCCACACCACCCCTCGGCGCGCCAGACATGTGGGCCGCGCCCTAGGGTGGTGTGGAGCCTCCCTGGCGCCTCTCCGTTCCCCCTTTGGACTTCGTTGATGTGTCGGTGAAATATTGATGTACGTTGATTTTCGTCCAATTCCGAGAATTTTCCCGGACTACTTTTCTGAAACGGAAAAACAGCAGAAAACAGGAACTGACACTGTGGCATCTTGTTAATAGGTTAGTCACAAAAAATGCATAAAAATGCTATGAAGTGTTAATAAAACATGTAGCAATTGGCATAAATATCAACATGGAACATCAAAAATTATAGATACGTTTGAGACGTATCACACCTCTTTCGGAGATTTGCTGTAGTTCAATACTCTTTCTTTTATATGTAAAACATCACACTGATTTCGTCACTGGAGATCCACTATTCAATGATATGCAAATGACATCGTCACATCACCCACTCGTACTCTTCTTTGAACCCATGAAAGGTCTGTCTCACGAAAGCTCGAGTCGAAGAGTGGAGGTCGCTCGGTAACTCGAGTCAATCAGTCTCATTCATTCTTGCCCGAAACAAGTGGGCTATTCATTCCGGTGCCACCTTTGTTCAATCGAGTATTCAAAGTGGACACATTTCCAATAAGTTAAGTGGTGGAATTACCAATGCAAAAAGGTAAAAATGTTCAGTATAAATAGGTGCAGGGTACTTCCGCAAAAGTTTTGTTGGCTAATAGCATGCAAGTTGTATATGTTTGACTTCTCGTTAGCAATGTCAATTAAGAGGTTCTCGCTCACCCTCGATCATCGAACAAATATCATTCTTTCACATAAACTCGGTGGGGGCAACATCGTGGCGGTACGAAAGGCGCACATATCGTTGTACAATATAACAAAACAATTTAGAAAACAAAACAACTGGTTTAGGATCGCACGATCGGTATAGCTTTCAAGTTACACTGAAAGTCTTCAAAATTGTACCGATTAAATAATTCTTAATATATTCAAAAAAATTTAAGGGTGAAATAATTGTCACAATAACAGTATATAGTTGCCATATACCTTTATAACTATGTTATGCACAGCTAAAGAGTGAGTATTCTAGTGTTATAAATAACCCAGAGATAATATCATTTCCACAAAAGTTAGTAGCGCACAACGTTGCATTGACGACGTACATAAATCTGACAACCAAATTTATAATTTGGCAATCAAGTGATAACAATTTCGCAGTTACTAACATGATTTTTTTAGCTAAACATGCATTGGATCTAGTTTCTAAGATCTCGTCACAGCTAAGCAACAGTGAAAACGAAACGTCAGTCCTCAGTAAAAAAAAACTTTTATCCGATTTCAAGAGGTAAAAGTCTGTAAAGATCGGTATAAAAAGAATACATGATGGCATGGTTAATTCATCAGTTCTTCCCCTCACGGAGACGTGTCTCGATCCGACTCACAGGTTTTTGCCTCGAATTTTCTTTTCCAGAAAAACCAGGTCGCAACACAAGTCGACTCGTGAATTAGACAAAACAATATTCCGATCCAACTCGGAACATAATTAAGAATCCTCCTCGACCCATCTTCCCCACCGCGATCCCCTTCCTCCTCCTCCCCGTCTTCCCTCAGATCTCCCTCTCGGCGAATCGGCGGCGGCGCGATGTCGGGGCAGACGGCGCGCCTGAACGTGGTTCCAACGGTCACCATGCTCGGCGTCGTCAAGGCGCGGCTGATCGGCGCGACCCGCGGGCACGCGCTGCTGAAGAAGAAGTCGGACGCGCTCACCGTGCAGTTCCGCGCCATCCTCAAGAAGATCGTGGCCACCAAGGAGTCCATGGGCGAGGCCATGCGCGCCTCCTCCTTCTCGCTCGCCGAGGCCAAGTACGTGGCCGGCGACGGCGTGCGCCACGTCGTCCTCCAGTCCGTCCGCTCCGCCTCGCTCCGCGTCCGCTCCCACCAGGAGAACGTCGCCGGGGTCAAGCTTCCCAAGTTCTCCCACTTCGTCGACCCCGCCGCCGGCGCCGGCCCCACCAACGCGTCACCGAGCCTCACGGGCCTCTCCCGCGGCGGGCAGCAGGTCACCGCCTGCCGCGCCGCGCACGTCAAGGCCATCGAGGTGCTCGTCGAGCTCGCGTCCCTCCAGACCTCCTTCCTCACCCTCGACGAGGCCATCAAGACCACCAACCGCCGCGTCAACGCCCTCGAGAACGTCGTCAAGCCCAGGCTCGAGAACACCATCACCTACATCAAGGGCGAGCTGGACGAGCTCGAGCGCGAGGACTTCTTCAGGCTCAAGAAGATCCAGGGATACAAAAGGAGGGAGGTCGAGCGCCAGATGAACGCGGCAAGGCTCTTCGCGGAGGAGCAGCTCGCGGAGGATCTGTCGCTCAAGCGGGGCATCTCCATGGGGGCCGCGGCCAACATGCTGGCTGGTGGCGGTGACAGGGACGACGACATCATCTTCTGATCTGATCACCTCTGCTGTTTATCCAATTATTATTCAATCGGTGAGTGCTGATGCATTGTGCACATGTTTTGGATCTAGGATTGGAAAATTTTCATAGATAATCGATGTGATGCTTTCTTATGCAAATGCTGCTTGATTTAGTTCATTTGATTGTACTCCCTCCGTCCCGGTTTATAAGTCCTGCGCGTATCCCTAGGTTGTGAATTTGACCAATATAATATATTTTTTACAACACAAAAATTATACCATTAAAAAAATATAACATCTGAATTTTCTAATGATATTTTTTCATAATTTATTTCTCATATTCTATTGGTCGAATTTACGACCTAGGAATACGCGTAAGACTTATAAACTGGGACGGAGGGAGTAGTACCCAACAAAAAGAACTGCGGTTTTGTGGACAATAGTTCTTAGGTGGATGGCTGTCCATGAAACAAAAAAACAACACATAGATTCACAAGTGCATGCTTCATTATATTATCCTCAATCTTCACATTACTAAGTTGGAAAAGTTTGTCAGCCTCGTATTACGGTAGTTTATCCAAACAATTGTTTACTCCATTTGGTTCTAATGTTAGTGACTACTGGCCAATAAGATTCGATGAGCTATGTATGTTGCTCTTGTCTTGTTTCTGTGCGTTGATTTGGATAGTTAAGTTAGCACAATGTACAATTGAATCCTAACTATCCAAGTAAGATGGTCTATACCCTTTAGATGGTAGTATTGTGTTCACTGGGAAATTAGTCAGTCACCTATGATACACTCCTCACAAAATCATGGACAATAGTTCTTAGGTGAATGGTTGTTCAAAACCAACTTAGCAAAACGCATTTCAGATAGAACATTTTTAAAGGTACATCGTAGTGCCAATCCATAGCGTCACCATGGGCCATACAAGGATCCATGAGTAGCGGAAGTATGAGCCACCAAATTACAAACATGATTACAAGAAACAATTTTGAAATCAACAAAACTAGTGATGAACTGATAACCTGGAATTTGGCCTCTCTGAAGAGCACTCCATAGCGCACTGGGTCATGGTCGCACAATTGGATAACATGTGAAGGAGTTGTTGCATCTGTTTCAACGATGATACATCCCAATCCAGGAAGGATGTGAATTCAATCACCTTAAGGCAGGCCACTCTCTCCGCATGTAGGGCGTCTACCAGATTAACGTATTGGCACATACCATCACCCTGAACCACACCCTGGCTATCTCTAATACAGAAACCTCATCAGCCCATCTCCGAAGCTTCACAAAAGGCACCATGTATGGCTACATCGTACTTCCATGTGCTCATCAGAATGCTGTAGAAAAAGAGAGGACCAGCTACTCTTACATACACATACACATATTAGTGTTGCAAAAAAAGGGAGAATTAAGCAAATGTTGTGCTAAAAATTGATAAGCATCGTATGCATCTGTTTCTTGTCAAAGAATGTTATGCTTCTCACGAAAAGTAGCTAGTAGATGATGCACTTACTATTGATTAGTTCCTATATAGCGAGGGTAACCACATCTGGAGATAGGGGAAGGCTGATCTCCTCAGAGAAGTGGCACAGGGATGTGGTACTCAGGTCACATGTTCATTGCCGTACATGACTACTTGCCTATCTGGGTAACACCAAATTGAATCCTGTTCTTTAAAGGTCATATGAATTTATCTCTTAGAAGTTAACTTATGTTGGTTTGCCTGAACCACAAGTTAACTGTATAGAAGTAGCTTGTTTTTGGAAAACAAATGTATGGCAATGCCATTGTGGACCTGAACTCGTCAAAAGTCTTTCACTAAATTGTAGGCCATCTTCCATAGTAGCAAATAAAGTTGAGTGTAGTTGCTGGAACTCCCTATGAGGCATAGATGCAGTCTTCTGCTTGTTGGCAATGTCATGATACTGTTACTCGGATGTTTCTCCTGATCACGTGTGAGAGCAAACTAGGCCATGTGTAATTCCGTCACCTAGACTTATTTGCTAGTGGCCTATGCCATGTGTATGGTTCTCCATCGCAAGCAAGTTAGCCCTTGCTTGCCTTGCCAAAAGTAAGGCTAGTCATAGGTGAGGCTAAACGTGTGTTGTTGTACCCTTCACATATGGAAAATTATTCTACTTCGTTTCTGATTCTGTAACAACATGCTGTTTGATCTCCTCGCAACGGCGCCCTGCATCGATTTCGATTTTTTTAACAGTATATCGTCTCTTCTCCTTGCAGTGGTGGAGACAATAAGTTCTGGTGCCTGGAGCTCCAGAACCACATCTGTTTATAGGGTGGCGGAGGTTTTGTTTCAGGCGGTAGCCTGAATTCTGGCCATCTGAGACCCAAAACAATAATCTGTACTAGATTTGGGAACCAAACATTGCGGGTGAACTTTAGCACGGAGTGGCTATGTGCAGCTGTGTTAGCAAATTCATTTGTACCGTATCTTTATTTCCTTCCATGCACGCTCGTTTTAGTTACGCATTTGTTGAGCAAGACTTCATGTAAAGCTGCACTGATGCAGACTTGTGTATTCTTCTGGCTGTACTCTTCAACAGCTTTGTATTTTTTTCTCAAGTTGTTGTGCTGGAAATAGTTGGCAATTGTCATTACCTGTTTCTGTCATGCATAGGTCATGGATCTGACGTTAAGTTCCGATTTGGCATCAGATAAACATTAGATAGAAGGTGATTTTTCATGCTAATCTAAGCCTAAGACATCTACAAGTACACCACAATGGATTGCATAAGAGCACAGGTTCAGTTGGTTCTTCATTAATGAACAAGTAGCTCAACCATCTGTACAAAGACGTGATGCATCTAAACAGAATGGATACACTACGTGATGCACATGAAGCCATGAACCCCTCGTCCGACTTAAAAAATCGGCTTACAAAACTATTCATTGATGAATGATGAGAACCAATATTTAATGCGTACACTGCAGCTGTTGTTTGCAGATGTGCACATGGTGTCTCAGTTATAGTATCAACAACCACATGAAAAGATGCATCAAAAATCGAGACACCATGGGAAATTCCACCGATTACACATCGCACAGAATTCAGTTTCCTCAGCATACACGTGAAACATGTCCCAAAACTACAGCAATGGATAGATGGGGCTTCAAAACCGCATAAATCCAGGAATTGCTTGCAGAGCAGCTCTAGCGAGGCCAAAATCAACATGAAAGATATCCCAAGGCTGCAGCTATACGTCTGCCGACAGTGGCGGAACAAAACTGAGGTCCTGCAGCGTTTGCTCGAAGATGTGCCCTACTCTCAGCAAATTCCTCTACAGAAGTGGGAAAAAAGATCGTCAATAGATTCGCTTAATAGAAGGAAATCGGCAGAAAGAACTGGAAGGAAGCTGCGCTGATCCTGGAATGATGCGGGCAGCATTCAAGGTTGACGATGGCAATATGTATTACCTCGCTGAAGGGGGATCCGATCATCTGAAGTCCAACTGGGAGACCCGCAGATCCGCCTTCGACAAATCCACAAGGCACGACCAATGCAGGAAGTCCGGCCAAATTAACATTCACCTGCATCACAGTCATCAGATTTGCACCGCACTATTTAAGATTCACTGCCATGGTAACTTTAACATCCAAAATTGACCATGGACAGAGTTCTACTTCACAACCGTAGAGTTTTACCAATGAATCAAACTAGCTTCACAAGTATTACGGTGATGCATTACACAGTAGGCAATATTATTACTTTGGAACACGAGCCAACATAGAGATAAGTATACAGTTATACATCAACATATTGCGCATTCAACAATTCATACCGTCATGATGTCTCCGGCGTACATAGCTAATGGATCGTTTGTCTTTTCACCTGCCAAAAGGGCACGAATTATAATTGTGAAAGGAAAGAAGGCAGATGACCATACTTCTTTTTAGGAAAGGAAAACATTACATATGAGCAGACAATACCATACCTATCTTGTAGGCTGCTGATGGAGCAGCAGGTGAAATAAGAACATCGTATTTTCTCAAAGCTTCTTCGAAGCTTTTCTAACCAGTGTCCTCACCTACTACAGTGTAAATTTGTCGGTTAAGAGGCAAAATATATTTAAAATGTATATTTTGCATTGGCTACTTTTCTAACCGTTTACCTGCTGCGCTCGTTTGTAGTAGGCATCATAGTATCCAGCAGATAACGCATATGTTCCCATCAAAATTCTCATTTTGACCTGAAAAGAGCAATCGGAATTGTATTTCCATGCAATTTATCATGACTGTTTCTCAGGTAATTCACCACTAACCATGATTGTGAGCCATATAAAACAAAACAAAAAAGATTAAAGTACAACCCAATGTAGCAACACAACAATGCTTCTTTTTCATTTATTATGGTATCCTAGATTCAGCCAACATCATGGCATTAATACTAGTACAGTTAGAATTCCAATTAGCATGCTGTCACCGACATGGCATGCCCAGAATAGGTAGGCATGCATCACTTAACAACACAATATGACCATGGCACATATGTGTGCCTGGATTCACGTGCGCTAAGCTCTGCTTGACGAGGGAACAAGGCGGTAACCTAAGTTCATCTGAGTTTTGGTTTATGTTTCAGGTATAGCGCAGGTTGTACTTGCAAATTGCTTGAAGCAGTGCACTGCTTTAGATCAAGTTGCTATCTTTTTTAGATCATGTAAGATATCACTCTCCCAGTCTCTACATAATACAATGTGCACCATTGATCTAGTTGCAAGTTTTATTTTCATATTGTGGAAGATAACACTCTCCCAGACTCTACATATTGCACCCAACCAAAGATCTAGTGGCTAGTGCATATCCAATGTTGTACAGTAGCAAACTTAATGAAAACGTGACTAGCTCCTTAGCCGTTGTGATCCTTGATATCCACGTCACTGCACATGCCGTGACATGGATAGGATTGTTACATTACACAGGAGCAGCACTGCTCCTAAGAATACACCTTGGTAAGGCGCTTCCTCAGGCAACATGGCGTATGAATCTTGAGAAGACAACTGAGCTGGCTACGTTTCCTACTTCATCAGAAAACAGTTTACATTGTACAAATCTCCATTTATGCACAGCAAGGACAGATGATTAGAGATGGGCAGGGGTCTTGTGGCGGGTGGGTGGTGGAGTTACTGTACCTCGTGACCGAGACCACTGGCCCGGGAATCTCCATAAAGCTCATTCAATTCATCAGCTGAAGCCTGCTTTCCATACCTGAAAATGACTTTCTGAGAACATAAATAATTCTGTATTTGGAAATAAATGGAAACGTATGACGTTTTCAACTACATAAAGATCACCTGATACCATCATAGCGTGACAGATTAGATGAGGCTTCAGAAGACGCCAGTATGTAATATGCAGGTAAGCCAAGAGAAAATGAAGGCAGAGAAACCTGAAACGCGTTAAAAAGAATATTTCACTATATATTTTATGTTTTTTCAGAAATCCCTGTGACACAAGAAAGAACATCCTTTTTCATCTTTTCCCAGCAAGATGGAAGCAACAAACCTCTTCCACCACAGATCCCAACTGTTCCAGGTGTGAAGCAGCAGCCTTGATTGATGATATGACTCCAGTGTCCACACCCTCTCCAAGAGTTTCTTGAATAATCCCAATTCTCACATTATTTAACGGTTTTGATTCTAGTAAGTTTAGAGAAACCAAGTCTGATCTGTAGTCCGGAACATCCTGAGAAAGAAATACGAGAGATCAGATTCAGCAGCAATTAGCCAAGCTATCCTGCCTTCTTGCTTCAAGAACGATATACACTTACATAGATGCAGATTCCAAAACGAATGAAATCAAGACAGTCTGTGTTCACATAAAGAAAAACATTCCGTGTGACGTGTACTTATATTACATACACTGAATTGCATTAGCACTTTATAGGGTCGAGATGGGCAATGGTAAAGAGTCCTCGGCCCCCCCAAAACTTCAACGGCATGTTAACTGAGGATTTACCATGGTTGCCAACAGTATCAACAGTTCAACACGATATGTGCATCAAACAATAGATACAGTGATACACTAAACTTGCATTCATGAGAACGAAATATACAACAGCAGATTCAGTTCCAAAGAGAATGACAGTTGCCAACGCGAGATAAGGTCTTGCTCGTGCAAACAATGGCCATATCATTTTTCTGGTTTTGTACATGTATATGTGGCTACAGTCTGTTTCTTATTCACAGTTCGTGAACTGAATGAACCTAAGGAAAATGTACGTGGTTCCTCAACTAAACGTCTAAATCAGAAGAAAACATGTCTGGACTGAAATAATAAAATGGAAAATGTAAGTTCAGGTGAAGTTTCGGTGTCCTTACATGAGAGCTACTGGTTGAATCCATTTTGTCATGGCCAGCAATTACTGACAACATGGTTGCGGTGTCAAAAACTGATGATCCGAAGCATCCCACAACATCCAGTGATGAAGCATAAGCCATCAGACCAAAACGAGATACCCGGCCATAAGTTGGCTTTAATCCTACTACACCACAGAAGGATGCTGGTTGCCTCACACTTCCACCAGTATCACTCCCTAAGGACACCACACATTGTCTAGCAGAAACTGCAGAAGCAGAACCACCTGAGGATCCCCCAGGAACACGCGAATCGTCCCAAGGGTTTGTCGTCACCTGCATAACATCATCGTTATGTGTTAGTGTTATATCGCCACATGACTATATCACAAGAACGATGCAGTACGCAGCAGTGGAAAACTACAGGTTATGTTCAATAGTTTGAAAGCAGCAAGAAGTTCCATTCGCATCAATAAACACTTGCAGGTTTAATTTGCAAGCACATGTACTTGGGAGTACAAACTAAGTAGCTGGGTTTGATTTCATGACCTCTAGGAACTAACATGAATACACATTTACCATTCTAGTACAGTAGCACATTTGTCAACCTAAGATGATGCAAGCTTCAAGGAATTTGGACAAGACAGTGTACGAATCTAATCACTGAGCATCCAAACCTGATACGCGGAGCCCTCGGTGGTGCTGCCCATGCCGAACTCGTCAAGGTTAGTCTTCCCAACCACAATGGCGCCCGCTTCCCGCAGCCGCCGCACCGCCGTCGCGTCGTACGCCGGCTGGAACCCGTCCAGGATCCGCGACCCGCCGGTGGAGGGCATGTCGGCGGTGCAGAGGTTGTCCTTGACGCCCACCAGGACCCCGGCGAGCGGCCCCACCGCATCCTTCCCGCCGGAGGCGATCCTCCGGTCGAGCTCCTCCGCCTCCCGCTCGGCGGCGGCGTCCGCGACGTGGATGAAGCTGCGCACGCTCGGCTCGGTGCGTCGGAGACGGGAGAGGTACTCGGAGGTGATGTCGGCCGCGGTCCTCTCCCCGGAGAGGAGCGACTCGCGGATGGAGAGGATGGAAGAGGGGGCCGGGCCCGGGGCCACCGCGGTCTTGGCGGGGCGGAGGAGAGGGAAGAGGCCGCGGTGAAGCGGCGACGAGGGGAGGGGAGATGCGGCGGTGGGAGAGGAGCATGCGGTGGGCTTGGAGCGGCGGCGGCATGGCGGCGGCCGGCGGGGAGGTATCTCCGGCGATCGCCGGTGCGCGTGGGGGCTTGAGGTTTGGATGGAGTGGGGAGGGAAAAGGGGTGTGGATTTGGGGATTGGGTGGGGAGGGGATTGATGGTTTGGATGGATGGCACGTGTCACGTCAATGCTTCGTGGCCATCCGATCCTTCGGCTCCACGAGGTTTACCAGGGCTGTTCGGTCAACGAGAGTGCTCCTGGTGTAAATCTTCCTTTTTCCTTTGCAAGGGGTAGATCCTCCGATTCGCGGATATAAAGTGAAGCAAGAGATTTGGCTGAAATTGAAGCCCAAGAAGAGATTTGGCCGAAATTCAACTATGACTATGAATACTCTTGCATTCGTTTAGGAGAATATAGTTAACACAAAGTACATATTCATATTCGAACCGGGTGAAGTTTTGGTAGGCAAGTGGGTAAAAATATCGCTTGTAGTTATAGTTGTGTCGGTCACACTTATCCAGCATTTACACCACTTGTAGCAAATCCTCGCAAAATGTCTCAGAGATTTATGCGTAACCGTGAGCTAAACGAGTGTTGAGAATTATAAAGAGTAAAAATCACAAACCTCGACTCAAATAGTGTATTTCTTGTGCGCGTTTGCTGTAATGGTTAAGCCCGAGCTCGATAATCATTGCCACTTAATCCTAATAACTCCATCTTGGACACGAGAATTTCAATTGTTCTAGATGAAAATTGCGAAAACAATCAACCATGTCTGCAAAATGTCATACCTATGAGCCCCCCGTGTGTTAAGGACTCTCAATGAGCCGGACTCTAGCTAGCCTGAGTTGGTCTTCGAATGTACTGTTAGGATTGATCTCGGGTTGCAAGAAGCTCGTGAAGAGCCAAGCTGGGTTCCACAAAGCTTAGTAAGTAAATAAAATAAATGTCCATTAATATTAGTAAGATCAAACAAGCTCGGGTAGGCTCCAACAAGTGAGTATGCACTTTAAGATAGAGTGGATTTTTAGAACCCGAACTACACGGAGCCTATTTTATTGAAAATTCGAAGTCAACATTTTTAAGTTTTCAAAAATCACGACAAAATTCCTGGATGTACATATTGTTGTGATCTAGCAAATTTTTAACTCCAAATTCGTTGGGCTATGCAAAAAAGATAAATCGGGGGAAATTTAAAAAAAAATCAAAACTATGTATTCTTCACCACCCAGACACACCCGTTTGTCTTTTTTGTGTAGCCCAAAATACAACGTATTTGGAGTTGAAAATTTGAACGATTGTTGATATGGACAATATATATCCAGTATTTTTTTAACGATTTTTGGAAACTTAAAAATGTCGATTTTGAATTTTCAAAAAAAGTGCTCCATGTAGCCCAAGCTACATTTTAGGTTTTCGCTTTAAGACAGAGCTTACTTGCATAAATCAATGTAAGTTGGACAAACTCGAGAAAGCTCGAGCTCAGACGACAAAGTTATACCTCTTCGCGTACGCTGCTCCCAGGAAAGAGGCGACCAGGGTTTCACGCCTCCTGCCGGCGCCGCCGCCGATCCACCTCGTCTCCGTGGCCTTAGTGCCATGGTGGCGCGGTAGATCCCGGTCCTTGTCGCGGGAGGGTTCCGTTCTCACATGGTTTTCTGTGTTTTGGGTTTGTGTCCTACTCAGGGAGATGAAGCGGCGGCTGCTCCCTGAGGATGGAATAAGGTCCTCCCCGCCTAGCCTCCGTTCCGGCGATGCGTCTAGCGTCATTGGAGGGTGTGTGGAGGTGTGTCTCCGACGGATCTCGCGGGATTCGGTCGGTGGTCGTCTTCGGTGGATCCGATTGGATCCGATCTTCGTTCGTCTTTGGTTGTGTGTCTACAAATTGGATCCTTCTGATCTATACTTCTCTTCATCGGCGACGATTGTTGTTCTGGTGCGCTGGTCCCGTGGGGCCTTAGCACGACGACTTCCCGACTGTCTATTCTGGTGCGCTGGTCCTGTGGGGCCTTAGCACGACGACTTCCCGACTGTCTATTACAACAAGTTTTGCCCGGCTCTAGTGATGGAGGGGTGATGACAGCGGCGCGCCTTCGGCTCGCTCTACTGCTTGTAGTCGTCGCTAGGTGGTCTTCGTTTCTTGATGTAATTGTGTTCTTTGTACCGCCTTGACAGTTGATGAATAGATCAGAAGTTCCTTGTAAAAAAAAAAGAACGACAAAGTTATCTAGATATATTATCCAAACGAATCTTACCAAACTGTCCGAGCTCCACCTACTGAAGGCTCGAGCCAATCCTAGATCAAGCCAAACTCGTACAGTCATTAAGCTCTGACCTTTTAGACAATCCTACTTGCTAGGTGTATAACCTCCTTTTGTGCACATGCGAGAAAACATGAAGCAACCAACATATGGAAATATTACTTCTAGCTATGGTGCAAATACAAATACTCTTGGCTAACCAATAGCCTTTATTAGATGGTATGACACAACGGGTTTTGGATATGTTATCTTACACCATATCCAAAAATATCTAGATTTTGATCGGATGATATCTCATGTGTAGTATTTGAATAGTTGTCAAACACTCATCCCTCGAACCAACACTAATTTCAATTGTTGACTTCACTCAATAAGCAAAATACGTAGATGCGGAGTTTAGAAGCGGCTTGTCACAATGTAGTGCAACCTTTCCAAGCTCACACTTGCATAGGTTACGGCAACTCCAAGCATGGGTCATTACGTTTTGGCTTTTGTCTTCTAATATGATTAGGATATGCGATATGGGTTGCATTGTGATCTCCTCAGAATACCGTTTGAATTCTATGATCATTATTGCGTAATAAAGTTTTAAAAGGCACTATTACTTAATAATATTTATGTTCACTTAAAAATAGTTCAACTAGATCTTCAACCCGCTCTACCGCACCCCCCTCCGAGAGGGGGGGGGGGGGGCAACCGCCCCCCGCACTCCCTTCGAGGGCGAGCCAACATGGGCATCGCTTTTATATGAATATGGATAACAATAAAATAATGGTAGTACACCCTCATCTCGAAGTTTGTCCTTCTGGAGGGCGAGGGCCAAGCGCAGACGTCCATCGAGTGGAGCGATGACCAGGAACGAGATAGCAACGCTGTCCGTCATCGCTAGCGACTTCATGGCACGACATTTGACTATCAAGGTGTGTCCCAAGCCTACCAGCTGATACGTCTCAAACGTATCTATAATTTTTGATGTTCCATGCTTGTTTTATACCAATTGCTACATGTTTTGCATCTACTTTATGTCACTTTTATACATTTTTTGGGACTAACCTATTAACAAGATGCCGAAGTGCCAGTTCCTGTTTTCTGCTGTTTTTATATTCCAGAAAAGCTAGTCTGAAAATATTCTCAGAATTGGACGAAACTTCACGGGGATGCCTATTTTATCAGAACACACCTGAAGGACCAAAGGAGCAACGGAGGAGAGACACCAGGTGGCCACACGCACCTAGGGCGCGGCCAAGGAGCCAGGCGCGCCCTAGGGTGGTGTGGGCCCCTCGGGGGTCGCCAGCCGCCGCCCTTTCGCCTACTTATTCCCCCCGATGCAAAAACCCTAAGTGTCTGAGCCAATATCCACGAAAAGTTCCAGATACGCCGCCGCCGTCAATTCTAGCTCGGAGGGTCCAGAACCTCTTCCCGGCACCCTGCCGGAGAGGGGAATCGTCACCGGAGGCTTCTACATCGCCATGCCTGCCTCCGGAGTGATGCGTGAGTAGTTCATCCTTGGACTACGGGTCCATAGCAGTAGCTAGATGGTTGTCTCTCCAATTTGTGCCATCATGTTTAGATCTTGTGAGCCGCCCTACATGATCAAGATCATATTATTGTAATGCTACATGTTGTGTTTGCTGGGATCCGATGAATATTGAATACTGTGTCAAGTTGATTATCAATCTATGCCCTATGTTATTTAAGATCTTGCATGCTTTCCGTTACTCGTAGATGATTTGGCCAAATAGATGCTTGTAACTCCAAGAGAGAGTATTTATGCTAGATAGTGGGTTCATGCCTCTGATAATCTGGAAGAGTGACAGCAACTTCTAAGGTTGCGGATGTGCTGTTGCCACTAGGGATAACCTAACAATGCTATGTCCACGGTCATATGTATTTGTTTACATTACGCACTTTACTTAATGCAATTATCTGTTGCTTGCAACTTAATACCAACGGGGGACTCGGATGACAACCCGGCGGTGGATTATTAGCCATAGATGATGTTGGATAACGGTCTATGTATTATGTCGTAATGCCCAATTAAATACCATAGTAATCATCATGTCATATATATGCATTGTCATGCGCTCACTATTTGTCAATTGCCCAGCTGTAATTTGTTCACCCAACATGTTAGTTATCTTTTACGGAGAGACACCACTAGTGAATTGTGGACCCCGGTCCATTCTTTTACACTGATTAAACAACCACAAACTGCAAACATTGTTCTCTTTCATTTTCTGCAATTAAACATCATTTTCCACACCATACGTTTAATCCTTTGTTTTCAGTAAGCCGGTGAGATTGACAACCTCACTGTTTCGTTGGGGCAAAGTACTTTGATTGTGTTGTGTGCAGATTCCACGTTGGTGATCGTGTTGCGCCGCGCGAGCCACCAACAACCTTCTGAAGCATTGCTGCTCCTACTGGTTCGATAACCTTGGTTTCATTCTGAGGGAAAACTTGCTGCTGAACTGCATCATACCTTCCTCTTGGGGTCTCCCAACGAACGTGTGATTCATGCTATCAAGCTCTTTTTATTCGAAAATATTATCCTCCTGCTAAGATTATTTCTTTGAGAAGTAGCATAATGAATTTTAAGCAATTTGATAATGAACATGTTGCTCAAGCATGGGAGAGAATGAAATCATTGGTTAAAAATTGTCCCACTCATGGACTGACTACTTGGATGATCATCCAAACCTTCTATGCAGGATTAAATTTTTCTTCAAGGAATTTATTGGATTCGGCCGCTGGAGGTACCTTTATGTCCATCACTTTGGGTGCTGCAACAAAGCTTCTTGATGATATGATGATTAATTATTCTGAGTGGCACACCGAGAGAGCTCCAACAGGTAAGAAGGTAAATTCTGTTGAGGAAACCTCTTCCTTGAGTGCCAAAATTGATACTATTATGTCTATGCTTGCAAATGGTCAAACACATGTTGATCCAAATAATGTTCCTTTAGCTTCTTTGGTTGCTCAAGAAGAGCATGTTGATGTGAACTTCATTAAAAATAATAACTTCAACAACAATGCTTATAGGAATAATTTTGGTAATAGCAATTATAGGCCCTATCCTTCTAATAGTGGCAATGGTTATGGAAATTCCTATAGTAACTCCTACAACAATAATAAGAGTGTACCCTCGATCTTGAAGTTATGCTTAAGGATTTTATTAGTACACAAACTGCTTTCAATAAAACTGTTGAGGAGAAATTTGGGAAAATTGATGTGCTTTCCTCTAAAGTTGATAGTCTTGCTCTTGATGTTGACTTGTTGAAACTAAAGAACATGCCTCATGATGTTAAAGAGAGCAAAACTCTCAATGCTATACAAGTTAAAATTGATAACAATGTGAGGATGTTAGCTGAATTGCATGCTAGATGGGAAAGAGAGGATGAAATTGCTAGAAAGAATAATATTGCTAGAGTTTATACTATTACTACTTCTGAAAATGCTTCAAACTCAAGTGTTACAAACCTCCTACCATTAATGGCAAGATAATTGGTGTTGGTAATGTTTCCACTTCTATTGCAAAATGTCCTAAATTGCCTGATAACTCTGAAACTGTCCTTGATAAAGATGCTGAAATTTCTAGCAATAAGGAAGAGAATAACTCCATTACTTTTGATGATAATGACTTTGATTTTGATGGTTGCAATATTTCTGAAGTAATTAAGTTCTTGCAAAAGCTAGCTAGAAGTCCTAATGCTAGTGCTATAAACATGGCTTTTACTAAACATATTACTAATGCTCTCATACAAGTTAGGGAAAAAATTAAACATGAAGCTTCTATCCCTAGGAAGTTAGAAGATGGTTGGGAGCCCATCATTAAATGAAATTGAATGACTTTGATTGCAATGCTTTGTGTGACCTTGGTGCTAGTATTTCTGTTATGCCTAAAAGATTATATGATATGCTTGATTTAGCACCTTTGGAAAATTGTTACTTGGATGTTCACCTTGTTGATTCTACTATTAAAAAACCTTTGGGAAGAATTGATGATGTTCTTATCATGGTTAACAACAATTATGTCCCCGTTGATTTTATTGTCTTGGATATTGATGCAATCCATCATGCCCTATTGTGCTGGGAAGACCTTTTCTTAGACTGTAGGTGCTATTATTGATATGAAAGAAGGGAATATAAAATATCAATTTCCTCTCAAGAAAGGTATGGAACACTTTCCTAGGAAGAAGATTAAGCCACCTTATGATTCTATTGTTCGAACAAATTACAATGTTGATGCTTCTTCACTTGGTAATACTTGATGCATGCTTTGTGCCTAGCTAAAAGGCGTTAAAGAAAAGCGCTTATGGGAGGCAACCCATTTTTTTTTCTGCAATTTTTCTTTTATTGAGTCAAGGAGGATGTTTACTTCTGTAGCAACTCCTTTGTATCTTTATTTTCTCGCATTGTTGTGCCAAGAGTAGCCTCTAATGTTAAGATGATGCTTAATTTTGATTGCTGCGCAGAAACAGATTTTTGCTGTTCACTGTACGAAATTCCTAAAATCACCAGATTGTTAATTAAATCTGAAATTTTTGTGCGTAATCTTTATGAATGTCTGAATCTTTCATTAGTTCAGAGTTTTCGATCTGAGCGTCGTAAGTGCCTCGAAAAAATTCGTCTTTGCGGACTGTTCTGTTTTAGACAGATTATGCCTTTTTATTTTGCATTCTCTCTTTTACTAGTGTTGAGTGAAATTCTTTTTTGGGTGGAAGAGCTTCACATAACATCAGTGGCTGTAGCTAATGTTTAAAGTAACAAATCATATTGCGTCTTTATAGAACATGTGAATTTTTGATTATGCACTAACCCTCTAATGAGATCTACTTTGAGTTTGGTGTGACGGAAGTTTTCAAGGGTCAAGAGAGAAGGATGATATAATAGGATCAAGAAGAGTGAAGAGCTTAAGCTTGGGGAGGCTCCCATGGATCTCCCCAGCATATTTCAAGAAGACTCAAGCGTCTAAGCTTGGGGATGCCCAAGGCATCCCCTTCTTCATCGTCAAAATTATCAGGTCATCTCTAGTGAAACTATATTTTAATTCTTTCACATCATATGTGCTTTTCTTGGAGCGTCTGTGTGCTTTTATTTTCAGTATTGCACTTTTATTTTCAATAAAGCTTGACTGGACCCTAGCATTCTTGATTGGGAGAGAGACACGCTCCGCTTTTTCATGAGAATACTCCTATTCTTCACTTATATTTGTTGAGTATTCATATCTAGCGCTGTTCAGCTTTTAGCTCTTGTTTTCATGTATCTCTTGTCAGAGCTATTAGCTTTCTTTTGTAGAAAGTACTCTCTTGCTTCACTTATATTTGTTTGGAGAGTTGATGAAATAAATTGATTGGTGTTTGGTTGGTTCAGAAAATGTTGCATGTGGTAATTGGTATAAGGAAAAACTTGCTTAATCTTGTAGATCACTAATGGATAACTTGATGCTTGTCAATTGTTTTGAGTTAACAAGTAGATCATGATTAAATTGTGCATCACATGAGTTAAGCCTATTAGTGAAGAACTACCGTAAAGCTTGTTGAAAATTTGGTTTGCATCGGTGGTATCTCTAAGGTCTAGATATTTTCTAATAACAGGGTTTGGTTAACAAGGAAGACGGTATGAAGTCTTATAACGTTTGCAATATGTTTGTCATATAAAACTTGGTGTACGGGTTGATATTCTTGTTTGCTTACATAACCTTGCTAGCCTAAACTCTGTACTGAGAGGGAATGCTTCTCGTGCATCCAAATCCTTGAGCCAAAATCCATGCCATTTGTGTCCACCATAACTACCTATATGTGGTATTTCCTTGCCACTCCAAGTAAATTTTTCATGTGCTACCTTTAAATTATTCAAAATGTTATTATTCCCTTTTTGTGTCAATGTTTACTAGCTCATGAGGAATTAGTGTGGTTATTCTTTATTCTATTTGTCAATGGACTTTTACACCTGGACTAGTGGCATATACATCCGCTTATCCAATTTGCAAAAAGAGCTGGCAACGGGGTGCCCAGTCCCAATTAATTACAACTTTAACCAATTAATTCTCTTCACACTTTTGCCCTGATTCATCAGTAAGCAATGACAAACAGTGAAATACCTGAATGTGTGTAAACCAAAGAGAAAGAGGGATGATCTGCCTTGCTGGTAGAAATAACGTCCTTCATGGGAGCCGCTCTTAAAAGTCCGTTGACAGGTAGAATACTGTTCTCACCCGCTACCATTCGTTGACAATTAACAAACACCTCTCAAAAATAGATACTCCTCCATGGTATGTGATTGATGGAAGGCACCCGAGGATTCGGTTAGCCATGGCTTGTGTTAGCAAGGTTGGGAGGAGTATCAAATATTTTATGCAATCTCTATATGCTTTCAAAAACCTAAAAGCTCTAGCACATGATTTAATCCCTGCTTCCCTCTGCGAAGGGCCTTTCTTTTACTTTTCTTTCTGTCTTCCACAAGCAAACACTAGTGTCAACTTTGTTACAACATGCGTTATATGCAATGTATTGGACTTGTTATACTACTTTGTGTTGACAATATCCATGAGATAAATATGTTGAAAGTTGAAGCAAATGCTGAAACTAAATTCTTCCTTTGTGTTGATTAAATACCTTTTATTAGAAACTATTGCTTTATGAGTTAACACTTATGCAAAACTGTTTGATGCTTGTCTCGAAAGTACTATTCATGAAAACGTTTAGCTTGTGTGATTCATTGTTTACTCATTATCTATTTGGTAGCAAATTATAGACCATTGACTTGGATCACTTCATTCATTTACATGTGCCTTGCAATATTATATGATCAAGATTATGATGGTAGCATGTCACCTCAAAAATTATTTTGTTTTTATCGTTTACCTACTCGAGGACGAGTAGGAACTAAGCTTGGGGATGCTGATACGTCTCAAACGTATCTATAATTTTTGATGTTCCATGCTTGTTTTATACCAATTGCTACATGTTTTGCATCTACTTTATATCACTTTTATACATTTTTTGGGACTAACCTATTAACAAGATGCCGAAGTGCCAGTTCCTGTTTTCTGCTGTTTTTGTATTCCAGAAAAGCTAGTCTGGAAATATTCTCGGAATTGGACGAAACTACACGGGGGTCCCTATTTTTCCAGAACACACCTGACGGAGCGAAGGAGCAAGAGGAGGGCCACCAGGGCCACACGCACCTAGGGCGCGGCCGCCGCGCCCTAGGGTGGTGTGGGCCCCTCGGGGGTCGCAGCCGCCGCCCTTTCGCCTACTTATTCCCCCGACGCGAAAACCCTAAGTACCTGAGCAAATATCCACGAAAAGTTCCAGAGACGCCGCCGCCGTCAACCCTAGCTCGGGAGGGTTCAGAACCTCTTCCCGGCACCCTGCCGGAGAGGGGAATCGTCACCGGAGGCTTCTACATCGCCATGCCTGCCTCCGGAGTGATGCGTGAGTAGTTCATCCTTGGACTACGGGTCCATAGCAGTAGCTAGATGGTTGTCTCTCCACTTTGTGCCATCATGTTTAGATCTTGTGAGCTGCCCTACATGATCAAGATCATATTATTGTAATGCTACATGTTGTGTTTGCTGGGATCCGATGAATATTGAATACTATGTCAAGTTGATTATCAATCTATCTATGTTATTTAAGATCTTGCATGCTTTCCGTTACTCGTAGATGCTTTGGCCAAGTAGATGCTTGTAACTCCAAGAGAGAGTATTTATGCTAGATAGTGGGTTCATGCCTCCGTTTAACTGGGACAGTGACAGAAAGTTCTAAGGTTGTGGATGTGCTGTTGCCACTAGGGATAACCTAACGATGCTATGTCCACGGCATATGTGTTTGTTTACATTACGCACTTTACTTAATGCAATTATCCGTTGCTTGCAACTTAATACCAACGGGGGACTCGGATGACAACCCGGCGGTGGATTATTAGTCATAGATGCTGTTGGATAACGGTCTATGTATTATGTCGTAATGCCCAATTAAATATCATAGTAATCATCATGTCATATATATGCATTGTCATGCGCTCACTATTTGTCAATTGCCCAGCTGTAATTTGTTCACCCAACATGTTAGTTATCTTTTATGGAGAGACACCACTAGTGAACTGTGGACCCCGGTCCATTCTTTTACACTGATTAAACAACCACAAACTGCAAACTGTTCCTTTTTCATTCTCTGCAATTTAATACTCATTTTCCACACCATACGTTTAATCCTTTGTTTTCAGCAAGCCGGTGAGATTGACAACCTCACTGTTTCGTTGGGGCAAAGTAGTTTGATTGTGTTGTGTGCAGATTTCACGTTGGTGATCGTGTTGCGCCGCGCGAGCCACCAACAACCTTCTGAAGAGTTGCTGCTCCTACTGGTTCGATAACCTTGGTTTCATTCTGAGGGAAAACTTGCTGCTGAACTGCATCATACCTTCCTCTTGGGGTCTCCCAACGAACGTGTGATTCACGTTATCACCAGCGACAAGCCTCGCTTCGCTCCATCCGAATTTAGCTTTATCTTTATATGAATTTAGATCACAATAAAATAACATATACGTCAGAGTTGTTCACTGCCTATACCAACAATACGATCAAACGATATGGAGAGCACACCCCGTATAAGCCCCCTCCCCTGAAAATTCCGGCCAATGCGCGGGTTGGGACATTTTTACGGTCCTACCAGGCACCGCATATTGGCCCGACAGTATATCAACGGTACCAGGGGTATATCGCCCCCCCCCCCCTCCCGCTACCTTTGCCGCGATTTCTACCCCGCCGCCGCTAGGGTTAGTACTCTCCGTCGAGCAATCATGTACCGCCAAATGGAGCACGGGAACGACGGTGCTGGCCTCGGTGGTACCCCGAGGACCAGGGGCGTAGCCAGACTTATTCAAGGGTATGCGTTGCATACCCAATATATTCAGCAATTTACTTGTTTATACGTATTAGTACTACCACATTTTTATGATTGTAGCCATGTTCCTGAGATTTCCACGCATGCCTCCTTGTTGGGCTAACTAGGATGAACATCTCACTGATGCTGAAGTAGCTATTATAATACTACTCCGGTGCAAAGAATAATTAATTTGTGTTTTATTGTGGATTTTTGTAACTCATCAGACATGATTTTTTTATTTCGCATACCCAATCTTAAAATCCTAGCTCCGCCACTGCCGGGGACTGTGACTCCGATTCCATTTCGTCGCACCTAGGCACCACGAAATCGGGTGCAGAGGAGCTCGCCGCAACCACGAAATGACTCGAGCGCACCAACGAGAAGTCTGTGCGTTCCACCTACCGCACGAGAGAAGCGGTGCCGTTTGATCAAAGTGAGCAACGAAGCATCGCTCATGCGCCGCATCCGGCGGAGGCTCGAGCACGCAGCAGAGCTCGGAGAGGGAGGAAGACCGCCGCCTGCGCCAACTTTGGCGCAGGAACTACTGGTCCGACGGCGCCGAGCAGTTGCCCTTCTCTGGTTCTTCGTCCGTAAAAGTTTAGCTTGCACAGCTTTTTTTCACAGCTAGTTTCTATGTCTTTTGAACTATGTTTCGATGAACTGAATCTAGCGAAGTTCATTTCTAAATTTCGAGTACAATTTATCCGATACTTGTTCTGCGCAATCGATTTGTAAATGGTTTAGGGACAGGGCGAGATTATAATCCAGCCGATAACCCCGATGATCGATCTGGCACGCCGCGCAGCGGAGAACTACGGGGCAAAAAGGCCTGGGTCGGTCCACCCCAAGCCCAAACCCGCAGCATAGATTGTGCCAGGGCCAGTCACCCGCATCGCCATCCCCATAAAAAAACCTCGCCCTGCTCCGGGCGGAGCTTTCGAAGCTCGCCCCTCCCTACCCCTCGGCCCAGTGGCGGACGCAGCGGGTGGGCCGGGTGGGCCGTGGCCCACCCAGAATTTTGGAAATTTTTTGGACCCCCCCGGATATTTGGACGCGTACGAAGAAACGAGTGGCCAGGAAGGACGAGTCGACGAGAAGCGAACCGCGAGGACGACCTACCTAGCTGCTAGCTGCTGGCCTTCTCCCGCGGCCGCCGGTCGCCACCCCCTCGACGGGCTCGACCGCGAGCACTGCCCCCGCCGCCGGACGATCCCCGGCGCCGGCACCCGCCCCCCACCCCCTGGCCCCTGCCCCGCCCGCCCGCCCCCCCCCCCCCCCCCCCCGCCCTGCCCGCCCGCACCCGCCCGGCAGCCCCCGCCCTGCCCGCCCGCCGCCGGACGCGTTCTGGGAAGCTCCCCGCCGTCGTTCTGCTGCCCACTGCTGGAGCGCCGGTGCGCCACTGCCCACACGGCCCCTTCTCGTTTTGTTTGCTTGATTAGCTAGTAGATTAACAGCTTGATTTGCCTTGCTAGGATATGTTGTTTGCTTTGCTAGTAGATTAACATCATTTTTGGTACTAGATATATATTGTGTAAATTGACAATTTGTTGTATATTGTGTAAATTGATAACCACAATTTGCTATATATTGTGTAAATTAACAATCTGTTGTCTCCAACTAGGCACTAGCAACCTATTGATTGTATGTGTTGTTTATTCAAATTTCTTCTAATTGTAGATTCATCATAAAAGGTCCATGCCAACCATATGAGCATGCTTTTCCATCAAGAGATATAAGTGGTAGAAACCGATCCTTTCAGTGCAATTATGGATTACATGTGTTGTAAAAAAAAAAAATCGCCGGTGGCACCCTTTGATAATTTCCTAGCCCACCCTCCATTTTTTTCCTGCGTCCGCCACTGCTCGGCCCCACCCGCCCTCGCAACCATCACCACCGCCCACTGTTCCCACCGCCGCCGCCTCTATATCTCCACCGCCCGCTCCCGCATCGCATGCCACGCTCGCCCCCGCCGCCGCCTTCTGTCCGCAACTGATTGATTATTCTCGTCACTGTTCGCAAGTGGGGGCAGCCGCCGCCGCAGCGAGATCTCCGGCCATGGTCGCCGCCTCCGGCATCGCGCCGCCGCGGGCCGCCGCCTTCGTCACCGTCACGCGGGCACGAGGCTGGCCCCAAGTCGGCTTTCTCCGGTCCCGGCCGCAGGTGGCGGCGTCAGCGGCTGCGAAGCTCCGGTGCTGCGCCTCCGCCGGCGACGACAGCGCGCCCACCCCAGCGGCCCCCAAAACCTGCAGCCCCAGGTAACGCCAGTGACCCTCCCTCCTACTCACATGCCTTACTATTAACCGCAATGGCGACGCGGCGAGATGCGATTGTTCGTGCTGCGAGAGTTGGTGAATCGTTCTAGGCCGTCCTCGTCGCGTCAGTGGTGGGATTGTTCGTGCTGTTCGTTTACCGAGGATCTCACTCCCCGGTCCTCTTTGCCTGAATTTCAGGCGATTTTGTGCGGGATGGTGTCGTTTTCAGCTGATTCGTCCATGATTTGGCTTGTTTTTTTGGTTTAAATTATGTGTCTGCTCATGGGATTTGGTTATTCGGCGAAGGGCGTTTCGTTAGGAGATTTGCCCATTAACCTTTGCCCTGAGGCAGTTTCGCATTTATTAGGCTTGGCCGGATGGTTGGCGCTAACTGCAAAAGGTTGCTCCGGGACTTACTTTTCGGTACAACTACGGGTTTATACGGCCATCTTTAAGATCGAAATGCAGCAGTTCTATATAGTCAGATCAGGCTGTCATCACTGTTCCGAAGCTTCGGTGGTTGCTGGTACTACAATGATGATGCGAAGCCAAGTTGCCTCAGCTCACTAGTGTTGCTGAGAGCTTTCACCGGAATAGGCCGCCCTCACGCATAGAGTTGTGCAGATGCTAGCTCATGGTTTCTATGACCATGGATGGGGATCCGCCCAGCTTTGGTCATAAATGCGCTGGCAGATGATGCTATTTTGTAGCTCACTCTGTTGTGTAGGCAATGGCACAATGCTATTGCTTGTCTTGATCCAACTGTGGTGCTGGGGTTGACGCACTGATCTGCAATTATTGGCTTTGTAGATAAAATACAGTTTAACCGTCACAGGAAATGTCTTAACATTCATGAGAAATTGCAGGGTGGTCGGTCTGGGCTCGAAGTTCATTGGATGCGGATCAGCCGTTCCGTCACTCAACATTTCAAATGATGACCTTTCAAAGATAGTTGAAACGTCAGATGAATGGATCGCAACGCGGACTGGGATTCGGAACAGGCGGGTTCTTTCGGGTACTTTTGATTCACTTTTCTTCCTTCTCGTTCACCAAGGTGGTTTGATTAGGGTAACTGTGCTCCCTCTGGCAAGATGTATAGCGATTTTCTCTGAGTATTTATTTTCTTCTCTCTTACCTAGGTGATCGCTTGTGGATGATATGTGCATCTCACTTTATGCTTGAAGTAGTTTTAGGTCATACGCATGCCGATTCTATCAATTATCGTAATAGATTGGCATAAAACAGTCTTTTCAATTTAAACTGAATGAATATCGACATCCTGTGACGTGGACACAAGCATAAAGATAATAATGATCCTATTTACAAAAGTAAATGTACATGCTGGTAAATCTGTATCTTCTTACGTTACCGAACACTTTGCTGGACTCTACTTCATATATAAGTAAATGCAGCACTTTTCACATACTGGTTCCAAGTCAATGCATATATGTAACTGTATAGGCGTGGTAAATACCATTGTGTCTAAGTACGTACTATGTAGGTAACCAGACCCTGTTGTCAAAACGTTAAGAGCTACAGTATTTCCAGTTTTGCGTACATTCATTTCTCTATGTTTCAGGGGTAATTTGTAATTTTTAAATGTGTTAGGAGATGAAACACTGGGAGGCCTTTCAGTAAAGGCAGCACAAAGGGCTCTTGAGATGGCTCAAGTAAGACCTGAAGACGTTGACATGGTTCTGTTGTGCACATCTACTCCAGAGGATCTCTTTGGAGGTGTTGGTCGGGTATGGCTATGCAACCCTTGCCCTCTTCTCGACAACACAATCGTTGTCATACTTAAATGGAAACTATTTCTGTTTTTTACACTATGTAACAATCTTTGCATTTGTTTTCATTCTTATTAAGTTTTGTATTTATGTTCAGGATTGTTAATGTTTTGTTCTATCTGTTTTGATCACAAATTTCTACACTGTTCTAGTGCTTTTTGGATTTTACTATGCTTAAATTCGTATATAACTGGATGAAATGTAAACAGGTAATGGCGGAGGTGGGGTGCACAAAGGCACATGGCACGGATCTCACTGCTGCCTGTAGTGGGTTCATTTTTGGCTTGATTACAGCTACTCGTTATATCAAAGGTAATTCCATTATTAAATATTGACAGGAAGTTGCTGTTTGGTTCCTTGTTGGATTAATATGGCTATTATGTTGGATTGATATATGCTACTACTGTAGGAGGAGGTTACGAGAATATCCTAGTAATTGGTGCAGATGCGCTTTCACAATATGTGGACTGGACAGACAGAGGTACATGCATCCTTTTTGGTGATGCTGCTGGTGCTGTTTTGGTTCAGGTATCTCTTGTTTCTTGCTGCAATGTTGATCTGCTTTCCTTTACACAGTAAGTTAACTAAGATCCATGGTTTAAAGGGCTGCAGTCTTTCTGTAGTCTGGGGGTAAAAGACAATGCCGTTTGTCGCATTACAGGCATGAAGCATTGGGTGGTGTGGCATTCTGATTTGCAAAATCTTTCTGCAGTTTCTCTTGTCTATTTCCTAATCCTCAATGTTGCAGGCATGCAGTCCTGATGAAGATGGCTTGCTAGGTTTTTGTCTTCAAAGCGATGGCCATGGGCAAAAGTATGATTTCTTTCTAACAATTTTTTTTTTTGAAATTTTCCATATATAAATCAAATAACAGTGTTTAGGTTACAATCAAGTAAAGCCGCTTCCGACATGCAGGCCGGAACCGAGTTTAATAAAACCCCACCACTCAACTCTTTACGGCCAAACTGGCAAAGATTATGAGCAACAGAGTTACAGGTTCTACTGATCTTTGCTAAAAACACACGTCGATCTGGAGGCTTCTTCAGTCTAAATTCCTTAGCAATGAGACTGACTTCAGTTCTGTCCAAGCTGCTCTCATTGAAGATCTCCAAAAGGGATGCACAGTCGGTCTCAATAATTAGGTTTAACTCTGAGTTTGCAAGAGATAGTTTGAGACCTTCCAGACATGCAATAGCTTCACCAAAAGTGCCTGAGGTACAGTGCTTGATACGGTTCCAGGCTGAGGCAAGTACAAGACCATTGTGGTCTCTTGAGTACTGCCCCCCAAGCACCTGTAGAGTCAGACGCAGAAAAGCTTGCATCCACATTGCATTTGACCCATCCACCAGCCGGCTTTGTCCAATAGGATTTCACCGAAGTGTCCTGAACCTGAGTAGGTATTTTAGCATTGATTTCAGGGAAGACTTTGTTCTTACCTTTCCTACTCATAGGAGCACCTCCATGTTTTATTCCCTGCATCGTGTCCAGTGCAGGAAACGAATAGAATTATCGACAGAAGCATCACCCTTATCAAAGATAATGTTGTTTCTGTGGTGCCATGCTCGCCACCAAAGGAACATCATCTTCCTTCTCATGTCTTTGTTCAGTTTATCAAGTAGGACAAGCACCCAGTCCCTTCCAGTGAAGGAGAGCTCTTTTTCACTTGGAAGATCCCAGGTTTTTGAAAGTCCTTGTCTGAGGGCTTTGGCTTTGGTGCAACTCATAGTTGCATGGTACCCTGTTTCCTCCTCCCTCCCACAAATGGAGCAGATAGGTGACACATTGGGGAGTCTTTTACTTCTACGTATTAACCTGCACAGCCAAACTGTTAGTTGCAAGTTTCCAAGTAAAAATCTTAATCTTTTGAGGGACCTTTCTAACAAGTTTTGATGTCATGCTTCTTATGTTTGCTGTTTACTAATGCAGGCACCTACATTGTTTGAATTCGAACGCCAAGTCGATCTTGTCCAAGACCGACGACGTCCCTGACTTCCCACCAAAGAAGGGGTCTTTCTCATTCATTTCAATGAACGGAAAAGAAGTTTTCCGCTTTGCTGTACGTTGTGTGCCACAGTCCATCGAGAAGGCACTAGAAGAGGCTGGCCTACCTGCGTCCGATATTGATTGGTTGTTGCTGCACCAAGTGAGTAGCCTTGCCGACAATGAGTTATTTTACCCTAAGCAACGATCTAATTGACCCGCCATGTTACAGGCTAACCAGCGGATTATCGATGCTGCTGCCACTCGGTTGTCTATCCCATCAGAGAAAGTTATTTCCAACCTTGCTAATTACGGCAACACCAGCGCGGCGTCCATCCCATTAGCGTTGGACGAGGCGGTTCGCGACAGGAGGGTGAAGGCAGATGATATTATCGCGGCATCTGGTTTCGGAGCTGGACTTACCTGGGGCTCAGCTATCGTGAGATGGGGCTAAACCGTTTTTTCGCGGCGCATTATCATAACAACAGCATATCAAAACACCGGTTCCAAAGCTTTTGCCTGCATGGCCCTAGGGTTTAAGCCTTTACAGGGGGTCATTTACCCTTTGCTTGTCCGATAATTTCTCTTATGTCCTTGTTGCTCATGAACACAGTGGCACTTTGCCTTATTCATCTATTCCTTTGGTGGGCGGTTTGGCCCGTCACAGAGCTCGGTTGTCATTGTGGTTATTATTGGTTTAGTAGTGAGTTTGTATTGTACTGCTACTCTGTAGTTGAGTGGTGCGGGGAGTATTTTGCATCTTGGATGAAAATTTAGCTTGTATTGAAAGGAGATTACATTGTAAAGTGGTAATGGTTCTTGGCAATGGTTTCGTCCGGAAATTCCATTGAACTGTGGTCATTGTTGTGGCCTCCATCGATAAGCTTGTGTTGTGGGCCAATGTCGAGTCATGATTTATGAACGAGTTCTATTGGAAAGTGTTTTTTTATATATAAAAGGGGCCTCCCCAGCTTCATTAACGAAACTTGTAAAAAATCTCCAAACTCACAGCATCACAAAAGATTCTAGATGCGTATAGTAACTCTTGGAGAATGGTACCATAGGCTAACTCTAAGTCTCTAACAATGCACTAGAAATGCGATTCGCAAGAGTTCCACTCTGAATCTCTGATAGCTGAGCAAAGCTAATAAAGGAACTCTAAGAATGCGCTAAAAATAATGAATGTTGAGAACTCTGATGGGATTTGGAAGAAGAATGCACGAAAAATAATGAATGTTTAAAAACTCTGATGGGATTCGAAGAATTCCACTCTGATATCTGAGCAAAGTTAATAAAGGAAGCACAATAGAAGAAAAAATAGAATTCTCCATTACCGGGATTTGAACCCGGGTCGCCTGGGTGAAAGCCAGGTATCCTAACCGGGCTGGACGATAATGGATTTGTGATTGAACTCATCTTTCATGATACTTAATCTTACTGCTTATCTTCGCTGCGTCAAAACCAGACTTTTTTTTAGCAAGGGTCAGAACCATACTTAAACATCACATGCGAATTGAAATTCTGAGAACCGTAAATGCGGCGTAGCACGTGGAAATGTGTAATTCAGCTTCTACGAGCAAGATCGCGTAATGGGTGATGTCGACGACGTCCTCTGGCCTTGACAGCGAGCGGGTCTTCTCCCCTCGCAGCTTCAAGTACTCGCCGTACCTGAACCCCCTGTACCGCGGCGCCTCGCCGCCCGCGAACTCCGGCAGCGGCTCGACCCACTTGTCTCCGTGGACGTTGAAGAAGAAGATGAGCGAGTACCGGTGCGCCGCCGGCTTCCTCACCACCCGGTGCGTGGCGCTCCTGAACCTGTCGTTGCTGAGCACCTGCACGACGTCGCCTATGTTGACGACGATGCTGCCCTCGACGGGCTCCACGGCGGACCAGCTGCGCCCGTCGGGCGCGAGAACCTCTACGCCGCCGACGCCGTCCTGCACGACGAAGGTGAGGCAGCCGACGTCCTGGTGCGCGCGGGTGCCGACGCTGTCGTCCTCCGTCGCGGGAAGCCGTGCCGCGCCGAGATGAAGTCGAAGGTGCGGTCGTCGTTGTACTCCCCGAGGAAGCCTCGCGGCAGGCCCATGCACTCGTTCAGGATCTCCTGGATGAGGAGCCGAGGGCGGTGAGCTTGGCGTGGCTCTCCTCTAGCGCCTCCCTGTGGATTGATGCATGCACCAGACGAGCTTTCTTTTCAATTTTACAAACAAACAGTCATGGAAATGTTACGTCTACGTGACATGCATGTGCGATCTCAAGCAACAGCTTTTCGTTTTCTTTTCGAAGATTAATATAGATAATGATTAATACTTGCAAATTACATATATTTGTAGATCAAATGGATAGCGATGGTGAATACTTTTGGAATGAATTCATTGAAGATAGCTCGAAAGAAGATGATGATAGTACCGACGAAGACGAGCTCATCATTGCAGCTCTTGAAGAAGAAAATACGCAAGAAAAGTGGAGGTTCAAGAGTTCTACAAATGGGGCACGCCGTCGTCAATCGGAATAGAGCAATTGGGCATGTCATGCTATATAGTGACTGTTCTGCAACTAATGCGGTAATCTGCACTAGTGGAAACATCATCAACAATCCCGGGTCCAGAGGGCCTTTGGTCCCGGTTTTACAACCGGGATTAAAGGGTCGGGACTAGAGGGGGGTGGCTTTTATCCCGGGTGTCCACGACCCGGGATAGATGGGCCTCCACGTGGGCGCGGCTGGGCGCGCAGGGCGGGGGAGCTTTGGTCCCGGTTCGTGACACGAACCGGGACCAAAGGGTTTGCATCTTTTGTATTTTATTTGCTTATTTTTTAGGGTTTTCGATTTTTTGTTTTCCTATTAATTAAGATCACGTTGCGCATACAAAGTCACACACATATATAAAGTTGACACATCGATCGATGTCACGCGTGATGCATACATATAAGTCACACACATACGTTTTGATACATATATAATTAAGTCACACACCGACATCACGTTTCTCACGTCGAGATCACGTCAATTACATTGGAGGCAGAAAATAATTTCTAGGGTGAAAAAATTCTCCGGATTTCTTCAGGACCTCCTTGTTCAAAAATCCCGCCAATTCCTCTTGAATTGCTATAAGGCGCTTCGTTGGTATGAGCTTGTCCTTCTCTCGTTCCATCTAGATCAATAAGAAAATGTGAAATCATCAGAAAATGTGAAAATGGAAATGAACACAAATATGGTAATGAAGTAATTGCCGAGAGTGTATACAGACCTCTGTTGTTCTGAGCTTTCTATCCCGCTGATGAACAAAAGATCGTATGTACTCGCAAACATAATATCCACATAAATTATTCCCTTGTGCCTGCCTCAGACACCACTTTACAAAGAATAGAATTTAATCAAAATAACAATCAAGCATGATAATGGTGCTGAAACTAGAATTTAAAAGTTGCGCGGACATATATATAGTACTACTACTTACCTTGGTTTCATACCAAAACAGGTGCGGTTTCCAAGTCCCACGAACCTCGGTAATGAACTTTTCCCAAACCCTGGCCGGCAAAAGAAAAAATCAAAGGACTTGAACGAACGAAAGAGATCGATATATAGAGCGATAATGACTGAAGTTACCTCTGAAACATTGCTTGCAAGTTGATATAATCGTCCATATCTTTCCTTAACGAGTCCAGGACTTGAACGCATGCTTGTTCAGGTCTAATGTCTACCAGAATCCAATGGTTCACACATTTATATGTCCATGAGTTACACTAAACATCGAGTAAGCAAAGTAGAATGTGTAGAAGGTACGGTAACACTCACCTGAAGTTGTAAGGAAGAAGTATATCTTCACATGTATGGTGTTTCACTAGATATTGGAGCATGTAATGCTCGGTGTCCTCGGGATGGTTCCTTACGGTTACTTCATGAATCCAATATGGGTCCATGAACCCTAAACTATAGATTCCGTTGTCTCTGCATTCGACGATCTTCATTCTGCATATATAATAGCGTACAAAAGAATAAAGTTAGATAATTGGCAACGAACGAGCTGAGATAGAGACTTAATTAAATTGCATAAAATAAATCACTTACAAACAATAGCAGCTGATGATGGCTTTGTCGAGGGAGTCTTGATTGAATAACTGAAATATTTCGTCAAACGGCACATACATCGCGTTATCCTCTAAATAATGGTCTTTCTTATATGAAACGTGGAAATACTCATGGTGCCCTTTACGGCTCCCTCGTACCACTCATGCAAACGTCGCAATTGTGTCGGCAGAGATTTGACCATCTCAGGTCTGACCAAGGGCTTCCCGTAGGCATATGTCCATGCATACATATACTCTTTGGGGTTTTCTATGCGAATTGTGTCTTGCTGTATTTCCTTATCGGACACCACTTTGAACGCGGGGACCGACTGGTTTGCCTGTTCTCCGAGCTGGGCCACTTGTTTCCCGGATTTCTTATTAGCTTCCCTCTTTTGGCGAAATGCAGCCTCCTTCTCCTGCTGGGCCTTTTTAGCTGCCATCTGCTGCTGCTCCCTCTTTTGGCGACATGCCTCATTCTCCTGCAAATTCCGTTCTCTAATTAACTTTTCAATGGTACGATCATAGTCGTCTCGCAGAATAGGCGGCCGTGCCGGCCCAGTCGATAGATTTTTCAGAAATTGTGCCACTTTTCCCGGTGCTATTACCTCCTTTCGCATGTGCCGTTTCGGTGCCAATTGTTTTTTCACATCAGCTCGCACCGACTCCTCGAGTTCCTCTGGAGTCAAGTCGTAGGATCTCTTTGGAAGAGGCTTTCGCAACTCACGTTCCTCTCGAGTTTCTGGCGGGAAGTTTAAAGCGCACCTCTCTGTATATTTCGACGGGATCTTTAGTTTCCGCGAAACAGAGCGCACTCTCTCTTGAGGTGGTGGGGATGGACTCGGGCTGGGCTCCCGACAGTCGTCACGAGGTGGCGAGGATGCATCTTGAGGTGGGGGGGATGGATCTTGAGGTGGTGGTGCAGGGGATGGATCATGACGTGGGGAGGGAGGATCTTGAGGTGGGGGGGATGGATCATGACGTGGGGAGGGTGGATCTTGAGGTGGGGGGTTGCTACTTGGAGGAGTCGGTGGCCTTGGCGGCGGCAAGTTTGGAAACAAGATGTATTTCTTTGGCCACAGAATGATGGACTTCTTGGCATCTCCTAGTGTCCTCTCGCCGTCACCTCCAGGAATGTCAAGATTTAGATTAGCATATAACGGCACAATGTCATCCACCCCGACAATAGCATAGCCAGCTGGAATCCCGCCGAGATGGTACCTTGGTCCAGGTTCATTCAGTAAAGCATAGCCGACCGCCACCTTGAAGGACAAGTTGCCCATTGCCATATGTAGCTCGCATTCTGTCTTCTCCGTGATATCATCCACGGGGTATCGAGTCGGCGGCGCTTCAAGTTCAGAATGTTCCATCTGCGTGGAACCCACGCTGCTTTTTTGCTGATTAGATGGGGCGGCTTCGACTTCTGGACTTTCTAGCTGCACACGAGATTCCCTTTGCTGACTTTGCTCCAGCTGATGCACCTTGCGTTCCAATGCCGATAACCGGTCGCTCTCCTCCTTTTTCTTTCTCTGACGGCTTCTATAAGTGTGAGCGTCTGCCGGAAAACCTTGTGCCCAAGTAACTCCGTATCCATAACCTCGTACTCGTCCAACTTTTTCAGGATTCCCGAGTGCGAGTGACAGCTCGTCTTTCTCTCTGTCGACCTTGTAGGTTCCATTTCGAACTTGCTCTATTGCTTTCTCAAGTTCTGTGGTTATAAACCTAATCTTTGCCTCCCATTTTCCCTGAGCAACAATCTTCCCTGTGTCAGGGTCCAACCCAGCGCCATGCGCGAACAACCAAAATTTGGACCTATCGGGCCAGCCCGCTGTCTGTGGAATCTTCCCCTCATCAAGCAGTTTTGCTTCAAATGCTTCCCACTTAGGCACGGCAGCCTTGTAGCCACCTGCCCCCAAAGTGTGGTGATATTCCTTCTTCGCAGCATTTAACTTGTTTCTTTCCGATCGGGCCACAGCGGCCTCCGATTCTCTTTGCTCTTTAAATAAGGGCCACTGGTCGTTTAGCTTCACTTGTGCTCCGGTGAATACTGGAGTGTATTCAGGATCTTTTTCCTTCTCTTCACAATAATCTTTCCATATAGTTTTCTTGTGGGTTCGGAACTGTTCGGCAGCCTTGCCAAGAGTCCACTCCTTGACTTTCTCCATCCACTTCTCGTTTTCTGTCACTTCTGGAGGCAGGGTGACCTTTGTCAAGAGCTTCTCCCAAAACAAATCTTTTGTTTGGTCGTCGACATAAGTCCAAGTCTTGCTCCCGTCCTTCCGCGGATGCCATTCTTGACATGTGATCGGTACCATGTCCCTAACTAAAACTCCGCATTGGTTTATAAATTTGCGGCGGCACTCTAAGGGTTGCATTGGTTGGCCAGTAGCATCAACTATGTCGATCACTACCCTTTGACCCTCCTTCATCGGCTTCGACGGGCCTCGAGGCTTCATGGCTTTCGACCCTTTCGACCCTTTCGACACTCTAGATGCAGATGATTTGCTTGTTCCAGAGGGCTAAAAGAAAAAAAAGATTCGTTAATAACCGCAGGATCAAATAATTAAGCTATGTCATCGATCAACAGAGGCTTAATTAATATATACCTCGCCTGAGTTTGTTACTACCACTTCCTTCTCTACACAAATTTCTGCTCCCTCACCGGAGTCATTGAGAAATTGGGAGCTGAATTCCTCTAAATTTGCCACATCGTCTTCTTCACCGACAGGCGCGGCTGCACGTCCTGCTATAATCATACGCACATCTCTTCACGCTCCTCGTCTCTAGCGCCGACGCCCGAAAAAGTGGATCCAATGGCTCTCCACGCTCCTCGTCTATGCCGAAGTCGTCCGGACAATTTGGATCCATGGCTCAATTAATGTGCCTGCAATCAATTTTGTAACAAGAATATGAATAAATTTAAGATGACACTAATTCAAAGAACAAATTATTTACGATGACAAAGAACAAATTTTTATTACATGATTTAAAATGACACTAATGTCACATAACAAGATTCAAAATGGCACAATATGAACAAATAACAAATAATTTTAATCTCTACAATTTTGTTGTTTAAGTAATGTCCACATGAATCTCCATATTTTCTAAAATTCATAGCAATTTTAATCTACACATCTAAAATTCATAGCAATTGTAATCTACACATCTAAAATTCATAGCAATTGTAATCTACACATCTAAAATTCATAGCAATTGTAATCTACACATCTAAAATTCATTTACTAACTTAGATCAATTCATATATATGTAGCAACTTAATCAATTCATATATAACACTTAGATCAATGATTTGGATCCAAAATTCATAACAAAATTCATAGCAAATTTTACCAAAGCAAAATTCATAGCAAATTCATAGCAAAATTCGTTGCTATATTTGCTATATTCGTTGCAAAATCTAACAATAATACACTAGCTAAAACAGTACCAAAATCAACAAAAATACAAAAAAGCTCACCTCGAGGCTACGGCCGATGGCGTGGCGGTGGAGAGCGACGCAGGGGAGGAGGCGGCAGGGCAGCCCAGGGCAGGTGAGGGCAGGGCGACGGCGGCAGGCGAGGCAGGGGAGGCGCACGGCGTCGGGGCAGAGCACTTCGAAGCGGCGGTGGCGGCGGGCGACGACGACGGACGGCGACCGCAGGGGACACGGCGTCGGGGAGGGGCACGGAGGTGGTGGGGCAAGGAAGGGGAGGTGGTGGCGACGCAGCGTCGACGAGGGCAAGGCTGCGGTGGCAGCGGGCGACGACGAAGGGCGGCGACGACAGGGGACACGCGCGGCGTCGGGGAGGGGCGACGACGGGCCGATGCAGCACGGCCAGAGGCAGCCCGCGCCAGGGGATGGGACGGCACGCGACGGCGGCGACGATGCAGTAGCACGGATCGACGGCGGCGGGCGAGCAGCACCTCGGGGAAGCGGCGGCGCCACGGGAGGGCCGGAGCAGCACTTCGGGGCAGAGGAAGTCGAAATCGAGGACTTGGGGAAAAATTTGGGGCGAAGGCCACCAAATCGACGCGGACAGACCTTTCATCCCGGTTCGTGGCTGGAACCGGGATGGATGACCCTTTCATCCCGGTTGGTAACACCAACCGTGAACAAAGGTCTGTCTGGGCCGCGAAAAATTGCGCGCGAAGCCCAGCAGGCCTTTGGTCCCGGTTGGTGTTACCAACCGGGATGAATGGTGTTTTCTTTTTTTTCTTGTTTCCTTTTCTTATTTCTATTTCTGTTTTCTTTTTCTTTTACATCTATTAATTTAATTGCTTTTGTAGTTTTGTTTTTCTTTTACATGTTTTTGAATTGTTATTTTAGTTTCTTTTTAAAATTTAACTTAAATGGTCCAATATATATGAAAGGCCTTTTTTTTTTCTTGTTTCTATTTGTGTTTTCTTTTTCTTTTATATCTATTGATTTAATTGCTTTCGTAGTTTTGTTTATCTTTCGGGGACGTCGCTTAAACGAAACACACGATCTCAAAGAGTAGGAACCATCACAGGGGTGTGTTACCAACCGGGACTGAAGAAGCGTACGGATCGTTTCACTCACACAGTTACATTATTACACATCACTCACACTTTTCATAAAACGGACTGTAAGGAGGCTTCAATGGCCTCCTGCATCTGTGGCCGCCGACCTCTTCTCCATGGTCGCTCCAGTTGAAGTCATCGTCGTCGTCATCCTCCTCATTACACAATCTCATATATAGCATCACCATCAGGGCAGGTAGGCTTCGTCCGGTTATCAACCTCACATTTGAAATGTTTGCCTTTCTTTCTTACGGGATGCTTAGGTGGAAGAAATCGACGATGACCTGGGTACACATCTTGTTGCCTACATATATACTTTCAGTCTTATATAGACAGTGCGTGCAAGCATTGTATCCCTTGTTTGACTGTCCTGAAATGTTACTAAGAGCAGGCCAATCATTGATGGTTACAAACAACAACGTTCGTAGGTCAAATGCCTCTTGTTTGTGCTCATCCCACACACGTACCCCTTCGTCACTCCACAACTCTAAAAGTTCTTCAATCAATGGCCTCAGGTACACATCAATGTCGTTGCCGGGTTGCTTCGGACCTTGGATGAGCACCGGCATCATAATAAACTTCCGCTTCATGCATAACCAAGGAGGAAGGTTATACATACATAGAGTCACAGGCCAGGTGCTATGACTGGAGCTTTGTTCCCCGAAAGGATTAAAGCCATCTGTACTTAGACCAAATCTTATGTTCCTAGCGTCATCTGCAAACGTCTTGAAGGTCCTGTCGATTTTTCACCACTGTGACCCATCAGCGGGGTGTCTCAGCATCATGTCTTTCTTACGGTCTTCTTTGTGCCATCGTAACAACTTTGCATGCTCTTTGTTTTGGAACAAACGTTTCAACCGTGGTATTATAGGAGCATACCACATCACCTTGGCAGGAACCCTCTTCCTGGGGCACGGATCGCCGTCAACATCACCAGGGTCATCTCGCCTTATCTTGTACCGCAACGCACCGCATATCGGGCACGCATTCAAATGCTCGTACTTCTCACCGCGATAGAGGATGCAATCATTGATGCATGCATGTATCTTCTGCACCTCTAATCCTAGAGGGCACACAATCTTCTTTGCTTCGTACGTACTGGGAGGCAGTACGTTATCCCTTGGAAGCATCTTCTTTATTATTTTCAGCAAATTCTCAAATCCTCTGTCAGTTGTACCATTCTCTGTCTTCCATTGCAGCAATTCCAGCGTGGTACCAAGCTTCTTCTGGCCATCTTCGCAATTTTGGTACAACAATTTTTTGTGATCCTCTAACATGCTATCCAACTTCGACCTCTCGTTTTCACTTCCGCTGTTTATCCGTGCATCAAGAATGGCCCGGCCAAAATCATCATTGGGCTCATCATCATTGGACTCTTCTTCAGCTTCGTCTTCCCCCATTGGAGTATCACCGTCTGCAGTGAACGTAGGATAGGTGTCATTATCCTCTTCTTCTTCATTTTCTTCCATCATAACCCCTCTTTCTCCGTGCTTGGTCCAACAATAATAACCATCCATGAAACCCTCCTCCAACAGGTGGACGTGAATGGTTCTTGACGTAGAGTAATCCCGCTTATTCTTGCAGACTCTACATGGACAAAGAATATAACCACTCGACGGCTTGTTATCATTAGCCACACGGAGAATACTATGCATGCCATTGATAAAGTCGAGACCGCGTCGGTCACTGTACATCCATTGCCGGCTCATCTGCATTATATAAATATATCAAAAACCATTACACTACATCATAAATATATAGTACTGACCAAATTAATTAATACAAGTTCAGCACATTAAAACCAAAGTAGAGTAGTGCCCAAATGTAATACATTGTTCTAATGAAACATACATTAATTGAACCTAACATACAACTATCTAAAGAATTTAAATCCAACAACAAATGCGATCAAAATTTCAACTAAGGTAACTATTGAACCAACAGCATAATGATACCAAGCCTCTCGACTAATGGCATATTTTCTAATCTTTTTAAGCTTCAAGCGCATTGCCTCCATCTTCATCTCGTGAGCAGCGACGACGACCCCGTAAGCATCATCGATGTCGGCAATCTTCAAGTCCAATACACTCTTCTCTTCTAGGTATTGGAGACAAAGATCTTCGCTTATCTTCAATTTTGCTTTCAAATCGTCGTTTTCCTTTTTAAAATACTCGACAATAGGGTCGACTGGAATTTCCGGTTCAACTACCTCCTAAATAAAAATATCTCTACGTCAAGTTGATCGGGCATGAGTGTGATAAACACGAAACGAAACAAATAGTTATGAAAATATACCACATCCGAATCATAGATCGGACGAGGGCCGACGGGGACGGATATCAAAACCATGACACTATACATATAAAAAACATAAGAAATTAATTATACAAGAAATAAATATGCATTTAAATCATACAAGTATATATATAGGTTTTAAAAATAAAAAGATAAAAAAGAGGCTCACCAAAGTGGTGCCGGTGACGGGACGACGCGGGCTATCGACGGCGGTGAGGACGGGGACAACACTAAAATCCACAAATAATAAATTAATTTGAGCTCGCAAATACACTTTCTAGCTTGGGCATTTCATCAAACACTTTGCTAGCATTACAAAATTGAAATGAGCTAAACTAGCAACGAAATGAGCTAAAGTTGCAACGCCGGAGGAAAGAACGATGTTGCTAACCTTTGAATAGATGGGGTGCCTTCAATCCTCTCAAATGGTGCAAAAAAATGGGGATTAATTTGAGTGGGAGAGAGGAAAATGGAGGAGAAATGGTGATGAACTCGAGCTAGCTCGGGGTGGAAGAAGATGATATAGCAGGGAGACCCTTTGATCCCGGTTTGTAACACGAACCGGGACCAAAGGTCCCCTGCCAAAGGGGCCCAGCGCTGAAAAGCATGTGCGCGCATGTGAGGACCCTTTGATCCCGGTTCGTGTCACGAACCGGGACCAAAGGTCCCCCCCGACCCGGGAGCAATGCCCACGGGCGCCCCGTCCTCCCGACCCGGGATCAATGGTGCATTGATCCCGGGTTGTAATTTGGCCGGGATCAAAGGTGAAAACGGAAGCCCTGTTTTCTACTAGTGCTGGCGAGAACTATTTCACCGTCGTTTTCTGATGGCCAAACATGTGGTCGTGCGAATTAGGTGAGTGGGTGTGCGCGCGGGGGGGGGGGGGGGGGGGGGGGGTGGGGACTATGATAATTATTTCAAGCTGAAAAAAGATTATTGTGGACAATTTGGATTCTCGTCTATTTAGAAGTGCACCACTTCCATCCGGATGCTTTCTATATGGTGGTGCTGCTGATTAGACCGTAGGTATATTCGCATGGACGAGTCCACAAGCCTTGATGCCATGCATAACTTGTGTGTTGTTGTGGTGCAAGTGTTTGGAGAAAAATATATGAGACAACCAAATACCCAAGCCACAACACGGCTCGTGGCTATTGGAGCTGCAAGATGATTTCCTAATATGCTTGGCTCTATCGATTGCATGCACAAGGGATAGAACATTTGCTAGTTCCCTTGGCAAGGGAAATATCAAATTCATGTTGGTGAATCAACTATGATACTTGAAGTTGTGGCATCGCATCACCTTTGGAGTTGGCACTATATTTTTGACATGATAGGATCTTCAGTGACATCAACGTGTTTCAGCATTGTTCGGTGTTTGTATGACTCGTGTGAGGAAACACTCTGAAGTGCAAGTTTGAGATCAATGGCCACCAATATGGGAAGGGGTACTACCTTATTGATGGTATCTATCTTTGGCGGGGGACATTTGTGAAGACAATCTCTACCCCCAAAGTAGTAAGAAATCTCTCTTTGCACAACAAAAAGGAAGTGCGAGGAAGAATGTGGAACATACATTTGGATTGCTCAACAAATTCGTGACAGAGAGATGCATCACCAACTTCTTAATGATTTTGTTTAGAAAGCCCACGTATATTAACATCAAACCACGTACAAAGTACACGGTACAGATACGAAATACAGCACATACGCAGGGGATCCAGGCCTAGAACAAACCGCAGCTTCTTCACCGGCGTCGTCGACGATGCCCGCCGTCCTCCTTCTCACCACGCCCCGAGAGCACCTCTCTTGATCAAGAACGCCGCAGAACCCGTCCGCCGCGCTGCAGCGGAACTTGTGCCGATAAACGAGCTCGGCGAGTGCCCTCTCGCTCCAGCTCCTCCGCCTTGCCGCAGCCGTCATCGTCGTCGACGCAGATGGAAGCCACCGAGCTTGTCCAGCCCTGGGTTCCAGCCGCCAGATCCGCCGCCAGCACGGATCCGACGGGAGGACGAAGAACTCGAGCACCACGCGGGCCCCGAGCCTCCGCAAGTCGAGCGCAGCGACGACGAACCCCGAGGGGATCCACCGCCGGAGAAGGCCGCCTCGACACCAAACCACCCACCGCCAGCCCCACCTCCTCCAAGGCGCCGCCGGCGAGAACACTCCCCTACCCTACCATATATACAAGCCGGAGCCGGGGATCCCCCACCCTCCCGCCGCCGGAGCGGCCGACAGAGGTGGAGAATCCCGCGGCTCAGCGGCGAGCAACGGTGGATCGACGAGATTCGCCCAAAAAACGCCTTCTCTCCTCCTGCTACAGTGACGGGGAGGGGAAAGTGTCGGTCAACTTCTTAATGATTTGATCGAGCACATGAGTGCACATCATGGAAACCAGTAGTTTACATGCTTTTTAATTGAAGGACGTCATTTGTACTATGTGTGAGAACTACCATGTGGTGTGATGTTCATTTTCTCGGTGTAGGACTTTGAATTCAAATCAAAAGGTTTAAATTTGAATTTTTATTCGAATTATTGTACAATTGTATGGCTGAAATATTCATATTTGTTTTATAGTCATGAAAAAGTATAATGTTTTTGTAGACTAGAAAATAAAATAGAAGAATAACGGTTGAGGGACATGTCTTCTATTTGCACCCATCTTTTTTTCGATTAAGATTTGCACCCATCTGTGAACCGTAGCGCGCCGGCTGGTCGCCGTCGCAGCACGCACGGGGAAGACTTGACCGGACGCATCTGCGAACTGAGCAAGATGCCTTGTTGGAGCAAGAGGCATCACGGCATGCAAGCAACGCAGCTTCTTCCCCAGCTTCATCGTCCTTACGTACTTCACCTCTTGCAATTAAGTCAAACTACATAAGCCGTTCGAGATCCGTGGCAGCTAGCAACGACGTGCCAAATCGCAGATCCGATCCGCCACTGGAAAATGACATGGCGCTGGACTCGATCCCGGCGCCCAAGTTGCTCGACCGCCAAATGTCTCCGCGTCCCTGGACGTACGGGACAGCCCCGCCACTGCCGACGGCCACGCAGTCGGCATCATTCCACGGCCACGCAGGGGGCAGCACAGATGACGAGCGAGAGCGGCGAAGATCAGGTCCTTGGCATCATTCAAAGGCTAGCTAACTCATGCATTCGATCGTCACACACCGCATATTGCAGTATGCATGCATGCGACGATCAATCGCCCACCTTCTGGATTCCCTTTGGTTTGGTTTCGGGTCGGCCGGCGAAGTCGAAAATAATGAAGATGGACTGGAGCTCGATCAGCGGCAAGAAAATCAGCCTGAAACTCTTAACAGTACAGGCAACAAACAAACTGCAGACGCTGACCTGAATCCGGCTGCTTCGGCGGGGTACAGGTTGGGCCAGAGCTTCGGATGGAGGACGAGCAGGAACTCGTTCTTGTCGACGGAGTGCGCGGGCTGACGCGCGTACCCTGCCGGCAGCGGCGCACTGGCCATGTTCCCCTCGTCCGGCCGCACCTTGGCCTTCTCCTCATCCGGGAGCGCGAAGAACAACGCCTGAAGCTCGAGCGAGCGCGCCATGAGCTCGCGCGGCACGCCGTGGTTCACCACGCGGAAGAACCCGGAGGACAGGCACGCCTCGCGCACCGCCTCGATGGCGCGGCCGCGCGCGACGCCGCCCTCGTCGTCGACGAAGAAGGGAGCAAGGTCCACCACGGGGAGCGCGCTGGCGCTGCCGTCGTCGCTTGCCGCCGCCATGTGCCTAATCGATCGCTCTGATCTGGCTCTTCCTGCAGATCAAGCGCGGGCGACGTACGTTTGCTGCGTTAATTAATTGCCGACAACTTGAGGTTAATTAAACAAGAGATGAGATGGTTAGGATTGGAGCGTTTGAGTATATAAGCAGATGCCTAGTGATCACCACCGGCGGGCCTCGATCGGTCATAGACAAAGCTTGAAGCTCGATCTGTCTCCATCTGCCGAGGGAGAAAGGAAAAAAGAACCCATGACGTCGGAGAGATGAGATCGTGATAGGTAAACTTTTTTTTTTTGCGAAACATACTAGACGCTGTATCGACGTGAAAGTCGCATACCCCTGAAGAATAATCCGCATATAATGAGAAATCTGGTGTTTAAAGTGTGGTGGGGTGGGTACAACCACACTCTGTTTGACACGAGAAAAACATGCTTAGGACTTCGCGAGTAGGGCGAAGTAGTAGTCTCTCTCATGCGCACCGGGGAAAGGTAAAAGGAAGAAAAGATGCGGGCGTGCCAGTGTATAATGATACACAAAGAAAACAACACATAAAGAGATGGGAAAAGTATTTTATTCATCATATTGATAACGAATACAATTCCCGAACATTGCGCTCCGTGGCCTGCTAGTGCAGCCAGCCTGACTATAGCGATTGCGGTCTCCTGGTTCACGGGGCCTCGGAAGGCTCCCGCTTAATTACTCCCGCGGGTTACGCCGCGAGACACCTCCGATTAAGCCGTGTGGTCGTCGTCGTCGTCTTCGCTCCACGTTCTGCATGCATGATGGTATGGTGTGTGTGGGCAGCGGCAGAGCCCGTGTCCTCGTCGGTACACGCGCCGCTAAAAGCGTGGCCTTGCATTGGCTTCGCCCGCCCTCGCCGTCGTGCCTCGTCGGTCCTGAGCGGCGAAAGTTGTTGTTGTTGAAGAAACATGATGCAGTCCGTTAGCTAGGACTTCTAGACGACAAGCAGCTTCGTCGGGGTGTGAAAGGGGTAAGCCTCGCAGGAGTATGTGGTTAGGAGACCGACGTCGGTTATAAACCAACTGTCGCTCAAGTCGGTGTGGCCGATATGGTGGACGCCTCGTCTTGGACGGACGTCGAGTTCACGACAGTCTCGTCTTAGTCGGGGACGCCATCTCATGGACCTATGGAGTAGTGGTGTCGGGTCTCGCTGGGTGGTGGACGCTGTCGGTGACGCCGGGTTGAGCCTCCGGAACAAGTCGTCCCTGTACGCCGGGCTATCGGACTCCCCCTATACGCCGGATGGTATCTCCATGTTGAACTGTTCCTGTACGTCGGGTGGTATTTCCATGGCGCCTGTACATCGAGCGTCGGGCTGTAACTCACAGACACCTGTACGCCGGGACTTTGAGCTACACCTGTACGCCGTCGTCGGGAACACTGAAGTGTACTCATCACGTACATAGCTTTATCCGCGAGCTGCACCAGAATACAGAATAGGCTCGTACTGGCTCATGCACTGCATGAGCCATGCACGGCATCGTGGGTGCCTTGCGCATTAGCCATGCACGTACTCATAATCGAGCATGCATGTATAGGTTGGAATGGATCGATCAGTTGTTGCCCTCCGCGCCGTGTGAGGCTAGCTTGATCGTTCTTCGCGTGTGATCACCACAGATAGGCGTCGACCCCGGCGACGCGCCACTGCAGGATGCCAATGGAGATGACGCGATCCGCCGCCGCCGCCTGCACCTGTTCCTGCCTTCCTCTACGCCAAGGACCTGTACGCCGGATCGGGCTGAACTTCTTCATCGGAGTGTACGCCGAGGACCTGTACACCGGATTGGGCTGAACTTCTCCATCGGAGTGTACGCCGAGGACCTGTACGCCGAGCTGCTCGTGTCCGGTCACCGTCGTTGGACGTCGGCAATGGCGACACGCCACCGCGGGATGCCGATGGCGATGAGGCGACATGCCGCTGCCTATGCTGCTTGTTCTTATAGGCAGGGGACCTATACGCCGAGTGACATGGTTGTCGATGATGCGCTGCCGTCAATGACCGCCGTCGCGTGACGCAACAGCCTTGAGCCTGTCCGCCCAGTGGAGCTGCACCTGTACGCCATGGTTCGCCGGGCCGTCCCTCTACGCCAAGTGGAGCTGCACCTGTACGCCGTGGTTAACTCCGGCTTCCGGCGAGCGATGACATGTTAGACGCGATACAGCGCCATGACTGTATGTTGGCCGCCGTCGACGACTTGGCAGCGGTGACTTCATAGGCTCCGCCTTCCAGCGGACACGAAGGACATGAACATCATCCTCCTTGCCCCCAGCAGCTGGTCGCGGCGTCGGATATGGCCGGAGTGATAGGCGCGTCGGCCGGCGGGCTGTTCGTTGGCGAGCTCCGTTCGTGCCTCCGTCCGCCATGCTAGCTGTGAGGAAGGGAATAGAGGAGAGAGATTAAAAATGGTTCTCACCCTTCAGGCCGATGCTACTTGCGTCCATGGCCATCGTGGTGGCGTCCATCTCCTTCCTCCGAATGGATTCTTCAAGTGTTTGTGCTTTCCTGGATGGTATGTGGTTGGGTGTTGTTTCGGCGGCGTGAGAGTCCTTGATCAGATCGATCTCAGCCTCCAGGCCTCCGGCTCCTTCTCTCCCCCGTGTGCTCCGGGGCCTCTCCTTTTATAGGCGGCCACCGATCGCCTGGGATGGGATATGAACGACACCAGGAAAATCGGAACTAACACGCCGATCTCTCTCGTTTCTTTCGTCTCCTGCAAGTCTTATCCCTCCGCGTGTGTCGTTTCAATCTTTATCTCTTCATGTTCTAGAAGATGCCTGTACGTGGGTCTTTCCGGCCGACCGTAGACATACGGTATACGTACTTGTAGTGTACCTGCGAATGAATCATATAGAACTCCATGCATGCATGGTACGTGAGGAGCTGGACCCACATGCGTGCAACAACCAATTAACAAGCTGCATCGTATGTAGGCATTGTTGTACAAATTTCCATCGAACAAAATCCCCCTCGCCAAGTAAAGTTCAAGCGCGAAGCAGATTGAATTTTAACTTGGCGAAAGAATAAAAACTCGTAAGCCAACTGGATACGTATTGGCTGAGAGACCTGTCGACCAACGCAAAGGCCAGGTAGCAGGCTATATAAAGCCAGCTAGCCCCCCGTACCTTCCCTTAATGTGATATTCTTGCTCATTTTTTCTTTATATGTATCCATGCACACCACCCATCTCCAAGCAACGTTGGACCTGGGGTTGTGTTAAAATTGTTTTGACGATGAACGTTGGGCGCCTGCCTTGAGCGCATCCCGCGGCCTTTCAGACTGGGTACCTGTTCATCTTTGCCATGCACCAGGCTAACTTGACAATGACGAGTACCACGACTCGGCGTCTTGACTCTATCCGGAGAGAGGCGCAAGCGTACGCACATGCTGCATGCCTCTGAGAATGCACCTGTATAAGAGAAAACAAAAGAAACAAAAACAAAACAAAAGTGTGTGTACGTGCATGCGAAGGTGGCGAAATACATGCCCCCATGAGCCATGCATGCATGCTGTGTGAAGACACATTACAAACTCGCATGACTGGTCATGCGTCGAGGGGCTTAACGCAACCCAGCTCGAGGATTCATCGTGTTGGTGTATGGTGCAGGTACGTCCGTCCGCACTTGTACAGGTATGTCCGTCCGTACTTGTATTATCTGGGTAGCTCGTTGACGAACGAGGCTCATTTTGTCTTCACTTCATGGCGAAATAACATGCCTTAACCTGAAAACAAAATAACCAAACAAAAACCTATCTCGTCGTGACCGCCAGACTGTTGCGGTGTCGGCCGACTTGATCGGGAGGTTTCACGGGTTTATGCCGGCCATACTGGCACGCTGCACTGTTCCCGAAATATTGAGTTGTTGATGTTGGCGGCACGTCTCGTGTAGACAGCCGAGGGGAAGAAACATCCCTTATATTGTTGATGTAGATTGATGTGGACGCTTGGATCCTGCTTTAAACTTTGCGGAACAAAACCAACAAAAGCAAGAACGCAATAAAAGCCAAGGAACAAAATGGTTTTGGTTGGTGTTTATAAAATGTTGGCTTTCCCGTATACCCCAGCTAAGAGTGTGATATCAGAAAAGGCCATCGAAGAACTTGTCATTGGGAACCGTCGAAAGACCATGACGGTAATAACCTGTCCTTGTGTACGTGTGTGGAGACGCCGTCTTCGGAGATGCTTCCGAAGGCAGTAGAAAGTCATACCCTAGCCCATCATGGTACCGAGGAGCCCCACGGCTCGACCATGCCCCCTGCACGATGCCCCACGAACCCAGAACCTTGGGTATGGTAGACGAGGGTATGTGGTTTTGGGATAACAGCTTGGGAATTTCCATGCCATGTTGAGGGGTGGTGAACAGCTACCTCCCGCCTTCTTTCCAATGGTTCCCTAAATGTTGGAGACTATCAGACTTGATGCTTGGACTTCTTGATGTTTGACCTTTTGTGAGGCCTGCTTGTACGGGCCACTTGGGCGGCCATGGACTTCATGAGATTGCTTGAACCTCTGACTTGACTTTCCTTTGCTTGATTGCACTTCTTGATGATGCTTCTTTGTCTGTTTGCGGACCCACCTTGAGAACTTGGAAGGCAACCATTCACCTTGGTGGACTAAGAAACCCTCAGGCACTTTATCTGGAGCTTATGGTGGCACACCCCAGGGTTGTCACGCGGCTACGCACCAAGTTGGGCAGCCATCTCATGATCTTTTCCTATGGTCTTCCCCGGGGTGCGAGCCTCTGTGAGCGAGTGGCCCGCCGAAGACATGGTGGGCGCGGAGCCTCAGCCCAAAGAAGTGCCCAGGTCATCATCTCCACTGCCTCCGGAAGCATACACCTAGTACGTGTTGTGCATTGTGGGTGTGATCCGATCCGCTTGCAACTTGGCACCTTGTGCCGCCCTCCGACAAGTTCTAAGACAGCCCAATCTTCCGTCACTAGCATGGCGTGTTGAGGGAAAGCCTTTTTGTTTTGTGAAATGGGGAAACAAATATCCACGTTATGCAAAGGAAAATGCACCATGGATCCGAGCCGACAGAAATATTTCCCCATTGAAAATCAAAAGAAAACAAAAACGCGAAAAAGCAACGGAAGAGCCAAAGTTTTAGCAAAAGTATTTTTTGAGAAACCTTCCGTTGATTGGCGGCATGGGCCGGGATCCTTGAGGATCGACCAGCTGGTATGCGCCTCCGTCGTAGACTTGCTCGATTACGTAGGGTCCTTCCCACTTTGGCTCGAACTTCCCTCTCGTCTTGTGTGTGACGACGATGGGGCGTCTTAGCACCAGGACCAGCTCGCCTTTTCGGAAGATGTGCGGCTTGACGAGCTTGTCGTAAGCTCTCACCATGTTCTGACGATAAAGCTCCAGGTTCTGCAGGGCATGGAGGCGCTCCTCTTCAAGAGCGTCAAGCTCCTGAAATCGCAGTTGTACCTGTTCGTCTTTGGTGAGTTTTTGTTTGATGGCCACCCGTAGAGAGGGTAGCTGAACCTCCAGTGGAAGTACCGCCTCACTCCATAAAAAGGAATAAAGAGTGGACTGAGTTGGGGTACGAACTGTGACGCCGTACGCCCATAAAGACTTGAATAGATGGTCAGCCTCATTCATGGAAGCGCCATCCATGAATCTTCATGCTCCACTACATGCCTTGGTGATGTCACACTCACCATGTTCACAGCGTGGTAGTCTGGATTGATTGCTTCTGGGTCTAAGTTGACCCTGTTCTCGTTAACGGCTCTTTGGAGCCATTCTTTGAAAGGGACACAGTCTTCGATGACGTGACCCACGTACCTATGATATGGGCAGAACAAAGCATTATTAGTCATCCTCACCTGATCAGGCCTTTGTGGTTCTGGTAGGTTCAAGGCTCGATGTTGCATCAGCTGGTCAAACATGTCCTTCACCAGCTCCCTGCGGAAAATGTACTGCTTCTTGAGGAGTTCTTGCATTGATGGGCGTTGCCTTCCCCCAGCATGCTCGCCTTGGGGGTTGAATGAGAAGACTCTGGTGGCATTCGTCTCCATCGGTGCCTTCATCTTCCCGCCATGATAGTTAGGCTTGGATGTCGAGGCAAAGTTCTTGGTGGGGTCGAATGCACTAGCATTCTTGTAGAGCTCCATGATCTGCGGAGACTTCTCGAACTCCAGCTTTGTTGCGGCCACCGCTGTGCTTAGAGCACTAAAGGTCTTGGGCTCACGCCGGGAGACCTCCAGCGACCAGTGTTGCTGCATTCCATGGACGCACATCTCAATAGCGTCCTCTAAGTGCATCTCCCGAGCGAGACGCACAAAACTGTTGCGAAAACGGATGACGTAGTCATCGATGGACTCATCTCGTCGATGTTTAACTTGTGCTAGCTCGACGACGGAGAAGTCCTTCTTCATGGCGACGAAGTGCTTCTTGAAGACGTCCTTCATGGTGGCCCAGTTTCTGATGGATCCAACCGGTAAACGGCTGTACCAATGAAAGGCTGGGCCAGTTAATGACCCTGAGAATTGACGCAGAAGAAGAGAAGGGTTGTTTGCGGTGTCACCGCATGTCGCTTCAAAGTATGCCAAATGCTCCCTTGCGTCGCCAGTCCCATCAAACTGACGGAACGTCGGCGGGTGCCATCCTACGGGGAACGGCACACGATCGTGCCATGCCTCATAAGGCTTTTCCAACTCACTTTCAGAGGTGCGAGGAGCTTGATCTATCGCCATTTGCTTCATCTTCTTTTCGACCATCTCTTCAACAATGTCATGGTAGCCTTTCAACATGCTTGGTGATGGTGTAGCGTTGGGAGCGCCAGCTGGGCTAGCCCATTGCCGAGCATGTGTGCTTGATTCCAGGCGATTTTCTTCATGTAGCACCCTTGCTAGGGCGCCGGCTTGTAGTTCCTCCTCTTGCGGGTCGGTCACTCTTTGTGGTTCGTCTTGCGGCGGAGTGCCCTTGTCACTCATCATGGCCTCGATGAAACGGTCAAGCTTTGACGTTAGTTGGTTAATCGACTCGCGCTGCTCCTTGACCTGTTCTTCTAGAGAAGCTTCACCGGCCGCTCGTGCACTTGTTTCTGCAGCCGCAGGTGCAGCGGCCTTTCCAGCCACATCATCCACCGTCATACGAGCAGGGGCAGTATGGAGATCTTCGAGGTCGTCTTCATAATCTGAAAGCACAGACGGGGCAAGCTCCTCGTATGGAGGGGAATTGGGAAGTTTCTCCAACGAAGAGGAAGAAGATGTGTCGGAGAAGTTTTCTTCAGCGTTTCGGTCCTCGTCAAGCTCCTCCTCCTCGGCAGATCCATCCGTCAGGCTCTCACGTGCAATGGACCTTAGCCGCGTGTTGGCTCCGGGTCGACTTGCAACCTGAAAAAGCTCCTCTGGGTCTTGAGGAAGCCTTGAGATGATGTCGGTGTAGCGGCGTGGCGATATATCTGAATGGTATGCCATGTCGCCATCAGAGAGTGCGCCTTTTGCCGCCATGATGGGAAGACAGGAGGCACTCGATCTTGCTCCTTCAGGTGTCGAGGAAGCGTTTGATGTGGACTCTACGTCGGTGCTCTTGAACCATGAGCGTACATGGTCCAGACGTGGCAAGAAGTTCTTCTTGAAGTTTGCCTTTGGGTTCGGCACTATCTCCTCATCCGAGGGATAGCCAAACTCGTGAGTGACTCTAGGAGGTTGCCATCCATCATTGGTCTCGAGCCTAGGGCGCACTGCTAGAGTGCCGCACAAGGCGAGGTTCTTCTTGATCATGTCTTCCTCCTCTCCAGCCTTCTGCTGAGGAATAGCCTCTCCTACTTGCTCCAATCCTGAAGGGAGAACAAGAGAAGGCTGTGATGGGGTAGTCATACCTTGTCCTGGGTTAACATTAGATGCAGCCCCGAGATCGGCCTCAGGAGTGGAAGAGGGCATTGGATGAGATTCTTCGACGCCTTCCATGGGCGTAGCTGTCTCTGTGGTGTCTTTTCTTCTCCGGGGTTGGAGTTTTTGACGCCTTTTGCTTCTGTGGAGATGAGGATGTCGTGGTGATCTCCATCTGTTCACCGTCTTGTGGAAGTGTCTGCGGAGGAAACGGTTGTGCATCCGCCTTGTTCTTCTGCTCTGCACCCCCTGTGGATGCCTTGCGCGGTTTTGGAGTGAGGCGATTGAGCAGGTAATTGTACCGCTCATGCTGCTCCAAGTTGGGGGAGATGCGGAAGCCGATCCTGTCATTTTCCTGTAAGACTCCACCATCGGGTCGCACCCGAACTTGAGTGTGGCGGAGCACCAAGTCTTCTAGTTCTTTGTAAAGAACCTGTCGATTCCTTCGACGCCTTTCACGTTTGCGCTGGTTCTCCATAGCAGCCCTTAGAGCTTTCGAAGGCACCTGTGGAGTGGGTTGAACCTGTGGTGCCGTACGAGTCGACGACATGTTCACTTCCCTTGACGGCCTCGCCTGAAGTTGATCTTCCCGCCTAGGAGGAGAAGAAGGTCGGGGAGGGACTGCAGTTCGAGAAGGATCCCTTCGTCGCCACTGTTGAGTGGGACGAGGGTTCCTCTCATTATCTTGATGACGCGACCATCGGTTCCAACGCGAGGGCATATTAAAATGCCCCGTTGGGTGAATCGAGTTGGTGAAGGTGGACGTCGAGGCGCCAGTGTCTGGCGTTCATGTTGTGGACGATAGCTTGGGGCTTGACGTCTTGTGCTGCCCCCAGCCTGTGTTGGTGATGTGCGTGGTGCTCCTTGATCCCGGAGCCTCCTCTGGATGTGATCCATTTGCTCTTGGAGTTGGCGAAACTCTCGCCGCAGGTCTTCATTGCGTGGCGCCGGCGCCTCGTTCCGAAGAACGGCGAACCTATTGTCGTTTGGGAGGGGTCGCCTGTCCATTGCTGAAGTATGGAGGCATGGTGCCCCCATGCCTCGCCGAGTGTCTTCAAGGTTGATGTAGGTCGTAGGGCCTGGAAGAACAGGCTCCTTCCGCGAGCGCCGTTTCCAGAACTCCTTCATGATGGCGTGCCTCACCCCCTGCTTGACTTTCGACGGCTCATTCACCCATTCATCGGGGAACAAGTCGTATGGAGGCGTCATGGTGCTCGTGTGGGTGAACACCTTGTCAGCAAGGTTCTTTGCGTCAAGGTACCAGTCCTCTTCTGGCACTGCACTCTGAGCGATGCGAGAGCTTATCTGTTGTTGGAGACGTTGTACCTTACGGTACTTCCTCCTGTAGTTGCGAAGCGGGTGGGGCTGTCTGACAAGCGAGCGCTCGTCATTAGCCTCCGTAGATTGTAGGAAGCTGCCTCTAAGCCTTCGAGGAGCTCAACCTCTGTGCGCCGAATTGTTGGTGTAGGTGGCGCCGCGGGTGAAGTCACGGCTGGAGCGCGAAGAGACGCCGCACCTGTCCGTCGGTTGGCGGCCTTGGCGCGGAGGTGTTGTGCTGCCTCCACGTCTCCTTTGAGTTCAGCCCTTGTTGACTCCTTCAACAGGGCGCGAGCCTCGAGCATTAGTTCGCGGCGCTCCTTCTTCGCCTTGGCGGTCGCCCGCCTTTGCGCTTTCTTGGACTGCACAACTTGAAATTGTGCCGGGTCCTGAGCTTGGTGCACGTAGAGCTTGGAGCCAATTTCAAAGACCACCATGGGTGGCAGCGACCCAAACTGGATCGTCATCGGCTCCGTGTTGTTGTAGAGTCCCCCTGCATGAAGATGATTCTTGATCAGAGGGGCTCTATACCTTTGCCTTGTCATGCAGTACGTTGTGCAGATGGATGAACGGGCGAAGACGATTCTGACGACCACAGCGAAGCGAAGAAGGGAGGAGAACCATGTCCCACCGGGCGTGCCAATTTGTTTGACACGAGAAAAACATGCTTAGGACTTCGCGAGTAGGGCGAAGTAGTAGTCTCTCTCATGCGCACCGGGGAAAGGTAAAAGGAAGAAAAGATGCGGGCGTGCCAGTGTATAATGATACACAAAGAAAACAACACATAAAGAGATGGGAAAAGTATTTTATTCATCATATTGATAACGAATACAATTCCCGAACATTGCGCTCCGTGGCCTGCTAGCGCGGCCAGCCTGACTATGGCGATTGCAGTCTCCTGGTTCACGGGGCCTCGGAAGGCTCCCGCTTAATTACTCCCGCGGGTTACGCCGCGAGACACCTCCGATTAAGCCGTGTGGTCGTCGTCGTCGTCTTCGCTTCACGTCCTGCATGCATGATGGTGTGGTGTGTGTGGGCAGCGGCAGAGCCCGTGTCCTCGTCGGTACACGCGCCGCTAAAAGCGTGGCCTTGCATGGCCTCGCCCGCCCTCGCCGTCGCGCCTCGTCGGTCTGAGCGGCGAAAGTTGTTGTTGTTGAAGTAGCATGATGCAGTCCGTTAGCTAGGACTTCTAGACGACTAGTAGCTTCGTCGGGGTGTGAAAGGGGTAAGCCTCGCAGGAGTATGTGGTTAGGAGACCGACGTCGGTATAAACCAACTGTCGCTCAAGTCGGTGTGGCCGATATGGTGGACGCCTCGTCTTGGACGGACGTCGAGTTCACGACAGTCTCGTCTTAGTCGGGGACGCCGTCTCATGGACCTATGGAGTAGTGGTGTCGGGTCTCGCTGGGTGGTGGACGCTGTCGGTGACGCCGGGTTGAGCCTCCGGAACAAGTCGTCCCTGTACGCCGGGCTATCGGACTCCCCTATACGCCGGATGGTATCTCCATGTTGAACTGTTCCTGTACGTCGGGTGGTATTTCCATGGCGCCTGTACATCGAGCGTCGGGCTGTAACTCACAGACTGTACGCCGGGACTGAGCTACACCTGTACGCCGTCGTCGGGAACACTGAAGTGTACTCATCACGTACATAGCTTTATCCGCGAGCTGCACCAGAATACAGAATAGGCTCGTACTGGCTCATGCACTGCATGAGCCATGCACGGCATCGTGGGTGCCTTGCGCATTAGCCATGCACGTACTCATAATCGAGCATGCATGTATAGGTTGGAATGGATCGATCAGTTGTTGCCCTCCGCGTGTGAGGCTAGCTTGATCGTTCTTCGCGTGTGATCACCACAGATAGGGTCGACCCCGGCGACGCGCCACTGCAGGATGCCAATGGAGATGACGCGATCCGCCGCCGCCGCCTGCACCTGTTCCTGCCTTCCTCTACGCCAAGGACCTGTACGCCGGATCGGGCTGAACTTCTTCATCGGAGTGTACGCCGAGGACCTGTACACCGGATTGGGCTGAACTTCTCCATCGGAGTGTACGCCGAGGACCTGTACGCCGAGCTGCTCGTGTCCGGTCACCGTCGTTGGACGTCGGCAATGGCGACACGCCACCGCGGGATGCCGATGGCGATGAGGCGACATGCCGCTGCCTATGCTGCTTGTTCTTATAGGCAGGGGACCTATACGCCGAGTGACATGGTTGTCGATGATGCGCTGCCGTCAATGACCGCCGTCGCGTGACGCAACAGCCTTGAGCCTGTCCGCCCAGTGGAGCTGCACCTGTACGCCATGGTTCGCCGGGCCGTCCCTCTACGCCAAGTGGAGCTGCACCTGTACGCCGTGGTTAACTCCGGCTTCCGGCGAGCGATGACATGTTAGACGCGATACAGCGCCATGACTGTATGTTGGCCGCCGTCGACGACTTGGCAGCGGTGACTTCATAGGCTCCGCCTTCCAGCGGACACGAAGGACATGAACATCATCCTCCTTGCCCCCAGCAGCTGGTCGCGGCGTCGGATATGGCCGGAGTGATAGGCGCGTCGGCCGGCGGGCTGTTCGTTGGCGAGCTCCGTTCGTGCCTCCGTCCGCCATGCTAGCTGTGAGGAAGGGAATAGAGGAGAGAGATTAAAAATGGTTCTCACCCTTCAGGCCGATGCTACTTGCGTCCATGGCCATCGTGGTGGCGTCCATCTCCTTCCTCCGAATGGATTCTTCAAGTGTTTGTGCTTTCCTGGATGGTATGTGGTTGGGTGTTGTTTCGGCGGCGTGAGAGTCCTTGATCAGATCGATCTCAGCCTCCAGACCTCCGGCTCCTTCTCTCTCCCCCGTGTGCTCCGGGACCTCTCCTTTTTATAGGCGGCCACCGATCGCTGGGATGGGATATGAACGACACCAGGAAAATCGGAACTAACACGCCGATCTCTCTCGTTTCTTTCGTCTCCTGCAAGTCTTATCCCTCCGCGTGTGTCGTTTCAATCTTTATCTCTTCATGTTCTAGAAGATGCCTGTACGTGGGTCTTTCCGGCCGACCGTAGACATACGGTATACGTACTTGTAGTGTACCTGCGAATGAATCATATAGAACTCCATGCATGCATGGTACGTGAGGAGCTGGACCCACATGCGTGCAACAACCAATTAACAAGCTGCATCGTATGTAGGCATTGCTGCACAAATTTCCATCGAACACTCGTAACCATACAACCACACGTGGGCTGGGGGTAAACCATTACCTCCAGCGTCTCTTCTGAACTTTGAACTTCGAATATGCAGTACACGTCTACGCGCTAATGATTTATAGTTAGTACGTGTTGCCGATCCCATTTTCTAAAAATAATTAATTTTTTGGTTTCTCTAATCCTAATCCGTCTTAAATATTCTTGTCCCTAAGTCGATTTCTGGCAAACATAACTTGATGAAAAAGTGCAAGTCTCGCACTTTCATCAATCTGAAGTTGTTTCTTTTATAATGAATTTAGATTCAAAAATCCCAGTCCACGTAGATAAATCTATTTTCGAGCATCTGACCCTCGAAGAAGTGAATATGAAGGATTCATTTCGACAAAAAGAAAAAAAAAAACACAAATAGAAGGGTTTGAAGTGAAGAGGATTCAGAAGTCAAAGAGGCGGCTACGACGGGTCCCTAAACAATTGTATTGCAAAACATGTGATGAAGAGATAACATACGATGCAACGTATACAAAATGTGTTTCTTTTATAGCCATGTGTATTCTTCAACTTAGGAAAACAAAAGACAAGATTGTGCATGAATAATCAACAAGTGCTTGAGATTACTAAATAAACTAATCTTAAAGTTGGTTAGTCTCGCGGTTTGCGTCAAAACAAAGAATACTTTTGTACGTGAGCGTGGATGTTTACATTTTGGGGTGGGGGGGGGGGGGGGGGGGGGGGGGAGGATGTGGATTTAATTGAATGTTCAAATTATGTTCTTTCGTAATAGGCCAAGACATAAATCCATTTTAGTCTGAATGAGTTGTCCATCATGGCCTACAAGATTAAGAAAACTATGTTCAAAGAATGTAGAATTTGGATCAAATTTATCTTGATAAAAACTACTATCTTTTTATATATACAAGCCTATTGCTAAACCACCATCCAAGTTGGGACATAAATTTCCTAATAAATTTCTCCAACTTATTGTTGTCCTCCATCATTGCTTCTCGATGACCCATTCGCTGCAACTTTGACCAAGACCACAACATAGTGATAGACAAGAGTAGCCTAGGAAGGATTAGACATTTATTAGTATACACATCATTATGAATAAGCCAAATGTACCATGAAGCCAGTTCCCACACATATGTGATACAAAAAGGTAGCGTTTTAAATTTAAGGACCAACCTAATGAGTAACCAATTAAGATAGGGTAGTGAAAATCAAGAAAAAGGGTTGAGCGAACTCTTCTTTATTGCAAATAGATAAAGGTTAGTAACATTGCTATACGGTTTTCTAAATTATAATTAGTCAAAACAACACTTAGAAGAGGTATCATAAGAAAAATCATGACTTTTAAATGTGTACGGAGTTTTCCGGTGTCTACTTTGGCACCTAAAGCCATAGGTTATTATCACCTTTATACATTGTGCTAATTGTAAAAGTCCTAGGTTTATGAGTATCCCATCTAATAATATCTTTCTCATCATTCACTTGAATTTTGGCCAAAAGAGCATACATAGGTTCCACTCATGTAGCTTCTGACCAACAATAGGTCCGCATAAATGAAAACTAGGTTCTTCCTCGCCCAACACCTTTATAACAGAGACATGCTTGTGCTGAGCACGTTTAAAGATGTGGAAATTTTAATTAACGGTTGATATGCCCTAAGGCATTTGTCCTCCCAAAACCCGAAAACCGGACATCCTCTTGCTGGAGATCAAAACAAGCCGAATTTATACAGCAAAGATTTTACTTCACGAGACCCAACCAATTTTTTTGAATCGCTAGCCCTACAAGAGATGAACAACAAAGGTTTGTGCTGAAATAATTATTCCATATTAATCCCTGTCAAACCCACCTCGGTCCTTGAGCAGCTAAAAACACCATTTGCTTAAAAGACAATGACTCTTAATATATTAATATTGTATGCCAAACCTTGTTCTCTTAGACTGCACAAAACCACTAAAAGATATAGAAAAAATGTATGCCAGTGAGAACCGAATTGATGAGCACCAACCGCCCTCCGAAGAAAAGTTTTTGCCTTTTGAAAAAACCTCACCTCCATTCCATTGTCAAGCCATTTCCAGTCGTTGTTTCATACTATTTCAGGACAGGTTACAAACGACAGGATTTACAATTGTTCGACTTATCCCATGCGGCGGCTTACAAGAAGTATATATTACAAGTGTAACCTCCAGCGACGGGTCTCCCTTTGTTCCAGCAGAAGTTATCCTTTATCAGTATATTTATATTGAATTTGGATCACCACAAAACAGCAAATGGAGAAACACAAACTTCGCAAACAAAAAGTTGTGAATTGATCTTCCACCTCCTTAGCATATCCGAAACAATAAATCTTACTTTTATTAAAACTATTTTTTATACCCGATATTGTTCCAAAGCACAAACAATCAATTTTAAGTTTCTGGCGCACTCGAGCCCATGATCCAAAAAGAGCACTGTATTGACTGCATATCGTAAGGAAGATATAAAACATAAAAACATAAGTTATCACATTTTGAACAGAATTGCCGAAGATAATGAGTTGTGCATACTCATGCGAATGATCCGATGTTCACATTTATTTATTGTGGCTTGAATGATATGATCCAATATTCCAATGTTCATGTTCGCTGCCTTGCGCTGAACACCACGAACTGAAAGTTGAGAACCGAAAATGCACTGCCAGCACATGGCAGTCTGCTTCCACGAGCTAGATTGCGTAATGGTTGATTTCGAGGGCGTCCTCGCGCCTGGACAGCGGGTGGGCCCTGCTCCTCATCCTCAGCTGCACGTACTCGCTGTACCGGAACCCTCTGTACCGCGGCGGCTCGCCGACGTCGCCCGCGAACTCAGGCAGCGGCTCGACCCACTTGTCGCCGTGGACGTTGAAAAAGAAGACTAGCGAGTACCGGTGCGCCGCCGGCTTCCTCACCACTCGGTGCATGACGCTCCTGAACTTGCCATTGCTGAGCACCTGCATGGTGTCGCCTATGTTGACGACGATGCTGTCCTCGACGGGCTGCACGGCGGCCCAGTCACCTTTGGGCCCGAGGGCCTCCAGGCCCCCGACGCCGTCCTGCAGAACGAAGGTGATGAGGTTGGCGTCCTGGTGTGCGTAAGTGCCGCTGCTCTCCTTCTCCGTCGCCGGGAAGTAGTGCCGCGTCGAGATGAAGTCGAAGGTACGGTCGTCGTTGTACTCAGGGGCGGCGCCACCAGGGGGGCGAGGTGGGGCGGCCGCCCCCCCTCACCTCAGGCGAATTTTTTACCTACAGGTACGCTGCCCAGAGATACGCGTGTATAAGTGAAAAGAAAAAGGAAAAATAGGTCGCTCGGTCGCCTGTATACGTGAACGAGCGGACCTTCCGACCGTGGACGACCTAGCGAGTAGCGACCCAACCGCGCCGCTTGGAATCCCCAATCCCAGTCTCCGCCCTGCTCCCTGCTCAATCTCGATCCGCCGCTCCTACCTGCTCCCTGCTCCGCTTCTCGATCTGCCGCCGCCGCGCCGCCGCCGCGCTCAGGACGGGCTGCGCTGCCCCGGTCCGCTCCTCCCTGCTTGATTCTCTAATCCCCAATCTCGATTCCGTGACTACGAGCTCGAGCAGCGCTGCCGCCGGGCACCGGTGATGGACGGAGAAGTGGAGCCGGATTGGGAAGCTCTTATGGAAGAGGGGAGGCATTTGAGTTGGAGAATGAAGAGGAAGCTGCAGCGCTCGCAGTGGAAACGGCGGCATTCAAAGCTCGAAATTCAAAGCCAGGAGGAGCGGGCAGGGCTCATGGCGTCGCTCGGCTGCTCGACAAGCTCGCCGCCGTTGCGGAGAAGGTCGAGACCCGATGCGCCGAGAAGCTCCTTGGCAGGGCGAGCTATACGTCGGCGCCAGGCTCTGCTTCCTCGAAACCACGATCTGGTCAGTTCTCTTCCTAACCCTTTTTTTTTGATTTTGCTACTAGTATTTCTGAATAAAATGCCGCAGCTATGGTTCTGGTACTGATTTGAGGGAAAGTGGCATAAACCTAGTAATCATCTTTTACGTTCTCGCAGTATGAATGTGCGGTGAGCTGGTGCTGTAGTAGTCTAGTAGAACCACGATCAGATGGCGAGAGCACTGAATAAATGGAGCCATGCAGATATATGTAGGATTCATAGACCAACTAATTTGTGCAAGTGGCTGATTTTGCTCCCCTCAAGCTTTCTCCAGTGAATGGAAGAACCATGAATGTTTTCATATCTTAAGATACTATTGAGAATTGAAAGGTAGCATATCGCTGAAAGTTGCTGAAGTATCTATGCGTCGTCTATTGGATGCATTGTTAATTGATTTTGCTTGTAAAAAGTTGCCATACTTCTTCCTGCATTTGGTTTAGTGAAATCATTGGTATTCCAACACATCGAGATGGTTCTGAAGTAAGTGTTGTCAAAAAAAAAAATTTGCCGGTGGCACACCTTTTACTGTTCGCCCCCTCGTCTCAATTCCTGGCTCCGCCACTGGTTGTACTCCCCGAGGAAGCCTCGTGGCAGGGCCATGCACTCATTCAGGATCTCCTGGATGAGCAGCGCCAAGTCGGTGAGCTTGGCATGGCACTCCACTAGCGCCTCCCTGTGGATACATGTGAGGCATTTTTTAATATATATTTTAGAAACGATCATGCAAAAGTTTAGTTTTAGAAACGATCAAATCAAACATGAACGTCAATGGTGAAACCACCACACATGGATCTCACACACTAACGGGCCGTTAATTCGCTGATGTGTGTGGCACGTCAGTACAAACGCGATTAATCTCTTTACAATGTGCTATCACACTCAGGCGCCATCTGGGCCGTCGGTTTCAGCTGTTCGATTGTCAGGATTTAGCGTTCACTGAAACCGACAACCCAGGATTGCGCATGGGCAAAATCCACTTACCTTTAATCCATTTACTTAATTTTTACCACTATATCTACTACTACCTCCCCGAAAGGAAAAAATGGCGCTAGTATAGTTAGATGATTGTGCTGCGTACGTTGAACTCCTTCGACAGTTTTATCGGATCAGAGGGAGTAGTAGACCTTTACACGTGCTGACTTGCATATGCCAGCACGTAACAGAAGTGCGAAACATATAAAGAATACTTGAAGAAGTAGATTATGAACTCAAATACTTGAAACTCGAACTATATATTGAACAAAATTTGTAAATTAAGGATTTCTTTTTTTACGAATAAAATTAAGGATTTCTAAACGAGTGCTCTAGCCTCTAGTGATACGAGCTGGCTGGCGACCATCTAAACAAGCACCGAACTTTTGTCATAGTAAAAGATTGCTGATGTCCATTTTTATCGGTCAACACTTCAAGCCTGGGAGGGAGGAGGACCCCTCCGATTTCGGGACCTTGGCCTTCTCCTCGTCCGGGAGCGCGAAGAACGCCTCCGACAGCTCGAGCGAGCGCGCCATGAGCTCGGGCGGCACGCCATGGTTGACGACGCGGAAGAACCCGGACGACTTGCACGCCTCGCGCACCGCCTCGGTGGCGCGGCCGCGTGCGTTGTCATCGCCGCCCTCGACGAAGAACGGCGCGAGGTCCACCACGGGAAGCGCGCTGCCGTTGCTGGCCGCCATGTACTTGCTCGATCGGTCTGATCGGGCTCTTCTTGCTCAAGCGCGCGCGGGTGACTTGTGCTGCGCTGCGTTAGTTGATTGCCGACGACTTATGAGAGATGCCATGTTTACGATGTGAAAGTTTGAATATAAGCAGATGCTTAGCGATCACCATCTCCGTCAACGGCTATAGCCCTAAAGTCCGAAGGCAACCAACAGAAAAAGAATAAGAAAAGCATGAAGTCACAGAAAATGGCAGCCTGCCATCGCCGTACCTAACAGCGATCAGTTCCTCGAGCCATATGAAAATCACCCGGCAAACCGCCATAAGTTTTGCAGACACTAAACGAAATCTACCCAATTAAGCTACCATCTAAGCTAAGGAATTATTCGTCCCAAATTTTGCCCCAACTCTAGCCAAAAAAGGTCAAACATGCATGAACCATTTATCTCAAACTTCATAAATGACAGTAGGACCGGATGGCGACTCTCCTCTCGTGCGACTCCCATGGCGACTCTAGGGCAATCTAGGGTTTCCACCTCCTTCCCCGACGGCCGGCACTCCGCCACCGCCGTCCAACCATCCTCTCCCAATACCCAACGCCTTCCTCACGGCCCTGCCTGCTGGCGGTGGAAGGTGATCTTCTTGCACAAACTTTCAGGGAAAAGTAACCGAACAAGCTGCCGGGAGCCGATAGTAAGAATGGTGCAGGAATTTAAAATTGTCCGTCCTACATAACCGCCAAGATCTACTATGAGGATGTAACGCACCCCGTAATGCTAGATCTAGATACTTACAAACACGTTGTGGAATATGGCTTTTGTCGACGGCGTTGTCGGTGAAGCCTGTGGTAGATGCTCACATCCAATCCTGATGGTGAGAATGTTGTCAATCCCTCGCTAAGGATCACACATGTGATCCCTCTTCTATTATCCACACATCCACTTGCGCCAAACCGTCAGCGCTCCGTCGTCCAGAACTCGGGGCCAACGATGAGAGACGGCCTTTCGACGACGTAGTCTATGGTGATAGAACTAATCTACTAGATAGATCTATATGAGAACTAGAGAGTTTTCTCAACACATGAGATATATTTGATCTAGATGCAATGGGAGAGGACACCTCAAAACCCATTAGAGTTGAATCCAACTAGAGAGAGAGAGAGCCACGAGGGAAATTGGTGTGTTTCTATGGGGGTGCTGGGTTTATATAGGAGGGGGGGAGGCTTTCCTGGGGAACGGAAAAAAACCCCTCCTCCTTGGTGCGCCGTACGGCATGGTGCTTCTCGCCTCCTCCCCTTCCAATCCGAGTTGGGCCAAAAGCCCACTTGGATTAGGACTCTTTTTTTCCTTTAATTATGTGAATTTCTAAAAATCATAAAACTAATAAAAGGAAAGCCTGGGAGTGGTGCATCGGCCTACATGGGTCTTAGGGCCCATCCGGCCACCACCCCATGTGACTCTTCCGACATTCCCCCTTTTCCGGTTTTCCTCTAAAAGTCCTCTGGAACCATATGAACCCTTTAGATAAAATCATCGACTCTATCCACTGATGTTAGAAACACTGTCTAATATCCCGGGACATCTCATGTCTGCCTGCATTTCTCTCGAAAAGTTTTCAGCCTTTCACCGGCATAATATGCCTCTCATGATAACTTCTCTGGAACACCTCCAATTCTCGTCAGAGTTGTTCCTGAGACATCGAAATAAATCGGCCACTTCTCACGACCACTATAACTACAAAAAGCTCTCAATAAAAGATTGACACAACTTAAGCGTGTGACCCGAGAAAGGTTCGGTAACACACAGACATGCCCGGAGTACTTACCGGACAATAACCAACAGCGGAGCCACATGGACACCCATGATGGCTCATGTGTGCATTCACGAATAGCTATAAAACCTTTTGTGATTCTGATTACGCTAATCCTCATAGCTACACGATACCAATGTTATCACGAGGTGAGACAATGTGCACTGTGTGATCAAACCATTTCGATCACTACACATATAAAAATCGTGTCGATATCATTCTATTTTTCTCATTCATATCCCCGATATTCTTGTGATAAATCATACAGTGTCTGGCTAGACGATTGGTTGACATCGACGATACTTAGAGGCTTAGAGTATGTATCTTTCCATCACCTTGGTGGAGTAAGTATCATTCTCGAATGATCTCAGTTCCATTACATACTTTAGGTTATACCCGAAAGCCACCGTTATGGTCCCCAGTTAGAGCAAGACGTTAGATGACCCCAAAATATATCTGTCAAATATGCGGTCACTAGATGTTCTCATGGTATAGGGATAAGCTAACAAAAACTTCATAATCACTTGCTAATTAATTTACATGATGTTTATCTCATAGAAGATCATACAAATGGGTTGGTTCGATACTATTGTCATTCCAACAATATACCTTACAGTTGTTTGACTTATACAAAGTCCATGATCAGGAAAAGGTGATCATCTAACAACAAGATAAACTAATCTTATTTGTTCTGTTTATATCTCTACACGTGCATGTAGCTTCTCCTTTGAATACTCACTATTCAAGTACCACAACAGTTATAGCATAAAGATATAAACCTAATAATGAATATAGTGATAAATAATAACTTAATATTATTGTCATGCATATCTCCAACAGAATCACCATTGTCAAAGACGTAGCAGCCCGGACAGATATTGCAAGGACAATCATACTCGCTGGAACCAAGAGAAACAATCCAAAATCGATGTGGCAGAGCAAGATCTGAAGAACCATACGTAGAAAAACTTAATTTTTCAAAACTACCATTGGCGTCGGGAAAGAGATCTCGCCATCAAACGAAGGCCGATAGATTGCTTATTGTACACGATGTCATCTACATTGATGAAAAAGACAGCTATCAAAACCCTAACGAATGTACTGAAACACTCCTTTTATTAAAAAAATCCACTCATAGATCTTGGTCTTTTCGATTTCGGTTTTAGGTCGTCGGTTTTTGTGCCCACCCCGTTCCTATTACTTCATCTTCCAATCGGGTTACACTAGTAAGGCCCTCTTTGGAGTGAAGAATTTTCATATAAATATTGGAGGATTCAAATCCATAAGATCTTTTCTAAGGAATCCATTTGGATTAAAGGAATGACACCTCCACAATTCCTACGGATTGAATTCCTATGGACCAATCTCATAGGAATTTAAACATCCACTCTAAACTCTTTTTTACGCTCATTCGCGTAGGATCGAGACACTTTTCTTGTGTTTTTTCCATGTTCTATCCAAATAATCATTCCTATAATTTGTCTCTGTTTTGTAATGCTCTGTTTTACACCTATAATCCTCTCAAATTTATTTTTTTGTGTTTTTTCCAGTTAGTGTGTTTTCTAATTCTGCGATCCAAATAAACCTAAATATTGCACCAAGCAGCCCATGTCTTCTGGCTAACCAATCTGCAGGCCATGGACCGGAGGCATGACCCCCGCGGCATCGCGCCGTCCTCCATGTCACCCCCTTCTCGGGCCAACCGCCAGCCCTTCCGTCCCGGCCAATCCGCGTCCGCGCCACCACCCCTTTATCCGTCCGTTTCCTCGTTGACACTCCGGGACCCAGCACCAGCAGCCAGCCTGCCGGAGGCCGGAGCAACCCAAGCCGAAGCAGTCGCTTCCCCTCGTTGACTGCCTACCACCACCTCTCGCCTTCCTTCCCCGAAGCCCGTGCCGCTGCTTCCCCTTTTCCTCCCGCCCGCCCGTGACCTCGCCTCGCCGCCGGTTCCCCTCCCTCGCCACCTCCCGCCCGCCCCGCGCGGCTCGCAGGTGATCCGCCAGCCAGCCACAACCGCCCTCTCCCGCCTCGATTTCTCGGTGCTATTTTGTTTGGCTAGGATCGATGCTGCTAGCTATGGACGTTCCTTCGATTTGCTCGCCGCGTCCCGGCAGCCGTGGCGCGTGGATCTGGATCAGCGTCGCGCTCGGAGCCGGGACGGAGGCTCTTTCGGTTACTGTCTTGCCTTTGCTAGCATAGGGATTTTTTTCTCTTTCATTCGAGAATACTAGTTTGGGAAAAATGAAGGTGTGTAGTTTCCGTACGCGCGGTGCCTAGTTTGGAGCTGCAGGATCGATGAATTTCTTGCTTATGGCAGGCTGCTTCGGTTTCAATACTACTACTAGGATGCTACCCGTTAATAGCAGTTTTCCTAATTTGAGTGCTCCCGTTCCCCGTTTGTGCCTTGCTACTGCATTTGTACTACACGACGCCTGCCTGACAGCTTCGTCTCATGCTTACGTTTGTAGTGTTTTTGTATTGATTATCATTTGTGATTGATCATCAAACAGATCAGGGCGGCATTTTGCGCAAGGACAGTGGATGGCATATTGACAGCGTGAGCTGAAGTGGAAATTATTGTTGATCCCCGAGATGGTAGATTGGTGACGGTTCTTGGAGCCGTGGAGGATCTCTCACCAGCTTTACTCTTCATTCACTTGACACGGATATATGTTTGGCTGTGGCTCAGAAAGCTCCAGACATGGACAGATACAAAGAGACCTTTAAGAGGTTGGTCATTTACTTAAAAGGGCATTTCCATTATGCTTTCATAACTCGTAAAGGCCATTCACCTAAAGTGATAATGCTCTCGTTTTCCTTTTTTTTTATGTCATAACTCTCTCTTAAATTAATGGAATGTGGCAAATTTGCTGCCTCGATTTGAAAAATAGTAAAATAAAATTTGCCTGGACATTTAAACCAATTTAGTCTTGGCCCTCTCCTGTATATAGTGGTAACCTTATAGCTGAAGCAGCTAATGCTGTTGTATGGTCCGTTTCTACAGAAAATATTCACGGTTCTTTTGGTTTGGTCTACCCTCTCGTCCGACACCTGACATCTTTTCTCGCTGTCTTTCTTTGTTGGAACATGACTTGGCTCTTTGTTTGCGAATTACTTGACCTTCTGTTTTTACCTCCAAGAGTTACCTCATGTTAATTTCTATAAGAAACTGACAAAGCTGGTAATGTATTTTACATTTTACTTTATGTAGGCTGGATGAGTCAAGCCCTAGGTCTTCTGTAAATTCTGATCTGGGAGCAAAGAGCAGCCGGAGGTTCAGCATGCCTGGGTTTGGTTATGATTCGTTTAACCCAGTCAAATCACTCATGTCAGGGGTGAGAAAAGGTTCTGGAGGACTCAAATCACTTGGACAGTCCTTTACATCTGATGCTCCTAAGACAGCTTTTGCGGAAGATCTTAAATCTTCTAAGAAGTATATATTCGACCCCCAGGAAAAGTTTCTTTTGCGAATGAATAGATTTTTCTTCTCGTCATGTATTCTCGCTGTTGCAGTGGATCCTCTCTTCTTTTTCTTACCCATCATCAACAACCTAAGTTGCATCGGTATAGATAAGAAATTGGCAGTGACATCAACAGTAATACGGACTATTATTGATTCTGTCTATCTTATCCGTGTGTTTCTTCAATTCCGCACTGCTTATGTTGCTCCATCTGCTCGAGTGTTTGGAAGTGGCGAGCTTGTGATTGATCCAATGTTAATTGCGATGCGCTACATTAAAAGTTACTTTATAATGGACTTCTTTGCATTGCTACCACTTCCGCAGGTACTTCTTTGCAGTCTTGCTCTTCACTAATATGAAGTTTACTTTGCTGTCCTGTAGTCTTTATATCTGAAACTATGAACCTTTTGCTTGCATAAAGAACTAAGCCTTTCAACTATTTTTTAAATTTCAGCACTGGATATGTTTATTATTTTACCAGCCTGCCTCTATGCACAACACAGTTTTGCTTCATCAGAATCAGTACCATTACTTGCATAGAAACATACAGATAGCTTTGCAGCAAAACTTTCTGTCCGTAATCTGAACTGTACCTTGAACTATCTTGTTGGCAATTGACAGATTGTAGTTTGGAGATATCTCCACAGTTCTGATGGTCCAGATGTACTGGCTACAAAAAAGGCGCTTGTTTGGGTTGTATTATGTCAATACATTCCAAGGTTGCTAAGGATATTCCCCGTGACCAAAGATTTGAAAAGGACAGCTGGTGTTTTTATTGAAACTGCCTGGGCTGGTGCTGGTTACTATCTTCTCTGGTTTATGCTGGCTGGTCATGTAAGTTTCTGCCTATGCCGATCCAGCCGTGAACATCTTTATCTAGAGCGCGTCACAGTTATTTCCTGTATTTCACATATGATGAGCACCTGGAGTAGTAGCAGAATTAATTTCTTGAGAATGAGAACATTCCCGACAACTTATATAAATTTGCTTCTTTACTACCTGAAGATCGTGCATAATACATTGTAGGCATTGCCAATCAGCCCATTAGTTATTACAAGTACATTTGATGATTACCTTGTTAACTTTTGAAGGTATCCCTTTTCCTGCACCTGCCATTATTGTCTAGCATCATGTTTAATTGAACGATGTCTCAGCATTGCTCAATAGTTTTGTCCTGTAGTTTGTTGTAGGCATTCATGGTTTCTTTGACTTATGCTGTATTTTTTCTATCCACTATTTTGCTGCAGAATGTTGGCACTCTGTGGTACTACTTAACGATTGAGCGCGAAGATAGTTGCTGGCGTTCCAACTGTCTTCGTAGCGATGGTTGTGATATCAGCTACTTGTATTGTAGTGACAATCATGCTAGCAGTGATATCTATAACAGATGGAATAAGAATACCCAAATATTTAATCTGTGCAATGGTAGTGATGATAATGCTGATGTTTTCAACTTTGGTATCTATCAGCAAGCGTTGGTGTCTGGAATACTTAGTCCAGGAAACTTTGTCTCTAAACTTTGTTATTGCTTCTGGTGGGGATTACAGAATCTAAGGTAATGGAATGAATCTCTCGTTGTGCAGATTTTTTTTGTTTTGTTTGAATATCTCTGAATTTAGGAGTCCCATAAAATGAGTCATTTTGCTGAAACACAAGTTGTTTCACGATGGAAATGTGTGTAAAGTATTTTTGCCCTCTTCTAGAGAAAAGAAATTTAGTTAGCTCTGCATGATGGCCACTCCAGACAAATTTAGTGAGTATTATGTAAGAAGTGGGAAGCAACACAGAGCTTGGAGACTCATAAAGGAACTTTCCACCCTTTCCTGAACTAGTTGATTATATGTGCACTACATTGCGTGGAGTGGCATAAATATTAAATATAACTGGTAAAGATTGTGTACTTTATGAAAGAGCATCACAGTTAATATTGCTTCGACTTATGGTCCGAAAAACCACATGGGTTGGAGCCAAATTCTGAGAGAATATGCGATATTGTATATGCCGTGCTACCTTGTAAAGTTGCAAGTATAATCTGGACTGACTGGTCAGTGGTCACTGCTGTTAGATTAGGTTTTGTTCGGAAATAACGATGTTAGAACTAAACTTACTCATTCAAATATAATTGGGGTGATGAAGAAACCAAGAAGAGAGAAAACCAAAGGGAGCGCTGCTGATTCCTGGTTCCCCGGTCAGTAGCAGGATCTACAATCGCATGCCAAGAAAGAGCTAGAAACCAGCCTGTACAGAACCCTGCTTTAGGCCAGGAAATCTAGCAAAAGCAATCTTGTGAACCCTGATCCTAATTAATCTGGGTCCTTCTGCTCGGATATCAAAAGTTGCACTCTTGTTGTTGCACGTTTATATGAGCTATTATCATTTTCTGTGTACTTTTTCCAATTGTAATGTAAATGTATGGTGTCCAAGAAAGTGCATCTGTTAAACATTTCAAAGACTAATGGACCTTTGGTATACAGAATTTTATTATAATTGGCAGCATGCAAGGTTTCATATCTAAGGGTTGTGATAGGCTTGGCGAGCCAACGTAAAAACTAGCCAGTCCCATGGATATGAAACCCATTTGGGCGAGAGTAGTACCAGGATGGGTGACCTCCTGAGAAGTCCTCGTGACAGGGTTTCATATCTAGCCTACCCCAACTTGTTTGGGACAAAAGGCTTTGTTAAGGTTAAGGTGGCAGCATGCAATCCACATTATTAGATTTGCAGTGAAATTTACCTCCATGATAAATTAATTTGTGATCTTTAACAAAATATCGTGATAGAAATTAGCAGTGGTACCTTGAAATCATTCTGTCTGCACAATGACTACTGCTTGCAAGTTGCAACTAGATAGTATATTACATTTAGTATCCTATATATGTGGTTCATTGTGCTGGCTATGTTTAACTTCCTTCCGTTTAACAGTACCCTTGGCCAAGGGTTTGTAACAAGCACATATCCCGGAGAGGTGTTATTCTCTATTGCAATATGCATCCTTGGACTAATTCTTTTTGCGCTCCTCATCGGTAACATGCAGGTAGAGTGATATTGCTGGGAAAGCTTTCTTTTTGGCCTTTTTTTTGCCTGATTCTAACCTTTTCCTTTCAGACCTACCTTCAATCAGTTGCTATACGCCTTGAAGAGATGAGAGTTAAAAAGCGAGATGCTGAGAGGTGGATGCATCACCGTTCACTCCCACCGGAAATCAGAGAACGAGTAAGGCGATATGAACGGTACAGGTGGCTGGAGACCAGAGGAGTAGATGAAGAAAACTTGGTTCAAACCCTTCCAAAGGATCTTAGGAGGGACATCAAACGCCATCTCTGTTTGGGTTTAGTGAGAAGGGTAGGATATTTCTGGTCAAGTATCTTTCAGCTTCTTTTTGTGAATTGCACCGATCTTTGAACTCGTTCGGTTTTGCTCCCTATAGGTACCTTTGTTTGAGAATATGGATGAAAGATTGCTTGATGCAATATGCGAGCGTCTAAGGCCTGCACTCTACACGGAGAACGAGTACATTTTGAGGGAAGGTGATCCAGTGGATGAGATGCAGTTTATTCTACATGGCTGTTTGGAGAGTGTGACCACTGATGGGGGACGAAGTGGGTTCTTCAACAAGGTCCAGCTAAAGGAGGGTGACTTCTGTGGCGATGAGCTACTCACTTGGGCACTGGATCCCAAGTCTGCTGCCAATTTCCCAGCCTCATCCAGGACAGTAAAAGCTCTAAGCGAGGTCGAGGCATTCGCCTTGCGCGCCGAGGAACTGAAATTCGTGGCCAGCCAGTTCAGGAGGCTGCACAGCAGGCAAGTCCAGCACACATTCAGGTTCTACTCGCAGCAGTGGAAGACCTGGGGAGCCTGCTTCATCCAGGCGGCGTGGCGCCGGTACTACAAGAGGAAGATGGCCGAGCAACGCCGCAGGGAGGAAGAGGCCGCAAACCGGCAGAGCAGTAGCAGCGGGCCTAGCCTGGGAGCAACCATCTACGCGTCTCGGTTCGCAGCCAACGCCCTCCGGGGAGTTCACCGGCTTAGGAATAAAGCCGTTCCCACCATCGTGAGACTGCCAAAGCCTCCGGAACCAGATTTCGGCGTCGATGATGCTGACTAACAAGACACCCCACACGTAAAATCGCATGTACTTACGCTGCTGTTGACCTGTAGATTGTGTACAAAATTCAAAGACAGCTTCACAAACACTATGCTTGTAAAAGTTCACTATAGAAGATGCAAATGTATAATGCCTCGGTTTTGTTACTTGTCGGTCACCTGAAATTTTCTTAAATATGTCCGCCCTCATGGTACTTGGCCTAAATTTGGCAAAACGTGACTGAAATTTATAGTTTGTAGCTTGTAAATTAATTTATGGGGTGATTTTTTTTGGTTGGATCCTGATTCAAATGCTTAGGAATGTGACTAGCTAGACGGTTTTCACCAGTGTGGTAGGGTTTAATCAGTCACCGACGCATATACTTTCGATGAGCTATGGATTCATTTGATGCCTCCTGGGATAGCAGAGAAAATGATGCTTACTCCAGCGGTGAATATATTATACTATTCTTTTGTTCTTGGTAGTCCATTCATAAACAAAGATTAAGGACCGTGCCTTGTGATGTAGCAAGCTGAGTATTATTCATTACTCAAAATCGTATGATATATGCAGCATCTGAAGGTTCTCTGATACAATATTCAAGGATGAGTGTATTTGTAAATTGGATGGTTAGAGCCTTAGAGGATATTTTCCCTTACTGTTTTGGACGTTTTGTTGTTTGTATATTTGGCCGGATGTCAAAACATTTACACAACATGTTGTTTCTGCTGTTAGAAGAGTTGTTGCTGAAGTCAATTGTCATCGCAAGCATCGCCAATTTTTGGGCCGTGTTCATAAAACTGAATGACATTTCGACAGCATCTTTGTACCTTTTTTTTTTTGGTGTGATGTAGCAACACACAAAGGTGGAGGCGTTGAGACAAATAACAAGTTGTTTGTAGCTGAGGCAAATTGTTTGTAGGAGACTTGACCAGACAGGCGGAGAGACAATTACAGGAGCAGATTTGTTCAATTGGCTAATATGAAGGACGGGTGCTTACTACCTTCAAAAGATACTAGTAACCTTCAAAAGAAAAAAATACTACAGTAGTAACCTTCAAAAGAAAAAATACTACAGTAGTAACCCCCGATTCATTGGCCACCATTAAGAATGACAACCAAAACGTCAAAAAGATAGACATGGAAACAGATGGACCCTCGTATATGCAAGCATAAGACTAGTCACAATGGGGAGTATCATATACTAGTATCATGCATATGATACTAGTCTATGTTACTAACTCCACAATGGGTAGTAACATATGTGTAGTATCATATAATACAACATTTATTAGGTTGTAGACTCATATTGCATTGGAATCCGTTATGTTAAGGTATCTACCTATGATACCACTATCACCTCTCTCTTCATTAATTGCAGTGCCATGTCATCTTTTTGCCAACATGGCCATGATACTACCTATGATACCCCCATTGTGGCTAGTCTAAATAGAGGCTGCTGACGCCCGGCCACCAGTACCATACCAATTAATTAACGATCCCAGGGATGGCGGTCCAGCAGAGCATGTCCTTTCTCCTCCTCGTGGTCGTCATCTCAGCCGGGGTGGGTCTTGCGGCCGGCGGCCCTCCACCGTCATCACGTCAACATGCTCCGCGGCAGCCAAGGGCAACCGCGACCCCGCGGGCGCCAAGAGATTCTATGACAACTGTGTGAGCCTGCTCTCCGCCTATCCGGTGGCTACCTCAGCCGTCGACGTCCGCGGGCTAGCCATCGCGGCGGTAGACCTCACGGCCGCCAACGTCACGAACATGGAGGGTTTCCTCCAAGACCTCGTCGGCAACCTCCAGAACTGCCTCGGGACTTACAAGGTGATGAGAGGAACGGTGGCCGGCGTCACCGAAGACCTCCGCGCTTGTCGCATCGACGCTGCAGTGAACAAGCTCAGGTTTGCCGTAAATATGCCGGAGCAATGCTTAATACCGTACATGTATGCGGAAAACCAGAGCCCCGTCGACAAGGAGATAGTTGCTACCATTAACCAGGCTGGCATGGCTTCCAGAATCATGGAACTACTGGAAAGCGCGCATAAAGTCTGAATTACATCAGCTGGTTTTTCTACTATTTTGTCCAATCGCATCCACCGGCGACGAATAATGTACTGTAACTCTTAATCCCGCCACCCTCCAAACCGCCAGTTCCCGGTCACGCCGCACCCCTTCGCTCCTGCTGCGCCCCCTCCGCCGCCGCCAGCCAGGTTCCACCGCTTGCCGAGTTCTCGCCGATCTCCCACTTCGATCTTGGCGAGGCAACGCTTTACGCTTCCACTGAGAGTGACCAGCCATAGGACCATGCGCACCCCTGCCACCTTGACGTGTACATGCCGCCCGTCGAGTCGTCGACATGCGGGCGTTCGAGGAGTTTGGCTTCTCGTGCGTCGACTCGGAGGCCACTTCGCCGGGCCTGCTCGTCCAGGAGGCGCTGCTAGCTGTTCCAGGTGCCTCTCGGCCTGCAGGCCAGGACGGCCACCAGCGCACGGCATGACGCTGGTACGGTTCCGCACGCCGGCGTCGCGCGAGTTCGCCGTCTCCGGCAGCCCCTTCGTGGTCTAGGACTAGGAGCACAACGTCTACTTCGAGCGCCACGAGAGGACGCCCCCAACCGGTTCCGCTTCGTCCACGAGGGCTACGTCGCACTCTCCCTCGTCGGCCACCCCCTGGATCATTGGAACCGGCCGCACATCCGCACGTCCGTGGTCGGCTTTGGCAACCCCATGGAGGTCGTGGAGATATGCATGGCGGGTAACAAGTTCATCTCTGTTCGCAGGGAACTGAAATTCGTCGCCAGTCAGTTCAGGAGGCTGCACAGCAGGCAGGTCCAGCACACGTTCAGGTTCTACTCCCAGCAGTGGAAGACGCTGGCCGGGGAGCCTGCTTCATCCAGGCCGCGTGGCACCACTACTACAAGAGGAAGATGGTCGAGCAGCGCCGCAGGGAGGAAGAGGCTGCCAACCGCCAGAGCAGCGGCCCTAGCCTGGGAGCAACCATATACGCGTCTTGGTTTGCAGCCAACGCCCTCCGGGGAGTTCACCGGTTTAGAAACAAGGCTGTCCCCACATCGTGAAGAGCATCTCCAGCCGTTCCTCCCAGAGCCCGTAGGACCCCTTTTCTTGCCCTGCCGGATGAAAAAGCGCCGAAATTTTTCCAAGTCACCCTCCACAAACCCAATAAGCGCCGGATTTGGAAGAAAATTTATCCGGCGTTCCCAGACCAAACCCAGCCCATTGGGGGTCGGCTAGGGGAAGGAAAAGCGAGCATGGGCCAGCTCTGTCGGTGAGACAACACACTTTCCCCACCGAGACTCACCCTCTCGCATTACCTTCCCTTCGCCACAATGTCGCCGCCGGCATCTGCCCATACCCTCCACCGCAAACTAGCCGCTAGGAAGGCCACCACCCCACTCCTCGCCGCCGGCACCTCCCCTCTCCCCTCTGCCGCAAACTAGCCGCAAAGAAGTTCCGCATGCAGCTTCGCGCCCACCACACCCACGAGGTGTTCGGCGTTTTGTCTGCTCAGCCATCGACTCTGACGACGATTGAGGAGCTGCTCGTCGTTCAGCTGGAAGAGGAAGCCGAAGCCGCCGTCGATGATGAAGAGCACTTGATGACCCTCGCATGTATTGTCGGCTTGGTCGCAAGGGAGGCGAAGCCACGGCGCGGTGGCTCGGCACCAGGTCGCCGTAAGAGTAAGCCGAAGCAGTGGATGGAAGGCTACATCATTCTCTATTCCGACTACTTCACCGATAATCCAGTTCATGATGAAATGGTGTTTTGGCAGTGTTTTAGGGACGAAATCGGCAACCCAGCGCGAGAAATAGCGCCGATGGCCCCCAGCCGGCCCATTTTAGCGCCGGAAATTCGTATGGGAGCGCGCACGGCTGGAGAGGCTGCCGAAGCCCCCGGAACCGGATGTCAGCGTCGACTAATAACAAGACACCCCACACGTAAAGTCGCATGTACTTACGCTGCTGTTGACCTGTAGATTGTGTAGAAAATTCAAAGACAGCTTCACAAACACTATGCTTGTAAAAGTTCTCTATGTAAGATGCAAATGTATAATGTCTCGGTTTTGCTTGGATGCTGATTCAAATGCTTAGAAATGTGACTAATTAGAAGACGGTTTATACTGAAATTCGCAGGTCAGGGGAGAAGAGGGTTCGGCATCAGTATTCATCTCTGCTCGCGGGATGCTCTCCCTGGTGCGCGGCCGCCTCCTCGCCCGCCCCATCTCCACGCTCCCCTCCCCCGCGCCGGCGCCGTCCTCCCCTCTGGACGCGGCGGCGGTGCTGGAGACGCTCTCGCTCTACACCAACGACTGGTGCGCGGCGCTGGACTTCTTCCACTGGTCCGCCTCCCCGACGGCGCCAACCTGCCGCCGACCCCCTCCACCCTCTCCCGCGCCGTCGACATCCTCGGCAAGCACTTCGAGTTCCCGCGCGCCACCTCCCTCCTCCTCGCCTACCACGACCCCTCCGACCCCTCCTTCCTCCGCCCCGCCCTCCGCGCCCTCCTCAACCGCCTCGCCGCCGCCAACCTCGTCGACGACGCCGTCCGCGCCTTCGACTCCACCGCCGCCTCCGTCGGCCTGCGGGACGAGGCCTCCTTCCACCTCCTCCTCGACGCGCTCTGCGACCACCGCCGCGTCGACGAGGCCCACCACCTCTGCTTCGGCAGGACCGCCCCGCCGCCCTTCCCGCCGGGGACCAAGGCCCACAACCTGCTCCTCCGCGGCTGGGCCAAGGCGCGCGCCTGGGCGCGCCTCCGCGACCACTGGCTCGACATGGACACCCGCGGCGTCGCCAAGGACCTCCACTCCTACTCCATCTACATGGACGCCCTCGCCAAGTCCGGGAAGCCGTGGAAGGCCGTCAAGGTGTTCAAGGAGATGAAGCACAGAGGCCTTCCCGTCGACGTCGTCGCCTACAACACCGCGATCCACGCCGTTGGGCAGGCGGAAGGCGTCGATTTCGCGATCCGGCTCTACAGGCAGATGATTGAAGCTGGCTGCAAGCCCAACACTGCCACTTTCAACACGATTGTCAAGTTGCTCTGCAAGGAAGGGAGGTTCAAGGAAGCGTATGCGTTTGTACCGCAGATGCACAAGGCCGGCTGTGAGCCCAGTGTGCTCACTTACCATTGCTTCTTCCAGTATCTCAGCCGCCCGCAGGAGGTCCTTGGACTGTTTGAGAAAATGCTCCAGAGGGGTTGCCGGCCAAGGATGGACACGTATGTCATGCTCATTAAGAGGTTTGGGCGGTGGGGTTTCCTTCGCCCGGTCTTCTTTGTGTGGAAGACAATGGAGGAGCAAGGGCTCAGTCCAGACGCATTTGCATACAACACACTCATTGATGCATTGCTGGAGAAGGGAATGGTGGATTTGGCTAGGAAGTATGATGAAGAGATGCTCGCAAAGGGGCTCTCGCCAAAGCCAAGGAAAGAACTAGGGACTCAGTTGCCAGGATCAGAGTCTGACAGTGATAATGCGTTGGGCGGTGTCTTTTGAATTCTGAGAGCTAAACAGGAAAAGTAATTTTAGCATGTTCCCTGTGAAAATATGTGGAAGAGTAGAGGGTTAGCTCAGATGTTCTGCACACAGTGTGCTTCAGTGCTTGTTGATGCGTTACTAGAAAGCCTGTTTTGCTGTAGCTCAAGTTGAAGAAGGGCCTGTAAGTGGGTGGGAGCTGAGTTCAGATGTTAGCCTGCTTCAACATATGTTATTGAAGCAAGGGATGTGCATTTAACTTCACACTAATTGGTGTACTCTTAAGTCCTGGAAAGGAGGATCGGTATTACAGGTTTAGATAGGTCACTTTTCTCCTCAGTGTTATCATATATGATCATTTTGACGCCTTTCAAACAAAAATGTTTTGAAGGGGATTTTAATATTTAGCAATACATTGTACACCCAACTGAAATCAAATTAGTGAGAGTCGTTTGTTCTCATATTGTCACTGGGTTGCTCTCTAAGGATATGTTCGACATCTCATGTGATTTTACAAAGAAAGATTCAAATAGCAGCATATACCATGCATAGCAGATTTAGCTTTCTGTACAAATTACAGGTAAATGTATCCACCAGATGTCTTGTATCACAATGAAGTTTTCATTCCGCTAGATCCATATACTATCCATGTATTGTTGTTGCATTACAAATAAGGTAACTAGTTGTTATTCAGTGGCCCTTTAGTGTTACTATACCTTTCAATCCGACATTGCACTCAGCTTGAATTGAACCGAACGTTTCCCCTTTAGTGTTACTATACCTTTCTGAGATTTATTGTGGGAAAAATTTGGGGAACATACTTCTTTTCTTAATTCTAACGTGTACTACAAATTTATTCTATGCTTCTTTTTGGATTTTGCTTTAAATTCTCAACAGACTGCAATCTACAAAATTTTGCTTTCATATCTGAATCCAGTGCAAACTTCTCCTTCGCCCATTGCCCTTCGAACTCATTATCTCTGGCCATTGATGTGTCTTTTATATGGTTAGGAGTCAGGAGCTTTAAAATGTGTGCTGTACCCTGTTCTTAGGGTCACTGCTCTCGGTCTCTTATTGATTTCCAGTTCAGAATTTGGCAAACAAAACAACTATAGTTCAACTCTCGTGTAACTTGGAAAGTCGACTAGGTTACAACAAAAGGTTTCCAGATTATTAACTTGTGAACTTTTTCTCAAGTAGAAACTTCATGTTTACTCCAAAGAAACATCAGTCAGTTGGAATCAGTGATCTTCTGTTTTGGCTTGTACTGGGTATAGCGGTCACAACCTGAGCGATCTTGCCTTTAATTTGTTTGTAAAACTAGTCCCGAAGGCATTCATATAGCAGTAGTTGTTAACTAGGAATTTCCTCGGCATGGGCAAGGGAAAATGTTGTGTAGAGGCACAGACTAATATTCTGTGACCACAACGGGCTAGCCAACAGTTCAACATGTCATACTAGATAGGCAAAGCCAAGCAGTCAACAAAATCCTGAAGCAGGAGTCCTTGTGGATCCATAGAGCAGCATTTGCTCGATTTTATTTGCAGTCTGTAAGGTGATGGTAAGCATTGCAATTTGACCCTGTAACTGGTGGCAGGACCAATTTATTATTTCTGGTTAAATGTTTTATGGAACAATGTCTATGAGCGTTTAGGCTATAAAAGTATGGTTGTCCATGTAACCTGGATGAACACAAGCACTGCTGACTTCAAATTCTGTATGGTGTGCGAATATGGATCATGTAAAAATGACAAGTGTCTTAGTCTTTTGCATTTGACTGAAAACACTGATTCCAGCGACAGTGAGATGCTTCTTCAATGTTCATCTGCTATGGCATTGTACTAATTAACCACTTACTTTGCGTTTGAGTGTTCTTTGACTAATTATTGGTCATACTTGTACAGGCTCTCTGACTTTAACCCTTGGAGTCTGGGTCAGTCAAACGATTTCCCAGTAAATTTATACTCGGCTCTCAGGCCATCCCAGAACTCCATTCATGATGATAGTCCAACTGTGAAGCAGCATTATTTGGAAATGTGTGGAAGATCATCAACGTTGTTGTGACTTTCAGAAGTCAAGCAAATTATCACTTGAATCAGATTGTATTTTTATCTGATCTTCAGCGACACTATCAAATGCAGGGAACAGAAAGACGCTGCAGGCCAGCGCTTGGGTGAAGAGCATCTCCAGAAAGTTGTCAGGATACTGCTTACTGGTAGTTCCTGGTAACAGTAAATGGAGTCCCGGCCGACAAATTGATCACACTCAAGGGCTGACCGGGAGAATGGTTACTGCTCACTGGTAGTTCCTGGTAACAGTAAATGGAGTCCCGGCCGACAAATTGATCACACTCAAGGGCTGACAGGGAGACCCAGTCTCCCCAATCTTTTTGTTATTGCAGTGGAAGCCCTTACAGCATTGGTGTCAAAGGCAGTGCAAGAAAGTGTGTTCTCGGGTCTCATTTGGCTGCACTGCTGCCCAAAGATTTTCTATTTATGCTGATGATGTTGTTCTGTTCGTCAGACCAACAGTGCAGGACCTGATGGTGGTTAGGCACATTCTTGACCTGTTTGGAGAAGCTTCAGGACTGCACATAGAATTCCGAAAGTCCACTGATTTAGCCAAGTTTCCAGTCAGATACTTGGTGCTCCAGTTAGCGGTTCGTCCTATGACGAAAGCAGAGTGGCAACTCGTGCTCACGTGGTTCTGTTTTATGGTCGTTGCCGTTGAACGTCGAGGAGCACGACGAGTCGGTAGTCATTTCGGAAGCGGCTTCTGTTTCGCGAGCTAGATGGGCTTGGATTCGAGGTTGGGCTGGACTTAATCGGGCTAGGCTAGCTGCACGTCCCCTATCCTTATAAACCCCATACAAATAAAAAGCTCACGTCCTCTACGCACGACGGCTGGCAGAGCCGATCGAGAGGAAAGAGGAGCGGCACTCTGAAGAACCGAATCTCCGACACTTCCTTTCTTCCTCTGTCTTCTCGAGAGCTCCTCCACCGTCCAGTTTGAGAGTCCTATCCAGATGGCCGGGCCGATCTGAGGCCTTTCTCGCCGGTGATGCCGGCCGGAAGGAGCTAAAGAAAGGCGCCGGAGGTAGGATTGTATATAGTAGTTTCTATCTAGTAGTTGCTTTAGGCTTTGGTTTTGCCGCTTTGGTGACTGGCGAGATGCCGTCTTCTCTTTCCCGGCGCCGGTTGTGGCTGCTCACGGGCGGCGGCCACAGCTCGGAGATGCTCTTTTCCGGCGTTTGTCCATGGTGGGGGGGGTGCTTGGAGGAGCGGATCTGAAGGCGTTTCCTTCAATAAGCTTGGTCTTCGGCCAAGATGCTCGATTTTGGATCAAGGCAGAGCTGGGGAGTGCTGTTCTTCTTCTCTCTTGTCTTGCTACCGAGGTGGTAGAAGAGGGGAGATGGAGGAGCGGAGGGATCTGCTCGGCTTTGGTATTTGGAGGAAGGGAGGTGTCGGGGTTGTCGGCTGCGTCGGCACGCCACTCTCCTGCTGTCCTGGAATTGGAGCTGATGCGAGCTGGGATGTGGCCTTGGTCGGCTGCCTTCCGCTCACCCGCCGGCAAGGTGCGGGGCGTTGCCCCCGCCGATGTTGCTTCTTCGTCGCCAAGGTTCCGCCGGTTGCGGCGGACATCATATGCGGCGCTTCAACGAGGCTGGTCCTCTATAGTACCGAGCAGGCGGCTCAGCGGCGGGAGTGCTTCTTCGTCTTCCTCCGGTTATCCGGCGCGGCGGCGAAGACCACTGTAGCTGCGGATTGGATTAGAGAAGCTCCGGGGTTGAGTTGTAATTTTTTCCTTTGTCAGGGGCTTTTCTGTAAAATTGGACAGCTGTCCTCCTTCCGGAGGTTTTGATGCTTATTTAATAGAATCCGGTTGTATCAAAAAAAAAAAAAAAGAGGAGCGGCGCCGCCGGCAACCTTAACCCCGCCAGCAGCCACCGCGCCCACCGACGATTCGAGGTCAGGAGACCACTTGACCTTGTCGATCCCCTACGTTTTCCCTTTTCTTTTCTTTTTTTCGAGATTGACGGGGGGAATAAATCCCCACCGCTTGTTTCATTCATCGAAAGAGCCTGGCGGGCTATGTTCTTACAACAGAATAGCAATTTTATAGGGGGATACAGGGGAAGAGAAAACAATGAAAATACATGAAAAAAAAAACAACTAGAAGAGGAAAAGCAAGAGCCACCAAGAGACACAAGAGGTGAGGGGTGTAGTCGAGGGATCACAATGCCAAGACTCTGCAATCATTGCCTCACGCACCGCACCGGCATGCGACTCGAACCCCAGGCGCAACTCAGGAGCACCACCATCATCATCGGAGTGTCAAGCCTAGCACCTAGCACTACCCTAGATAGGGAGCTCCGCCACGGAGGTCAAGACGAAAAACAGGTGGGAGAGACATACATTGCGTCGTCATCGAGCAAAGGTGAGCCGAGACGCCACCGAGAGCAGGAAGCTCCCGCACCGCAACAGCAACCATTGGAGGTTCTTGGGCAAACCCGCGAAGGCCGGCCAAGGAGAGAAACATACCACCGTCGGCCCCAGGTTGGCCGCACCAACACCACCCAAGCTCCCGACAACCACGAGCAGCAACAAAAGCCCTCCTTTGGGTCTCCAAGATGGCGCCTCCAAGAAGGTTGTGTTGTCGAGGGCACAACACCGTCATCCGGTCCAGCAAGCCGAACCTAGGTTTTCACCTGGAGACCACAAAGCAAAGAACTGTAGGTGCCGGAGCTCCACAACGACACCTCCAGAGAGGAAACGGTGTCCAAAGACGCCGCTGCCGCCGGCAACGACGAAGTCGATGCAGGGTTCACACCCGGAGTATGAGCACATCCTACAGAAAGAAGGCCGTCGACCACCACCAACAACCGCCGCAGCCCACCACACCTCGTGGAGACCACCATAGGTCAAGAGTCGACAGGAGGCATCCGATCCTCCAGGGCTGCCGGACGCAGCGCAGCCACCGTGCCCCGCCGAGCACCATGCCGACGAGGAGCAGAGGAGCGCTGCCCGGGCCAAGAACCACCATGGTTCCGGGCTGCAGCCCTGCATCACGCACCAACGCGCCCCGTGCGCGCCACCGCGTGGCAGCCGGAGGCAGGATCCTAGCGCCCGCAGCGCCGACCAGAGGCGGGAAGAAGACATGCCGCTGCTGCAGCACCGTCGGGGCAGCAAGTCTCCAAGGGCTAGGCAGAGCCCAGCCAGGGGCGGGCCCCTGAGGCCCGCTGTCGAGGTGGCGGTTGCCGCGCTCCGCACGCCGCGCCGGCGCGCGACGCCCCGCACGCCACCACCAGCAGGGATCAAGACGGAGAAGCTCGTCTCGCGCCGCCCGAGACCGCCGCCAAGATCTGGCCGCCGCCATCCAGGGCGCGCCGCCACGCAGCCGCCACGCCGCCACCAGCAGATTGCGCCGTCGCACCGCCGCCGGAGGACCACGCCGCCGTGCCCCGCGTCCAGCACCGCGCCCCAAGCGGCATCCGCGGCCCGCGCCGCCGACCACCGCGTGAGGGGAAGGGAGTCCCCGCCGCCGCCGACGCCGCCCGGGCTTTGTCCGACGACGCCCTCCGGCGGCGGCGAGGAGAGGAGAGTGGGGGGAGGGCTAGAGGCGGCGGCGCGCGGGTGGGCTCCCGGTCGCTCGCGGGAGCGACACAGGAGCTGGCGGCTAGGGTTCTTTCAGGGTCCTAGATGTAATCCGCGGACTCTCCCTTTTCTTTTCTTATACTGTATTTTCGCGCAGAAAGCCCTAACTTTGATTTTCGTATAAAACCCAATTTCTCAGATAGGTTGAGGTGCTAGATGATGGATCCTGCTCAGATTCCTCAGCGGTATGTAAGACCACCAACATTTTCTCTCCAGTTTATATGTTGTTCCAGATGAATCCCGCTTGTTTTGAAACAAATTGGTCTACTGATGCGCTTGCAACCACATTGATTAAAGAGAGAAAAAAGTCTATTGCAACCATGCTGATCACTAGCGCCTATTGATCACAGAAGTATGTGCATTAATTATTTCATTTGTTACTGCTGTTGTTTCAGGGCTGGTCCAATTCCACGTATGACATGTGTAGATGCCAAGAGGCAACGGCGTTCCCCAATGCCGGCCGACACCATATCCAAGGTCCTCAACGACGACTACACTAGCTCATTGCTAGCGCCAGCGCCCCCGCTATGCGACGAGAATCTCCTAGAGGAGATCCTTCTCCGCCTCCCTCTGAAGCCATCCTCACTCTTGCGTGCCTCCCTCGTCTCCAGGCGCTGGCGTGACATACTCTCCGATCCCGAGTTTCTCAAACGCTTCCGCAAACACCATCTAAGGCCTCCTCTGTTGGGCTTCTTCATAGAGAATACTGACACAGAATACAACTTTGTTCCTATTTTGGACACGAAGCCAAACCGCATCCCCACCGAGCGGTTCATCGTGCCCAGGAGCAGCAGCCCCTACGACCACTGGAACTTCCTTGGTTGTCGCCATGGCCTTGGTGTCCTAATCCACTGTTACGGGGGCATGGTTGTTGTCTGGGATCCCCTCACCGGCCAGCAGCACCGCGTGCCTTTTCCGCCAGGGCTCCGGGATACCCGAACTGAATTTTCTTGTCCTTGGCACGCCGCGGTGTTGTGCGCTGATGCCGAGGATGAGCATGTGCACGGTGAGTGCTTCTCGGGCCCGTTTAAGTTGGTTTTGATATGTGTCGGAAGAACAAAGGCTTTTGCTTGCATGTACGAATCGGTGTCTGGTGTGTGCGGAAACATTGTCTCAGCCTGGACTACAACTACGATTAATTCGAATAATCCAAGCGTCCTCATTGGCAATGCACTTTACTGGTTGTTCGGTAGAGGTGACATCCTTGCATTTGATACTGATACACAGACACTTGGTCAGATCAAGAAGCCGACTGAAGCCTATCATACCGGCTGGTCCTTTCAGCTTTGGCGGACAAATGATGATTGTGGCCTTGGCCTCGCAGTTGTGTCGAAATTGGGCATCCATTCATGGGAGTGGAAAATGAACTGTGAAGGTGTTTTCGGATGGGTGTTGCAGCCGAAAATCATTAAACTAGAGGGGCTCTTTCCACAGAGAATGCGTAGTGACCAAAAAAGGCGGTAATTGTGGGGTATGACGAGGAGTCAAATGTGATTGTTTTGGCTACTGATATAGGCAACTTCATGCCCAATCTTGAGTCTATGCGGTTCAGAAGATTTTCTGAAAGAAATTGCTGGGATAACAAGATACACTATCCGTACAGAAATTTCTACACTGCAGGTAATACCTCAATACCTTGTATGTATCAAGATACCTAAAATGATAGAATTCTCTGCTGCATATGAATTATTCCGGACACATTTTCTGTGAACATCTGAATAGTCTTAACATGTCTTGGTAAAGTACTATTATCCTTATTTCGTGCACATTCCAGTAGATGTGGATTCATTTACTATCCTTTTCACATGAGCTGCTTTCTCATCGAATATACTTCTCCTTGAATTTTCATTATTTATTGGGCTCATTTGCTTTTAGGCAGGGGAGTTGGGTGGAAATGGTTAGATCTGAAACTGTGAAAACATGCGACCTGCTAATGTGATATGTTAGTTGAACAAGTGAGGTAAATTTATCTTTTTGCTATATGTCTATATTTTTATCATGGTTACTCAGTTATATGACGATCCATGATTTATTTTGTTTGCGTGAATTTATTAGCTTTAAAACTCTTTCGTTCTTCATTTCTAAAAAGTGTGCCTTTGACTTAGATACCAGACTTTTTTTTTTGCGAGAGGCTGAAAACATCAACCACAGTCCATTACAGAAAGGTCCAGCACAAAACTGTGAGCCTCTCGTATAGTCATACTAGAAAGAGATGAATTGCTCTTCAAAAAGATGTGGCTTTATACACAGAAGTAAATCTCAAATGAAATTACAGTATAGGAAGTTTAGTTGTTTCCTTTAATTGAGGCGTTGAGTCACTGTCTTTTTAGTTGCTCCTGCGATCCTATGTACAAAATAAAAAATACATGAGAACATGTCTATCACAGAGGTTGAAGGTATGCCATCGCGAAATACTTTTATTCCATGGCTGTTCTCCGTTTGTACTGTCGAATAATGCTGGGATGATTTGCTTTGGATGTTCTTTTATAATTTGCACTATGGTTAACGTTTATTGTTGGAACCATACAAAATTATGCTTTCCTGTGAAATATTAGCACATATAGTTTTGGGGTTTAGCACATTGGCCGTGAGCAGCCTTGGGACAGTTCTCGGCAAGATATCTAGAGTTGCAACACATGGTCGCTTAGATGCAGAAATGGCTACCCACTACCCAGTGCACTTTGACCTTGTAATTGGTGGCAGTACCTATTTTATTTCTAGTTAGAGTCTTATGGAACCACATATATGAGTGTGTAGACTGTAAGAGTAGGGTTTTCCATGTAACCTGGATGTAAACTCAAAATGTTACATGGATTACGCAACCACTGCTGACTTCAAATTGGGTACGATTTGCCGATGTGGATCATTTATGTAAAATGATCAAGTGTCTTGGTCTCTAGCATTTGACTGAAAGCATTGATTCTAATAGAGACTGAGATGCTTCTTTTCTGCTATAGCATTGGACTAATTAACCACGTGACGCTTGAGTGTTGTTTGACTAATTATTGGTTTTACTTGTACATGCTCCTGGATTTTAACCGTAGGTAGTCGGGTACTCCGGGTCAACTAAATATTTCCTAGTAAGTTCGTACCCATCTTTCCGGCCATCCACATAACTCCAGTCATGATGGTAACTAGGCCTGGAATTCGAGCCGAGCCGAGCTGACTCGGCTCGACTCGTTCAAGCTCGGTCAACTAGCGAGCGAGCTCGGCTCGGCTCGTTTAACAAACGAGTCCAGAATTGAAACTCGGCTCGGCTCGCTAAACTCGCGAGTTTGCTCGTTTAACTCGTTTAGCTCGCTAAAACTGTTAACATGCATTATACTAAATTTTATGTATATTTTTTCCTAATTAGTTGGGCTGTATGATGTAATTATCACAACAATCTATAACAATATGAAAATATCAAGTAATATCTAGTCGTTAAACTATGATAACCATGAAAAATAATTCAAAGAGGTAAGAATAATATAATGATTTATTTTTTACCGAGTTAAACGAGCTAAACGAGTAGCTCGGAACTCGGCTCGTTTAACTCGAACTCGTTTAGCGTCTAAAATGAAAACTCGGCTCGGCTCGTTTAGCAACGAGTTCGAGCCAAGCCGAGTCGAGTTCCGAGCTACTCGTTTAACTCGCGAGTTTCGAGTTTTAGTTCCAGCCCTAATGGTAACCAAGGGTCTGAAGCGGCATTCATTTGGGATCTCTGGAAGATTATGAACATTGCTGCCAATGTCAGAACTCAGTTAAATTATCACTTGAATCAGACTGTATCTTATGCACCATTCTTTATCCAATCTTGGGCGACTATCAAATGCAGGGAGCAGTTATCTAATCCTAGTAGTCTTTGAAATATGCAGGGGGCAGTTATCTAATCCCGGGGAACTATCAAATGCAAGGGGCGCAGAGAAGCTGCAGGCAGGCAGGCACTCAGGTGAACGGAACCTCTGTACTGAACTGATCGACTGGAAGTGCAGGATCCTGTCTGAGCATGGAGGATACCGCTCCCTGTTAATTGCAGGTGCCGGAGTTACCGAAGATGATGACGGGACGTAGCAGAGTAAATGGCATGGGGGTACCACAACTTGTCGCGCATGTGCAGATAAGTCACTCAACTCGCAAAACGGACGAACCGGTCACTGAACTTGTCAACCGTGTGCAGATAGGTCACAAACTTGCCACGTCGGCCGGTTTTTCGTTTCGACCGGTCACACGCGACGCACGTGAGGCTGACGTGGACATGGATTTTTTTTAGAAAACCCCCTGCATTTTTGATTTCTCACAAATCAAAAATTTGTTCTTTTCTGGATATGGAGGTCAACCCTGCCGGCCATGGAGGAGACGACCGTGGCCGACGGCGGCAGTGCGGCGATGCGGCCGGAGGCGGTGCGGTGCGGCCGGATGCGGGGAGCTTGGGCCGCGCCGTCATAGAGGGCAGCGGGGAAGTGGAGCTCGGGGGCGAGGGGACGGAAGCGGTGCGGCGGTCCGACCGGAGGCGGGGAGCTTGGGCCGCGCCGTCATGGAGGAGTGCGGGCATGTCGGCGGGGAGGAATTCGGTGTCCTGCTGCGGGAGCATGCGTGCTTAGGCGGCCGCGGCGAGCGCAGGCTGCAGCTGGAACCCGGGAGGAGGAGCGACGGGCCGAGGGACGCCGCGACACGCTGCTGCCTGGCGTGCCATGTGCGGCGGCATGGCTGCTTGAGCGCCAATCTCCCCTTCAACCAGATGCAACGCCACCCCCCGCGCCCGGCTCCGGCCACGTCCTCCTCGCCGGCGCGACCTTCCACCCAGTCCCTGCTGGTCCTGGCCGGCGGATCCGATCCCCCTGAGGTCGCACGGAGGCGAAATCGTGCGCGCAGCCGCGGCGCTACTAGCAGCCCCGGGAGATTACCGGAGCTCCACCTTTCTCCAGCAGTTTCTTCATCCGGCGCGGTGCCCAGTGAAGCTCGAGCAGGCCGGACCGAGTGGACGCCACGCTCGACGTGCTCTCGTCAGCCATCGCTCGTCCCCGATTCCTTTCCCCATGTCGGCAGCCCCTCTCGCCTGTTCCTGCTCTGTCTGGACGGCAGCTGCCGCGTGCATCGAGCCGTCGACTCCGGCCACGGTGTGAATTTGGTCAATGAGGTGAGAGAGGCAAAGAATATGGGAGACTTACAGGTGGGACCCACATCGACCTCAGCAGATAGTCATGTAATCACTTCAGGGTAAACTAAAGGGTAGGGGTTATTTGCAAAAATATAGGTCCGCGGTAACCTCATGTGACCCGCACGTGACCGTTTTCGGTCAAAAACCGGTCAACAACCGGCCCAGTGACCAAAGTGCACACGAACGGCGAGTTCAGTGACCGGTTTGTCCGTTTTGCTAGTTCAGTGACTTATCTGCACACGCGCGACAAGTTGTGGTACCCCGTGCCATTTACTCGACGTAGCATCATGCTAGATAACGACATATATGTGAAAGGTGCACGGAGGAATGAACGATCATTATGTACGTAATGGCGAAGCTGTAGCCTTCAGACATTCTTGAAGTATACAGTATATGTTTACCAGGTGCCTAGTTCCTAAGCTGGGCTTGTAACATGATAAGCTGTTATGCAGAAGCTTGTTTAATTTGGGTCCTGAATTATAAAACCGTCCGTCGGAGCTTCTCTTTTCAGCTACTCTCAAACCGCGTTAGCTAGCTGTAGCCTCTACTCTCCTCGTTCTTCCCACCTGCTCGAATCCGGCAAATGAGAGAGAGCAGTTTGGTTTGGATGATCAACCAAGCCTCCCCCAAATGTGGATAACGGGTACAAGGGTTGGGGGATCATCTATCAATAGATGACGTGATAGATGAGCTGCTTGGGTCATCTGTATTCGTTTTGAATGTCCGTTTAGATGAGCTTCTGGAGATGCTCTTAGACCATTGAATCCAGAGAATTAGTGATCCGTATACACACAAGACCACTACCAGGTTGGGGCTGTTACATTCATTTGTCATGATCTGTAATCAGGCTGCCGATCGACCACGTGAACTGTTCCATGCGAGACAAGACTGACATGCCGCTATCTATGTCAGCCGATATCCTTACCAGAATGGCTGTTCCTCCTGTACGCGCTTGCTTGCTTGCTTGCTTGCTGTACGCTACAGGCGGGGCACGTACGTACGTTGTCTGCAGACGCGCGTACACGGCCGGCAGCAACCACTGTCGACTCGTCTCCGTTGGCGGCTCGGCAAGGCAACCATCTCTCCCACGAGGCCGGGTACAACGACATCGACGCGGTACGTCGTCAGGTGAGGCGGCCGCCGGGCGTACGTGTGATTGGCCGCATCGGCCGGCCGGGGACCGTGTGGATGGATCGGATGGATGGAGCAAGGCAGTAATGGCGCCACGTCGCGGGCCGGGGACATGTCGCCGACAAGCGGAGCCCCGCACGACAGGACGGCATGCGCTAGCGCCGTGGGGGTGAGAGGGAAGCGCCGCCCCGCAAGGCCGTCGGCAGAGCGAATGCGCCGCCGTCGTCGCACCGCATGAGAATGAACGCACGCACGCCGGGCGGTGTCTTGTGCACGGATCTGGGCCGGCAGATCATGCGATGGACAGGTGAGAGGTCAGACTCTGCGAGCCCATATTCAGCCGCAATCGGGGCGACACCGAACGGTGTCCGGCCCTACGTACGCATGCTGCACCCCCGACGACGCTCCGGCCGGCCGGCCCGTCGAAAGGGGCGACTACAGGGAGCCGCCGGCCGGTCAGTAGCGACTGGTAAGCAGCTCCGTGCATCCATTGCCGTGGGTGTCTTTCGATCCGTCGTGCGCGTCGGCGTCGTGTGTCACTGACGGCCGGTGACCGGCCGCATGCGACGACGTCGTACGGGATGGTGGGACCCGCGGAGATCGATCGAGAGCGATCGTGTTACGTTCATAGTATACCGTACGTTGTTAGTTGTGATGGATCGTATACACCGTCGCCGTTTCGATGCGACGGCGAGCGCGACCAGTCGACAGGGTCACGAGACGACGACGGCGACGTTCTATGCGCATGTACCCGCCGCTTTGCCGGAACAGGATCCAACACCTGGGGTCATCGAGTTGGCGACCGTTCGAGCTAATTAACCCGATTCGTTAATTGCATCCATTGCGATGCGAGGCAATTGGCTCGTACTACGTCCATGCTATCATTGGTTCATCTCACATTTTGTCAAATGTACACACCCGCCAGAAGAATTGCAGAAGCATCACTCTGTCGATCACTTCTTGCCCATATTAAATTATGTTCCGGCAATTCATTTTCGGGAGCGACTAGGTCTCACTCGAGTGAGAATTAAGTTAACACTCACTCAAATGACCCCATCCAGTTACATGTGCAACTGAGAATTTTTAACGTAACTCACGAATCACGATGCAAATCTAACGAGATTAGAGTTGAGTGAGATCTAACTTAATTCTCACTCGAACGAGGAATAACAAAACCGTTCATTTTCGAGATTTATGAACGGGCCATCCACAGTTTAGCACAAAAGATGCACACTGGCTAAACACCTCCACGTACGGTGCTCCCGAGTTTGGTACGCACGCAGTATGAACGTTTCACTGAAAGTGATTTTTTTCTGACGGTGTCATGGCCTGCCGATCACACTCATCTGCCGTTCACGGTACTTTAGCGGTTCTCGTGACTTGTGCTTCGCTTCTTTGTCACGTTTTTCAGTCGTATCGATATGCCATTTGTTTGAATTCTATATACCCAATTAAACGAAATCATGTTATTTCAGAAACATTCCTTATATGTCTAACAAATATTTGGTTATTTCAACAAGGTAAATCTCAATTCATGATTTATTTTACGAATTTCATCACGGTTTCGTATATATATCAACGGCAATGTCATATCTATATAAATGTAATACATGCTAAGGGGCCTAGCACAAATCATGAGGGATCGTGAACAACGGACGACTGTCCGATAGGCCAAATGCGTTTTGGACGTTTCACTACCTCAATAAACAAGTTATCACTAAAAGCTTCACGCTAGGCGACTTTGGTTAAAATGAATCTCCTTTGGAGAACTTAATTTGATCCCCGGAACTTTTCCTAAGTACACACGTTTGATTAGTAGGTTTTTCTCCGAAGGATTACACTGTACTTTGTTTAGAGGAAATTTTCTACCACTCAAACCTCAAGCTACAATTTTTTACATTTCTTGCGTGATTTGAAACATGTATGTTGCACAAATTCCTGTAGCTTTGCAATTCTATAGAGTTGAAGAAGTCATGACATACTCTACTTTTGCCTTTTTTCTATCCGTGGATAAAAGAGGCCCTGATTCTTACTCCCTCTGTTTTTATTTACTTTGTGTTATTTTTTCAAAGTGAATTTTTTAAAAATTCGATTAACTGTATACGAAAAATATCAACACATCTATAATATCAAATGCATATGATACAATTTTTTTTTTTTGATTATTCTAGTAATATTACATTATATTGTAGGTGTTGGTACTTGTTCCGATATATTGTTGGGCCATGTCCCTCCACATGGGGGTGTGTTGGAAGCCCAACTCCAGCCCAGGAAGTACAACACGTGTGAACCGTTGATCGTTGTATGCATCAAACGACTTAACTCCCTCCTTGAGAGAGGAGTGTAAGAAACCCAAGCCACCTTGGTGGCTGTATGAGCAAGCAAGTGAGATATGCTAGAATGTGGTGGCTGCTGTGAGAGGGTGTGAGAATACACAAGAATTCCGGCAAGATCTGTTGCCGTCCGGGGAGGAGTTCGACTTGCCTTGGCTTAAGGCGTACATGTAGTTACTTAGTCAACTTAATAGTGAAGTTTCAAATTCTAGAACGAACTAGAAAATTCAAATGCAAGACATGTCCTTCTCGTCCGATTCTAGGTCCGTTAATGCAACTGTGCTTCATCGTGCTCGGACCCAGTGGCGGATCTAGCATTTCAGGGTCAAGGTTGCCATACTTAACATTCATAAATTAAATTCAATGTACAAATATAAGAAAAATCTGCACATAGGCATTCTTTTCAAAGTTACAGTTATTTTACAAAAAAAAAATCTAATGTTCTATCTTCGTGCGGCTCCCTGCATCGTGAGGAAAAAATCGTCGAGGCTGTATATAGAGTTTTTTTTGGGTCGGAACAAAGTCGGAAGCAAAATCCACCCTCCTGGGTCTGCGATATGATTGTTAGTGACTGCAAGAAAAAATGTGGCTAGTGATTTGGGGATAGGGGGCCATGGCCCCCCTACTTTAGAATTTTTTTTAAGAATAACTTTATTGTTAGGCATTAATTTCAAAGATTACCGAAACTTCGAGTATAATTTATGTTCTCAGCCTCCTCAACTCTGCTTGCAATCTTAGCATTCTATGTCATATATATGAATCATCAACAGTTGTAAGCACAAATTGAAGGATGTACAAACTCTTCAAACTAGTTTTTGAAGGCTCATACGTGTTTGGATTGACTCCAAACTTGTTCGGATTGCCGCAGTTTCAGCACATAGCGGTTTTAGTATGCGAATAGTTTGGGTGGCAAACGGTGCCCGGTTGAGCTCAAATTTGGTGAGTATGTTGGGAACACACACAAATTTGAGCTCAAAAGTCATAGAAGGAAAATATTATCAGTACTGACAACTATATTACTCATGCTTGTACGTAGAACACCTACGATGGCGGTAACGTCACAGCTCTGGCTGTGGCAGTTCAAGTGATTGTAGATCAGGTGGCTTTCTATGACACTGCATTTGTGTCAATCCAAGACACAGTTAGCGACTAAGTGGCAGGCACTTCTACAAGGACTGTCTGATAGAGGGTGCGATCGATTTCATCTTCGGCTACGGGAACACGGTGTTCCAGGTATAAATCACAGCCATTCAACATCTTGCTTGTTCGTGTGTGGCAACGTGTTCGTTAATTGCATGTTTCTTTAGGACTGTGAGCTGCGCCTCTAGGTAGTTCGGCCGGCTATATAATGGCGCAGGGGCGTCCCTCACGGGGATGTTGATGCTGATCATGATACCGCTTTCATTTTCAAGAATTACAGAGTGGGCAAGAGCTACAAAGTGTGACATAAATATATTACAATTATATAGGGCAAGGAATGCCAACATGAAGTAAGTCATTCGATCAACTGGAATATCAGACTAGCATGGTAGCATCTGTCCAACAACACCATATGGCATTGCAAATTATTGACTGCGAAAACAAATGTGGTTAGTGATTTGGGGATAGGGGGCCATGGCCCCCCTAGTTTAGAAAATCTTCAAGAATACCCTTACTGTTAGGCTTAAATTTCTAAAATTTCTGAAACTTCAAGTATAATTTACGTTTTCAGCCTCCTCAACTTTTCTTCAACTCCCATCAATCTACGTCAAACTCCGTCAGTGTATATATATGCATCATCAACAGTCATTAAGCACAAATTGAAGGACATGCAAACTCTTCAAGCTGTTGACCGGTCTATCTTCGAGCTGACGTTTGAAGGCTCAGGCGTGATTGGATTGACTCCAAACTTGTTCGGACTGCTGCAGTTTCAGCACATAGCAGTTTTGGTAGGCAAACAGTTTGGACAGACAAATGGTGTCTGACCGAGCTCAAATTTGATGAGTTTGTTGGGAACAGACGGGTCTATTTTTCTACCAAGTTTTATGAAATTTGGATATGTGGTTTAGGAAGAGTTTGCTGATTACCGAAGAGGACGTGAACTAAGATATCTCTGAGTTGCTGAAATCTGACCTCTTATGCTTGTTGTTGTTGTTTTTGTCGGTTGGCAACGAGTTAAAGTATGTTGTAATCTCTAGATGTTCTCCGTACCCAGATTGCTCATAGTGAAAGCTTTGCGTGGTCCGGTTGGTGCAAAGCCGTTGTTTTTACTCGTCATCTTGAGTAGGTTTCCTACGTAAATACTTGTGTCACATGTGCACGGTTGAAACTATTCTCGAAATTCATTACATGTAGAGCCTATTGAAATTGTGTACTCGTCTTTGTCTCAACGTATACTTGGTCACGATGACTAAACGCAGGACCCAAGAACCCAATGCAATTATGAAATTCTTCTTTTGTGCTATTGATAGGTATTCGATCACTACTGGTTTTTATAAGTGCATGCGATAGTTGCTGGTTTGGCGTTACGCGAGGCGAGCAGGGTTTTTTTTGTTGCAAAACACAGTACAAACGCAGACGCTCACATACGCGTGCACACACTCACCCCTATGAACGCATACACGCACACCCTATCCCTATGAGTACCTCCGATATACTAAGCCGGCGTGTCGAGTCTTGATATTGACGAAGTCGACGTGCGTGCCGGATGGGGTCGGATAATTGGCATGCACCTGCCCCACGTACGGGCATGCATACAGCATGCTGCTGGGTGGGACGTGCGTCCAATCCGGCGCGCGTCAAAAAGCGCGTGCGTGGGCGAGCGGCGCGCGCGTCGTACGTGTCCCGGCGCCTTGAGCCATGTGGCACAGTGTGCAACGGAAAAGCACATACGCTTTTCTTCCTCGGCCGGCGTTGCACGATCGCCCAGCCTGGTCATTCTCGATCGGTATGGAAGCTAACTCCACATGTCGGCCTCGAACGAACGGACTATACTATACGACGCTTGCAGCAATGATTCTTTTTTCATATCAACCGATCGACACTAGCTACATAATTGACTCCGATCTGTTCGTTGATGCATGGGTGGACGATGATGGATCTCATCTCATGCATGCATACATTTCTGGCAGGGAGTAACGAAGGTAAACCGTACCTTCCAACATTCCAACAGTATGCGAGGAGAATATAAAACAATGGAGAAAAAAACTATTTTCTAGACTGATAACTAGGTGAATAATGCACCTTTGACTGCACAATGTCTCAGGTTATGTACCCTGATCTCTTTCAACAAACTAATAACTGTCAGTTACGTCAGGGCTAATGGTTAGGGTTGCTTGGGATTTGACTCTTTACCGAGAATTATCAGTGCAATTGATGTGCCGAAGAACTTGGTTGATGTTGTGCAGTTGAATGATGAGCCAAAAAAAATCAGGTGCTCGATTGGGAATTCTGGGCAATTTAAAGTGCATGCTCTTTATTTGCACCTGAGGTTTAATGGGGGTTTCCCCATCTAAATTCCCGTGGAAAGTAAAGATGCCTTTAAAGATTAAAATCTTTATCTGGCTGGCACTTAAGAACATCATTTGACAAAAGACAATTTGGTGAGAAGAGGGTGGACTGGACACATATTTTGGAGTCGGGAGGAGACCGTAGTTTCCAGTCTCAACTGCTGATGTGCTAGGGTTTGAACGATAGTAGTATGCACACCATATTATATAATCATCGCTATCTCTATATTATCCATATTAGAGACTTGAGAAGTTTGTTGGTTTGTTCCGGCAAACATCTATTTCTATTCCATGTCGGCATCGTATTCGATCTGTATTTGTTTCTGACAAAATCTGTTTCTGTATTCGTTTTTATTTTCGCAAATAAAAAAGTGGCACCACTTAGTTTCGTCCGTATCCGTTCCATTTTCATCCCTAATGTGCACCGTGTCAATGTATTTAGGCACTAGTTCCAGTCTCAACTGCTGATGCGGCTGATTCAGGTCAGGAATGACGGCAGCTAATCCGCTTTTTTACACGGTTCCTGTGCACGTAGGTATATATGCACGCGCCCAGTGCGTGCGACGGGGAGGTCTTTGAATTGAACAGCATCTGGTCAAAGGTGGCGCCGGGCGCATGCAGAGATCTCCCGTTGCGTCCCCTGGCCTAGCTAGCGCAGGGGCTAGCTTTGATTAGGCTATACGGTACATGCATGCATGCAAGTCCCAACGTCCCCAAACTCCCACGCCCACCTGGGGGTAGGGCACCTGGCTCCCAATTATCTGGACGGGCTGACAGTCGTTTGAGAATCTCCTTAAGATAACACGTAGTACGATCAGCATCGTCCACATAACCACAGTACGTACTAGCAATGCAGGGAGGGAGGGGACAGGGGTCCTTGTTCACCCCAAAAGCGTGCGGCTGCTAGCACAGGAACAAGATCTAGTACCGCATGCAATATTCTACGAGTGCTTTTGAGTTTTGATGCATACTCCTGGTAGGGTACTAGACAGGGCAGGGTTTAGTTGGTTTTAAACTGGTAGGGTTAGTACGTAGGGCAAATCCTTTCATCTTGCCCGAGAGACAGGGCGTGGTGTGCCGATGCATGGATGGATAACCGCAGTCCAAAGATGAGATGGTACAGTGGTTGTAGTAGTACTGTACTGTCATGCATGTTCGGTGTATCGACGGCATTGACTCCGTTGGAACTCGGGAGTTTTGTCGCCGGAACAAATTCGTTCAAATCTACGTAGTACATTCGCTCACATTTTCACAAGTCCTTCGACTAATCACCGCACTGTGCCGTACCACAGGATCAGCAATTCGGCATGCTGTTGCGGTTTATGTGGACATGCAGTACACCACCATTTTGTCGAGCGTACGTGGGGACGATTCATGGAGAGAAGCGGAGAACTATCTAGGAAGTTGACCCCAAATTTCTCTTTTGACTACGGCCTAGTTGATCTCTAAACCTAGCTGGGGCCTCTTTGATAGAGATTCTAATTCTTACAAAAATTTACTATACCGGCCCTTCGATTCGTAGGATTTCAAACCATATGAATTTTATTCGATTGCACATGGTTCTATTGGTTTTTTTTATACACTCTACTTTCTTAAATTAATTTATGTTTCCTGTGCACAATCAGACATAATTTTAACCCTCTAGTATTTAAGATGACATGAATCTCTAATCATGTATTTTTCCCATCTCGAGTTTTGGAAATCCTTCAAATTAAAGAGAGCCTTACTCTTTTTTTATTTGGACATAATAAATAGAACCTTACTTTAGTTGTAGTACTAAGCATTATGCAAGATAAATACTCCCCCCGATTCGTCGCTAAAACAAATGCATTTTGACGTACTTTAGATGGGGTGTCGACCCTCTATTATCAACAATTTTGGGAACTTATCAAAGCAGATCTGTTGGTTCTCTTTGGTGATTTCTACCATGGAAAACTAGATAGTTTTTTGATGAATTTTGTTATTCTAGCTCTGGTCCACAAAGACAATTATGCTACTTCAACGGAATAATTTAGACCACTAGTTTGTTAAATTGTAGCTCTAAGGATTTAAACAAGGTGCAAACTAATAGGCTATGTCTTATTTTGCATCGCCTAGTTGCATCTAATTAATTGTTTTCATCAAAGGCTGATATATAGTAGAGAGTGTTGTCACTGCTCGAAGCACTTCATTTTGTGCACAATTCATATGTAAAAGCTTTGACAAGGTCAATATCGAGTCTCTGGATGAACTTCTTAGGATTAAAAGTTTGGTCTTAATAAGTGGATCTCTGTGACATCCTGACCCATGACTTTATACGATTGATAAGGTACTCATCTAACAATATACATGTTCTTTTCCACAGGCTCATCCCGAAAGAATTTCAGTGTTAAGCGTGCAAAAACACTTTTGTTTGTCTATGGGGCCAATTAATGTGGAGATTCTAAAGACCTGGGAGGAGGGACTGCTGCCGGCCTTGGGTGGTTGATGTGTTAAGTGTCTTTGATCAAACAAATCACTCATGGTGGGTTTGTAGGGGTAAAGTTTAACAATGTAGAAGGACATTTTTTCTAACTGTAAAGTCATGAGACATGAGATCCTGTCTCTCTTCCATTTTGTGCAATCTAGTGGTAGATGTGTAGCTAGGATGCGTAGAAAGATTACCTCAAGGAGATAATTCAAGGCATGTGTCATGCAACCTGTTTGGGAGATGTCATATGCCTTCAGTATGCAGATGACACAATCATACTTTTAGAAAATAATTTAGAGAAATCTAGAAACCTAGAAGGGGTTATCACTTGTTATGATAGAGTTTAATGATATGAAGACAAACTACTCCAAGAGTGAGCTCATCTCCATAGGGATGGACTGTAGTGAACTTGAACCTTTTATTGATAATGTGTTTGTTGTTTCCAGAACATTCATTTTTCAATGTCCTGAATAATACCTTGTGAATTAGTTGACGAATATATGATTCGTCAAACCTATGCATCTTAATGATTATTATTCTAAATGTACCCCTAATTGGTATATGCATGTGGACACATACATAGAGACTAGCACACGTATAGGTTGATGACCGTGTTTCTTGGTCATGGAGATACAAAACTGATAGTGTGGACGTGAGTTAGTTAAATTGATGTTGGGAGTACTCACCTATGAGTTAGCACGTACGAGATACGTCGTCATATTATGTCATTGGTATTTCTCGTAATATGTAATGTATGCAGGTATTCTTAGACATGAGACTGTGGTACTACTTTGGTTGTCGGATTGTATACTTAGGGGTCATCAAATGTTGCTCCATAACTGGGTAATTATAAAGATGGATTTCAGGTTTACGAGAAAGCAAGCCATAGGTCGTAGATCTGTAGACTGATTAAGATGGGATTTCCCCCTCCAACGATGGATATATTACTCTGTACCCTCTCTATTGTTTGGTTTCTAGGAACACATAAATACCAGCATAAAAATTATGGAAAAAGCCAAGCGAAGCAAAACCACGTTTTTCTTGAAGTACATAAAGTTGGGTCATCTCCTTGTAAGATGGTGCAGAAATTCAATAAGACATGTATATGATGCTCCAGAAAATGAAGATGGAAATTAGCAGGCACATCAAGGGAATCCAAATGCATACCAGGAAGACATTTCTTCATCAAATCATATTGTTCAAGAAATTGCGGATGAAGACCATTAAGAAGATGTTTTTGGACACGCTTGATCATGGATGAAGAGGTCGTGTATATGTATTGATGCTCGTATTGTTACTGAACTATACCGTGCATACGACAATATGAACAATAACAAAAGTGGCAGCAAAGATAACCAAAAAGTTGACACCTTGCCACCTTGGTAAGGAATACAATTGACGATGGGGCTATAAATTCAGGAAATGGTAGTGATTATTATTAGTATCCTAGCACAATCCCTATTTGTTTCATGCCAAACAATTGTGATTTTTTGTTTGTGGATTATGATGACATCACAAGTTTTATTAGCATATCTTGAATTATAAAAATAATGAAGCTGCACCAAACTAATAGGATCACAGAAGCACACATAATTAACAATACTTGGTTTAGATTTCGACAACAATGTCTTTAAGCGGGACTACAAAAGAACTACCATGTTTCAAGACATACCATCATAACACAAGAACCTTCAAGTCGTAACAGTACTTAGGTTCAAACTAGGATAGCAGGTGCATCATGCACATCAAACTAACAACGATGGTACATAGTAACATCCACAACAAAGAACTACTCATGCATCTAGCATAGGAACATGAGCAACAAAGACAAAGAGGAAAGACCTTGATTCTCCATGGTAGAGCAAGAAGATAAGCTTATGTCCAATTTCCAGTTCTAGGTTATTGTTCACGAACTCCTTCCACCCATTCACGTTGACCCTTCCATCATCATCAGAAACCATGTATGACCCCCAACCATGATGTTAGGATGACATACCAGCTTGATCTAACCATACTCTTCCATGTCATCAGGAACAACGCAACACGTGATTTTCTATCGCGAGAACAAAACTTCAACATACTTTAACATTGTAGATCCAGACAAGAACATTATCATCATAAAACATGATTATGTTCTTACCAAGTGCTTCTTCACATAATTGGTCGAGTTCAAAGTGTGCACTAGTGGCACACAACTTCCAACTCCATTTCCAATTAACTTGGTGAAACTCCGCAACAAAATCAAGATGGTTACATGGTGTATGACATGCTCCATCATTCTCAAAATTATCTTGGTGCCATCAGCTGCATCCAACGAGTCAACTAGTTTTTTTTTCATTTGACATGGCGTAATAATCTGTGACATTATAAACAAATAACTGCTTAAAGTTTACGTAATATTTATGCTTCCCCACCTAGATTTATTTGAGACTAATGTGGTTTAAATTTACGTCCCGTATGGTCATATCAACTAAATCTCAGTTGAACAATTCATATAATATATCTAGAGCAAAATGGGGAGAATGAATCCCATTATTTTGAAAAGTCAAAAGTTCAAAGCTGATTGGCAAAGCACTTTGATTGTTTCTAAGTCTAATTATTAACAGCTGATAATGCAACCAAATTGCAAGAAGTAGGGACCGGACCATGCTACAGCTGCCACTTCTCCTGGTAAGCCTCACCAGTTGCAGGGGAGTTTGAAGCACTTAAAGGGCAATCCTGGTATAAATTATAACTGAACCAGGTCAGGACAAGCAGAAGAGGTAATTAAAACAGGTACCAAGTTTCGGGGAACACTCTTCCTTAAAAAGTGACAGCACAACCCAAACACAAGATACAGATCCAGCTGGGTTAGAGAACAACCACCAACACCAAGGAAAGTAGCATTGCGTAACTAATTGTTCTCTAAGCACACCGGCCTTAATTTTGGAGTTTGACATGTCAGTACAGTGTGGTCAGTGGATCCGAGTGGAGAGACCCCTGCCTGTCTATAAATACAAGCTCCTGAGGCCAGTTCTTCTTAAGCTCTCCATTCATTCTCCTTCATCTTCCCTACTTCACATATAAATAGCACGGCGTTAGGATTATCTCCCATCACTACTTCAGGACACCCCAACTCGTTTGGACGAGCATACAGATCATGAGGACTTCTCTGATGGTCCTGGCCTCTCTCCTCCTCATCCAGCTTCTGGCTACAACAGCACATGGTATGCTTCATATGCATTGCCATAGCCAGTTGGCTACTCATCTACTTCCTGCATTTTGGTGGGGCTTTTTCTGGAGGTACATCCTGGATTCGGTGCTCACTGAAAACTCCTTTCTTATGAAATGCAGGGATTCGGCTCGACAGGCAGCTACACGAAGCACTTAACAGCAAGGTCAGTACTCTTGTAAATGATCTTGATCCAGGCAGCTCTTTCTTTCCAGCCTGAAACTGAAACAAGGTGTGCTCACTTCCTTGCTTCCCTTTCTTATATGCAGCAGGAACTGGCCGCCGGCGATTCGAAGGCCAGGCAGCCGTCCGACACGGTCGCTCATTTGACCAGCCGGCGCTGCGGGAATTGCTCAGGTACAGGAATGGAGCAGATGACTCCGCCTACCGCTGCTGCTGCCGCCGTCGAGGATAGGGACCAGAAAGTGGTTGTTAGTGCGTATGCGCGGCCCGTGCCGAAGTTCCACGAAGATTACTACGGGCCGGGCGGCCACGAACCTAACCACCACTAAGCACAGCTTGCTAGCTGCGCCTATCTCCGGCCTCCTCCTCCCTTTCAGGCTAGCCGCAGCAGCTGCAGCTTAATCACTGATCTTTAGTTACCTTAGCCGCATCAGCAGTAGCAGTAGTAGGGGTGGTAGTTCTTCTGTCTGGGTGCCACGCCGCCTTGGTTTGGAGTTGGGATCATGTAAAAGGAGGAGGAAGCATTATGCAGTTCTGCTAATATTGTGTGTGCTCGAGTTTTACTACTCCCTCCATTCCAATAAGTAAGGCGCCTCGTTTTACATGTTTTTTCTTTGACCAAGAATTACTCAAAATCTATAAAAATTATAGTTATAAAATTAGCATCATAAGAAAGTGTTTTTGAATACGAATCCAACGATAATAATTATGTAGAATATAATCAAGATATTTTTGCTCAAATTTTTCGATCAAAGTTCTTCTTGGAAAGCGCGTGCGCCTTATTCACGGACGTAGTAGATCGATCTGCATCTCCGGTTTTCACCTACTGTTGTGATCTTTTGGATGCATGCATGCATCGAAATATGTGCAAGGCCCATAGTTCCATTCTGGGCGGCAACGGTATATATATTTCTATACTCAGGGATGTCACATGTCAGGATAGCAAAAAAAAAAACCTAATACTAGAAAGACTCATCAGCATTCCAGTCGCCGGTCATGCATGAAAAATAGAGTTCACCGTTTCGGATCCTTGTAGAAACGGCCGGTGAAAACGTATACTCGTGCAGTAGTAACAAGTTAATTAGAAGTATGTTTGCAGCTTTCGCAGTACATCGTATTTTACCTTCCTGTGGCAGCCTTAATCATTTTAGCGCAGGTCTTGGCGCAGGAAAGGCGAGAAAGCCAGTGGCGCCGCACGCTGCTGCACCGGGCGCAGCGAAGCATCAGGTCAGTGCAGCTTTCCGTTTTCTTCTCCAGGTTTTCCGGCTCCGCCACCTGCTGAAACGCGTGCATTTGCAGACAACCCCGAAGAGGATCAACGGTGACGGGCAGAGCCGGCACGAAGCGGAGCTGACGACGGCGAGCCACGCCGGCGGCAAGGAGGCGGCGGCACAGACATGGTCCCGGCGGGAGCTGCCGCGGCAGACGAGGACGTACCCGGACATCCTCGACATCGCCGGGATGGACTACTCGCCGGCCGCCAGAAAGCCTCCCATCCACAACTGAGCGCGCGTGCATGCGTTCGTGCACGGATCCAAACACATCACATCGGCGCTTACTACCGCCGGATTAGACTAGTACTACGCGACTGGCTTATTGAGCATTAGTTTTATCTAGAGTATGAGCTAGGCTTCGATCCTGATGAGCGGAGCCCGGCCCTGATGGAATAGAATAGTGCGTACAGCTAATTACGATACGGGACAGCGTTGCAGGAAACGCTGCGCCTTTTGTGAAGGAGATGGATACTACTCGATCGTACGTACTCCCTCCGTTTCAAATTAGTTGTCTTCCATCATACATCCGCATGTGGACAAATGGAAGACAACTAATTTGGAACGGAGGGAGTAGTACTGTACAAGGCTTCGTGTTTCAATCGCTTTTCGAGTATCCCGCGAGTGTAACATGCATCCGCGTGTAACACCGACCTTTTGACCATCTTCATGTGCGATCGACCGATTACATTTATGTGTACTAGGTGACAACTCGGAGCTACCATGTTCTCAAACATCTACCTTTGAGCGGTCTACGATGACAGGTCTTATGCATCTCCTCTCCGGAACTCATCATCAGAATTGGAACTGCAGCTTTTGCGTGAAAAATCATCTGTTTGGTATAGCCCACGTGGGTTTCTCGACGCCGCTTCAGTGATGGTCTCCTTGGTGATCTTCTGGGGAAGTCGGAATCGCTGCAGAGTGATGGGGGGCAACCTCGACGACGACTCTCACTTCGGTGATATGTGTGCGGCTTGTGTAGGTAGCCACATTGGCTATGTGTGCCCTAACGACGGTCGAGGGTGTCTGTTCTGATTTCCGGCCAGTTTCCCGCTAATAAACCAGCCAACTGTCTTCTTTTTAACTATGAAAATGGTAAGTTTTTTGTCTTGTTTCAAAAAAATCCAAGGGAAAGATTAATGGAGTATGTTCCACTTAACGAGCTACTACTCTACTGGTCCTGTTCAATTAGTCAAGCAATTAGTTAAGAGTTTGGTCGGTGAGAGACACGGCAAGGGGAGATCAGTCACATGCGGTTTTGTGTGTACTGTCGGTGTTCATGTCTGCTTTTTTAATTAGACGGCCCGGCCTGCCTGTTGGTTAACGTTGTCGCCAGGTGCGCATCGTACGTGATGAGCGTCATGGCCGCGGCCCGTACGCTCGCTGGTGGCAATCCATCATGCATGCATGCATCCATGCATAGCCGGACTTAGAAGAAGTTGCTGTCGCGCATGGCGCTCCGTCGCTTTCCGGCGAGACGTCCTACCCTGCACGGCCGGAGCCATCTCGCCACCTCGCCCGCCGAGATGGCGGTGTGGCCATGCTGGTGTCGGAGGCTGCAGTCTCGGCGTGGGGTAGAGCAGCGCGCGCGAGGCGCCCGCCGGCCGCGCACTGCATCAACGGTGGACTCGCCGCGCGATCCAATGACGAGCGCCGCGCCGGCCGGCTTTAACTTGTTGTGCACTCGACGAAACGAAGACACCGTTATATATGATGATGCTTGTCAGAATGTCAACCTTGTCATGCAGTAGTTATGCCTTCACTCCTCTACCTGTCCTGCCTTGGGATGCGTACTGTTCCAGCAGGCAGCAGCAGCAGACGTAGAAGAACCGGCGGGAACTCGTGCGCACTGTAGTTACAGTTTTTCATATTCAGTTCTGACGGACCTTCTTGTTTAGGGTTTTCTGTGCTTGCGTTTCCGTGTGGCTACAGTCGATGATGACGATCGCCGACGTGTTTCATGAGTGCCTGCCTGCGTGTGTACATGCCGTTCTGATCGGAAGCGAGAACAATATGGCGCGTCGCATGGAACAAGACGGATGTACTCCTGACTCCTGAATTATTTCTACACAAAAAGAATGGAGTGTGTATGTTCTCAGTGCCGGTCCTCGCACTCCTGACTTCTTAATTATTTCTACTTGATCGATCAGAATAGGCCTGTAAGCGGCCAAGCCCGTTTATGTCCATTAGTTTGCCACTTGTACCCGTTTAATCAAATGACACTATAATTTCTCCCGTTTAATTCAGCTTAGTTCCACGGCAGCCGTCCGGCCCGATTACACCCACCAAGGCCCCGTTTGGAACAAAGGAAAACCGTAGGAATTTGAAGGATAGGATTCCTACATGAAACTTTCCTATGGTACTGTTTGGAACAAAGGAATAGGAATCTCAGATTCTTTTGAAATTCCTATGGCATAACCAGTTCCATAGGAATTTTGGAGGAAAACAAACATGAGGTCTCACCTCATGCTTTCATCTTCCCGTGTTTACAATTCCTGTATTTTTCCTGTGTGACATCTAAACAATACTTTGAAAATTTTCCTGTGGTTTTAGTTTCTGTAGGAATTTAATAAAAATGACATCTCAATTCCTGCGTTTTTCTTATTCCTACGTTTTTACTTCCTGTGTTCCAAACGGGGCCCAATCAGGAACTCGACGGTGTAGTCAAGCGGCAATTCCATTCATCGCTCATCTCATTTAATTGAACGGGTATAATTGCCAATCCGTCAGATATAAGCGGGCTTGCCCACTTATAGGGCCTCATCAGAAATGTCGATAGCCTCCTGAGTCCTGTCGAGTGTAGCGGGGTCACGTGGCGTCGACCAAACTGGGAGGAAATGCGGCCCATGACATCTCACGATCGGTCATGGCCCATGGCCCAGGATAGTCTATAGGGTATCTTGTTCACGTTTTTGACGGCCCGGATAAGGCGACAATAAGCTGAGTCCGATCAGCTTTGTCCCACTGAATGCGACTTTGTTCTGGTGCGTCAGCGTCACAGGTGGTGTGTCTTTTTTCTTTCTCTACGAAGAGCATGTGTGTCATGCTGCTGTTGTAAAGAAAATGCGTCATGCATCTGCTTTTTTCTTAAGCAAAGATCTAATTCTATTGAGATACATTAGATTGATAAGGAACTGAAACATACATAAAAATTCAGGACCTATGATAAGACCTAAAAAATTCTACCAAAGACACTCGAAGTAGTCATCTCCATCGTCTTTGTTGCATCTCAACTTTCCTGAGAGAATTTTGGTGAAAACCTACATACTACCAAATCTGCAAAAGCTCAACTATCTTCTAATGCATTGAAGTCCCAATAGATGACATCATAATATCATTGACCGTGGTGTCGTGATCGATGGATGCATCGCTTACTACTTGGTAGTATGGCTAATCGTCGATTCGTCGCCAAAGACCAAAACAGGAGAAGTACTACTGACCAAACTAAATTGCACACCAAGACTTGTGGACACAATTTACGACAACCCGCTAGCTCTAGAAGCAACTTAAACATCACAACCTCCAAGGTGTAGGCCGCATCGTACTGCGTTGAATCAATAAAATCACATTGTTTGCTCAAAAAACTTAATTAGCCGCCGGCTCCTCATGTCGTCGTTTTTGTCAGTTCTCCTTTTACGATGGGTGATTTTTTTATGAAGTACAATATATTAATATCAATACAATGAAGTACATCCACTCGGTACAACTATAAATTATAGATACCCCCCCCCCCCCCCCCCCGCCCCATTGCAAAATATATGGCATATTTCGTTTCCTTAAATCGAGGCATTCACCAAAATTGTGCATTTAACATGTGAATTATGTGGTATAAATCATTATCGGAAGTAAAGTCCTTTTGAATATGAATACAATGAAATCAATTTTATATCTCATAAATTACATATAAATAGACTAATTGTTAGTCAAAGCCTTGGTCAAATCAAACAAAATACATCTTATATTTTGGAATGAGGTACTATTTGATACGCCTTGGTCAAAGCCTTGAAGTCTCTTTGCTCCTCCAAACTCTAGTGATGTCACAATCCGATTAGCCAATGCTTAGTTTTTTTTTTGAGGAGGAGCCAATGCTTAGTGAGCCTAGCCCAGGGTTAGCAGGCCCTTTTAGGCCCACAGTTATCGTAGAACAGCAGGTGCTCCAGTTGAGTTGATTGGGCCGTGTCATGTGTTCCGAATTTTCCATCTGCCTGCCGTGGCGAGCGGCCAGGAATAGTGAATCCGGCCGGCCGGCGGCCAGCCAGCCTGGCGGCCATGCACGCTTCGTGCTGCTATTTACGGCCATGGCGGTTTTCGAGGGCGCAAACAGAAGGCCTTCCGCCGTTGTGCAGCTCCATGAATCAGTAACGGGAGGGAAAGGAGTCAGGATGGCCAATACGATGTGAACATTCCCGCGGCAGAATTGGAGAAAGAGCAGCGCATTTTAAGGAGCTCCATCGATTGGCCCGGTCGATTCGGCCGGCTGCTTTCCCGGGAAGGTAACCCTCCCCGTAGCGAATTGAGAGGAGAGGAGGAGTATCGAGGAGGATACACGTTGTTTTTGGAAGGGCATGGCGCTGGCCGCCGCGTCGTCGGTCGGCGGCGTCGCCTCCATCGTTCTGCTGCTCTTGCTCATCGTCGCCAATATCTCGTTCTCAGATGCTAATTTGGAGGAGAGGCGCCTACTGTCAGGTTCGTGCCGTTATGATGATTTGACCCTTTTTCTTTCAAGTGTCCTTCAAATCCAGTTTCAGACTTTCAGCCGGGAGACAGGGCCAATCTTCTCTACCTGTCCAATTAAACTCCGTTTAATTTTCCAGCGCTGCATGCACGGTTGTCATTTGTCAAACTCAACCAATTTTGGTCCTCGATTTGCTTTTAGTACTCCTACTCCGTATCTGACAGATCGACGTCCAAACATTTATCCCATCTCATCTCGTAATGCCATTGTCTTGATGAATCTTTGTAGTGCCTTCAGTTATCTCTGCAGAAAGTGCACGAGAAAATGTTCCAATGAATTTCCCTACGGCCTGTCTTTGGCAACATTTCTCTACAACAATTGTTAACAATTTCTTCGGACCTCAGCAGAGGGACAAGCAACGAGTACGGTGGCATCATCATGGAGGAGGTCGACCGTCGAGACACCCTCGCCTGTAAATAACTCCCTCGTTCTGGCGGCGGCAAGGACTCGCCGGAGCGACCCCATGGCCAACCTCACCATGTACGGCGGCGGCTGGAACATCAGCGAGACACATTACTGGGCTGTACGTACGGCCAATAGAATTCATCTTCTGCATTTTCGATGTACTATGTTCCGTTATACACTCACACATTCCTTCGTGCAGTCGGTGGCGTACACCGGGGTTCCCCTCTTCACCGCCGCCGTCGTGTGGTTCGTCGGCTTCGGGATCGTGATGCTCGTCATCTCCTGCTGCTGCTGCTTCTGCCGGAACAGGAGCGACAGATACTCGCCCACCTCCTACATCGCCTCCCTCGTCCTCCTCGTCATCCTCACCTGCGTCACCATGTACGCAATTCAACTCACCAATTCCTCTATTTTCATCTCATCACCGGTTGCGGATAAGACATTATTCCCTAGTACTACTGATGATCTCTTGTGCCTTGTGGATTTCAGCGCGGGGTGTTTTGTGCTCAACGCCGGGCAGGAGTCATTCCACCGCAGCACGATCGGCACGGTGGACTACGTGGTCGGGCAGGGCAACCTGACGGTGGACAACCTGCGGAGCTTCGCGGGGAGCTTGGCCGCGGCCAAGAACATCGGTGTCGACCAGATCTTCCTCCCCGTGGACGTCCAGCAAAAGATCGACGTCGTCGAGGAGAAGCTCAACTCCTCCGCCAACGAGTTCTCCGCCCGCATCGTACAGAACTCCGACAAGATCAAGAACGTGATGGACAAGATGTGCGTATCAAACACTGCATGTTCTGAATACGAATGCAGTAATTAATGTGATTTCGTTTACTTTTGCTGGTTTTAGGCAGTACTACTTGATGGCGGTTGCAGTTATAATGCTTGGCCTTGCGTTGCTCGGATTCCGTAAGCACTAATCCTTGGCCCGATCTGTACTCTGCTTGCAGTAATTTAGCTGCGAGACATACTTACTGTTACTAGTAATTTTGCACGTGCAATGCACGTGTATTTGCATTATATCCTAACTCGAATATACATTTGTATTGCGCATGCAAATTGTACATGAAGTACTTTGATAAAAAAATATCATAACACAATATTGAGCGATTAAGAATTAATCTTTTAGGAATGTATGCTCAATGACTGATAAATAAATTCTCCCTACAACCATCAATAAACAAACAAGCTTACATCTCAAACTATGAGAGCATGACAAGTAAATGACAATCATAGAAAAAGCCAATTATCAAAGAAAATATAAATTATTCGATATGCCAATTTTAGTTATTCAAACGATAATTTAGATATCCAAATATTAGGGAGGCGGGTGTGAAGTTCCTGCAGAATTCAGGAATGTGGTAGTTGGGTGAGTACATCTTACGATGAAACTCCACTGGCCACAGAAAGAAGATTAGGCCATTGTTATTTCTCTCGTGCTTCCAGTACATGATGTTTTCGTATCCTGCAGAGGTCAATAAATCGTGCGAAAATTCCATAAGATGTACTATTCTAGAATGGAGGAAAAGAAGCACTTTCCATGCTGGTTGAGGAGCTACAACACAAATAGAATCCTTTGTCCGATTGTTGATTCAAATAAATGCAGCTTATATATACATCTCAGGTCATTCTTCATGTACAGTCAGAAATATCTAGTTAAATTTTCCTATAAGATAGATTTTCTTGGTTGAACTATACTTATCAAATGACAACAAATGCTTAAGAAGCTTAATAATATTGTTATGGGGACATAAAACAGGAACATCAATAAACTGAATCTTTAAATATTTAAACCTTTAACATGAGTTTGTATAAAAAAAGTATAATGCAGAAGCCATCATCGAAACATAAAGTTGTAATCTGGCATGAAGGCATATATAACACAATTTTCTTCATAGAAAACGGGAATAACGCCGAGGGCTGAGCACTAATGCTTCAAACCATTCTTGCATGCTTTGTTGAGTGTCAACTGTCAAGTAGCATATGAACATCTGAAACCATGTAGTCAGCAATTGGAGGAGCATATAGTCCACGAAAGTGAACCACTTACGAAACATGCACTTAGTCCAAGAAAACATGGCCCTATATCTGAAATCAAATCAGATTGAACCAATCAATCTACGGGAAGTAAAAGGGAGAAGAAAATATGTGAGTTCATAGATTGAAATCGAGGGCAGATATCCAAAAAATAGTTTTTTGCAAGACATATATTAGACCTAGAAGGCTAGCTTACCGAGCAGGTTGCGGTAGGGGAAGCCCAGGCGGAGGATCTCAAAACATCAAATTTCAGTAGACAAGCTACCTTACAGAGCAGGTTGCGGTAGGAGAATCCGTCGGTGGAGGCCTCCAGCATGGGCAGGTTGATGAAGACCCGCGCGGACGCATCGGCGCCATCGTCATCACCCCCTGCAGCACCTCCAATACGCGTCTTCCTCCTCCAGCGACTGGGCAGGACGGCGGCGCGCTGTGCTTTTCGCGATGATCGGGTGACGATAGGGGCTGATGGCCAGCATAGCTACATGGCGGCACGCGCAAGGAGCCAGAGATGGTCGCGGTGGCTCCGGCTTGGCTTCGGGAAGAATGCGTGCGGGACAGGTATGGGCTGCGTGCTCGACGGACAAGGTCGTGCCGCGGTATACCGAAGATGATCGTGGCGGCGCTTGCTCGGCTAGGGACGGGACGGGAGTACGGGACGCGATAAGAGGCAGTTGCGCCGGGGAAGGCTAATTTTGGGGATTTTTTGTCCGGATCGCGCTTTTGTGATTGTTTGTGATTTGGGGGATCGCGGCATCGCCAGCGAATTCAGTGGGACGGAGTAACGGACTGACTGAACATCGAAGGGATATGCATCGTTAGATTTTTGGTTAGACGGCTAGGATTGTTTGGATCACCCCTCTCTCTCCTTTTTATATTAGTGGTGATTGACGCTCCTTTTGCAGTGTTCTCCGTGCTGGGGTTGCGGTTTCTTGTCTCTCTGTAAGTACAGACGTTTTCTACACACATCTACTTGCTGCATGTTTTCCCCAGCATTGAGATTCAATGACAAGTTCGAACATCTGTGGTGCAGACTGGTGATCGCCGGATGGGTCCTCCTCACCGTCACCATCTCTATGGCCGGCGGTTTCATCCTCCTGCACAAGTAAGTTTCTTAAGGTGCAGCTTATGTATCGAAGGTTCAAGTTCAGGTTCAGTCACGGACTGACAGAGCAAAACTGCAGCGTGGTGGGCGACACGTGCGTGGCCATGGACGAGTGGGTGACGCACCCGCAAGACCACTCGGCGCTCGACGACATCCTGCCCTGCGTCAACGTCGCCACCGCCAATGAGTCGATGCGCCGGAGCCAGGAGGTAACGTCGCAGCTGGTGGCGCTCGTCAACAACGTCATCGTCAACATCTCCAACCGGGACTTCCCGCCGGGGTTCAAGCCGCTCTGGTTCAACCAGTCCGGCCCGCTCATGCCGGTGCTCTGCAACCCGTTCAACCCGGACATGACCCCCCGCAAATGCGACCCCGGCGAGGTCACCTTCAAAACGGCGCCCGACGAGTGGAAGAAGTTCGAGTGCCAAGCGGCGGGCCCGGCCGGGGCGGAGGTGTGCACGACTGTGGGGAGGGTGACGCCGCCGGCGTACAACCAGATGACGGCGGCGACGAGCATCAGCATGGGGCTGTACGAGTTCGGGCCCTTCCTGATGGAGCTGCAGGACTGCACCTTCGTCAGGGAGACCTTCACCTCCATCAGCGTCAACAACTGCCCCGGGCTCGAGCGCTACAGCAGGCTCGTGTACGACGGGCTGATGCTCATGTCTAGCGCCCTAATGTTCTCCGTCGTGTTCTGGATGGTGCACACCCGGCAGCGCCGCCGGCGCGCCGCAGCGGGAAACTGGCCGGATGAGAAGGTCGGGGCTGGTGCTCCGGCGTCCGAGCTTATTCGGCTGACAAACAGCTGTGTACATGCCGTGTATGACACTGTGTTGCATTGCATACTGACAAAACTTGTGCATGAAAGCTGAAATGATGTGTATGGTTGCTGATCTCCTGGATGATTACTAGCTAGTACGATCCGGGTCGTTTGCTAGCTTGCTTGCCCTTGAACGCACAGGATTCGCAATGATCCGAAGCCTACTCTTAATTAGGGCAATGTCAACAGTTATACATGGGGGGGCGTTTTTTTTTTTTTGAAAGGAACTTACAACTGCGATTCAGAGCAAATTACAAAACAAGGAACAGAAAACCGCAGTCGAGACAAACCGAAGAAACTCAGCACAACAGCAGCAAGTGCTGAACCACCGCAAACGCCTGGAACCGATCTCCACCGCCGAGCAACGCCGGAGACGGAGACACCAGGCCGCGCGCACCCTGGGGAGGAAACACCCCACGCATGTAGAAGACCACAGGAGCTGTCCGCCGCAAGCGACGGAGCCGAAAACGATGAACGCGCACGGCCACGGCGTCTCCATCCCGCTGCCACCCCTCTTCCAATCCACCCTGCACTGAGCTTGAGAACGGCTTGCCGGAGCGTCGCCGACACCACACCTTGACTCCGCCTTCTCCCCTCGCCACCACGGCCGGCCGGAGAAGAAGAAGCAACGCGAAGAAGAAACAGAGCACACTGACAGAGCCATACCTCCCCACACCACCATGGCAGGCCGGAGGAGCTCGAGCAGCGCACCAGAAGCCGGCGAAGAACTCCAAGATCCCAGAGATGATGCTCCTGTACAGGCTCCGTATCCTCGCGACGACGCCGGAGTCTTCGTCGCCGTGCCAGCGAGGATCAAGCACAAAATCCACCACATGGAGGTCACCGCTGGACTGACCACCATGCTTGGCCACGAGGCTCACGGATCCACCACCGGCCGCGCAAAGCAAGCCACCGGCCGTCGATCCGAAGCAGTTTATTCACCGCCGCCGCCACCCACGCCGACGGCAGGAAACCTAAGCTACCTAGCTACAACTAGCCTACTAGCACACAGATCCGCCCGGCGATTCGACCCCCCACCACCCTCCGACGGCACCAAGGCCGGCGAGAAGGAGGTGGGCGGCGGAATCGCCGGCGGAAGAAGGATCGCCTTCCCGAGCGCCTTTTACTGTAGAGGAGGGTCAGGAGCGAAGAGATAAGGTCTGTGTATATACATGGAGGGGCGTTTTGATATTGTTCTAGAGGGCTTTGTCTTTTTTCCATTTGTAGAATGCTCCTCAAACTTGACATAGCTAAGGTTTTCAACAAAATTGTCGGTGGAACCATTTTTTAGCTTTTGCAGGTGCTCGATTTCTTCGCGGGAATTAGCTCAACATGCTGACCCATCTCTCCGCTAAATGTAGTTTCACTAGACAGGTTTGGCACCGTATCACCTAATGGTCTGAATTTAAGGCCTGAAACCCTCCTGATCAATATCTAGACTCTTTCTCGGATTGGTGGAATCGAGCTAGAACGTAGGTGGAGGGAGCCAGACGCAAGAAAATGCGGTTCACTCTACGATCCCATACCCCATGACTGAATGGCGGGAGAACGAGTAAGGGAACCTGTTTATCTACTACCATAAGCGGGAACAGTTGGCGGTAAAGTGTGTTGCGAGGGATTTCATTTGCGCGTTAAGGGCAGTTTCTGTTATAGCACTAGATTTTTTTGCCGTAAGTCAATGATAAAAATCTAAATTTAGTTGTGTAGCCCTACTTCAAAACTAGAGGGGACACACTACGGATTTGACCTAGCGGGCTCTGTTTGCTGGAATCGGAATAGTTGAGAACAAAGCGGCCAATGGGTGTCTAACACGTTGAAATAAAATATTCCGAACAGTCCCGAGCACCGTGTGGAAGAGCTCTCGCTCAACGGATAAAACGTATACTAGGGATAACATGTTGATGACTCCAAGGAGCGCTTATCGACGGAGTCGTTTGGCACCTCGATGTCAACTTTGCTCGCACAAATGACCTCAGTGGAGGCGTCGAAAACTCATACATAGATTCCCGATGGTGGCTTGGGGCATTTGGAAGGAAAAAAAATCTCGTATTTTCCAAAACATGTACTCTAACATGCAATTAGTTTCAAATGATTTCAAATAGGGAAAAAGGGAATAAAACATTATCTAGGGTTGTACACGATGATGTAGGATGAATAGTTTAAAAGGGCTTTATTGTCACGGCTCACAAAGACATACCGTTGTAAATATCTTGTTTCATTATATAATTGTGACATTTCTACTCCTAATAGAGCGGGACCGGTTCTGCATTTTTTTTGGAAATTGTACTATTCTTGGGCAACAATTCTCATTTTAGGGGCTAGTGTGCATGAAATGATGACGGACTTACAAAGCGGGGTCCTATAAGGGGTTCTATAGCGCCTTCCAGCGGTTCTTCCCACACAAGCTGTGTGGTAGCACGGTCTGGCTTTCAAACAGAGTCAGGCCATCTTCACTATCTGGAAATATTTGGAAGCTACACTAACCCTATTTGTGCTTCTTGACCATAGTGGGGCCATAAACAACTCCACACGGGTTATAGAACCCAGATGATGCTTGGCCCAAAATTTCCCGGTGCATCCTATTCATATCAATTCCTGTAACTAAATCACCATGTGATTATACACATGTTTATGCTTTTATCATATATCTAGCAGTCCTATGCAAGGAAGCGATATAGTTTCTGTTGTCTAGTTGATGATTTTGTCGTGTGGAGTTGGCGGATATATATGCCTATAGGCTGTGGGTGTATGCACTAACTTAAATTTTATTGTTCACCAACTCATGGACCAACTATTATATATAATAGTTGTGTTATGACAGAATCAACAATGTACAGTTTTGGTAGGCATACCTAAGGTAGGTCTCACATCCATCCTCGGTGAATGGGTGAACTTTCTCCACCTCCCAACCTTTACCGTCATGACGCATGTGTGTGTGTGTGTGGGAGGGAGGGGAGGAGGAGGACACAAAGAAAACATAGAAAGCGTAAATTTCTTCCATCGAGTCTATCTTCTGACCCATTTCTAGCTTAGACCCCTGTTCATATGCTTGTTATATCTTGTACATGTATTATAGCTATCTCGCATCCCCCTCTATAATATACATTATTATTTCTTACCCCATGTAAGTATTGTAGTATTGCAAATTATGAGCTTGAAATTATCGTTGCGGCATCGCTCATAGGCCTAGACGACAATACAACCCCTAGAAGTGAGAAACCTACAGTTCTAGAAGCTAATCGATTCAAGATTTTGAATTACCACAGTAGATTCGTATCACTACATACTCTTTGAAGATTCATAATCACCATTCCTCTTTTATTAAGCTATGCACGACATATCACATACACATGCCTCTTGTATCATGTGCAATCACAAATCTGACTTCAACCTTCCATATAAGAAAGACTGTGAAATCTTTTGATGCTCAAGCATGGTTTAATTAGCTTCAAATTTGATGAGTTAGTTTGACGTTTGTAATATTTCTATGTTTGCTTGTTGAGAAATCAAATGTGTGTGGTTCTAAGCCATTGCCGGTCAAATGAGCCAAATGGTGTCATATTGATGTAAGATATTTATACATATACACGGATATATAACTCGTGGTTCAAGAACAGTAATTTTAAAAATGAAGAGAACGAAACTAAGTTTTCCACTTAGCATATTCTAATTATCTATTGTTTCATCATGTTAAGAGTGGTTGATGGTGTTGGTGGTGACACATCATAAATTTTGTCGTTGATGTTGTGATTCTGTAGAATTTCCTTAGAAGATCGTAATGCATCTAGTTTGCTAACAATAAGAAATTCGAGTGAGTTAGTTGGGCTCATGGTTCTTCACCTAGCCCTAAGAAGGTTTTCACTTCAGTCACTTGCGTTAATTGTGCATGTCTTTATGTTGGCTGCACTTCTTAGATATCCTAGTAATTTACTACAAGTTGAGAGGGTTGTGTTGTGCATAATTGCCTTGCTGTGAACATATATGGTACATTGTTGTTGTTGAGCACCACCACTACTCTACGAAAGTGGTATTATTTTGGTAGATAGAGAGATAGGGAGAGCCAATGAAAAAATTGTAGTTAGATGACCCAGTAAGTTCACTGCAGAACCCCACGGGTTGAGTGGTTGCGATTTTTTTCTTATTCTTATTTTTTTCAAAGACATTTCCTTTCTTCCTGTGAATGCACATGAGACGCAAAGATCCATAACCTACTCTGATTAGGACAACTGAATCAAGTGCTAATACGAATTGACCTTTCTTTATAGTCTACATGTCTCAATATGTATCTTCGGTATTCGTCCTATCCCTCGACAGCTATTGAGTTTCTATGGGCTAGTGTCCGATAGTGATGGTTTTTAGTCTTTGTAGATTCTTAAATGAACAAGGACATAGGAACTAACTAGCCAGGTCCACATGCTTGTTATCATGATGAATAGGTAAATGGGATAACAATAATAAATTTGCAATTAAAAAGAGTGCAATACTGTTTGTGATTTGTTTGAACCTTCTAGAGTTGTTTTGCCACAAAAATGTAGTTTTATATGAGTAAAAACCACTCATGTCAACTAAGATATTCTTAGTAGATGATCCAACTTTACTGATTAAGTAAGAAAATTACATCATATACAACAAACATACATAAATATGAACAACAAATATTTGTGGTAACACTAGAAGTTACATCAAAATAATTCAATGTCATCGTCTTGATCTATACCAAGCTCTATAGCCCGGTAAAACTTGACTGTGTTAGAGGTTCATATTTTGCTCGCCTTGCAGTTGAGATAGCATCCCTGCTCATCCCACAAATCCCATACTTCGACTGTTAATCTCAAATGAATCCACGGTTTCTTCTAGAAAGTAGAGAAATCTGAAAGTCCTAACCTCCCTTACCCCTGTTTATTGGGGAGATGGCTACTACGAGAGCAGCAATACACCCACACACAATCAGGAGAAGATAAAGGAGAATAGGGGAAGTTATGTCCACATTTTTTGTTTCTTATTTATCTTCACCAAGGTTGTCATTTGAGGCTTAGATGTGGTTGGTTTGTCTTCATTCTTGATGGTTTCATTTTCCACTTAGATGACTTCGATTGGTCAGTTGGTTTCGGGTCTAGCTGATTTGAGCATTCGATTAAGAGTGTTTTGTCATTTATAATTGAATACTGAGAACTTAAAGCGTGCTAAGAACTCGCCAAACTACAAATATGTCGAGTTGTATTAGAGTGAGTCGATTTTTTTGCTCATGGTTTTTACTCATCATCTTGAGGTGTTTGTGCATGTAGTGCCAAGGAACATGCATCACACATATCGTCGAATAAGGCCTACTGGCTAAATCCTTTCGACGTGTGCAGCTTCACAACCGCATGTATTCTCTTGTATGCTATGCACATTCTCTTCCCATGTCAGGTCATCGAAGTCCTCACATCAAGCATGTCATGTACCATCGTTTTTGTCTGTTGTTGTGTTAATTTCACGACCGGTTGGTTCAAGCTATATTCAAAGACATGCACTCAAGTTGAGTGGCTTGTTTTGTGTTGCCATCGCTTAATCAATACATTAAAAAATTAAATCGATCGGAGGGGAAGAATCCCTCGGCTTAGTTTTATAGAAGCATTCATGAGTACACAACTTGTTAATTGCAAGCGACAGAGGATCGAGCCTAGACACGCATCAATCCATGCCTATCATTCAGGCTACGCCACATGTCTCCTTAACCAATGCATTGTATTGTCATTGTTCCAGCTCTTAAATAAACATTTCTATTGATGTGTCTTTCTTTTGGAAGAGATACTGGGAGGAGAGAATTGACTGTCGACTAGGTCCACTAGGATGTCAAGTCGGTGTTATATCGTTTATCATGATCTGCAGTCCTGTTTTAATAGTTTTTCATACGACCTGTGCTTTAAACCGGGTTCTTTATTACTCCACGCTAACTAGTGACTATATCAAGTCCCTTGATCGCACAGGCGGCAAGCAAAAACTCGGCACGGTGAGCGGCATCATACTGGCACGTGTGGCTGTCGTCGGCGCGCCTAGAGCCGGTGCTGGTGCACAAGTACGTGCTGGTGCTGTCGCCCAACGAGCTGGAGGGCAGGTCCAAGCCCGAGGGCATCGCGGCCGCTACACCGAGGGCCACGCAGCTGGCTGGCGGATGCAGGGGCGTCGCGACGGTGCACGCCATGAAAGATTTCGAGGGAGGCAGTGAGAATACGGTCAAGTGGGACCGCCTGTTCCAGGATCTCAACCCCAACTGATCAACACCGTTGTCGCGTGATGGATGATAAAGACATAAAGTAGCCATTGGAGGTATCAGACACCAACAAAGCTAGTACAAACATGCTAGCTGATGTTTTGCCAAAATTACCGGTGCATCCTATTCATGGCAATTCTCCCTATTAAATCATTAAGTGAATCCACACTTGTTCATGCTATGTTCATACATCTAGCACAGTCTAAACGGGGGCGATATTGCTTTGCAGTCTAGTTGACGATTCTATCATGAGGAGCTGGCATATATCTATAGACCGTGGGTGTATGGAATAACTCAAATTTCAGCGTTCACCAACTGATCAACCAGCTATATTTATGACAGCTGTGTTATGACTTTTTTTTTTTGCGGGAAGAAGCTGATTATATTAAACCCAGGAAGTTACAGAACGGTCCCTTACAAAGATAGAAATTACAACCACGCCCTTCTGCAAACACGAAGCCGCCTGCGAGGAACAAGCCGTGCCATCGGCGCGCCGCCGCCTCATCTTCCGCAAACCTTGGATTCAGAAGATGGCCCGTGGCGGACGGGAAGTCGATGGTCCTCGAACTCCGGAGAGCCTCCACCTTGTGCCTCTGACTGCAACGCCTGGATTCAACATCAACATCTTCAGATTCAACAACAAAAGCTAGGCTCGCCGCACCGAGACCTAGCACGGGCTGAGACGCGCACGGCGGACACCGAGGTCCGCGAGCACTGGAGGAAGACGCCTGCTTGACGCCGGAACTCCAGGGAGCGCCGTCGCCGGAGGAGGAAGCAGCCGTCCCCAAAACGCCAACCGCCGACGCCACCGCCTCCAAGACGCCGCCGGCAAGCACACCCACTAACCCTACACTATGTACATGGCCAGATCCGGGGATTCCCCCGCCTCCCGCTGCCGGAGCAGCCGCCGGAGACGAAGAAATCCCACGAATCACGGCCGCGCGAGGTGGGTTGACGGGAAGGTTCAAGAAATCGCCCCTATTCTACTGTAGCGGAGGGGAAAGGCTCCAAGGCGGCCTTTTTAGAATAGCAGCTGTGTTATGACTTATGAGAGCATCAACAATGTACAGGTTTTGTAAGCATGCTTAAGGTAGGTTAGGTTGCACTAAGAGAATATGTGTTGCAATACATAGTTACTATAACAACAAAAAATGCTAGGTAAAATTTCTCCACCTTCCAACCTCGAGGTTCATCACGAGGGGAAACACTGAGAAAAATACAAAAGAGTTTTTTTTATCGAGTGGTTCTTATGATGGGATGGATCCTAGCTTGCACTCCACTTCATATTGGGGCTTGTACAATAGCAAAAATATCGTCTTATGTCCCCATCTATCATAGATATTACCGCTGCTTACCGCATGTAAGTATTATAGCATTGCAAATTATGAGCCTTTAATTATCCTCGTCAGAGGTTCTTCGCCGCGCTACTGAAGATCTCCACCTCTGGTCTCACCGTCTCCCCCTCGTCTAATTCTGCTGATGCCCTTCGTGGCCTTCGGTTGTATGGTGCAAACTTGTAATCTGTCCGTGTCGTGGGGTCACTCTTCGACTACCCCACGGTGGGGATACCTGGGTCACGCCAAGCCCATCAGCCTTATGACGAGGGCCCAAGGAAGGCCCAAGGAGGACGACGTGCGGCCCAAGATAGTCGACGCTAGGTCATGCGACCCCGCCATGCTTGTAAGCGCCATCGGCACCGTTCACCTGAGACCTAGCCTACCATATAAAGGCTAGGAGGGTCCTTCGTCTAGGGTACGCTCATAGCCGCCACACAAACCCTAGCGAGATTGCCATCTCGCCATTGTAGCCACAACTCACCATCAATAACCAGACAAGCAGGAAGTAGGGTGTTATCCTCCGGGAGCCTGAACCTGGGTAAACGCCTTGCTTGTCAGCCGTCGTGATCACCAGCGCTCATCTCTCTCCCCCTCAATCAACCCGGGGTACACAACCCAGGGATTTGCCGAGTCCACCCTCGTCAATTGGCGCCGTCTGTGGGAAAGAACGAGCGCTGGAACCATGGTCGCACCGGCTCCATCAACTTTGAAGACCGACGTCTGCATCACCAAGGAGCCAATCTGCTTCGGCTCCTTCGAGTACACCTTCCACCCGCCGGCCCACCGCTCGGTGTACGCCGATCTGCACGTAGGTATGTGCCTCACCTTCGGTACCATGCACTACTTCGTAGACAGCTGTGGAGTACTCAGATCCACGGCGATCGCACCGCCTGCGGTGGTGGCACCCGCATCTGCCGCGGCTGCGCCAACCACGCCCCCACCTGCTGCGGAGATCGCATCTGCTGCGACTGCGGCGACAGCATCTTCGACTGCTGAGAAGATCGCGTCCGCCTCGACTACTCCGACCGCCTCCGCTGCGGCAGAGATCGCGCCCAACGCGGCCGCGCCATCAGCGTCTCCGGCTACCACGGAGATCGCATCTGCTACGACTACGTCGACCACCTCGTCGACCACCGCGCGGATCGAGTCTACTTCGACTACCTCGATCGCGTCGCTGGCAAGGCCAAGATCTACGTCAACTTCGACTACGTCGACCACACCTTCGCGCGCAACGAAGGTCGCGCCGTTCTATCCGCGCCACTCGCGTCTCCATCGACTCGCAAGATCGTCAACAAGCCAATCGCGCCCACGTCGACAACAGCGACATCACTCCTCACGTCCGCGGCGAAGGTCGCGAAACTCCAGGGAAGGAGCCTCGGCGGCGACTGTGGTGTCCACCACGTCGCACCCATTTTCAGCTCCGAGCACGGCTCGGACGAAGGAAGCAGCAGTGGCAGCACCCCCCACTGCCCAGATCTACCCCGCGCAAGTCTTCATGATCGGCCAGAGGCCGCAGGGCAACGACGACGAACCCGCATACCCACTGGAGGTGGTCATGCCGGACCAGGTGACGCGACTCACCATCACCCGCGACATGGCAATCAAAGCCCTGAAGCACGTCGAGGACGGCACGTACCCCCCACCGGATGCACCCCGGGAGGACCTTATGGCGGTCCAGTACCTGCTGCGGAAGGAAGGCGAACGACTCCGCGCAGAGAAGGCCGAGCTCCTCCGACGCAAGGAGGAGGCCGACGCGTCGAGCGCCAGGAGGGCCGCTTACTCGTTCACTGCCTCAACAGAGGTCTCGCAAGGAGCAAGGCGCCACAGAGCCCGCGTGCCCCTGATGACGGAGGTCGACCGCGCTAGAGTCACCCGCAACCTCGAGTCATCATACATAGAAGACGCAGACGGAATACCCGTCCCCAAGACACCCGGAGCGCACTCATGGCAGTCGAAACATACCTGCGGCTGACACAGCCGCCTGAGGGCGACTCGCGCGCTCTCCTCCACAAGCAGCAGATCATGTCTATCAAGGCACTCGAAGACGCACTGGTAAACAAGGCGCGACAGAAAAAGCGCGAGAAGATCGAGATCGCCGCGACCACGAGCCCGCAGCACTCGCAGCCCCGGCGACAAGACAACTGCGACAACCGCAGCCAGGTGAAGACCTCCGCAACGTCATCACACAAAGGACGGTAGACCGCAGCCGCATCCAGCGGCCGACCAGCACGTCCAACTCGACTACGACCGCAACGACGGCGACTACGAGCCGTGCGGCGCCGCATGCTTCAGCTTCAACATACGCGACACAAGAATGCCCAAGGGCTTCAAGCTCACGGCAGAAGCAGTCAAGTACGACGGGAAGCAGGACCCGAGACTCTGGCTAGAAGACTACCTCATAGCCTGCAGCTGCCAGGGCGGTACTTCGACTACGGCCATGCAGTACATCCAGCTGATGCTCACGGGCTCTGCACGCGGGTGGCTCAACACTCAACCCAAGAACGCCTTCAGGACGTGGGACGAGTTCGCGGAGCCTTCGTTAAATCCTTCCTGGGGACGTACTCGAGACCGACGACGTTCGTCGAGCTACAAGCATGCAAGCAAGGACGAGACGAGCCGCTCCGGTCATACATCCAGCGTTGGACCTTGCTCCGCAACACCATGGAGACCGCCTCGGAGGACCGAGTGATGGATGCCTTCATGCACGGCGTCTCCCGCCGCGACCTCCGCGAGGAGTTTGGTAGGCTCCGGCCGAAAAACATGATCGAGGTCATGAAGATAGCAAACCAGTGGGCAGACGGAGAGGACTCGGTCCGCAATAGTTCACACTACTCCGAAGGACGAAGCCGGACCAAGCAACTGGCGAGAAGGGCGCCACAAGAAGAAGCCGCGTTACAACGGCAACGACTCAATCGAGCTAGTAGCGGCGGGATTCCAAACCCCCCGTGAGGATGAAGCGCGCGACAGCAGTCGCCAATACAGCCATGCACAGTACAGTCGAAGCGGCGGTGACCAGAGTCGCCAATACAGCCAGGGGCAGTACAACCGAAGCGGCGGCAGCAGCTACCGCAGCGACGGAGGCCATAAACGCGAGTGGCAGAAACGCACACTAGCCCAGCGGAAGAGCTGGAACAACCCTGCAGGCACCACATGTTCAGGAACCCGGAAACGGGCAAGTGGGGATCCAACCACCTGTTGAAGGACTGTCGAAAGGCACGCAAAATATACGAAGCCATGCAGAAGATAGTCACTCCAGCACCCGCAGCGCAGCCAGCCGCGCAGCTGGCCATCCAGGCAGCCCCACCCGCAGTCGCCAATCCAGCACAGGCGGCGGGAGCCTTTCTGCAGCAGCAGCAGCAGCCGCAGCAAGATGCCCCACCGGTGATCCAGGACGCATATCCAGCGGCACGCGGACAACTCAACATGATACAGAAGGGGCGCCCCTCAAACAGGACCCAGAAGATCATCACTCGCCAAGTTTTCCAAGCCATCACCTGTCCACCTGCAGTACCCGACTACTGAGAGGGTCAGAGACACCAATCACTTCTCCAGAGCAGATCACCCGCCTGCAGTACCACGACCCGGGCACGCCGCCTGGTAGTCGAAGCTCTGATCGGAGATTACACCCTGAAAAAGGTGTTCATGGACGGAGGCAGTGGCATTAACATCATCTTTGCCGACACCCTCAGAAGGATAAACAGGCCAACGACGGACTTGGCGGCATCAGAGACCACCTTCCATGGCATAGTACCAGGGCAAGCAGTCACGCCCATGGGAACGATCACACTCGACGTCATCTTCGGCACACCCGAAAACTTCAAGAGGGAGTCGATCGACTTCGAGGTAGTCGACTGGAAGTCGCAGTACCACGCGATACTCGGGCGCCCAACCTTCGCCAGATTCATGGCGATACCTCACTACGCCTACCTCATGCTCAAGATGCCTGGACCCAAGGGCGTCATCACGGTGCACGGCGACTTCGACCGCTCCAACAGCTGCGACCGCGAGTTCAGCAAGATCTCCGAATTCTTCGGAGTCGAAGAGCACTTCGAGGCAATGGCAGTCGACAACGACAAGACCATCTTCCCAGCCCGCAAGAAACCAGCCAAGGACGCTGCCTTCAACGCGGCTGACGACACAACGACCCATCAGGTCCACCCGACTGACGCCAGCAAGACGGTCAAAGTATCGTCGAGTCTGACTCCCGCATAGGAAGGCGCGCTCGTCGAGTTTCTACGTGAGAACTGGAGAATCTTCGCATGGCAACCCTCTGACATGCCAGGAATACCCAGGAACCTCGCCGAGCACTCCTTAAAGTCCACAAGGACGCCAGACCCGTCAAACAGGCCATGCGACGCTTTTCCGGGCCCAAGCGAGACGAAATCAGCAGAGAAATCGATCGACTGCTGAATGCCAAGTTCATCCGAGAGATCAAGGACTCGGACTGGGTCGCCAACCCAGTCCTAGTGGAGAAGAAGAAGACGAAGAAACTCCGCATGTGCGTCGACTTCACCGCCCTCAACAAATGCTGCCCCAAGGACCATTTCCCGCTCCCGCGGATAGATCAGATCATCGACTCGACTGCAGGCTGCGAACGCCTGTCCTTCCTGGACGCCTACTCAGGTTACCAGCAGATCAGACTGAACGTCGACGATGAGGAGAAGACAGCATTCATCACACCCGACGGCGTTTTCTGCTACCAGACGATGCCCTTCGGGTTGAAGAACGCTGGTGCCACGTACCAGCGCACAATGCAAGCATGCCTCAAAGGGCTCATCGGGCAGATCGTCCAAGTCTACGTCGACGACATCGTCGTCACCACCCGCAAGGAGGACACCCTCATCGCCGACCTCCGCAAGGTCTTCGCCGCCCTCGACGAGTATCAGATCAAGCTGAACCCAGACAAGTGTGTCTTCGGCGTGCCAGCCGGAGAACTGCTTGGGTACCTCGTCTCTGCAAGAGGAATCGAAGCCAACCCTGAGAAGGTGCAAAACATACTCGCAATGCCAGCACCGACCAAGCTTCACGAGGTGCAACGCCTAGCCGGCCGAGTCGCAGCTCTCAGCCGGTTCATAAGTAAGTTGGGAGAAAAGGCCCTGCCTTTCTACCAACTGATGAAAAAGACAGACAAGTTCGAGTGGACAGAAGAAGCGCAAGTCGCGTTCGACCAACTCAAGAAAACACTCACGACTTCCCCAGTACTGGTGGCTCCACTGGAGAACGAGCCGCTATACCTCTACGTGTCAGCCACAAACAGGGTGGTCAGCACGGTACTCGTAGTCGAACGAGAAGAAGAAGGACACAGTTACCCTGTTCAGCGACCCGTCTACTACCTTAGCGAGGTGTTGACCCTGTCCAAGCAGCGCTACCCGCACTACCAGAAGCTGGCCTACGGAGTTTTCATGACTTCAAGGAAAGTAATCCATTACTTCTCCGAGCACCCGATCACGGTGGTAAGCTCCTCCGGGCTCTCCGACATCCTGACCAACCAATGCGCGACAGGACGAGTCGCTAAGTGGGTCGTCGAGCTAGGACCCTGGGGGCTGAAATACGCTCACCCGAAGTCAATCAAGGCCCAAGTGCTCCCAGAATTCACCACCGAGTGGATAGAAGCCCAGCTGCCAGATGTCCCCGACCTGTCCAACGCATGGACAATGTACTTCGACGGCTCCAAAAAGTTCAGATCAGCCGGGGCAGGAGTCATCCTCATCTCCCCCAAAGGCGACAAGCTGAAGTACGTGCTACAGATGGACTTCCCAACACCCTCCAACAACGAGGCTGAGTACGAAGCCCTAATCCATGGCATGCGAATGGCCAAGAACTGCGGCGCCACTCACCTCATGATCTACGGCGACTCCTACCTCGTCGTGCAGCAAACCATGAAGGCCTGTGACGCCATCGCCGACAACATGATCGCCTACAGAGACCTGTACAACCAGCTGGAGGGCACCTTCGACGGCTGCGAGTTGCGGCACATCGGCCGCGAAAGCAACGAGGAAGCCGACGCCCTCGCCAACCTGGGCTCAGACAAGGCGCAGGTGCCACCCGGCGTCTTCCTTGAGCGCATCACGCAGCGGTCTGTCAAACTTCGACCCACGCCCGGATCCTCCACACCATCAACGAGCACCGCCGACCCGCCAGGCAAAGAGAAGGAGCCAATGGAGGTTCTGCTCATCGAGCCCACCTGGACGAGCCCATATCTGGCGTACATGCTGCACCAGAGACTGCCAGTCAACTCAGTCGAAGCCAAGCGCATTATTCGCCGTTCGAAAGGCTTCACCATCATCAAGGGGGACTATACAAGCGAAGCATCTCAGGAGTCCTGCAAAGGTGCGTTGATCCAGTCGACGGTCAAGCCATCCTGCTCGAAATCATACAGGCACCTGCGGGCATCACGCCAGCAGTCGTGCCTTAGTGGCCAAAGCTTTACGAGCCGGATTCTACTGGCCCACCGCAATGCAAGACGCAGAAGAACTCGTGAGGAAATGTCTCGGCTGCCAGGAGTTCGCCAACAAGCCGCACGCACCAGCATCAGCACTAAAGACCATCCCACTTGCCTGGCCCTTCGCTCAATGGGGGCTCGACATGGTGGGTCCACTCAAGAAGTCCTCGCCAGGAGGACACACGCATCTCTTGGTGGCAGTCGACAAGTTCACGAAGTGGATCGAAGCCGTGCCTATCACAAGTTCGACTGCATCCTCAGCAGTTAACTTCATCAGGTCCATCATCTTCAGGTTCGGGGTGCCAACAGCATCATCACCGACAACGGCACGAACTTCACAGCCGAAGAATTCAAGGACTTCTGCTCCGAGCAAGGCATCAAGCTCAACTACGCATCTGTCTCGCACCCGCAGTCCAACGGGCAAGTCGAAAAGTCCAATGGTTTAGTCTGCAAGGGCATCAAGAAGCGCCTGCGAGTACCATTGAAGCGCGCCGCAGGCGCCTGGGTTGAGGAGCTGCCGTCTGTGCTGTGGAGCCTGCGCACTACGCCAAACAGATCCACTCAGTACACGCCATTCTTCATGGTCTACGGCGCAGAAGCAGTCATGCCATGCGACATCAAGTTCGATGCACCCGAGTGGTGGCCTACGACGAGTCCGAGGCAGAAGAAGCACTCGAGGATGACATGGATACCCTGGACGAAGCACGCGACATCGCCCTTACCCGCACAGCCGTGTATCAGCAAGACTTACGCAACTATCACGGACGGCGACTGCGGCCCAGAGCGTTCGTCCCCGGAGACCTTGTCCTCCGCCTCAAACAGAAGAAGGTGCACAAACTAGCCTCCCCGTGGGAAGGTCCATACATCGTGACAGAGGCAATTGGCGGCGGAGCTTACCGCCTGAAGGACTCGAAGACAGGGACAGTCTGCAGCAACCCGTGGAACGTGGCGCAACTGCGCCGCTTCTACGCCTATCGACTCCCCCTTGTAACAAAGTGTACTATCTCAAGAAGCGGCAGGTTCCAGACGCACTCTTTCCCTTACCAGGGTACCTGAGGGGACTGGAAGGGTTTTAATGAGGCGGCCTGCTCGCAAAAATCAATGAAGTGATTTGTGGAACAAGCTCTCCCCTTTACTTTTTTAAAAAGCAACATAAACCTAGGCCGTCACCCGACGCACTCGGGGGCTGCGCCATACAGGTTCAAGTCGCAAAATCCTGGCCGCCACCCGAAGCACTCGGGGGCTGCGCCACAGGTCAAGTCAAACCTAGGCCGCACCCGACGCACTCGGGGGCTGCGCCATACAGGTTCAAGTCGCAAAATCCTTGGCCGCCACCCGAAGCACTCGGGGGCTGCGCCGCACAGGTCTAAGTCAAACCTAGGCCGCACCCGAGCACTCGGGGGCTGCGCCATACAGGTTCAAGTCGAAAACCTAGGCCGCCACCCGAAGCACTCGGGGGCTGCGCCATACAGGTCAAGTCACAAAATCCTGGCCGCACCCGAAGCACTCGGGGGCTGCGCCGCACAGGTCTAAGTCAAACCTAGGCCGCACCCGAAGCACTCGGGGGCTGCGCCATACAGGTTCAACTCGAAAACCTAGGCCGCCACCCGAAGCACTCGGGGGCTGCGCCGCACAGGTCTAAGTCAAACCTAGGCCGCACCCGACGCACTCGGGGGCTGCGCCATACAGGTCAACTCGAAACCTAGGCCGCACCCGACGCACTCGGGGGCTGCGCCATACAGGTTCAACTCGAAAACCTAGGCCGCCACCCGAAGCACTCGGGGGCTGTGCCGTACAGGTTCAACTCGAAAACCTAGGTCGCCACCCGAAGCACTCGGGGGCTGCGCCATACAGGTCACTCGCAAAATCCTTGGCCGTCACCCGAAGCACTCGGGGGCTGCGCCACACAGGTCCAAGTCAAAACTAGGCCGCACCCGACGCACTCGGGGGCTGCGCCATACAGGTCCAACTCGAAAACCTAGGTCGCCACCCGAAGCACTCGGGGGCTGCGCCATACAGGTCCAACTCGAAAACCTAGGTCGCCACCCGACGCACTCGGGGGCTGCGCCGCACAAGTCTGACTCGATACACCTCGGCTGCACTCGAAGCACTCGGGGGCTGCGCCGCACAGGTCTAATTCAAAATCCTAGGCCGCACTCGATCCGCTCGGGGGCTGCGCCATACAGGTTTACAGACGTCTACAAGATACAATTTACTAACTCGGGGGCTACCCCCACCTCGACATACATACACTCATATTTCCACTTGGAAAAATTTCTTTTACAAGCTAACGCTATGCAACAGCACTCTACTGCTCTTACTCTACAGGCTCGCCCTTTGGCGCATCAAGTGGCCCTACAAGGTGCTCGCTAAAGTTCTGGACCTGCTGAATCATCTGGCGCGCAGCCGCAAGAGTATCGGCATAGTCACCCTCTCCAGGCAAGCCGTCAAGCACCTTGTGCAATGGAAGATTAGGCCGGTGCAGTCGAACGTATGCCAACGCCACGTTCGCCCCGGCAACAAGTTGAGCGTGCACGACTTCCTTCAACGCACCGCCTTCACGGAACCTCTCCAGAAGCGCAGTCAGTCCATTCGGCTGCTCGTTGTGAGGAAAGTACACCTTGTTGATCTGCCAGAGGGTTTTTCTGCAACCTTCCAAGAGCACAGCAGCCCGCCAGGTGCGATCCAGCATTCGTGCCAGTACACTACCTCTGGATTTGTTCGACCAAAACTGGCGCGCTTCGGGTGAGTCACCGGCGGCCTCTTTCTCTACTCGCTCGTCCACTCGAAGCTGCTCAGCCTTCAAGTCAGAGTTCACATCTGCATCAAGGCCAAGCATTAAGCATAGCAGAAGACACAGAAGCCGAAGCAAAAACGCTAGAAGGCCAACCTTGCAGCTGTCGACTGATCAAGTCCATCTCGCCAAGCAGAAACTCTCTCGCTGGGAGAACGGCGCAACGGGCCGCGACCTCAAGCGCTCCAACTCCAACTCTGCGCTCTTCAACTTCGACTCGAGCTCAAAACCTTGTTCCTCATGAAGGTGATCACTCTTGGTCATTCACGCTTCGCACAGGAGCTGGAGGAGCTTGACGGCGGCGACGAGTAGGCGCAGCCGAAGTGGTATCCTCCTCATCATCGCGCCAGTCGTTCCAGCAACGTCAGGAGCTTCGCCCATATCAGACTGCCAAGAATTGACAGCGTCAAGCCAGGAAAAGAATCAACATAATTCATCCAAGCCAGATATCAAAAAAGACTCGGCGACTGCACCCCCGAGGGGCGAATTCACATTTCATCATCAGCATGTTCACTCGCACAATATAAAGTGCATTACAGACTCAAGAACCAAAAGCAGAAGAATCCTAAAAGAACGGAGTCTACATCACAGACTCGACTGAGAACGGCTCTTCCTAGCAGCCAACTCTGCAGCTTTGGCAATCCTCTTCTCGAAGGTGGCGACCAACTTCGCAGCTAGCTGACTCGCCTGCACCTTCACACCGCTAAGGGACGCGGTCCTGCCATCAGGCTTCCGAGGGAAGTCGCTGACAACCTTCTCAAAATCGCCTACGACTTGGTGACCAAGAAGTAGCTGGAAAGTGAGCTCGGAGCCGCGTACCGTCTGCGCGCGCTGAAGTCGCCAGGACATTCGAATTGCCTTCGAATGGAGCCGCGAGTGCGTCAACAGCAGCTGGTGGCGGCTTGTCGGGAAAGATATTCCGGTGCACAGTCGCTAAGGCCTCCGTCGACTTCTGCAGTGCCGCCGTCGACTGCTGCAGCGCTGCCGATGCATACGCGCAGACGCGGTCGACGAAGCCAACAGCCTCCGCCAAGCCGACACTCTCGCTGGAAGTCCCTTCTGGAGGAGCACCTCCGCAAGTCTCTGTTCAAAAGAAATCCACACCCGTAAGACGTCAAAGTCGAAAAAGGCAAAGTAGGCACTGAGCCGAAAAACTTACTTCCAACAACATCTGCGAGTGCGAGCAAGCGGTCGACCTGGGTCTTCTCCAGATCAGCCCGAGCTTGTTCCCGCTCTTGGGCTTCACCCAGCACTCTCCAGCTCCGCGACCCGCGTCTTCATGCTCTCCTTCTCGCCTACGGATCAACGGAGCAAAGTTAGTAATAAAGGCAGTCGAAGCACCCCTCGAACACAAGGGTTCACACTTACTATTCGCTTGCTCCAGAGCAGTGCGGAGCTGATCCCTCTCCTGCTCCATGCGAACGAAGGCTGCGGCTCCCTCCATCTGCTGGCGATAAAATGGCTGCAGGAAACACAAGACATCAATCTGCGCCCGACTATTCCAGTCACGCGCATCTTCGGGGGCTACTCCCATCGGGAGCGCTGTACGCGCACCCGATACAGATCTTGCAGAAGGAGTCGAAGAACACTTACATGCTCAAGCAGCCCAGCGTCAACCGGAGTCGCATCAGCAGACCTCTCAGGCATGGCGGAGGTCGAAGCCTTCAAGGCCAAAACGTCACCCGCCAGAGCCTCCTCTCCGGTCGTCCTCGCAGTCTGCTCGATCATGGGAGCAGAAGTGTGCTCCATCTCACGAGGGGAAGAAACAGCAGCGCCAGTACGGTCGCTGTGACAAGAAAACTCAATTCAAGGACCCGCAAGTGAAAAAGCGCACTCGACAAAAACAAAGCAATGGTTATGCGACTAACCTGACGACATCATCATCTTCACTCCCCAAGGAGACGGAGGCCATCCTCGCGAACTCGGTCGGCGGTGCAGAGCCGAGTGGAGGCACGACCAAAGGTTCAGCCAGGTCACTCGGGTGCCTAGCACCCGAAGAGGACTCGCTCGTCTCTTCCTCGTTCACACCCGCCTCCTTCACAGGCGACGAGGCAGAACCAGAGTCGCCACCCTTTCGCCTCTGCCGCTTCCGCAGCGGCTCCTCATCTTCATCATCCTCCTCCAACTCTTCACTCGGAGAGGTGGCGGAGGGAACTTCATCGTCATCAACCTCGTCCTCAGGGAACTCTGCCTCTTCATGAGGTCCATTCTCCATCAGCGGAGGGAGACTGACGTAGCTCGAACGACCCTGTCAGCAAATGAAGCATTCGAGTCAAGCAAAAGATTCGACAGAAGAAGATACAAGACGAACAAAGCAAACAAAGCTCACCTCAGGCACAGGGTTACTAGGCCCATATGGCTCGACTGGGCACTTGACGTTGCACGGGTCAGCGGCTCGGAGACTAGTGATGCTCCTCACCTTCGACTCGACTGCGTCATCATCAAGCTCATTGCCAGCATCCTCACGCGCCCACATGGGGTGGACGCGACTGCGCAGCGGCTGCACCCGAAGCCTGAAGAAGGTGGCGATGAGGTGAATTCCACCCGTCTCGCGCCCGAGACTCTTCAGAAGGCCACGAAGTAGCGTCAGCAAGGGCTGAGTCGCCTCCCTGTCCTCCTTCGACAGCGGGTGCGCCCACGCGTTCGTCTTCCGCAACTCGCGATCAGCCGCGAATTCAGGAAGCCCTGCTTGGTCGCACCTGATGTAGAACCACTTCTTCCGCCAGCCCTGGACGGAGTCGGACTTCTTCATCTGGAAGTAGGAGGTGTCGCCACGCACCTGGATGCCGAAGCCGCCGACTGGGTACACCTGCTTGCTCTTCCCCACGTTCCTCCTCACGAGGAATAGCGACTTCCACAGCAGCCAGTTGGGTGCGATTCCCAGGAAGCACTCGCAGAGCACGAAATAGCTCGCGATGCTCAAGACGCTATTGGGAGTCAGATCGTGGATCTGAATCCCATAAGCATACAAGAGACCACGGACGAAATCGTGGAGGGGGAACCCGAAACCCCGCGGAAGGAAATCCACGAAGCAAACGCGTTCCCCCTCGCGAGGAGGGGAATACCTCTTTCCCAGGAGCGCGCACCGTCGCTTGGTCTACCGGCGGCAGCAGCCCCTGCGCGCGGAGGGCCTCGAGGTCGGCCTTCTTCACCGACGATTTGATCCAGTCGCCGTCGGGCTTCTTCATCACGCTCGCCTCGGCGGCGGCGACGGCGCCAGCACCAGGCTTCCCCCTCTTTGTCGCGACCTTGCTCATGGTAGGGAGAGAAGGAGCAGAGAGTACGCAGCGCAACAATGGCGGAACAGAAGCAGTGGAGACGATGAAAGAATGGGGATGGATAAACTGTTCACCGCCGCGGTGAAAATTATATACCGCGCGGTCAGTCAATCCTGGCCATCCCTGCTGAAACCGCTCTCCGCAACAGCGTCTGACCGTCCACGTGTCGCGCGGAGAGGGCAACCGTCGCCGGCCACGCCGCCCACTACGCGCGGGAATCAAGGCGCCATCATCACACCGCGAAATTTTCGCGCCCAACGGTCAGAAAAAAGCGGCAACCGCTGTCTCCAGTCAATACTGACAGTGGGACCGCACTGTCACGTCCCATCGGACACAGAGTGCGTCAAAAACGTCAGCACTGACGTCAACCACGAAGGCGTAGGAAGTAAGCCAACGGGCTGATGGAGAACTCGAACAGTTCATTCGAGTGCGAGAAAATCAGTAAGCTCTCAGAGCTGAATAAGTTCTTACAGTAAGCCAACGAGCTGATGAGAACTCGAACATTTCATTCGAGTGCAAGAGCATTCAGTAAGCTCCAAGTGCTGAACAAACTTCGGAGTAAGCCAAACAGGCCGAATACACAGTAAGTCACGCAAAGCCAGTCGCGACCCCAAGTTGAGTCCCTTCTTTACTCCCATCGGGAGCGGGCTTTTCGACTGAAGAAAAATTGAGTTTAACCTCAATTGCAAGCAATTCAGCTTAATCTCGGGGGCTACTCCCATCGGGAGCGCTGTTCGCGCTCCCGAGTGACTCAGAACAAAGCAGTCGAAAAATCACCGACTAAGGCCGTATTCACAGTATTTTACCCTGCAGTCGACGATTCGACTAAGGAATCCTCCATAAGCCCTGAACGGCCGGAGTCGACTAATTTTACTTGTCCCTTTCAGGAACTCGAAGGCGTGCCCAGGAGGATGGAGTCCTTTACCCGACTCTACGATTCGACTAAGCACTCGGGGGCTCCTGTCGTGGGGTCACTCTTCGACTACCCCACGGTGGGGATACCTGGGTCACGCCAAGCCCATCAGCCTTATGACGAGGGCCCAAGGAAGGCCCAAAGAGGACGACGTGCGGCCCAAGATAGTCGACGCTAGGTCATGCGACCCCGCCATGCTTGTAAGCGCCATCGGCACCGTTCACCTGAGACCTAGCCTACCATATAAAGGCTAGGAGGGTCCTTCGTCTAGGGTACGCTCATAGCCGCCACACAAACCCTAGCGAGATTGCCATCTCGCCATTGTAGCCACAACTCGCCATCAATAACCAGACAAGCAGGAAGTAGGGTGTTATCCTCCGGGAGCCTGAACCTGGGTAAACGCCTTGCTTGTCAGCCGTCGTGATCACCAGCGCTCATCTCTCTCCCCCTCAATCAACGCGGGGTACACAACCCAGGGATTTGCCGAGTCCACCCCTCGTCAGTCCGCATTGTAAAATAAATTCCGAGTGCCAAAATTTAATGTTAAAGAACCTAGGAACGATTATCATGGCATTGTGGCCACGCACTCAGCAAAGCCATGTTGACAAAATATGAGAGCAGGGCATACTTTGAATCTTATTTGCTCTCCCCTCCAAAGTTTGGCTTCCAATCACTCATTTTGTAGGTTCATGGGTAAACTAGACTTTCTTGCCAAGTTGTTGTACGGTAGGTGCCATTTACTATTAATAAACAAGTGAGAATCACCGACGACATACAAATTGCAGCGAATGGCTAACTTGGGTGAGCTACTATCTAGCTAACAACTAGACTTGGTCTATCTTCACTTACTCAGAGAAATAGGAAGTTACACCCATCCTTGTTGTGCTCGTCGACCATATATAGTGCAAATGCGAAGAACTCCTCTCCAATTCTTGAGCCATACGCTAAGACACTGACAAATCTAGCACAAACATTCTAGATGATGTTTAGCCAAAACTTTCCCTGTGCATCCCATTCATAAAAAAATTGCTACTAAATGAGTATTCCCCACATGCATGTTAATACTTTTTTTCATATATCTAGCGGTCCTATGAATGCTATGATTTTTTCGCAGTCTAGTTGATGATTCTATGGTGTGGAGTTGGAAGATATTTATAAGTTGTGTGTGTAAGGAGTAACTCGAATGTCAATGTTCACCAACTGACCGACCAACTACATTTCTGACATTTGTGTTATTAGAGCATCAACAATGTACAGTTTATTGGGCATACCTAAGATAGGTCCCATATCCAATGTTTATCCTTGGTGAAATTTCACCACCTTCCAACCTCTAGCGTCATCACCTTGGGGACACATAGAAAAAAAGGAAGAGTTGCTTCCATCGAGTCGGTCCTTTTGAGAAGACCGGTTTCTAGATTGCACCCTCTTCATATCATGTGTTATATCTGGAACATGTACTATAGAAAAAAGACTATCTTATGTCGCCCTATATCATAGACATTACCGCTGCTTACCCTGTGTAACTATTATAGGATTGCAAATTATGAGCTTGTAATTGTCTAGTGTAATGGATAAGGCACAAACTGATGGTATCCTCGCCCCTCTCGGACAACAACAAATACGACACCGGGCCTCAATCTATGCTGACGATGTGATAATATTCATCAAGCCAGCTGAAGAAGACATACAGGCGGTCACTCAGATTCTTGATGTGTTTGGTGGTTCCACAGGCCTTCATACAAATCTAGCTAAAAGTAAAATCTTGCCAATTCGGTGTGATGGTATGGACATGAATCCACTGCAACAGACTATGGGCTATCAGCTGTCCACCTTTCCTTGCACCTACCTAGGCATGCCTCTCTCTGATAAGAAACTGAAGAACAATGACCTGCAAAGTATTATTGACAAGTTGGCAAAGAAGGCCTCAAGCTGGAAAGGAAAATGGATCTCCCTTGATTGCAGATTAATACTGATAAAATTCGTCATGGCTGCCATGCCGATTTACCAATTGCTAGCAATTGATTTCCCCAAGTGGACAATGAAACAGATTGAAAAGCTACAGAGAGCTTTCCTTTGGGCTGGGTCTGACAAAGTTAGTGGTGGAAAATGCCTTGTAAAATGGTCACAGCTATGTCTACCGTTGCAATATGGTGGTCTGGGTATCCCTAATCTTTCCATCCAAGGCACTGCTCTGAAAATGAGGTGGCTTTGGCTGAACAAGGTCGACAAAGAGAAGACCTGGCAAGGGCTGCCTATTCTGAGCTCACCGGAGGCGCTGGCCATTTTCAGAGCCTCAACAACCATCACTATTGGCAATGGATCAAGCATTCTTTTCTGGCATGATCATTGGCTGCAAGGCTTGACTCTGAAAGATACGTTCCCGCAGCTCTTCAAGCACTCTAGACGCAGAAATATCACGGTACAAGAAGGCCTCACTAATAGGACTTGGATCTCTCTGATTGAATCCAACCTTTCAGAGCAGGTGGTGAGGGAGTACATCGATCTTTGGCACAGAACTCAGAATATCACTCTGAACCATGCAGATGATGAATTTGTGTGGAAGCTGACAGCCAATGGCAAGTACACCACCAAATCAGCCTACTACATACAGCTGCTTGGTAGGACTGAGAGCATTTTCAAGGAGCTGATCTGGCATATCAAGATACCGGGGAAGGTGAAGTTCTTCGCTTGGTTGGCAATTCAAGAAAGATGCCTAACTGCGGACAATCTACTCAAGCGAAATTGGCCTCATGGTCCCATTTGCTCTCTTTGCAAGCTCTGCCCTGAAACTGCAACCCATCCCCTTGCTACATGACCTTTCTCGGCCGGAATATGGGGTTTCTGCTTTACTAAGTTCAAATTTCCTTTTGGACTGATACCACAGCAGAATACCACTAACCTACAGGAATGGTGGATGAATGCTCTGAACAAAATCGAAGCTGAGAGGCGCATCCATTTCTCCTCTCTGGTGATGACTGTTTGGTGGTTCATTTGGCGTGAACGGAACGACAGAATTTTCAACAACAAAGAGCAAAGCTTCTTGCGAACTGAGCCTAGCTCAGCTGGTTTGGTTCCTTGTGGTGGAACCGGCCCACCCAGGTTCAAGTCCCAGACTTGGCATGGGTGCTCGCATTTTCCTGGATTTTCCAGGATTTAACCGGCGCTATGCTTTCAGTGGTAGGTGACGTGCCCGTCAACAGCGAGGCGCCCGTGGTGACTTCGTCAACCTCAAGATCTGCCGGACCAGTCTCTCGGAGGTGCTCATAGGGGTAGGGTTTGCGTGCGTGCGTTCATAGGGGTGTTTGTACGTGCGTGTTTGTGAGCGTCTGCGTCTGTACTGTGAGCAGCCGCACCTGGCCGCTGCCGAGGGCAGCGCATGCTCCGGCCTCAAGCAGCAGCCGCGAGATAAGTCCCGCAGCGGCAGCAGCCGCGCGAGACCGGCCCTGCTCGGCCCAGATCGGGCCCAGGGTGGACCAGATCGGGCCCGCGCCGCCGGTGCGGGGCCAGGTCGCCAGGACCCTCCACCGCCGCCGCACAGCACGCACGGACGCCTGCACCTCCACAGCACTGCCGCGCCGGGCTCCACCTGAACCTCAGCCGCGCCGCCGCGCCGAGCTCCACCGAATCCACCACGTGCGACCACACGACGGCGCCTCTCCGCGCGAAGGGTTCCGCCTGGTTGCGCACCACGCCCTGCGCCTATTGGCGGCCGGTGGGGAAGGGGTGCTGGCAGCGCTTCGCGGGAAGAACTATGGTTCTCCCCGTCCTTTGTTGGACGTAAATCCTAGAGCCAGAGCGCCCTTTCTTGACATTATTTTACACTGTTAGTCTGCATTTTTGCTATCCTATTCAAAGTATATACTGTTTCACCCTTAATAGGTCACTCAAGTTGAGTTGGGTTGCATCGTGTTGCCGTCGCTTAACCAATGCATTGGCATTGTTCCAGCTCAGCAGCTCTCACACACATTTCTATCGATGTGTCTTTCGTTTGGAAGAGAGAATGGAGAGGAGAGAATGAAGAGGAGAGAATAGAGCGTCGACTAGGTCGAGTAGGATGTCAAGTCGGTGTAGAGTGCCAGCTCTTAATATCGTTTATCATGATCTGCAGTCGTGTTTTAACAGTTTTTCCTTTGACAGCTTGTGCTTTAAAGCGGTTTCTTTATTACTCCACACTAACTAGTAGTACTGCATTGCCATGTGCTGAAAAGTAGTATACGTGACAAAAGTCACGAGCGCTCCCAACTGTGCCATGCCGTAGCATGCACGACCGGGTTAGAGAAGCGGACGGCCGGGATCGCCGTGCAGTTTCACCGCTGCCGATATCAACTCCCTTGATCGCACAGAGCGGCAAGCGAAAACCCGGCGCGATAGGCGGCGTCATGAACTGGCACGCGTGGCTGTCGTCCGCGCGGCTGGAGCCGGCGCTGGTGCACCAGTACGCGCTGCTGCTGGCGCGCAACGAGCTGGAGGCCGGCGACGCCGCCTACTTCGACCACGAGTTCCTCCGCTGCATGGGCATCGCCGTCGCCAAGCACCGCCTCGAGATCCTCAAGCTCGCGCACCGCCCCCGCTGCCTCCGCCGCTCCTCCTCCTCCGCCGCCGCCGCGTCGCTCTCCCGGATCCTCGCCGTCGTCGACCGCGCCGCCAGGTATGTGCGCCGCTCGATCGTCCGCCGCCGCGGGGAGGCATCATCCGCGGCGCCGCTCGTGCTGGTCCCATGCCAGCAGCAGCCACCAGACGGCGTCGACTTCGGACGCGCTGGCTTGAGCGTTGGTCGTTACAAGGCGCCGAAGCGCACCAGGTCCAAGCCCGAGGGCACTGCGGCCGCTGCAAGGGCCACGCGGCCGGCTGGCGGATGCAGGGGCGCCGGGGCTGTGCACGCCATGAATGATTTAGGGAGCAGCGGCAAGGATGCGGTCAAGTGGGACCGCCTGTTCCAGGACCTCAACCCCAACTGAATGACGCCATGACCGAGTATGTACGTCCCACTCGCTGTCAGGGCATGGCCGTAAACATCCTCTAAATAATCGCATTTGTTAATCTGTGCAAGCATGCATGTTTGTAATTGTTACCATTGAGGTTTCTACTTGTTGTGCGCCCTGTAATTTTTATGGGTTATGATCATGGATGCGGCTACAGTTTTCAGATGTTCCGATGGGTTTACTCGCGATCGGGGCACTTCAACTCTTGAGTAAATGTATATGGTGATCAGGTGATGTCTCTTTTGCATCCTGCTAGACAGTTGATGCATTTATAATTTCGCTAATCATTGTTGCTATTGTAAAATGCCGAGCAGAAGTGATGTTATCTTGTCCGAAACTGTCGATTTATGAGTTGGACCTATAGGTGTAGAGGCTACTCCCTCCATTTGCTCCCATCCGTGATCAGCGCAACTCCGTATGTTTCAGCTATGGGACCCGCTAATTTATGAAAAATCATCTCGTACTCCACCTTCTCCTCTATCATCCCGATTCCGGATACAAATCTTTATCTCTCCTCTATGGCTGCTCACTTAGACCTTCCATAGTGATTGTATCTTAGCGAAATTCATAGGCAATTCACTGAATAAAGAGATTTGAATTTGTATCTTAGATAACATGTAGCTCTTGCACGAGATCATAGGCAAAAAACAAATAGTAGCCCAATCAAATGCAAATATAAGACCAAAATTATTAAATGCAAGTTCACAAAGATACTACAACATTTAAAAGCAATGCATTAGAGCCAGAAGTGCTAATGGAGCCCGAGCTCAATGTAGCTTGTTTCGAAAAAAATAATTCAAAATCGACATTTTTGAGTTTCCAAAAAATTGAAACAAAATTTCTACATGTACACAATGTTGGGACCAACCCATGTGCAAATTTTCAATCGAAAATTTGTATTATTCTAGGCTACAGAAAAATGCCAAATATGGCAAAATTTCAAAATTTTGAAACTGTGTATTGTTCACTACCCAGATCCATCCATTTGTCATTTTTGCCCAACCTAAACTATAACGTATGTTGAATTGAAAATTTGCACACTTGTAGATAATATCACCATCCACATCTGAGAGTTTTTCCAGAATTTATTGAAACACAAAACATATATACAAAATAGTTTTTTTTTTAAAGAGCTAACATGTCGCTCAGGCTCCAAAACGCCTCTGCCCACATTTGAGTGGTCATTGCCTTGTGAACTAGTCTAAGGTGTGTAATGTGATCTTCGCAAGACATATCAGACTTTGGTGTCATGCGGCATCGACAATGGCTTTTACATGTGTCCCATGATCTGTCGCTAATTGTCAGTTCTTCGCCACTTCGACCACATTTATCCTCAAAGATGGGATAACCACCAAATTTTGGCGATCAATGTGTCTGCAAGGCCTTTCCCATGCCGATAACGCTTTGGGCTTCTTCAATCTAGTCATAACGTAGAACAAATCGTCTATATGGGCCATGACGATCTCCGACAATAAATCACTCCCATGAACTGTTCTCTGAATTTGTCGATATTTGGCTGCTCATCCTCGATATAATGTTGTCGTATAGGATCAGACTGTATCTAGCAAAGTATCCTACCAAACTATGGTACTCAGATATTATTTAAAAATTAATCAAGTTACTATTTGGAAATCGCGAGATGAAAAAAAGATTAGGTTCGTCTGCTTGTTGCTGGTTTAGAAAAAAGATCCTAAAAACGGATAAACTGATCCTTTGTGTCTTTCGTTGCAGTCAAACTTGCGTGTTTTGATGCCAGGAGGATGAAGGCCATCTCTTTGCTATATGTATTTTCACTAGACAGGTGTAGCATTGTATCACATAGTGTTATTTATTCCAAACTTTAAACCCTCCTGATCAATATCTAGACTCTTTCTAGGATTGGTGGAATCATGCTAGAACGTAGGTGGAGGGAGCTAGATGTAAAAAAAATATCTACAACCCCATACCAGGAACTTGGAGAAGTATAGATCAAGTAAGGGGAACCTATTTATCTACTACCATAAGCAGGAGCAATTGCAGTTAAATAGTGTTGTGAGGTTGTTATTTGCATGTCAAGGGAAATTTCTGTTATATCACTAGAAATTTTTCTCGTTAGTCGATGTTATAAATCTAGCTAAAGATTTATCGCCCTGCTTCAAAGCTACATGATGTGCGTTACGTCTTTGACCTATCGGCCTTCGTTTACTAGAACTGGAATAGTTGAGAACAAGATGGCAATCAGTTGTGTACGTTGAAATCTGCTGAACATTCCGAGGGTCCCATGTGGAGGGTTACCAGTCATCGGATAGAAGGGACGCTAGGAATAACAAGCTGATGACTCCCAAGAGCTCTTAGCGAAGGAGTCATTTGGCACCTCGATGACGAATTTGCTCATGCAAACGACTTGAGTGAAGGTGTTGAAAACTCACACATAGAATCGTGATGCCAGTTTGGGGCATTTGTAAGGAAAGGAGTGCTTTTTTTAAAAACATACATTCTGACATGCAATTAGTTTCAATTGATATCCGGCAGGCAAGCTCGGAAAAGTGCACTATCTAAGATTGTGCACAAGTATGTAGGCTGATTATGTTTTTATAGGTTTTGTTATTGCGGTTGCCGAAGGCATGCCCCTATAAATATCTTGTTTAATTATGTAACTGTGACATTTCTACTCCTTCAAATAGATCGGCACTGCTCCTTCCTTTTTTCCCATTTTAGGGGATAGTGTCCATGGTATGATATGATGATGGGTCTACGGAGCGGGATCTGCAGCGACTTGCAGCGGGGAGGTGGTGGCTGCCGGTTGCTGCTGCGTGGCAACGCGGTCTAGCTAACAATCTGAGTTCGGTTTTCTTCACGTAATGGATATATCTGGAAGCTACACTCACCCTCTTTGTTCTCCTCGCGACTATAGGGTGGCCACGAACAAAACACACCAAAATAAATAGTGCTAACATGCTAGAGATACCTAGCCCAAAATTTTCCGGTGCATCCTATTCATAGCAATTCCTGCAACTAAATCACCATGTGATTCTACACATGTTTATGCATTTCTTCATATCTCTAGCAGTAGTCTAAAGCGAAGCAATATTGTTTCCGGAGTAATTCTATCATGTGGAGTTGGAAGTATATATAGCCTATAAGCTATGGGTGTATGGAATAACTCAAATCTCAGTGTTCACGAACTCATGGGCGATCTACATATTTATGACAGTTGTCTTGTGAGAACATAAATAATTACACTTTTCGTAGGCATACCTAGGTAGGTCCCACATTCAATGAATATCCTTGGTGAAATTTCTCCACCTTCCAACTTGCGTCATGACGTGGGGGGACACAACGAAAAACAAGGAAAGCCTTATTTTCTTCCATTGAGTCACCACCGACCATCGTGTGGGGTCCTATCACATCGTCCCCACGAGGGCGCCGAGAGGAAACCCTAACCCGCTGCCAAACCCCTAGTCCTCCCTCTCTCGCTGTCACGATAGGGCGCGGCTGTGCAAACCCCGTCTAACGTCGGTGACGGCGGCGTCTCTTCGTCCCCTCAAGCGTTGAGTCGGCTCTGGCCGGCGACTCGGTCATGGGCATGATGCGGCTGCCGAGCATCACGGCGTGGTGACGTCTCCTTATTGTGATGCCTTGAAAAAGCGTTGGGGCGGTGCGCCTTGGATTGCGGCGGCAGCCTCTGTTCTCCGGGCGGCAAGGTCCATGCGCGACGCTGACTATGGGAGGCCACATCAAGTAGGCGGCAGAGACCATTATTTGCACGACGGCGGGCATGTTATGTGGTCCGATCTTGCCCGTAGGGGTCTGATATGGCTAGGCATGCCCGTTCGTCGCGCTTGATCTCTCGGCGGCTGCATCGCCGGTGGAGTCATGGTGGTGACCTGGAACGTCGGCACATTCTGAGCCGTCTTCAGTCCTGGCGGATGATGGCGGCGTTTACGCGCCGTTATACTGATGAAGAAATTGTCAGTGTAGATCTCGTCTCCTCGCTCGGGCTATTCCATAGGAAACCCTATATCTGGGTCTACTGGATCGGACGATAGCGACACTAGACTAGTGAACTCTCTAGTTCTCATATATAAATAGAAAACGAATTCATTCAGCCGTTCTCCCTCCAGGGGTATCATTTTGGAGCAGTCGCTGGAAGGGTCATAAAGTGGAGCGGCGTGGCATCTAACGCATCGACGAAAGGGTTTCGGTGGCGTGTTGCAATGGGATCTTGGTGACAAATGCGTGATGATGGACGCGCGCATGACGGCCGCACTGTCTGGCGGCGTCGACGGCAGGCCAGACAAGGTCATTGAGTTCATCACTCCTATGGAGTAAGAAGGTGTCCGCGGCTTCTCAGCATGCACAGGCGGTGCGTGCCGAGGGTCTGCTGGACTGGATTCTGCTCCGATCAACTCCTCCCCCTCCATCAAACTTGTAGTTGTAACGACCATTGTCACCGTGAAGGTGATTTCTGATGATTCATTTCGCAAAAATAATAGTATGAGCATAGTTCATTATTGTCATCACTCTTAGAATATCAATTGGTCGTAGCCCGGGGGTGAAAGGGATGAACAACCAGCTAGTCAGATGTCCCCAGTCGATAAACGACCCCACTGTGAAAGGTGTTGCCTCCGACGAGCTGTTGAGCACGTGATATCCGTTCCATGCCATCCGCTTTGATAAAAGGAAAATTTCTTGAACGTAGATTTTGTGCACCCGAGAGCCGGTGTGCTTTTGTGATTTTTTTTTTAAAGAATTGAATTTCAGTTTGATAAAAATTAAAAATTAAGTTTTCTACTTAATCCCTCCATCATCAAATAAGTGTACTTCTACCTTTTGTGGTAAGTCAAAGTTTTAAAATTTTGACAAACTTTATAGAGAAAAGTAGTAGCATTTGTGACACCAAATTAGTATCACTAGATCTGTTTTAAAATATACTTTCATAATACTAGCTGAGTGCCCGTGCGTTGCAACGGTATTCTAGTTTTGTTAGTCGCCATACATGCGAAAATCGCTTGCATAAAAATTACAGCTACATAATATTCCAAAAACATTAAATTTATTTTTATTGCATTTCGGTAAAAGCTAATTGAATCTATTGTATGAATAGAAGTAAGGGAAAAACAACTTATTTGTTATCAACTCTGGATCTTTTCGCTGAGACATGACAATATTGTCATGATAAACAGATGGCCAAATTGTCGCATTTTCCTCTCCTAACGTGTCTTCTAATCACCATCCCTCCTCCAGGACATATGACAAATAAAAACAGCGTGTAGGTCCACTCCACATTCAAAGAACTTCACATCTACCTTATCAGATAAAATATGTTTTGCACGTCTCCCATTAGCTCCTTCTAAGTTGGCGTAAATACATTTACCTGCAAAATTTATGAATACATAAGGTCAGCAACAGTTGAAAGGATTTCTTTCATACTTTCGGTTTTTATTAACACACACTGTAGAGTACGCCACTAACTATTAAAAAAGTGTCTTGAACTAAAAACAAATGAATGAGAGTGGTAGTTCATTTCAAGTAGGACCCATTTAAATCTTGTAGAAACCGGTAATTAAAAAAAGTCATTTAGTTAGATATCGAAAAATATATTTTACCAAGGAACCACACTGGACACTCCTAATAACCAAGGTACAATATTTGAAAATATATATGTACCTCAGTAGTTGACTTCTTATAGCCAAGATACATTTTTGCTAAGAAAATTTAGTAATTCTAGCTAAATACTTGTACGTTTTGCTACGGAACAATAAGCATATAGACAATGAACAAATATTGGTTAAAGTCACAAAATTATACCTCACAGACGTCCAAGGCGACATCACCGCATTCTTCATGTAATTCTTGTTCCCGAAAAGTTTCGGTAAGTTGACAATGAGGTTACAAACTTACCATCGATACGACAACAATAAGTCAGTTCAACTAAACACTTTACTATATTAATTTATGTAAACTAATTTCTTAAAAAATATGTTATGTCGATTTAACAGAAAAATAAATATAAGTGCTCTAGTATTTGTAGGAAGAGGCTTACATTGCTGAACCTGCTTCATCAATGTTAGGTCTATGTGTTCAAGAGGACAAACGTATTGACATGGCATCATCTCGGCGCTCTCATTCTAACCTCAACAACCAACAATGCTTTGCCACTTGCAAGGAAACTGCATACGACCAGAAAAAAACATACAAACAATATAGCTTAGTGTTCTAACGCTTTGTTAATAAACGTGAAAATTACAAATTTATAAAAATGAAAAATAAACAAATCTATAAGTGCTATAAGCAACAGACCTGAGAAGTCCGAAGATAAAAATAAAATAAAAGCTGGCATATAGGATGATGAAAGAATAAGTGCAATTACCAGCTGCTTTGATATAGGCCGCATGTCCAACTTAGCCTCTCATACATGCATAGGACACTGACGAGCTCCTTAATTGACTGCCGCGTTGAGGCTTCAACTCCTGCACACTCACAATTGAAATTATTTGTGGAAATACGTTAGTCAGGAAGTTGGGTTGACGTACCAACGGGCGCGTGTAGTCAGGAAATTCAAATTATTTGTGGAAATAAGTTAACTTTGTTAGAGGAGGTTAGAATTGGAGGAACTTCAGGTCGATGTTATTTTTTGGTGAATATTTAGATTTGTGACACCATCTGAGGTGTGAGTATGTGACACAATGTGTTTACTGTGTTTCACAAAAAAAGAACAATATATTGTGGACCGGTACCTAAAAATCTTGTATTTACCCAGGACGGACAGAGTAAATCTCAAAAGCCCCAATCAATTAGGCTCCCCAATTTTCGTGGGAGCGGGTGAGAAAAATTCATCCGTGCCGTCTTCCCTAATTATGAATCTATGTTTGACTTCACGGTTGCAAAATAAAAACTTACAATGCACAAAGTATGAAACCGTTCAATATTTAATAAATATGTATCCGCACTTTTCTTCCACGGATCAGATGCCTTGACCAAAATAAACAAATCTGGAGTGGGAGGTACTGCACATTCAGATGAGATCATGTAATTACCTCTTTCCTCATAAGAACTTGGCATTTTGACGTACCCAAAAAAAGTCAACAAAGAAACCACTGTTCACACTTCTATGTGATGATAATTTCTGAAAACACATTTCGTCGGTAGACTTTGTACATCAAGCCTCTAGTCTAGGTAACCGACTAAAAAAATTGCACTGCAAAAGGAAGTGTGTAAAATATATGATGATAAATTACCGCTGGTAGTTTCCGGTAGCTTCCATCGAATATTATTTCAGCCGTCTGATTCCTAACTAGCCCAGCTAAATTATTCCAGCCGTCCAAGTTCCCAACCATTAAACAAAAAATTAACTATAATCACTCGGGGGTATTTTGGTCATTTGTCATTTGTGCAGGAACAATTTCTCGTCCTGCTCCTCCCGTCGATCCGCTCAGTGCGGCGCCGCCGCCCTCCTCCTTCAAGCGACCCGCGAGCTTCCTGACGATCTCGAGCTCGCGGTCGTCGAGGTCGGACCACCACCCTCGCGGCAATCCATCTTGTACCAGTCCCAGTCCCGGCCTTCCGCCTCCATCCCTACCGCGTGCGACTACCGATTCGTAGACCAGCTGACTGCGGCGCCGTCACTGTCCTCACCAATTGAATCGGAGCCGCCTGCAACTCCCTGAGGTATTGGATCTTCCGGCCACCTCTCTCTCCTCGCCTGCGGGAACGGAGGTCACCGTCCCCATCTCGGGCGACTGATCCGCCACACCGTCGGCCGGAGGATCGCGCACGCCGGACGATGAGGCCCCCTTCACGCAGCGCACGGACTGCGACTCGAGCACCGACGCCAAGGTCACAGGCCGCCGCATCGACACCCTCGCTACCTTCCCTCCGCCCTCTCGTCCGTTGCCCGACGTCCAGCCACTGTAAGTACTTTAGTAGTTCAGAGTGCAGTTCATGGCGTTGATTGCCAATTCATTCGTTACCTGATGTTTACAGGCTTAGAGACTAACGTACTAACCATTGCAGGAACATCTGTGGTGTTCATCAAAAAAATTTCTTGCCTGATGTTTACAGCCTTAGAGGCACACAAGTACATAACCATATATCATATTGTGGTGCGGAACTTACATTTTCACAGGGAATGTAACGATGATTTCTTGATAGAATGAAAGTGCTACTAGATTTTCTGCTCGCATTGGTCTTTGAGACGCTGTTGTAGTGCTTCAGTATTAGACGACCCTTTCGATAACTTGATACATGTAGTGCTGCCAGTGTGTGCTCTGTGTGTGATGCCTGTGCGATACCTCAGTGGTTGGTATTTCTCAATGTTTGATTCTCGCATTTATTTTGCTTTAGTAGGCAGTGAAAAAAAATTCTACCAGAATTCGATACCTCTGGATGTTAAAAAGGGGGCTCAATGTGTGTCATTTAGGTCATGAACCAGTCTTATGATCCTATCTTTCAAACATGATCAGTCATATCTTGACCAATTTTCAGCAATACCCAGCACTAGTTTCTGAACCATGGCCATGGCAAGAATCTTATAGCTGCTTGAAGCTCTGCCTGTTGTCGGTTGCCTGGCAATTTGGCATACTCCTAAAGCGATACTATACATAGACTGTCAGTAGCCAAGGAGAGTTGAACTAATCCAGACCTAAAAATCATGCTATTCAGTATTGACGATCATTTTTCTATTGATTATTTTCTTGAGCAGATCGGTAACTCTTTTTTAATGTGAGCTGATCAGTAACTCTCTTTTTGTTGATTGTGAGCTGACCAGTAACTCTATTTCTTGAATGTGAGCTGATCAATTACAATGAATATTTGTGATTGCTTATAGGAATTACAGATGCTTCATCAGTCACGATGACGTCCTCCAGCTTATGCAGGATGGTGATGGAGCTGACATCAGAAGAGTTCCTCTTTAGCTGCTCTGATTTTGACCCCAAGACCAGAGTTTGTCTGACCTCATTGTTAGAAGTTTGCATCAGGTAACTATGACATCAATCTCTTGCATGAGATTGTTTCTTTCGAGAAGATTATTCTCTAACAAAGGATTTTTATTATGCAGCATCGGCATGTGTTTGCCTTCTTTTCATTATTTCAATTCTGGATGTGTTTTCCTTGATGGTGGCTTTTTGTATGAGGAACAGTTCAACCAAAAGCAAATCATTGTATCAGGAAAACACGATAATATGTCGGTCTTAGAAATGAAGAAGAAGAAAGCATGGCCCTCGTTCAGCATGTGTGATCTGAGACATCATTATCTAACTTTGCTTTTGTACTGGTTGCAGGTTACAGGCGATGGGCTGATCGTCTGTCAGATCTGCTCTACCAAAGTATCAAAAGAGCTCTGCCTTGAGAATGAACTCCTGCAAATGCGAACCTGAAGTTTAAGCATCCCCTGGCATCAAGTTTGATCTCTCGCGGGGTGATGTTAACCATTTACGTCTAACTGGCAGCTCACTGGTTCTTCTATGTAATGCCTGACTGACGCCCTGACATGAACTCACGGTTAGCGGCAAGGAGGGTGGCAGTTGCATACATCCGCCTGATTCCCCCAGCCCGTAGTGGAACTAGTGGCCAGCATTTTTGTCTAGTGGCATGCTTCTTACACTACACTGGAATACACAAGACGCTGAGATGCGATACCATCTCACTTTCTTTCATGTAACAATGATATTTCACCTCGTATATTCACTGCAAAAAAGGCCTATGTTCCGTATTTGCAGCTCCACTCTGTAATGTTTCATATGTCCACATGTGTTGTGTTGATCACCAGTTCTAATAAATAACACAATAGTTTTGCCCATTTATTTTGTTCAATTTGTGTGGCCACATTGTTCAGAAATTCTTATCTAACACAGAAACCACTGTAAAACCAAACAGACCCTCTCTAGCTTTAATATGTTCCACAGCACTTGAATTGGAACGCAGGAACATGATTAGCAGCCAAAAGAACATGGTATACTTCCGAAATCAAAACACCCACGAAGCATGGCACGTTTGGAGATCTCAACAATGCAAAGATAATACAAAATGAAACGACCGTCACTACATGGGAAGAGTTCTCTCAAATTCCTGGAAAAAAAACACGCATTACCCAAATAAGTCTACAGTATCTGAAGCCAGTGGAACTTGTCGCAAGGAAACATCAGGTGCATCTGTCCATTCCTTTCAGACTTCTGTTGTAGGGTAAAGTCCACAGCCAACGTGGATAGCATCCCTATGCTCCGCCTCGATAGTGTAGAGCTGCTTCGACACGAGGGAAAGAGAACTACGATCAGTTGCACTGGTGACCCTCTTGACGATCTCTGCAAGCAGTGGCTCCGGGAGACCATCCGTCGAGGTTCTGAGGTGCACAACTTGGGCAATCTACAAATACACCAATTAGAACTACAATCCCACAAGATAATTTAACATTCACTGCTTAAATAAACTCCTCATATCTGGAAGTTCCTAACTAATCAGATAAAGATACAGTTTCTAGACACTCCAGAACAGGCTTTACTGATTAGAGCAAGCTATCCTCTAGCCTTTTAGAGAGATTCCATTATCAGACACAATGGGCTAATCGATAGTTTTCCGAACCATGGAGCCGTGACTTGCAAGCAATTTCAGGTAGGTACAGGAACTTCCTAGCTTGTGCACCGTTCAGTGTTCAATGCACAGTCACAGAGTCTCTGCCAAATTACAAATGCAAGGGCAGTATACTAAAAGAAAAAGTTCATAGACAGACAGGCACACCAAAGGGGGTCCGAGGGAGGCAGGCGGTGGGGACTACCAGGACGGCCTCCATCTTGGCCTCGAGGAAGATGGAGAGCAGGTGGCGCGTCGCACGTCGATGCAGCCCGCGACAAGGGGTCCGAGCGGATGCAGGGGCTGGGGACGACCGGGACGGCCTCCATCTTTGGCTCGAGGAAGAAGGCGACTAGGGGCGCCGCGTCGCCCGATGGCGCGCCCGCGACCAGCTGCTGCCGGGGAGGTGGAGAGTCTGGCGACGGCGCCCGCGGCCGGCTGTTGCCTGCTGGCGGCCACTTCACCTTGACCGCCGCGTCGGTCAAGACTGCCCACGCAGACGACGGGACCTCGGTCGGGCCGACCCGGAACCTTCGCCACCGCGGCGCTGGCTGAACCTTCGCCGCCGCGTCGCCGACTACCTCCACCTCCTCTGCCTAGGATCAATTTTTTTTTTTGTTGAAAAAAGATCCGATCCACATATATTAGGTAGCTCGAGCATATTACAAACAGGTCCACAGAAGAAAAGAAATTACAAAAGGACCCAGGAATATGCAGGAAACACCCCTAGCCACCGAGCAAGAACACGATCGGACCCGCGCGCCGTGCGCCGGAGCACCTAGCCGTCGCCGGAGCCGCCGTACCACCAGCCGCCGAGGAGAGAGCGCCTCCACACATTGTAGAAGACCGCGGAGTCGTCCGCCGCGCCGCGACGGAAACCTGAGCCGATGAACGCGCACGGCCAGAGCGCCAACCTCTCCGCACCACCCTTCTTCCCGCCGACTCGACGCCGACCAAGTCCACCACCAGCAGCACCCCGCAACTTCCCGGCGCCCGCTCCCCTCGCCACCTCGGCCGGCCAGAGCAGGAAACGCCGAAGAAGACCACCACCGCGACCACCACCAAAACGGAGCGCCCACACCCAGCAGCTTCCCCCCTCGCCACCACAGCCGGCCGGAGAAACAGAGGTGGAAGAGCGCAACCAACAAGCCTTCACTACCTCCCCGGCGACGAGGCCGGAACGGGGCAAGGAGGGGAAGGACGAAGCCCAAAGCGCAGACGCCATCGCCGCCGTCTTCGATGGCACTGCAGGGCAACACACACCTAGACTACCTCTGTACACGCACAGCAAGATGCCGGAGCTCCCCCCCACCTCACGGTGCCGAAACGGCAGCCGGAGGCAGAGGGGAGCGGCGGGATCGCCGGCGAGCGCAGGAAACTTCGAGTCGCCTCTCGAGTCGCCTCACAGCACTGTAGCGAGGCGGAGAGGATAACGCTTGCCTAGGATCAATTTGTGTGCGTGTCGGATCGATTTGTGTGCGTGTGTGTATCAACCACCGCGGCGCCGGCGCCGGCGCCTTCGCCGCCGTGTCGCCGGCTACCTCCAAATGCTCTGTCTCGGGTGAGACTTGAGAGAGTGAGAAGAGCGGGGCCTGATCTGTGATGGGGATAATGACAATGGGGTCATTGACAGAAGTTACCTAAATTACTCATCATTATATAAAAGCTGGCCGAAATCGTGGCCGAAATTGTTTTCCAACACTTTTGAAACATGTGAGATATAGGTCCAAAACAATTCAAACAAAATTCCAAAATATTTGCAAAAAAACAAAGTACTCGTTCTAAATACTTTGTGGCCTTTTTCAAGTTATTTTAAATCTTGCAAAGTTCAAATCATACATAAATCTTCATTTGACACCTTCGCGTCATTCAGAAAAATATAAATTTCAAAGCTCCCTTTCAAAATACTCAATTCATACCAATTTCTAACAAATTATAAAAAAACAAAATACTCATTACAAATACTTTGGAACCTTTTCCAAATTATTTCAAACCTTCAAAATTCCAAATAATACAGACCATCTTATGTAAACAAACTCAAAGAAATGACAAATGTTAAAAAAAATATCTTTATATCTATCCATCACAAAAATATCAACAACATTCCAGAACGATCAAAAAAATAGCAGCCAACTTTTTGTAGCAGAATGCAAACATATTTGAACATTTCAAATTTGTAAACGTTCAAAGACAAACTAGATACATTTCCTCTAATTATGTGAAGTTAAAATTAATATATACTCACACAATGCATTTCCTCTACTTATGTAGTTCAATTAAATACTTATTGCAACATAAATACATATTCCACCAAATCAATTAGCTAAATATTAGGAACTACCCTAAAATACATCAAGATGCCCATAAAAAAGTGCTTACTACTCTAGAATATATTGACATGCTCAAAATAACAAATGCTAAAAATGTATGGAGAAAACAAACATATTTTAATATTTTCAACTGGCGAATATTCAGATAAAATCTAATTGCACTTCCTCTAATTACATGGAGTTAAACATATTAAATGCTCACACAATGCACTTCCTCTAATTGTGACCTCAAATTGAACATTTCAATTTGGTAAACATTTGCAAGTAATATGCACTCCCTCTAATTATATGTACTTCAATTTTAAAAACTTCTCTAATTATGAAATTCAATTGAATAAATGTGCATTCCCACAAATGGACTTCAATTAACTATTGATAAAAAAATAGAAACATTTTCCAAACATTTCTATTTCAAATGCACCAACATGCTCACAAAAAATAAATGTGAACTATTTAAGTCAACATACAAACATATTCAGACATTTTAAATTGCTTAATATTTGGAAAACATCCAAATGCACTTCCTCAAATTACTTAGGTTTTTTTGCACATTTCAATTTGCTTAAGAATTTGACGCACTCTAAAATATATCAATATGCTCACAAAATTAAATGCCAACTATTTTTGCCAAAATACAAACAAATTTCAATATGTCAAATTGCTTAATATTTGAAAAAACATCCAAATGCACTTCTTCAAATTACATGGAGTTCAATTTAATAAATGCTCATACCATGCATTCTCTAACTACGGAGATAAAATGAAAATTTATGGCAAAATACAAAAAAATTCAAACAATTTAAATCGCTGCGTATTTGGAGATACTCTACATATCAAATTTCAACAGATTTCGTCATTTCGAACTACAACAAAATACATTACTCATTATATAAAAGCTGGCCGAAATCGCGCCCTATCCGCGCTCGAGTCACCGTAGAACACTCTAACTATGGAGTCATTTTAATAATTTATGAAAAAATACAAACTAACAGATGCCTACAAAATTCAGCAAGGGCGCGCCCTGCCGACGCGACAAAATTCTACACTACATGAACAAAACAATTTAATTTGGCCAAAATTTAAAAATACGAAAAGAAAAACACTTGCTCCAATTATATGGACAAATAGATGGAGTTGAATTTCACAAAACAAACTCCCTAGTTATGAAATTCAGTTCAACAAATGATCTTTGGCACTCATTATGGACTTAAATTACAAATTGATAAACAAACATAAACATTTGTAAACCTTCCAACTTGCTTAAAGATTGGACATACTCTAAAATATACCAGAATTTTTTTTTATTTTCAGAAACAATTTAAGAAACTGTTAAACTTCCGACATGTGGGCCTACCCTATTTAAGCAGATTAGAAACAAAAATTGTAGAGGTAAACTTCTTCTTCCAAATATCAAAACATTTAAATATAAACAACTTTTGAACATGCACATTTCCAAAATTAAAGTTTTTTCCCCAAGTATTCACAAATATGACAAATATATGAACACTAACATAAAGAAAAAAAAAACCACAGACTATTTTGCATTTAATCAAATTTCAAGTTTAAATTTTTTAAAGTTTCCAATGCCTTTCGGATCTGAGCATTCAAAAACCACAAAAAAAATTATTACATACGAACAGCTTTTACCAATTCTTTAATTGAAACAATTTGTAAATGTAATAAACGTGTACTATTTATACCGTATGACCAAATTTCAAAATTGAAACCTTCAAATTTCAATGTCTTCTAAATCTGAGCATTTGAAAAACAAAAAAAAAACATACGAATAGCTTCCCACTTTCACCAATTTTAGAAATTCAAACAAACTATAGAACAATATCTCCAAATATATCCATTGGAAAAAAATATGAGTAAGATATCAAAACAAACAGAATAATACATACAAACTACTTACGCTAAAAAAACAAAAGATTGGAATATTCAAATTTTGCCACCATTTGGAGGTAATTCATATGCATTTTCCTCTAATTTCAATTAAATATTGACAACGAAATACAAACATGTTCGAACATTTCGAACTACTAAATATTTGAATACTCCAAAAAATATATCAAAAAATGCTCAAAAATATTACTACCTATTCATAACAAAATAAAAAACATGTTTGCAAATTGCGATTTGGCCAACATTTGAGCGAATATTCCGATGTTCCATAAAATATAACGAAAAATGCTCACAAAAAAAAACCCCAACATACTCATAGCAAATTACAAATATATTTGCACATTTCAATTTGGTCAATCTTTCTACGCCATACATAGACACTCTCCTCAAATGTGGAATCAAATTCAAATGGATTTTCCTAATTTCAACTAAATATTGACGTCGAAATACAAACATGTTTGGAGATTTCAAACCACTAAAGATTTGAATATTCTACAAAATATTTAAAAAACGCTCACACACAAAATGCTACCTATTCATAACAAAATAAAAACATGTTTTAACATCCCAATTTGGCCAACATTTGGATGAACAAAAAATATATATATTGCACAAAAAAAAAACACCAAGAGCGTGGCGTCACGCCACGCAAAATTCAACTAGTACCCTTTTACTTTTCATTAAAAATAAAAAATATTTGGTAGTTTCAGGTAGTTTCGGGTTCTTTTAATTTAGTAGTTTCAGGTAGCTCTTATTTTATCACCGTTCGATTAGAACGGATGGACGGTTGTTAAAATTACCAAGTACCCTAAAACTTGTATTTACGTATACTTCAGGGCATAACTTTTGTTCACTTACAACATCAGTCTAGCCAGATAAGGGATCAATTACCGCAAAAAAAAAAGGTAAGGGATCAATTTTATTCAACCAGTTTAGTGCTAAAAGGACGCATGAATCACAAAGTGAGGAAAATATAGATGAAACAGACAGCCAGCTATAACAAATGAAACAAAAATTATGATTCTACAAATTGTGTTTAATGCAACGAAAACCCAGGATAATTTCCTCTTGATGCAAGATTTGCACAACAAGAAGATGAGAGGTACAAAGGAAATACATGCATGTTGTTCGTTCGTTCGTGTTGTGGGTATCGGATGGTTGCTATATTAATATAGCGGGGATACGGCCTATTTCATCAACAAAGGAAATACATATGCATGTCTTCCAAATTGCAGGATCAGCAAATTGAACCTATGAATTATTAAGGAGGATTGCAATATTAGATTTAAAGAAACAAATGCAAAAACATTGTGATATCTGAAAGTGGAAAAATAGATCCAAGAACAGGGGATTTCTTTCTTCAATTCATATGTTTTCAGGTGTGACATCTCTCTATAATTGTATGCATCTTGATCCCTGTACAATAAGGCTTATGCCCTCTTTATTGTGTAACAATAGTATCCACAAAAATTCTTGTTTCAACTAAAATCAACAGTACCATGAGGGTCGCTCCTCTTCTCTGCATCCTGGTGGCCTGGCACTGAAGAGCGTCTAACTCACCTGCTGATTAGTTTCCCCAGATCCTGCTCTTCTTGATGTGCAGACGGTAGCTGGAGTAGATGTCGCCCGTGCAACCACATTGGAACATGTGTTCCTTGCTTTTGTTTCCCATCCAATGCACATTCAGGTTTCATCCCTACATATGAACAGAAAGTCTACCCTTCAGTATGCTACTGCTATTTTTTTTCCATTCCACGTAAGCCATAAATCGACTTGTTTATTTAGATGTAATACAAGCCATTACTAAAATAGATTCATATTTTATAAACTTACAGGAAGTCAACAAGATTGATGTGATTATGGTTAAATTTGGTGGACGCCATCAATGGACTGATTAAAGTAAATAGGGCAAACATGTACTGGGATTGAGGAAGATACATATGAATTGAGCCAACGCCATCCAAGGGATCTCTCCCATATGGGCGGTACAACAGCCTCGGCGATGGTGATGTTCTCCACCACACTGCCTTTAGTCCTTGACGCGTCATGAATGCTGTTGGCAATGGCGCCCTCCGGCCGTCCGGCGGATTAATTAGTCTGGTTTGTTCTGAACATACAAGGAAAATGGAAACCCCTGTCCGACATGGATGCCTCCAGCGTTAGGGTGTGGTAGAATCCCTTGAAGCAGAACACGGTGACGAACTGACTATGCAGGCGAACACGTTCCGGTCGCCGAACAGCTTGAATTCTCGCGTTCTGAACGATGCACATGTCTTCCAGGAGATAGAACAGGATGTATGTCGAAGAAGCCAGCAGTGGCGGCCTCCATCACGGGCAGGTCGATGAAGACCCACCCCGATACGCTGGCGTCATCGTCGTCAGCCGCCACGCCGCATCGGTAGGCCTCTTCCTCCTCCGGCGACCGGGCAGGACCACGGCGCGCTTGTGATTACCGGGTGAAGGGAGGAGAATAGCGACGTCAGCGAACGGCGGGGACGCCGGTGTGCGGGCGCAGGAAAGGGGAGGCACAGGTGGAGAGAGCGACGTCGTTGCGGCGGATGGAGTGGGGCGGGGGTCAGTGTGCGGCCACGCCAAGTAACAAGAAAAGTAGACTCGATTGGCTAATTCCTAACAACCAGCTATTTCCAGGCAATTAGGCTAACTGAAAGGGTTAAGTGAAAGGATAAACGAATAGGCACACGGACTGCGGTGGCATTTTTGTCGTGAATAGTTAAAAGTGTGACACCATGGGGAGGTGTGACACCACCAACTCACCTTTAATAGTAAAGATACCAATTTGATGTCATATATTGCTACTCTTTACTATAATTTTTTTTTAAAATTTTTGACTTGAGACAAAATCTAAAAGTACACTTATTCACAGACGGAGGGAATATATGCCACTTTTCGGTGCAAAAAGAAACCGTATTCCGAGCTACATAAAAATAACAAAATTATGGGCACAGAAAAAAGATAATAGTATGTTGTATTTGTCAGAAATTTCTCTTTTTTGTTTTGCCCAAAATACAAGAATTGTTTTAAAGAAACTTCTGGCATACGTACATTTCCAGTATATGTATTTGTATACCAACTTTCAGATTGGTTTTTGGACTTACAAGTATGGTTTTCAACTTTTTCAAAAATTAGGCCACAGTGTGCTCGGGAGCCACAACCAATTTCCGAGATTTCTTGTTCAATATAATTTATTTATTCATGTACGCATTGGTTTCGTACATGGTCCTTACGACAACGACTAAAGCACGAGATACTTTTTATGGTGACGTGCACCAAAATAAAGCTGGTGGCCAATGTGGTGTTCCAATTTATCCTCGGATTGTCTCTGTACTTGTCTTCTTTTTATCAATTATGTCGTGCTTCAAACTTTTTTTAATAATTTGGAGTGTGATCTTGTTATATGGTGTGAAGTCTTTCAATTATATCACTTTGATGCGACGTTGAATGAACTGAACCCACTCGAAATCTGAAAACTGTAGACGCATTCATGGCCATAAGAATTCCATAGTACACGAGTACAATCCACCATGCTATGTGGTGCACGTCTAAATTAACCAATCACGTATAGGTTCATGGTGTACAAAAACAAAAAAGAACCAACCTCGAAAGTCGAAACCATCGAACTGGTGCTTTTCGCTTCCGGGGGCCGTTCGTTTATTGCCACCACGCGCTCAGAACTCGCCGTTATAGAATGAGTCGATCACAATCCAGAGGAGAAGGGATGGAGGTGCCGGCTAGCCAGACGTCGCCGCCGATGAACGATCCCACCGTGAAGGTGCTGGCCTCCGAAGCGTTGTTGATCACGCGGTAACCCTTCCAGGTCACCCGCTTGGACGTGCCGGCTCCGGCGCCCGTGTTCTGGTACTCGCCGTAGTAGAGCGTGTCAAGCGCGAAGGTGCCGTCCCACTCGAGCCACCCGCGGGGTCGACGACGCTGTCCAGCTGTGACTGTAGGTACACCGTGCGCGAGTACTGCTTCCATGGCCTTCCCAGGTATGTCCGGAAGCTGGACTGCACGGCGGCGAGGTCCGACGCGGCGGCCACCTTGCACTTCTGGATGGAGATGCCCGTGTTCTGGTTCGGATCCGTCCGGCCCTGCGCCGTGTAAATGTTCTTCTGACTCGCTAGGGGCCGCCGCGCGTAGAGGTTGCAGCTCTGGAGCACCACGGCGGCGTTGCCGAACACGAAGTCGACGGTGCCGTAGACGTCGCACTCGCGGAAGAACTGCCGGAGGGAGTGCACGTACAGGGTGTCCTGGTAGCCCACGAAGCTGCAGCGGTAGAAAGCCGACAGGTCGGCGCCGACGCGGAGCGCCACCGCCTGGTGCTTCGATGGGCCGGCAGAGTTCTCGATGGTTAGATCGCGGGCCAGGAAGTTGTTGCCCACCACCGCTGCAGCATTACCATGTACAAATATTTGTTAGACATGTGCATGTAGTTAAATAAAACAGTAGTTCCTCTATTTAAATGTAATTGAAGTTTTAACTTTTTCCTTGTTAAAGTTCATTAAGTTTACTCAACACTGTAGAAAGAATGCTTATATCTACCAGCAAATAGATATTACAAAATATATTTTATGATGAATATAATAAAACAAATTTTGTGTTGTTGATGTCATTTTTCCCGGTTTTGGTAAATCTCCGTATGCCGAGAAAAGTGTAACAACAATTTAGAGAAAACTGTAATCTCAATTTAGAGAAAAGTGTATATGGCATCTGGATGCACTTTTCTTAGCAGAAAAGCGCAACTTGTTCAGTTGCATTATTTTGAGAGAAAAGTGTAGTTGAAACGAGTTACCCTTTTGTTTAAACTGTAGTTGCACGTTTATCGATTGACTGAGACTTAACAGCCGATAGACTTGTAGACTTAGACTAGCCATAGTGGGGAGTAACTTCAAGTAGTAACATACACATATTACTAGACTATGTTACTACCCTCATAGTGCAAAGTAACATAGAGGTGGTGTTATAGATTGTCTCATTTATTACTCTATAGACTCATTTTCTCTTGAAAAGTGTGATGTTACTAGTGTTATAAGTAACTAGCTAAGTTACTCTATTTGTATCTCTCCTCATTAGTTACATGTCACGTAGGATTTTTTACTTAGGTGGCATCTATGTTACTAGTGAAGTTACTCCCACTATGGTAGTCTTAGGCTGACACTTCTTTATAGACCTGGTCAAACCTTATTAAGTTCGACTAAATTAAGACAACACTATAGCTTCAACTAGTTTGGAAACAGAGTAAGTACCGATGTAAGGGTAACACCCAAGAGCATACAAAATATTTACCTTGCTAGCTTGTTGACAAAGCATGCATAATGTCTAATGCTAATAGCTTTTTTTTTCTTCCTTCTAGTTGCATGATTTTTTATAGGACAATCTCGGTTACCTAAAATTTTACACTAGATGTTGTGTTAGTTAGTGTTACCAACAAAATAATGGAGCGGGCATGGAACGGGATGGGAAAATGGCAGTTGGCTGCTGCACAAGTGACAAGGATTTTAAGGCAGGTCGTGAATAGGCCTAGGCCATCGATCTCTTTATGCTCCTCGATCATCTTTCTTGACGCCAGAACGAGAGAAGAGGATGAACAGTGCAGCCCGTGACCACGCGCGAGGCCAAGGGCGGCCACTGCACAATGAGTGTCCTACATACCTTGTTGTTTGACGACAATGACAATTGACACTGACTTCCGTGCGCCTCGCCCTGTGCAGATCAGAACAAACTATTCCAGATTGAACAGCAGATTGACTGTATCATAAATTCCTAATTGTAATTAGGACAACGTCCAAACTACTACTGGTCGCAGGTTAATTTAGATTCGGAATTACCACGTACTTAGAGGAGTAGTACTCCGCTGTCTGTGTGGACGTAAACCTGGCCAAAATTTGGACGAGGAATGTGTCGAGTCGGACGCGCGGCGGACTGAAAACGGACCCGCGCCATTTTTACGTCGGGGCGTTGGACGTGTGCGGATTGGATGTGTCGCATCGCACCGTTAGGAGTAGTACTACTCCCTCCGGTTTTTAATATAAGATGATTTAGCATTTGTCCAAATGTACATGTACATAATTATACATATTATCTCATTTTAGTATGTATCTAGACAAATGTGTCGAAGGAAGCAGATGACAACAGATCACGGGCGGCGTCGAACTTCTGACTAGATGCAGTAGTGTACAGCCATGCGCGACAAACACCGGACATGACAGCCGCTTGACACGTGAGGATTCCTGAATTTATGGTGGCTTCTAGCGTTCTAAGTAGGTACCCAGCCAGCCAGTAGAGGTTGGACAGCAAGATCTTGCTATCGGCCAAGACCATCATTGGAGCCGCCCGATCTGGAACTGGAACGGGTCACACGGCGCTGCAAACGGTGAACCTGACCACCCTAGTTCAATACTACGTTTCCAGTTGGGTCGGGAAACGCCATTGCCGACACACGCAATACGTCCACGTGCATGAAGCCATGCATGCATCCAGCTGCGGTTCGATGATTGCTCGATACCCTTCGATCCCAGCTAGCCAATGCAACAGCAGCTTGGTCACTTGGTGAGTTTCCGTCAACTCGTGATACTCGCAGCAGGACCATGTGCAGCGCTAAATTCGCGCAGTAGAGCGCGTATTTAGCTGTTGGATTGACCTGCCATGGATATGCATGGATGGATCAAACCGACAGTGTCTGCTAGTTAGAGGCTGGAGCTACCTAGCTGGGCTACATAATGGCGAAGACCTGCCCAGCCACTGTATCCCGGCGGAACACGAGAGATGTCGCATGCACACATATATATATATCATGTCCTCTTTATCAGAGCTCGATCTGCCAATGCATTTAACTCGCTTTACCGAATCTACCTACTCGCTAAACACTCAAGGGCTTGTTTGGATTGAAGAAATTTCGTAGAAACTTTAGAGGATTCAAATTAATAGCAATTTTTTCTATGGAATGAATTATTGAATTTGAATCACATGATTGACACCATCAAATTCCTAAGGATCTATTTCTATGCTCCCATTCCATAGGAATCTCAACATGACCTCAAACCTCGTTTTATTTTTCTTTTGTGAAGTTCAATGCATTCTCACTTTATCTCTCTCAACTCTCTCTCTCCTCAATCCTGCATAATTCCTGCGTTTGTTTTGTGTGCACGTTCAAATACATCTCTTACAAAATTCCTGTGTTTTGAAACCCCGTAAGAATTAAAGTGTATAACATCTAATCCCGTGTTTTTACTATTCTTACGTTTTGAAAACCCTACCATCCAAAGACGCCCCAACTCACTTCACGATCGATTTGACAGAATTAATGAAGCAAGCAATATTTAGCGTAGTATGAAAAGTTGAAACCCGGTGCAGGGCAATGGCTGACTTAATTATTACCGACTGTGGCGGAGTTGAAGGTGGTGGAGCCGTCGACGACGTTGCGGCTGGCCTTGATGACCGTCTTGCCGATGCCGTCGCCGACGAACATGAGGTTCGTCTGGTTCTTCGCCACCTCCACGTTCTCCATGTACGCGCCGGCCTTGATGTAGATCACGTACCTGCTCTTCGACTTGACCGGCGCCGCGGCGACCGCTGCCGACACCGTCGTGTACGCCCCGCTCCCGTCCTTGGCCACCACCGCGTTCGGCGTTATCCCCAACGCTGGCGCCTGCAGCAGCCGCCGGTCCCCGGGCTTCACCCACCGCGGGAACCCCTTCGCCATCTGCCCGTACCCCGTGAACGGCTGCCGCGACGTGGACCGCAAAGGCGAGGGCAGTTTCGTGGCCATGGCGAGCGCGTTGCTGACCATTCGGGCGATGTGGCGGATGCCGGGCTCCACGTAGCGCCGCACCTCGCCGCCCTTCTGGTACGTGAAGCCCTCGAGGCAGGTATCCTGGTTGGTGATGGCGGCGGAGAGGACCGTCATCACGTGGTCCATGGTCGGGCGCCTCGCGCCGGAGGGATGCTGCTCCAGGTCGGAGACGGTGGCCCGGAGGTCGTCCATGGTGGTGTCGAGCAGCTCAATGCAGTCCGACACGGCCAGGCGGTCGCGCGCCGTGAGGGACCTCTCCCGGAGGTACGAGGAGCAGTTGGCGGACATGGTCGCGACCTCGGCCTCCGTGCGGTTGCAGGTGGCGCAGATGACGTCCGGGAGGGTCTTCTTGTGGAGGTCCCGAATGGAAGTGAGCGTGGACAGGCAGAGCTCCGGGTACAGCGTGCCTCCGCAGTGCGCCGCCGCGGCGGCCTTAGCAGAGGGATAGAAGGAGACATCGGACGATGCCGCTGCGGCGGCGGCGAGTGTGAGGGCGAGGAGGACAAAGAGATGCATTCGTTTCTCGTATAAGGCTGGCATTGTGATGTGTGTGTCCTATGCGAGCTCGACTACAAATTACAAAGTATGGAGAATGTTAGACTCGACTCTCGAGTGGTGGACTGGCTATTGCTATGTACTTATATGGAAATGCAAAACAGGCGAGAATCTTTTCTATTTGGAGGTAGGATGCATGTTGGGTTGGATGTTTGCATAGTTTTCAATATCCAGCTATATAGCCCGCATTTAGCTCACGTATAGTTATTTTAGCAGGCTGAATGAATCTATATACAGTTTTACGCTATATGCTTATTTAGCCCCGCTATATCTGTTTTGAAAGGTTGCTGCTATTTGCGAAAGCCTGCTATTTAAAACCGGATTGCGTTACACTCGCCGAAGTCTGCTCGGTTTACTACTCCCTCCGTTCCGAATTAATTAACGCAGATTTAGTACACATTGTACATGTCGGCAACTACTGTTTTCCGATTTTTTTTTTCCGTCGGAACTTGTCAAAGGGTTTGCCCGTGTACCAGATAGGCCTGCTCGGTACAAAAAGGGAGCGAGCGGACGAAGACGGAGATCCACGTGACCCTCAACTTTGCCGAGTGCCAGGCCGTATACTCGACAAACGAGTGACATCAGGGACTACCACGTGTCGCCCTGTTTGTCGAGTGTCTTCCCCGGGATACTCGACATCTAGTTTTCCAAGTGACACGGCACTGTCTCGGCAGATAGGTTGCACCAAGTGCATCCAAGTGTCACGTGTTTTGTCGAGCATCGCAAGAGTGACTGAGACAATTTTGGATCCAGCCGATGGATGTCTCTGTAAGAATAGAGGATAATTTGTTTGAGACGGTATATGGGACAATAGGATTAAAGATTGAAAAGTTGCATACAGATTAATTGGAATCTAGGAAGAGGAGGAATACAACTTGCGGAAGTATGCCGCCCATAGCATCAAGCATCCACAAATCCAACTTGAGAAGGTTTAGTTTACATGTTCTTGAAGAATAGAGTTATTATGGGCGCGAAGCGGGAATCTTATAAAGCGAACCTTGTCGGTTGCCGTCTCCAGCGCGCTGAGTCATCATCTTCTGCATTCGAACATAATTTTTCTTGGTCTCCACCCGATTTTTCATTTCTTCATCTAGGCCAGACTATGTTATGTCATCATCGTTGCAATGCATATTTTATAGGCTAACGTCAATCATTATGCGTTCCGATTAGTGAGAATAAAAAAAAGGTTATTTACACAGTTTGATTTTAGGAGAAAATCTCCCAATTACAATGAGCTTCCCTAAAACCTGTCATCATCGTTGCCATGCATATTGAATTGATGCATTAGGCAATTGTTTCAAAAATCCGAACTTATGGTAAGGGTTAGGAAATATATTATATTCTTGACACCCCCTCACGTCTAGGCCAGTGTGGTTTTTCTTCACGGGCCTAGGACGTGGATTTAGATTGTCCACAACTATTTATTTAATACTGTGTTGGTCAGGATATAACCTTAAAACCCGCGCCCTGACTCACCGTATTAAATTGACGCACTAGCCAATTATCACAAAAGTCTGACCTGATTAAAAATTTATGCTATATATTATATTCTTGAAACATGTTATCAAGCGGAATGGTGTTACCGACATTGTACGTTTTGCTCTTTTCATGCTAATATTACCTTGATGATATCTTTGCTGCAACGTGCATATATCCTGCAGCGCTCCATTGGTTGGTTGGTGCATGCATGCATGCAAGTAGGAGGGTTGCAGGTCCGGATGGCACCCGCCGGGTTCGGGGCCGGGTTTGGCACCCCCATACCCGCACCCGGCCCCTCCACCCGCACCGGCCGCCACCCGCCCCATACCCGCCAGCGGGTCAAGATCTCTACCATACCCGCGAACCCGCCGGGTTCGGGTGACCCGACGGGTACCCGCGAGAGAGGAGGGCATGGGCGGTGAGCGGCCGTCGTTGGCGGCAGTCAGCGTCGAGGCGGCCTACAGGCGTCGAGGCGGTCGAGGATGAGGCAGGCCATGGCACCGTAGAGGCGGCGGCGACGCGGGGTGAGAGGCGGCGGCGGCGCGGGGTGAGAGGCGGCGGTGACGGGGGACTTGGCGGCGGCGCTCCGCTGCAGAGAGAAGACGGGAGGTGGAGAGGAGCTTGGGGTCCCAGACGCGGCGGCGGCGGCGCATGAGAGAGGGTGCGCGGCGACGGCGGCGTAGGAGAGAGAGTGCGCGGCGGCGGCACAGAGAGAGGATGCGGCGGCGGCGCCCCGATGGGATCGTGCTTTTTCTGGAGATGAAGATGGGAGAGAGAGCAGAGCGTGGCGTGGGTGCGTGGTGTGTGCGTGCGTGGTGTGCGTGGGTGCGTGGTTTGTGCTGTGGGCCTGTGGCCTGTGTGCGTGTGTGGTGTGCTGTGGTGTGGTCTGTGGTGTGTGAGTGTGTGTTGCGTGCGTGAGGAGTGAATTAGGTGAGGGTGAGGGCAATGACATGTGGGGTCAGTCGGGTATGCGGGTACAGGGGTATGGGTTTGGCACCCCCATACCCGCCCCCGCTATACCCGATGGGTATGAAATTTCATCGCTAACTATACCCGTGGGTTTTTTTCTATACCATACCCGCCCCATTTAAGGCGGGTACCCGTCGGGTATCGGGTTTGCGGGTACCCATTGCCATCCGGAGTTGCAGGTGTGGTAGGTGCAGACACAGTATTGCTTTCGATTTTTTCTTCCTTTTTCTTTTCTTTTTCGATGAGCGATTATTATTACTGTTGGTCAACGCCTCGCTCTGCTCCTGGGGAGTTTTTTTTTTTTTTTTTTGAGATTTCAGCGGGGAGGTCCTGATGAATGGGGACTCGATTCCTAGCATCCTCAGGCGAGTCCAGGACTCGGCCGGCCCAACTACTATTCTCTCAGCGTTAAGGACCTGACGAGCTACCAAAATTTAGGGTCCTGTGTGGTGGCACGGATCGCATTCTCGTGGGCCTTGCCCTGTCTTTCAACAATATCGCTTTCAGGCGACGTTTTGAGTCGATTTTTTTCTTTGACAGGGTTTTGAGTCGATAGTTGCTTGTACTGATAAAGAGATAATGATGCTCTACATGCTGAAGCTATGGTTCTGTCCAATGCGGTACAGGTTGCAGAGCAGCTAGGAGTTGGAAGGGTGGTTTTTCAGACAGATTGCATCAATCTCCAGCAAAGCAATGGCGACCTCAAACTATGATCTCAGCGCCCCTTGGTACTTTGCTGAGTGACTTGATTTAGAGTCCGTATAAATTTTATTGACGCTACAGTGTATATGCTCCTCGTAATTGTAATAATCCGGCACATAGTTAGCGGTTTTGGGTGGTGTAGCTCATGGAGACCATAGGTTGTTGATGTCGAGCTACCCTAATTTTGTAACCCGTTTGGTGACCGGCGATTTAGCCGCATGACGCCCTCACAAACTTCAAGTAGATTTCTGGGTCGAAAACTTTTCTGTCGAGCACATCTCGAAGTTCATCCACCTATGGGGCCTTATTCAGAACGTTGCTCTCACTATCGGAATGGACGACACCATCAATTGGACTCTTTCGAGCAATGGGATATACACGGCCAGCTCGGCGTATAAGGCTCAATTCATAGGCACCTCATCCTGCCCCTTCATGAGTGTTGTTTGGGAGACTTGGGCCCCTCCAAGGTGCAATTTTTTCGCTTGGCTTGTTGTCCAAAATAGGTTTTGGGCCTCTGATTGCCTGGGCTTGAGGGGATGGCCTCACCAACCTACTTGCCAGCTCTTCAGATGTTAACCTGACACAGCAAACACGTCTTCTTTGGGTGACGTTATTCCAGAAGGATTTGGGCTGATGCTGTTGTTTGGCTTAAATGGCCCACGCTCATCATGCAAAGCCTTATTTCGACCAAGCCAATGGTGTTCGACTATTGAAAGGCTCTAGCCATCGGCCTCCCCATCCAATAAGGGACTAAAAACTGCGATCATCCTGGTCACTTGGGAGATTTGGAATGAAAGAAAAGCGAGCGTCTTCAACAACAAATTCTCGATGCCACCGACGCTCAAAACGAAGAGAAACATTGGGTTTTAGCTGGCGCGAAAAAGTTAGCAGAAATCATCGGCTAATTCCTTGATTAGTCTTTCCTTTTTCTTTTGGCCACGACCAGATTGTCTTTATTCCTACCATATCAATATAAAAGGCAAATCTTTTGCCTTATTTAAAAAAAAGGAAAGGTTGAAACATTTGCGCCCGTTCTGAACAGTAAATTAATCAGAAATATTTAAATTAATTTCATTTTTTTTTACAATGTTGGTGTGTTTTACATGCATGTCTGTAAAGTTTTATGAAGAAAGAACATATGTGGTGCTACGAGGGAAAAACATTTCCTTTTGATAAATGCAATTTCCAGAGTATGAGAATTGTTTTTATAGCCCGGGAAGATGCACCCCGCTCACCTAGGAATTATTGCAACCAAATGTGGTGTGTGAGGTGAGAATATGAACAAAATCGGAACTTAATGCCGTACTAGCTGTATAGTTATGAACCATGTGCTACGGAGAATAGATTTATTGAGCCCGCGTTGATCCGTCAACTCAGCAACGTAAGGGAATTACGAAGATCCCATGCAACATGGCACCGCGGATCCCGGCCAGCTCCAAATAGAAGGAAAAAAAACAGCCTCTAAATAGAAAAGATTCTTGCCTTCCACATATATATCCACCACTCCACTGCTCCAGTCTCATATACTAGCTCTCCATACTTGGTATAGTCCGGTAGTCGTGCTCACCACATCACAATGCCAGCCTTATACGGGAAACGAAGGCACCTCTTTGTCCTCCTCGCCCTCACACTCGCCGCCGCCGCAGCGGCATCGTCCGATGTCTCCTTCTATCCATCTGCCGAGGCCGCCGCGGCGGCGCACTGCGGCGGCACGCTGTACCCGGATCTCTGCCTGTCCACGCTCGCAACCGTTCCGGACCTCCACAAGAAGACCCTCCCGGAAGTCATCTGCGCCACCTGCAACCGCACGGAGACCGAGGTCGCCACAATGTCTGCCAGCTGCTCCGCCTACCTCCGGACGAGGTCCCTCCCCGCGCGCGACCACCTCGCCGTGTCGGACTGCATGGAGCTTCTCGACACCACCATGGACCACCTCCGGGCCACCATCTCCGACCTGAAGCAGAAGCAGCCCTCCGCCGCCACCACGGACCACGTCATGACGGTCCTCTCCGCCGCCATCACCAGCCAGCAGACCTGCCTCGAGGGCTTCTCGTTCCAGAAGGGCGACGACGTGCGCCGCTACATGGAGCCCGGCATCCGCCACATCGCCCGGATGGCCAGCAACTCGCTCGCCATGGCCACGAGGCTGCCCTCGAGGCCACGAACCTCGCCTTCGCCGTCCACGTCGACGGTGATGGACATGGAGGCCATCGTGCAGAGGGAGCGGCAGCCGTTCACGGGGTACGGGCAGATGGTGAAGGGATTCCCGCGGTGGGTGACGTCCGGGGACCGGCGGCTTCTGCAGGCGGCAGCTTCGGGCATAACGGCGAACGCGGTGGTAGCCAAGGACGGGAGCGGGGGCTACACGACGGTGTCGGCCGCGGTCACGGCGGCGCCAGCCAACTCGAATAGCAGGTACGTGATCTACATCAAGGCCGGCGCGTACATGGAGAATGTGGCGGTGGCGAAGAACCAGAAGAACCTCATGTTCATCGGCGACGGCATCGGCAAGACGGTCATCAAGGCCAGCCGCAACGTCGTCGACGGCTCCACCACCTTCAACTCCGCCACAGTCGGTAATAAGCCACCTTTAATATGCAAAATACTACAGTAATTGCTTGCTACATTCCGTGAAATCGATCGTTTAAGGGAGTAGCAATGTAGATTCAGTAAAGCCTCCAGCCAGTACCAGTAGCTCCGAGCCTCCAACCAGTTCCAGTAGCAATAGGAGACAGTGTCAGTGATCCATCCACATCTCCCTGGCATGTCTATCCAAGAGCTAAATGCTCGCTTTGCTGTACTAATTCATCGGGCACCAACTTCGCAGTACGATAGTGAACTGAAAACACCAACTGACCAAGCTGTTTGGCTGGAAATAGTACAGTGTCGAGCAATGATCCAACCCCCTGGATGTACAAATACACTATTGCGCCGGAGGACGGTAACCATTGGCAGCATGCTTCCTTGCATGTAGCGATGTACCACGTATTCCCTGTGTCGGCAATGGCGTCTTCCGACCTAACTGATGAACTGGGGCTTCAAGCTAGCAAAATTAACTGGCAATGGCCAGATTCATGTCTTCACCGTTTGCATAGCAAAAGTGGGACTTTTCTGAATGGATCCGTGCGATCTATTCCAGATCAGGCGGTGCATGCATGCTTTGAGTACGCGGCTAGCAATGACTGCTCGGTCGGTGGACCGTTACCTAGTATGTATCAAAGCTAGGCCTGCCGTCCACCCCACCTAGCTCTTAATCTCGCTGTTTCTAAATGTAAAATGTTTTATCTTTTTCTGTCCCACGCGTATCTATACTTGTTTTTGTGCAACATTCATATAGGTAAAACATCTTACATTTAAAAACGTAGGAGTACTAGCTAGCTCGATGTGCTGGGAACCTTCATTGCAAGTGTATGCGTCGGTGCAGCCGGTCAAGTGCGAGTTGTTAGCATAAAACCAAATGTGCGCTAAAAGCGAATTGAAACTGAATTGACACTCAAACTGATAATGGGGCTCACTCAGTAAGTAGGATGACGTGGAGCTACTGAAGCACACTATATATGATTGTGAGCCATAAATTTTCATTCGAATCTGTACTGGTTTGGCCGTTAATTTTCACTAGAATACATTCAATGCAGCATCGCCAAGATCTATATCTGCTGTTCCGTCTAGCCCATTTTGTTCTCATCCGCACAGCGAGAGGCGCTCGGAAGCCGGTGTCAATGTGTCTTTGTCGTCAAACAACAATGTAGGACGCTCAAGCTGCACTGCAGTTGCCGCCCCACAAGGGCCTGATTGCTGCCTTGCGCGTGGTCACGGGCTGCATGTTTGCATGTGAGGCGACGCTTTATCATGCGGCGGCGTCTGTTCATCCATCCTCTTCACTCGTTCTGGCCAGATGTGAACGTGGATTATACTTGGCCCAGAAAGATAATTGAGGAGCAGAAAGAGATGGCCTATTCATGGCCTGCCTTAAAATCCTAGTGGTCATTTTTCTGAACTTTTGTTCACCAGCCAACCGTCATCATCCAATCCCATCAGCTAAAACCACATTAGGTGTTAGGTGACCGAGGCATTCCTTAAAAGAAAAATCAAGGACGTGGAAATAAGCAAGCTAGCATTTGCAATTCTGATTTATGAACAAGCTAGCAAGGTAAGATTTGTGTGCTCTTGGATTTGATCAGGGTCTATAGAAAAATATATCAACATCCACAAAAATAAATTACTTTTTTTTAGATTCATCATAAAATATTTCCCGTAATATATCGAAAATCATTTGTACCTCCTGAGCTCTAGTGATCCCACATTTTTTTTAAACTTCATTTTTAGGTCTCCAAAAATTATGAAAAATCATACAAGTATATGACATGTCTAGTGTGTACAAACAAATTTGCACTAAACTATTTTCTCATATGTGGGATGCACAAAACGACAAATGCTGGAAGAAAAATAATTAGATTTTGCCTTTTTAGAGCCGCAATTTAGTGATTTTTGTGTAGACTAGAATAGAACGTATTATCTTATCTAGCGAGACTTTAGATATGTAGATAACATATGTATGCATACGCCTAATTTTTCCTTATAATTTTTTCGAAACTTCAAAATACCATATTTTTTAAATACCAAGAGCACTTGTGCTCGGGAGCCGAAACACCTCAGCTGTAATATATAGATTTGATTTTGTAGATATTAGCATTCTATTCTACAGACTTGGGTCAAACTTAATGAAATTTAACTAGGACAAAAAAATAACTGAACTAGGACACAGTAAGATCCTCAGTTAAATTTAAATTGACAAAGTACAGTTTTATTTGGTCCTAGGTTCCTTTGCCATGGTATTTTACATCCATGAGCAATTGATGTGTTATAATTGAGCTCCTGCATGGTTTGTGGACTAATTGATGGCACAAGAGTTCCTTTAGCATCAAATAGTTGTCTGGCGTCAAATAGGAAAATCCAAAGTTTTTTGCACAAAATCTGATCGAGTAGAAGTTACGTGTACATCTCTAACTAACAAATTCATGTACGCGGTAATGCTGCAGCGGTGGTGGGCAACAACTTCATGGCCCGCGATCTGACCATCGAGAACTCGGCCGGCCCATCGAAGCACCAGGCGGTGGCGCTCCGCGTCGGCGCCGACCTCTCGGCTTTCTACCGTTGCAGCTTCGTGGGCTACCAGGACACCTTGTACGTGCACTCCCTCCGGCAGTTCTTCCGCGAGTGCGACGTCTACGGCACCGTCGACTTCGTGTTCGGCAACGCCGCCGTGGTGCTCCAGAGCTGCAACCTCTACGCGCGGCGGCCCCTCTCGAACCAGAAGAATACCTACACGGCGCAGGGCCGGACGGACCCGAACCAGAACACGGGCATCTCCATCCAGAAGTGCAAGGTGGCTGCGGCGTCGGACCTCGCCGCCGTGCAGTCCAGCTTCCGGTCGTACCTGGGCAGGCCATGGAAGCAGTACTCGCGCACGGTGTACCTAGAGTCGCAGCTGGACAGCGTCATTGACCCCGCCGGGTGGCTCGAGTGGGACGGCACCTTCGCGCTCGACACGCTCTACTACGGCGAGTACCAGAACACGGGCGCCGGAGCCGGCACGTCCAACCGGGTGACCTGGAAGGGTTACCGCGTGATCAGCAGCGCGTCGGAGGCCAGCGCCTTCACGGTGGGCTCGTTCATCGGCGGCGACGTCTGGCTAGCGGGTACGTCCATCCCCTTCTCTTCCGGACTGTGATCGACTCATTCTATCACAGCGAGTTCTGATGTTGATAAAAAGAACGACGCCGAGAAGAGAAAAGCACCAATTCGATGGTTTTGATGTTGATTCTTTCGTTTTTGTACACTATCTATACGTGATTGGTTCATTGATACATGCACCGCATAGCATGGTGGATTAATCGTACTTGTGCACTATGTATGTATGTAATTCTTATGGCCATATGGATGCGTCTACAGTTCTTCAGATTTCCAGTGGGTACTTGAATTCTTTCGTAGCTTCTATATATGGTGAAGTTTGTTTTGCAACAATGGTTGTAGCTTCTGCTGTGCGCTACTCCCTCCGTTCCAATTTAATTGACTTGCTATCCACCACATGTGTAATACATCCACATTTGGTGCATAGGAAGTCAATTAAATTGGAACGGAGTGAGTACTTGGCACTGCTGCTTTTGGTGTATAAAATCGTATGTATTCTTAAGAACTGAGTCTTCAGTTTGAGTTGTTTATGCGACTACATTTCTGTAGAGTGATTATGCCAAACTGCAAGAATCATTGTCTCTCCGTACTCTGAGCACAAATTTTATAAGCAAAACATGAGTTTCTTGAAGTTTTTTTCTTTCGATGAGTTTCTTGAAGTTAACGAGCAATTAAACGAGTACTATCCCTCTGTTTTTGAAGCTCACAATTTCTGGATTTTAGCTGGTCGGTCACGGGTAGGACGAACGAGTTCTCCACTCTCCCAGTCCCAGTCCCAGTCCCACTGCTCAGTCCAGTTCCACTCCTCACTCCCAGAGAAAACCTATCCCCAAGACCCCAACCGTAGGCACCGATCCCCTTCCTCCGCACCGGCGGCCATGGCCTTGCCGGCGCAAGCGACCATCCCCGAGGATCTCCTGGTGGAGATCTTCCTCCGCCTGCACACCGCGGACGCGCTCGCCCGCGCCGCCGCCGCGTGCACCTCCTTCCGCCGCCTCATCAAAGGTCGCGCCTTTCGCCGCCGCTTCCGCGCTCTGCACCGGCCTCCTCTCCTCGGCTTCATGGATGCGGCCGGATTCCACCCGGCCGAGGCGCCACATCCCTCCGCCCCGCTCGCCGGAGCCCTCGCCTCCTACGTCGAGGATTTCTCCTTCGTCCCACCTGTCGTCTCTTCTGCTTCCTACCACTCCGTCGGGCCCGGCGACGACCAACTCCCCCGCTGGCGCCCCCGCGACGCCCGCGATGGCCGCGTCCTCCTCGACTGGGTCTCCCTCCACCCTCGCTTCGTCCGCGTGTGGAGCGACCCCGGCGACCACGTGAGCGTCCTCATGGACTGCAACGAGGTCGTCCACCACCCCGGCGACTCCACGTGGATCAAACGGAGTACTGCAACGCCGCCGACTTCCACTTCGCCATCTGCGACCCCTTGTCCCGCCGATACGACCTGCTTCCCACCATACCCGAGGATTTCGCCGCCCGGCCAGGTGAGCGCCTCCTCGAGTTCGTGCCCATGCTCGCTCCCACCACCGCGGACGACCGCGAGGATGAGTCCCTCAACCTCAAGGTGATATTCATAGCAAGATATGAAACCAAGACCGCCCTCTTTGTCTTCCTTGCCACAACTAGGCAATGGTGCAAATGGTCCATGGCCACATTTCCCATCTTCACTCCTCTCGGCGCCTTGTCCTGCTTCGACTGCGTGCGTGGCTGCTTCTACTGGACAAACCCCTGGGATTGGAGCGACTACCTGCTTGTGCTGGACACGCACACTATGAAGTTTTCCAGTGTCAGCCTTCTCACCGGCTACAATGTGCAGCTCAGGGATCTGCCTGAACAGAGCATTGGCCGTCGGCGTCCCAGTGCTGTTGTTGTGGGCAGAGAAGGAGGCATTGATATGTTTTCTCTTGTTTGGCAAGACAGTTCCTGTACTCTCCACCATACATCTCTGCAGAATGGTTCCCAGGGATGGAAGTTGGAGAAGATCATCCCGCTGCCTGACCGGTATCAGGACTACTCCGTTTCCACAGTGGGTGCAGCCGAGGGATTCTTGTTCTTTCAAGGCGCTCCAGGAAGCATTAATGATGAGAATGTGGATTGTTACTCATTGGAGGTCAAGACTTATGAAATCACCAAGGTCTGTAGCAAGATAGAGGTTTTCTTAAATCACAGACATGCACTCCCCTACTTCAGCTTCCCGCCATTGCTATCGGAACCATCTATCTGATCAAGGGTAAGTTTGCTAGTTGTCATGCTTATATAATAAGATGCTTGCTTCTTTTGTTGGAAACTGGATTAAATCTTTCGCCTGTAGTACTAGCTATGCTTAATTGTTTTATTCTATATTAACACTGGTGCATGCTTTGCTGGTCCTGCTCGCATTGTTGTGTAGAAATTAATTATTGGTATATTGAGGCTAACAACCTTGTCAGATTAACTAGCTAGGAAGGTAGTCAACTCATGGTTTGTTTATGTAGGCATGTTTGACATTTGCATGTGATTGGGAAGGTTAATAAAGAAAAGGATTCCATGCTAGTTTGGAAAGCTAATTATTTTATTGTAACATGTCTTAGGAGAAAAAGTGGCTTTCTTGCTTGCAAGTTCACGTAGTACACCTTTAGTAGTGCTTAACATATGAAGGCCTTGAGTTAATGTTGTTCAAAGCAAGAATATTTCATAACCAGTAAGTTATTGTTTGAAGGCCATAGTCTTCTATTCATGATTTCATGAGACTTTTTATTTACCATGTTGTGGTTTCAAGCACATAGAGTTCAGACGTTACAGTCTGCTAATTTTTGTGTATATTGCTTCCAAAATGCAATAAGGTGTCTCTGTGATTTTTGGAAAGCACAAATAATGCGCCTTTATTCTTAATATATTACAGTTTGGCACTTGCCTTCCTACTAAGAAACCGGGATAGCAAAGATTTATGTTGCATCCATGGCAGTTGCTTCAAAATTCTTAACTAAATATATATATATGCAGATCTGGACTGGCTTTCCTTCTGTGGTCTTGCTTTAGCCACATAACATCTAAGAGTTGGATGGAGGATGGTCAAGACAATGATGCTGCAAATCTGCTAGCTAGATGTAGTACTTAGACCTTGGTATCATCATCATAAATCATTCATGATGTAATTTGATGTATGTCCGCATTAAGCCTATGTATGTAAGCCGGATATGTTGTTAGCAAGTTGACTTTATCCAACACTAACGTCTGAGACTCGTATTGTTGGTTGTGTTGGAAGATTACCTAGACCAGTTGTTCTGACTCTGGTCATATTCTCATGCGCTCCATCTTTTTATCAATCTCATTAATCTAGATGCTCTGTCTGTACCTGTTGTTCTGACTCTGGTCATATTCTCATGCGCTCCATCTTTTTATCAATCTCATTAATCTAGATGCTCTGTATGTACCTGATCACTAGATTTTGTCTGCATGAGTGAGTCTCTGAGTTTAATTTCTTCTATAGAGATGCTTCTAATGGGTTCATCCGTCATGGTTTAGTCTCTTGCACTGAGCAAAAGAAGGTTCCATTCCATTCTATAGAACCCTGATGATACAACCAGCCAACCAAGCTCTTCATGATGCACAGAGATGCATACCATATAAACCTGATGCATGCAGAAGAATAGACTTCTCATCATATTTCAAAGCATCAGGTTTCATATCATTAGTCAGATTTAAGTTGAAACTTCAGAACATCAGGTTTTCTATCAATATGCACACAAATTCCACATTCTCACCCATGATCAAAGGCTGCAACCAATGGCCATAAACGGCACACACTGCACACTCACAAACTTGTCCACCACCAGCACCCTCCTTTTATCCATCTAATTAATCTAGATGCTAGATATATGTACCTGATCACTAGATTTTCTCTGCATGAGTGAGTGTATGAGTTTAATTTCTTTTATAAAGATGCTTCTAATGGGTTCATCTGTCATGGTTTAGTCTCTTGCGCACTCAGCAAAAGATGGTTCCATTCCATAGAACCTTGGTGCATACAACCAGGCTCTTCATGATGCATACATATGCATATCATACAAACCTGATGCATGCAAAAGAATAGGCTTCTCATCATATTTCAGAGCATAGGTTTCATATCATTGGTCAGATTTAAGTTGAAACTTGAGAACATCGGGTTTTCTATCAATATGCACACAAATTCCACAAACATTCTCACCCATGCTCAAAGCCTGCAACCAATGGCCATATACGGCACTCAAGACACAGAGCACACTGCACACTCACAAACTTGTCCACCACCAGCACTTAATACACTGAGCACTTCCACAAACATTTCTAGCAAACAAATCTTCAAGAAAAGAAATGCTGTCTGCATTTTATAGCTCAAGTTCAAGGGACACTATCTTGGCCCTGCAACGCTGCTGCTGCCCTCTTCCAGCGCCTTGAGTTCGACTTTGCTTCGCTTGGTTACACCACTCTCCCTTCCACCTTGATGCTTCTTTTTTTTTTTAGAATTGAGGAGCTCCGCTCCCGATTTCATTAAGCAATGAAACCAATAATACATCATTTCTGGACCTGCTTCAGGTTCCTTTCCATACACACTTCCCCAAACCTACCAGACTACCCAAACCAAACGACCTCACAGCCAACTAAAACTCATTACTCTAGGATCAACACATCATAACGCTCCTAAACTTCACAACTGGAAGTTTGAAGACAAAACAGTTTCAAGACTTATTACAAACCGTACAACTAATTTTCAAGACAACACCGGCTACAGTTCTATTTTCCTGGAGCTTTTTTGTTCGGCAACCTTCTTCTTTTGATCACCCCTGGCACTCCCATCCTCACTGTTCATCCTGTGTTTTCACCCAGCGATCCTGTGTATGAGAGGAGCCCAGCCTTTGTCTTTTGTAGAAGATTTCAGCCACAACCCACAACTCGTAGCAGAGCTCTTTGCTCTGCTGCACTGCAATTCTTGTAAGCCTTGACTCAATGTAATAACCCAAGAATTTAACCAATAAGCAACTTGTACAACTATTCCACTAGGGTTGTAAGGAAAAACTTTACTGAAACATGCGGTATTCCTCTACTTCCACAATGCCCAGATTACAGCTGCTACTCCTACTGAAATGATCCCCCTAATCTTACCAGGGAAACGGAAAATCCAACCAATCATATGCAAGATAGAAGAAAATCTACCATGTATATCAAACGTTTCTACCACTCCCCAGGCGTACTTTTGCCAGAGGACAATGAATAAAGATATGGACAATACTTTCATTACTGCTAAAAAAAAGACAAGTAGCCTCCTTTCTTACCTCCTCTATGATTCACAACGTCCCTAGTCAGTATACTCTTCTTAAGCACTAGCCACAAGAAACCTTGACTTTAGCTGGTACTTTGATAAGCCACATAACTTTTAAATGGACACCCTGATTGAATCAACTTAAGTACAATATAAAGAGATTTAACAAAAAAACACCAGATCTAATCAAAAACCATTTACACCTATCTCGTTCTTCACTAAGCATTACTTCACTACACAAGACATGTAGCTCAAACCACATCACCAACGTTTCATCTGCTAAAGTACGCCTAAACCTGAAACAAGACCAGCCGGAAGTAACAACTTTTGCTACTGTAAGCCAGAACTGAAAATCAAGTTAAACTATCTACTAAACTTTATACTAAGAGGTACACTACTGCTAAACTATCTATTAAACTTTATGCCAGAACAGAAACAAAACCATTTACACCTATCTCGTTCCTCATCTACTACTACCTCATCAGAGAAAAAGTCCCCTGGTGTCCTCATCCTCTGCTACTCTATATTTTACAAAAACAAATGGTAACTAAAAGATTAATATCTTTTACTGTAACTTGCCTGAAAAAGACTAGCTCTAGTTCCTCTAAAATCTCAAACACATTAACAATACCATCTATCTCTACAACAGAATTTCCTAAACTGATACCAACTTTACTTACTAAATCTAGCAAATTAAGACGAACAGAATTTAGCTCAGCTCTCCTTCCTCCCGAGGTCCAGTAATGGCGGAATCTGTGATTGCCTGTATCAATAGATCCTAGAAGGTGATTAGCTTTAGGAAGCACGCACCTGATCCTAATTAATTTAAAACTTTCCTTATCAATAGCCACCGATAACACCTCTTTCTGTTTCTTATAAAAGTACTTATAGTTAAAATCCCAGCCTTTCAAGGAACTCCTAATTTTCCTCGACCTATTTTGCCACTTATCTATATTCCTTTTACCAAATTGAAAAGCGTTCCACATTTTACCTACTACTTCAAAACAAGTCATCCCTTAAAAACCAACAGCTCAAATTTAAATGGCCTACCACAACTTCCTGTTTCACGCCCAGGTCCAGGACCAACAGCGAGTGATCAGAAGCGTCTTTGGTCAAAAAAAATTAAAAAAAATGCTAGAGGAAACAAACTCTCCCACTCCGTACTAACAAGAAATTTGTCCAACTTAGCAAGAGTAGGGTTAGCCTGATTATTACACCACGTAAATCTTCTACCAGATTTTTCTATCACTTTCAAGTCCCAATGCTCAATGGTTACGTTTAAAAGGTTAGACCACTTCGAAAGCATTCTATTCTTACTGCTATCACTAATTTTTCTAAGTAAGTTAAAAGAACCCTCCAACCAGTAGGGACAGTTTTCATACTAAAAAATATGCACAAGCTCTACTAAGAAAGCCTCCTTATCTCTAGCATGTGGTGCACCATAGACCAAGACTATATTAAAGCATTTATCCTTTTACTTTTATCTCACACAAACAATCTAGTATGGAACCTACTTATCTCTGAATCAATAACATCATGCATCTCACAATTTACCCCCAACAAGATCCCTCCTGACTGTCCTATTGCAGGAACCCAAACCCAAGAAAAAAACACTTCTACCACTTAAATCCTAAGGAAATTGACAGTAAAAAAACATTCTTCTTAGACTCCTGAATGCCAAGACAATTAACATGGTACTTGGAAATTGACAGTAAAAAAACATTCTTCTTAGACTCCTGAATGCCAAGACAATTAACATGGTACTTGGAAATTACAACATTAATGTAAAAACACTTCTCCCGGCTCTCCTAAACCTCTAGCAATCCAAGTGAACCCAGCCATCTACAAATTGAAAGAAACAGGACCAGTAACTCTACTTCTTCCTATCACTACATTCTTACTATTACTCTTACCAATCGAAACTTCGTTTGTTATTCCACGTGCCCAAGCCAGCTAACAATCTACCAGTACTATCGAGCTCCCTATCCTCCTCATTTATGTCATCCTCATCTGAAAAAAAATCCTTTCTCAAAATCCTCGTCACCATCTACTTTTTCTCTACCATTATTAACTAAAAGCTTATTTCTCTTTACTTTGTTTTGCAATAAACACTCAGATCTGGCTTTCTCTAATTTACTGATAACATTAACAGTCTCCTCTACCTCTACACTGTTAACTCCTACCTTAACACCTACTTTACCAGCTAATCTCTACCATTAACAACTAAATCCTCGTCACCTTGATGCTTCTCCGCCTCACGTGGAGGCGTGGAGCCAAGGGTTCTCCCGCCTCCCTCACAAGGTCTGATTCCAGGTTCCTGTTGTGCCATCCATGATAATACCGTATCACGGATCCACAAAACATTTATGCCGAACAAAGAAGTCCAAATAGTCCAAGAACTAATTTGTACCAGCAGCTTATGTGTTCTCTAGGAAGCTTCTTTTTTATCTTTCATGGATGAGATGAATCACATGGAACTTACGTGTGTATTTACTAAGAGCTGACAACAGCTATGTCAACTTATCCAACAACTTCTTCGACTGGCGGTTCATGCAGTTGTGTAGGATCTCCCCCACTGGGCTCTGGCAAAGCTCAGAAATGCATCTCTGAAACAAGGACTGTGTCAGTGAAGAACACATAGGTCTAGGAAGAACAAGGTAGACATGATGGGAGCAGCGATATATAAAATACACAATTAGCTGTCCGGACATGCTACACCATGAAAATCTATTAAAATTGTGAAATCGCACAAGGACACATCAGGTCTATACATACTCCCCAAAAACATACTCTCGTAGTGTAATTTCTGAACAAGAGTGGCATAATTTCAGGTGTGATGTTTTACTTTTATGAAATCTTCATTTCACTTAAAGAAAATTCTTCATGCATCCTATCTAGGTGTAATGTGTTGCAGGTTATTGCCTTTTCCATTGCTGAGTAACTAGAATACAATCCCCCCCCCCCCCCCCCCCCCCCCCCAAGTAATGGTTGTGAAAGAACTTTTTATTTTGGAGGAGCCAAAGGCTCCCAATTTTCATTACTGAAAACTGATAATACAACGGTTTAACATAAAACAGCACAGCAGCTACCAAACCAGCAACTACCAAACTACAGAACTAAAACAACAGCCACCAGACTAAAAGAGAACCACCACCTCAAACCTAAACCATACAGGAGTTCGAACCACCAAACACTTCCAATTACAAGAGCCAGTACAGGTAATAATTCACAGTTTCCTTAACAGAACTGATCGACAGCATCATCCACTCGAAGGCAGCGCTCATGAGGGGTATATGAGATTATTTCAGGACTCCAGCCTCATCACCATAGGCCCCCATCCCTGCCTTCTGTGGAAAACCTCAGCCGCCACCAACGTTAGCAGCTTTGCTCCTCTGCGTTGTAGACTTCGAAGATTTACTCTCTGCAAATCAGCCCAGTACGAGAGGTAATGAGAAATCTGAAAGATAATTGTAGACGGATCCTGTGGAAAAACTCCGTCAAAGCAGGCTCTGTTTCTGGTATTCCAGATCGCCCATATTAACGCAGCTATCCCTGTCGACAACAGGATCTTGTCTTTCACATTAAACGCTTCTACCCACACTGGCAAAGCTTCGAAACTACTAGGGACTGTTCTTAAGATAAAAGCACATCGGACTACACTCCAGACATACCGAGCCACTGGACATTCAAAGAAAAGGTGATTAATTGTCTCTACATTACTTCAGAACATGCATTTCTCACTGCCCTTCCATCCTCTATGTAACAGATCACTTTTGGTCAAGATACTTTTCCTAAATGCTAACCAAAGGAAAACTTTAATATTTAAAGGAGTTTTAATGTACCACACTTTCCTCTAATTCATTTAACACAACAGCAGCACATACGAAGAATTTTTCCCCATCCAAGTTCCTGATTTCTTCTCTACTTTGTCCTCCGAGGGTCTCCAATCAGCAGCTCTTAGTCTTCTATTGTGCAAAGGTAATCCTAAATATTTAAAAGGAAGCACTCCTTCAACACAAGTAAAAATGGAGGTATACTCTACTGTTCTATTCTTAGCCTGCCCACAACACATAACTTCACTCTTTAGGAAATTAAATTTTTAGACCTGAAAGATGCTCAAAAATACAAAGGATGTTCTTTAAGTTTTTAGCAGATTCTATATCATCTTGGAACATAAATATGGTATCATCCGCATACTGTAACATAACCAAACCATCATCTACCAAATCAGATACTAGGGGTTTGATCAAACCCTCATCTCTAGCTCTCTCAATCAAAACTGCTAAGACATCTACAGTTATGTTAAACATAATGGGAGAGAAGGGATCTCCTTGTCTCAGTCCTTTCTTAGTAGCATTGTGAAAGAACATAGTGGAGCGATTGTGAAATACCAGTGTATTAGAGCTGGTGGCCATATGTTATTCTGTTCTAGCATTCTATCCAGCGGAAGAAAATATATCTAGCTTAATTAAACCTTCAAAGAGCTAGTATAACATAAGTTCAGTTGTCTATGCTCTGAAGACTGCTCAATTTAGCAGTAGCAGCATGGAAAGAAACCCTGAAAGGAAGAAAGAAGCTTTCCCTAACACGGTTACTTGCCCCAACGCACGAACTGTCAGTCCGCGTAAAGCTTGATCAGATTGCCGAGGTCCTCCACCTGACACCGAGACACAAACTCAAAATTAGGAGCCTCTAAGTGATTAGAATAAGCACACATGTAGCGTGAGCAATAGAATTGCAACACACAAGATATAATCATCTATTACAAATATTTTGGGTTTTGCAGCCTTATATGCAGAACAGTGAATTACTGAAAATTTCCAGGGCGTGTACTTTCATTTGTCCATTGCAAAGATCATTACCTCATTTGTCTATTGCACACAAAAGAGTTCACATATCCCAACATTGAGCAGATCAATCCACCGCAGCCAAAATGGTACCAAGGACATCATCAGGAGGTAACGGAAGTGTCTTTGCTTCTACATGAATTGATCACCTAACTGCATTGCCATTACACAGGGGGAGGAGGAATCATCATCCTCTGTCTGGAGTTGATCGGTATAATCATCTTTCTGAACATTTTGACTTCTGATTCCACAGATGCAGTAAATTGCTGGATCATTACACGTGAACTCAATTTTCATGTATTTCACTCGGTTTTGCAAACGAAAGAGCTCATATGCCATATCATATATACTACAGTCTGGCTCAAATCAGAACAGACCAGTCCACTGCAGCCAACATGTATCGCCAGAACGAGCAGCAGCATCACGTAACTGTAGCAGAAGTGTCTCTGCGGTCTGCATCTACATCGATCGATCAGCTCGGAACTGCAGAAGCTCAAAGGAGAGGATGAATTGTCGTCCTCTGGCTGGAGCTGATCGGCGGCAAGTATGTACCTCGTGGCCGGGCCTGGCGCGGGGCTTGAACGCCCTGGGGAAGTTAGCAGAGGACGAAGCCCAGCCCAGGACGCCGTCGGAGAGCAGCAGGTCCGGCGGAAGCTTGGGCCGCTTCGCCGTCTCCTTCCTCTTCTTCTTGCCACCCTCCTGTCGATGAGGCGGGCTTGGGCGGCTGTCTCGGCTGGTAGGGGCCGGCGAAGCGGGAGGCGCCGGCCACGGGGTCGGAGTTGGGGTTTGGGTTGGTGGAGGAGCTCAGCTCAGCGGGCGGAGGGGCAGTCGCTGGACCAGTGGCCCGGGCGGCGGCCGTAGATGAAGCAACCGTCGACGCCGAAGCCGCCATGGAGTGACTATTGAGGTGCAATTGGGAGATCGATTGGTCGCTTCTTTTTTGGCGGGAGCGACGATCTGGGTTCGCGCCATTTTTCCAGATCGGCCGACGGCCCTTTGACTTGAGACATTCGTGGGCCTTCTACCTGATCCTCTCACCTGAGAGTGCTCCAAGTATCGTGGCATCCCAAAAGCCCATTAGCACGAGTCGCATGCATCTTTTCTACTTTTTATTTTGTAACCATTTATTCGACTTCTTTTTACTTTTTATATTTTCATGCGTTTATATATAATCTATTGATATCCTTTCACAAACACATTCATATTTATATTTATTTTTGAAACGAGGCAAGATTTTCCTTTTCAATTGATATAGAGGAAAAGAGTTGGCTAGTTTATAATGGAAATTGGCCGAAAATCGATACAACACAAAACACACCATGTCGGCTCTGAGGCCGCGCCCCCGCACGAGTTGACAACCAAGTTGCCCAAGCAACCAAGACCGACACCTAAACCCTCAACACAACTAGGCGGAGTTAAAACATCCTGAGACGCCACTCCGACATCCACACCAGCGCCAATGCCACGCCCCCACATATACAACTATGGATATGTGCTACATGAATTGTTCCCATAGGGCAAATATATAGCTAAATCAGGACAACAATGATAGACAAGTCTTCACTCTATGTGCACTAAGAACATCTCTAGTCTTCACTCTATGTGCACTAAGAACATCTCTAGGAGATCCCTTAAAAATCAAACCCTTATAACGTGTATAAGGAAAAACCTTAAAATGGTTATAAGGGTTCAAAACGTGCGTGGAAGAATAGAAATTGTAAATTCGAACCTCAAATAAGAAAGAAAAATTTGGCGCTAAAATTCAGACAAGTTCAACACTTGCATTTCATATTCAGTTCATACGATTCTAGATAAACAAACATAATTTACATACATTTAGCACTAGATCAACCCGGCCTAGATCTAGTTAACCTAACCTTAACTATGCAAAAGGGGCATCGGGACCTATCACCGGGCCTCACATTGCGGCGGTGGCACCGCCGAACTCAATCGTCGTCGTTGTTGAAGTCGAGCTGGCGCACCGTCTCCAGGTGTCATTCCTGCTAGGTGCTCCTCCTCCTAGCAGAACCCGCGCTCTAGGAGGTCAGCGTTGTATGCCTCGAGCTGGGCCTCGTGGCAATGGAGCTTTTTCTGGTGGCGGCGCTCTGAGCGCACGGATTTCGCGTTGACGAGCTCGTCGTAGTCTTCAACGCCAAGCAACTCCTTGTTGCCGCTCTTCTCCGTGTCAATGTAGCTCTCCTTCGTCCAGGGCATCGGCAACATGGGCGGCGAGTGCGAGCTTGAATGCATGACCCCGTGCAAGCTCCCGGCCTCGGCGTCATACGTGCCACGGTGCAGCCACATGAGCTCGTGGAGACGCAACAACATGTCGCGGGTGGAGCCCTGCACCGACGCGCGTCGGGCGCCTCCTCTCCTCCTCCGTCGCGGAAATCAACGGCGCCGCGGCACGGCCACGGCCATCCGAGCCCTAGCGCGGGTGTTCTTCACCGGCCACATAGTGGAGGTGGAGAAGCTCGGGGGAGGGGGCACTACGGTGGCGGCAAGGGTTTGCGGTAGGGGAAATGAAGGGTAAAAACCCTTTTCGCCGCGGAACCCGTAGATACAGTGACCGTGCGGATCGATTTACGGGCCACCGTAAAAATATTTACGGGCCAAACCCGTTTTACAGTTTCTGCTCGGGGCAAAAAAAAAAAAAAAACTAGGCCAACCCTTATATCCGTCGGAATTATAAGGATTTGCCTTTTTTAAGAGATCTGCTAGATATGCTCTAACCTGCTTACAGTTGTTGCTTCAATATAACCTCCGAGGAGGGGAAATGCAACCTGCTCATCAACGTTACTTGCACTTAGTGCAATTCGGTAGAATTGTAGGTTAGTTAGATATTCTGATTATATCACTTACGAGAAGCGATGGATATGTGCGAATTTCAGCCTGGCAGTTTCTAACTAAATTAAATCTGGGGCTTCCCAATTTATATATTAGCCTCCAAAATTTCAGATTTTTCATCTCCTACAATCTTAAGACATCATGTGTGCCTTTGGGACTGGTCAACACTAGGCTGCCTCATGGGCCACCTTTGTTTTCCAAGTCACACTTCAAATCCTTCACTTATCTCTGAACCAAAAGTGGTATATAAAATTATAAACAGTGTGTGATCACATAATTTTCAAATCAAACCTTTATGTACTAGGAAGGTTTCAGTCTCCATGATAAAAAAGAAATGAAGGGTATCATGATGACTAGAAAAAAATCGAAAAGAAAGATTTCTTCCAAGAGCAAAACTTTAGTGGAAAGGCTTTTAAACCTAAAGAAAAGGAGCAACATAGCATGTTTATCAGACTTCTTCTCTGAACGATAGTTATCAGACTTCTTCTCTGAACGATAGCTATCAGAGTTCAATGTATAAAATAGTTGAAATTGGCCCCAAAATATCCATAGGAAGAACTCTCAACATGAGGATTTAGAAACCTCAGATGACTAGACAAATAATCCCATTGGAAAATAAGCGAAAAGAAAGATAGCGTCCAAGAACAGCATTGTAGTGGAAAGGTGAAGCTAAAGCTAAAGAAAAGGAGCAACTGTAGCATGTTTATCCGTTCTTCTCTGAACGATAGTTATCAGACTTCAACGAATAAAATAGTTAAAATTGACCCCAAAAAGGCAACCATAGGAAGAACTCACAACATGAGGGTCGAGAAACCTCAGATGACTAGATAAATAATCCCACTGGAAAATTAGTGAAAAGAAAGATAGCGCCCAAGAGCAGAATTGTAGTAGTGGAAAGGTGAAGCTAAAGCTAAATATAAAATAGCAACTGTATCATGTTTATCAGACTTCTTCTCTGAACAATATTTATCATACTTCGATGAATAAAATATTTGACTGTGACCACACAAAAGATAAGCAAGAACCATAGCAAAAGAACCATAGGAATCCCACTAGAAATTATGTACTCCTAAATCACACATCTAACTCTAGTGGGTTGCAGCAAATGGTGAAATGGTAAGCAGCAAAATCCTACACTGTCCAAGTTACTGAAATAATGAACACATGCTACAGCAAACATGTGGCAGAACATACCGAGACAGAATGTGAGAATACAAACACCAGACATGGCAATGCCGTTTATCATGCTACACTAGACATCAACTGAACTGACGAGAGTAGAGAGAATTGGACAGAGGCAGCTCTAAGCCTATGATACAAGTTCAACTAACACAGAGGGGAATAACCGCGATGCGGATGAAACAGACTAAATATGTACACACTAGAGGGGAAAGACTGCAGAGCTCTCACAAATTGCTCACTAACTTCACTGGGTACGGCTTACCAAGCTCAAGTGCACAGCAAGAACATCCCGGATCCTCTCCCCTTCCCTGTCATTCTCCCCCTCGAAGTCCACAAACACGTCGTCGTCGCCGGCGTCCACCGGACCGCTGCCGTGGGGCATCGGCTCGCCGAACTTGACGAGGAAATTGTGCAGAAGGCAGGTGGCAACCACGACGTACGGCAGCGCCTCCTGGCACTCGCCCTTCCAGCATTCCCCGAGAAGCTGCCACCGTGCGCGCACATGGCCGAATGCCTTCTTCACCAGGTGCGTCCCGTGCGCGTGCACATTGTTGAAGATTCTCTCCTTGGACTTGTGATCTTTGGAATCGACATTCTTGTAGGGCGTGACGAGCCAGGGGAGCAGCGGGCAGCACGCGGGCGCCAGGAAGTAGCGCGGCACGGAGCCGCCGATGAGCTCGCCGTGGGGCGCGTTGGAGAGCACGAGCGACTGCGAGCCGTAGAGCTTGGTCCGCGGGAGGATCTCCGGCGGCGGCGCGGAGGGGTCCCACCCCACGGACACGTCGAGGAAGCGGCCCTCGGCGTCGACGAGGGCCTGCGCGGTGACGGCGGCGCCCCCGAAGCGCGCGTAGCCGAGCGCGCCGCAGCAGTTGGGGAGGGAGAGCGCGCAGAAGCCCGGGACGGCGCGGGAGATGCGGTCGGGCGCGGCGAGGTCGAGCAGGGCGGCCAGGCGGTCGGCGACGGCGCGGCAGACCTCGTAGAAGGCGCGCGCGGCGACGGCGGGGGACGGGAGGCCGAAGCGGCGCGCCACGGCGCGCAATGGCGCGGCGTGGACCAGGCGGTAGAGCGCGGCGCCGAGCTTGTGGTCGGCCGGCAGGGCGAGGGAGGAGGGTGTGGCGGGGTCGGGGGGAGCGCGAGGGAGTGGAGGAGGTGGAAGAATGCGGGCCGGGACATGCGGAAGGCGTCGCGCCAGGCGGCGTCCTGGAGGGAGGAGGATGGGGAGGAGAGGAGGCGGAGGAACCAGGAGGAGGGGAGCGAGGAGGTCGGCGGGGCGGGCGGGGAGAGGGAGAGGGAGGTGAGCGTGAGCGTCTGGAGGTGGAGCGGGAGGAGCGCGAGGAGGCGGGAGACGGCGCGCGCGGCGGCGAGGAGGAGCGGGTCGAGCGCCAGGGACTGGGAGGGAAGCAGCAGGAGGTCCCGGTCCGACGCGAAGCGCAGCGCCAGGGAGACCGACGAGGCCAGGTCCGCCAGCAGCGCCGTCAGCTGGGGAGGAGGCGGACGGGGCCGCGTGGCGGGAGGATGGCGGGAGCGCTTGCGGCGGGCGGCGGCGGTGACCATCCTCGGGAGGCGCGCGCGCGCGACGGAAGGAAGGAACCGTTGGTTCTTTCGCGGAGGGCGGTGCGGCGGTGGTTATTGGCGATGGCGACGTGTGAGAGACTGAGCTCAGCTGGGAGTGGTGGGTCTGTGATGGCGTGGATAACACGTTCACTGGGAACCCAAAAGGAAGGTATGATGTAGCGTAGCATTAATTTTCCCTTAATTATAAAACCAAGGTTATCAATCCAATCCAATTAGGACTTGGAGAAGACTTCGGCTTGGTTTCCATAGCAATGGCGCCGAAAAGAGCTGTTGACGTGGACTTGTGCACACACAAACAAACTACTTTGCTCCAACGAAACGGAGAGGTTGTCAATCCCCTCCGGCTTGCTGAACACAAAGGATTAAACGTATATGTGTAAAATGATATGAGAGCAAAAATGACCAACGAGCAAATGACTAGGAAAAGCTATGGAAACGGTTGTAATAAATATAGAAAAATAAGACCGGTCTCTACAGATAACTAGTGGTGTCTCTCCGAAAGATAAACGTGTTGGGTAAACAAATTACAGCGAGACAATTGACAAAGCATGAGCGTATAACAATATTATCATGAGATATAGTTCACCGTTTCATTTAGTATGGGCATTACGTTAAAATAAATATACCATTATCTAACTGCATCTATGACTAATAATCCACCCGGGATCACTATCCAGCATGTCACCCCGAAAATATTAAGTTGCAAGCAACAAATAATTGCAATAAACATGGTGCATAATGTAAGCAATGATTACAACATAAAGCAATAAACACCGCTGTTTTACTCTTAGTAGCAATAACACATCTCAAGACTTAATCGTTTCTCACTACACAGATGATATCAACCAAAAAGATCGAGCACGTCGATAGGGTACTTTCATTGTGATTAACACACTTGTAGAAGGCACAACCGTCGTGTACCTCGGTGCTGGAGACGTAGGAATTCACCGGATTGCGTTAGTCCAAGCAACTAACGAGCGGCACTGCAACCGGCGCCGCGGTGGAGACCTGATCAAACCAAACTACTAGTCTACATTGAATCCACGTTGGACGATGACGAGAAATTCAGGGTGTAAGCGCAAGCTACAGATAAGAGGAAGGGAGGGGAAGTGAGGTGTGCCAATTCTTAATTTTGCCATTTCATTAAGGACAATAACCAACCTCCCCTGCCCCCACCCCCGCGTACGTGGAGCTCGTGGAATGGTCGGTACATGGTAATACGAGCGCCGTACGACAAGAAGTGACTTGTAATCACATCTCATCGAAACTAGTTACCGTAATGAACGTATTCTTAAGTATAGTGATCAAAGTGAGCTCTCTTTGCAAAGTAAAATCACTAAAACTATCATCAAGTTAAATTACCAAAGCTGCATTTTACTCTGGTTAATATATGGATTCTAGACCTCCTAGTGAAAACATTGATACTACAAAACAGAAGTTGTAAGTTCCGACCGAAATTAAAATCAACCCTGACACGTACGAAACACCCCCCAAATCCGGATTCCAAAGCATATTCCGACGGAAATCGACTCAAACTTGAATCGAACAAGTCTACATAGACAAACTCGTTCGGTATTCTGTTCCTATCTGCAAGCCCCGCAACAAACCCCAAAACCAGCCACCCCTCTCAACCCGAGCCGCCGGTCACCTGATGGCGTCCGACAAGGTCCTGGGCGCGCCCGGCCCGCCGACGGAGCGGATTTGCATGTTGTGTTATGCGGGCACTATAGAGTCCAAAAGCGCCAGCCAGATCACCACGGCTGCCTCTGCACTCCTGTGGCCACGGGTGCTCCGAGCAGTGTTTGTGGCTGGGCTTTTAGCTGCCACGAGTTCTCGACCACATCTTTAGTTGCATGCCTTGGACCGCATATTGTGCATCATAAACACCAAATAGTATTTAAGAAGTTAAATTTCATACTAAACTTTTATACTTTTCATAATTTATTGTATTCTCTAATATTGATGAGTATAATTTTTTATTAGATATTTAACGGAGTTAAACATATAGTAGTGATGTTAAATGTTAATAGTTGCATTGTTTACTAATTGTATATATTCAATAAACTTGCTTTGTGCTAAATTTGAAATGTACTTATTTATAAAGTTATTCTTGAATAGTATTTTAACAATCGCATAATATTTATAGTGAATACATATTTGTTTTAAATATGTGTGAAGTGTACGATCTAAGGAATATCTTGATAACATTTTCTAGTAGTGTTTGGAAGCCAGGAATTATTTTAGGATGACATAAAAGGTTTGCAAAGCTTATTAACTAAGAAACACACAGTTAGTCGGTCTGGCGTCTATGATCCGTCAAACCACCGGTGGAAACTAGTGCCGCTTTAGAGCATCTCCAACCGGAGCCTCCAAAGCCGCCCTATACGTCTGGGCGGACAGCCCGGACAGGTTTTGGGGTGAAAACCAGCACCCAACGGCTCCCCCTAAACTCAGCCCAAACGTCCGGACTGTCCGGCACACCCCAAAGCCAGCCCATATTTGGGGCGGGTTTGGGGCCGCCCGGACGCGCCCGCCCCTTGGACGCTGACAGCGCGAACCTACCAATTTCCACCATAAATCGGACGGAACCCTTGCCCGGCCAGTAGATATTTTTCACACTCCGCCGGCTCCTTCTATAGGTCCGCCCCTCTAGCAAGCTCTGGCGGCCCCGGCCCACCGATTCGGTCTCCCACCCACCCGTCGTCGTCTGCACTTGCTCCGACCAGATTTGGGCCGTATCATAGCTCCGTTGCGGCCGCATCTCGACGGATTTGGGCGCATTTTCGCCTACCATTTCCGCCGCCACCTCCGCCTCTCCCGCAGGCAGCCGTCGATCTTCCCCAGCTTCTCCGCCGAGACCATGGTTTCCTGGGAAACGAAGGAGGACTCGGCCGGCTCCTACCCGCTATACGAGGAGAGCACCTCATCCAATCCGGTATGTCCTAGGTTTTGCCCATATTTTGAGTTTTCACCAAATTGTGCATTGCGAGTGTAGGATTTGAGTTGTACTTTGTTGAAATGTAGGATTCACAAGCATGTAGTATAGTTGCGATATCTGTGGTGTGATATCCGAGTTGAACGACTCTCTTAGAGGGAAGATGCTCATTTTGGAGGATTTGAACTTCACAATTGAGAAAAAAAAAGAAGCTTGAAGAAAAACTGGAGGGGTTCAACGTACAAACAGAAAGTTGGAGGAGAAATTGATGAAGGTTGAAGAAGAGAATAAGAAAATACAACAAGAGAAGATGAGTCTGGAAGAAAAGAAGATGACAATGGAGTTGCAACTAGCCGACGTTGTCGATGATTACAAGTGCAAGACGGATGCTAAGGATGGCAATTTTACCCATGGGTACGGGTACCCGCGGGTACCGTACCCGTATGGGTAGGGTATGGGTACAATTTTATACACATGGGTAATACCCGTACCCTACCCGTTTTAGTCGTGGGTAGGGTACGGGTATAATCTCGTACCCGTGGGTATACCCATACCCTACCGTTTATATACCTTACCTGTGGAGGTACAACATTTATTCTCGTGAGTTTGTAAATCTATGTGAAGTTGTCATCAATTCTCAATTTGAGTTGACATAATTGTCACGTACTCAAATGTATGTTATTGAGTTGAGATACATGTTTTTCTTTTATCAAAAATTTACCAATGAATGTAAAATTTTGAGTAACTTGTGTGCTATTTGATCTACCCGGTGGGTACCCAATGGGTATGGGTATCCGCCGGATATGGGTACGGGTAAGGTTTCATACCCGCGGGTACGGGTATGGGTAGAATTTTGTACCCATTGACTACACGGATATGGGTATGGTATTGGTCTACCCGCCCCATACCCTACCCATCGCCATCCTTAACGGATGCACATCGGACAAAGATGAAGAACATCAAGAAATGCGTCGTCGAGAAGGATATGCATCTTCATTATGCATTGGGAGCTATAGTTATTTTAGTTATAATTATAATTGCTATGTACACTATTTCTTCGTGCATTAGAAAGATCTTGCATAATGCAGAAAGAAGCAAATGCATGGGCTGCATGTATTTGAGGAGAGAATATGAGGAGTATGGTTGTAGAGCACCAACTTTGGGGGTCGTCCGGTCACTGTCCGCTGACACGTCCGGACGTGTCCGCGGACAGTTTGGGGGCCGAATTTGGGGGCTCCGGTTGGAGATGCTCTTAGGAAGCACCCACCAATTCGATGTTCGTGACAAAGCCATGATGACTTCCACAAAAGACAACTTTAGAGATAACATTAAAACAAAGGGTCGTCGGAACAAAATATACCGTCAAAGTCAACAACATAGCCGATTCAGGTTCTTTAATGAGTGCCCGAGGCATCAAACGCCCAACACTGTTCGGAATACCTATATGCCGAGTGTGGCACTTGGTATTTAGCCTTCGGCATACGGCCTCAAACTATTTCCCAGGTGTCGTACATGTGGAACCCGACAAATGAATATACTTCTGTTCTTTTGGAACTCCGTAAAACGACACACTACGGGAAAAAAAATATATGTGAAGACAGTCCTTTGACGACTAGCTACGATAGGTTTGTTTCCCATCAAACTGGAGGATGAACTTACTCGCCGCATCGGGCTCCCACGAGAACCGCTCGAAACTCATCTTGGTCAGGTCTAATGACTATGCTACTCAAAGTTTCAACAATATTGGGGTATGAGAAACAATGGAGAAGAGAGAACGGAATTTGTCCGTATCCTCTTGAGAAAATGGGTCATTTTATAAGTCCCGGAACATCCACCGTTGTTGCTCCCCATGTCCCAGTACAATCCGGGTACATGCCCGAAATAACAATGACATGTCCAGTCCGAAGTACAAGGCTCCCTCGTATGATTACACAATTGAAAATCTCATGGTGTGTCAGCAAAAAAGACCCCGACATTGTCGGGCCAGTACAACCGGGCTAAGTATGTGGTCTATGTTCCAGGGTTTCCAACGAAATGCACAAGTGCACAACCCCGCGAGAGCACCCATCACTAGTACGCCGAAACTATTCTGGTTTGGTACAAGTGGGGTAAAACTCGAGCACAGCCGAGTCTGAAATAACGTATCAACATAGGCAGATTATGAGGGGCTCTCTCTTGCTAAGGGAAGGCTAGGATCGATGCATATGTAGGATGATACATGATTATATTTCCATCACACCGACTGAGCTACGTATAGTTCAGGGGAGACCATCGCCCCCCACCCGCACCCCTGAGCTCATCATGACGACTTGGCGAGATTTTGGAAGTCACTAGTAGTTGTAGATTTTTCTTGGGTGGGTCGTACGCATTCACGTGTGCTGCTCTGTTCATTTTTGTGTGGTCTATTGTACTGTAAATGCATTGAGCGCGGGAGTGTGTTAATCAGAGTCTTACCACAATTCACACTGCCGACTTGCGGAGGCTTTCTAGAGAAGGAAGACTGCATAGATTTTACAAATCTTCTGCCTAAGAAACTTTTACAAAACAATCCAGTACTATTTGACCCTTTTCCTAAGAAATCGACGATATTCAGCCTATTTGCCCCCCCTCCCCCAACGGTGGCCCAACATGGCACATCAGCCCATTTGCCTATCCCCTCCACCACTGTTCCACCATAACTTTTGAGATGAATTCCCTCTTGATAGCACAGTTACCATATGAATCAAAACATAAACAAAAAACATTGGGCCCTAGTTCTTTTCTCTTTCCACATAGAGGGATGCCAACCACCATGTCCCCTCTTCGAATAGTTCCTATTATGTTCAAGTACATGGTTAAAATATCATTTATATATTGTTATTAAGCGCCGAAACCAAATAGGGAGGGAAATGCCCTCTCCATACCAGTTAACTAACATGACATCATTCTTTTCAGTAGAAAGATAGCACATAACACACACACCATCATGAACTTGCTGTCATAAGATTCTTGATCAACATTGTTTATCTACCGAAGCCCAACAATACGCTTGCTTCCTTCTTGGGCAAGGTCATGGTACCTGAGGACTTCCCTTCATATCCCTTGCAATTCAAATTCCTTTTATGGTACCTCCATCCTTGCCTTTCAATCTATACTTGATTAAGCTCTTTTGTCACGTCCTCTGTTACGCTAAGTGCGCCAACCGCATGATTGCCAATGAGGATCTGATGATCCAGCAAATAGCCCACATAGTGCAAATCCGAATGCAAGAAATCACATGGATGCTATCAACCAAAAAAGATCAAACATTTACCATTCTTACTTTTGCCATTTCATTAAGGACAATGACCAACCTCACCTTTCTCCGCGTACGTGGAGCTCGTGGAATGGTTAGCACATGGTCATACGAGCGTTGTATGACAATCACAAGAAGTGACCTTATACACGTCTCGTTGAAAGTAGTTATCGTAGTGACCGTATTATTACGGTGATCAAAGTGAGCTTTCTTCACAAGTAAAATTACTAATACTGTCAGCAAGTTAAATTACCGAAGCCGCATTTTACTCTAGTTAATATATGGATTATGTACCTCCTAGTGAAAACATTTATACGAAACAGAAAAGTTGTAAGCTTCGTCAGAAATTACAAATCAATGCTAAGTCCCTAAGAGCATCTCCAATAGGTGATGTAAAATAAGAGCCAAAAAACTGGGTGATGTAAATGATACATCACCAAAAACGTGTTTTTAGGCCACCGAATGCGTCCAACTCCGACAGGTGATGTATTTTAGGGCAACACGTCCCCAGTAGGTGATGTAAAATAGTGCAACCGTGCGGCAGCCTCCACCCAAAAATGAGTGCCATGTGAATATAATTGCGAATAAGCATGATAAACTAAGAATAAAAATTCCACAAACCATAAGATTATTACATAATTCATCAATCTCACAAGGTCCAACAAAAAATACATAGTTTGGGCAAGTTATTACAATAAAGTTCATGAAAATACGATAAAAGACTTCATTACTTCCCATGCCATGTCCACTGCTCCTCCATGAGATCTTTCTGCGACCTTCTGCTCAGCGTTGTGTCCAAGCATACCACAAACATTTCTCCTTTGCTGAAATGATCGGTCATATTCGGCTACTTAGTTGCAAACATGATTAAACAAATTTGTAGACATTCTGAACTGGCGTCGAAAATATTTCTCTCGGTAGACTGGATTTGGAACAAAATAATTCTTCATCAATCTTTCATGAGGTTCGACCCGCTCTCTCCGTAAAAACTCACGCCCAAACAAGGATCCACGAGTTTTGGCCTATTATTCTTGTGCACTATTGTCAACATTGTTATGTCTTCCTCTTCGGCCAAATCAAACTCTTAATCATAGGACGATGAATGATACTCGTCGAACTCATGTAAAAAGAAAAATCTAAAATTACTTACTAGTTTGTTGCAACTATTAAAAAAAATGAAAAACATAGGGGAAAATTTCTTTACATCCACTGAGCCGAGCATCGGCAACGACAGCAGAGCGCGGCGGGGGCAGTACAACCTGGAGGAATCGCCGCGGCGTTAGAAGGGGGCTCAGGGGCGGCGGACGGTCGGGAAATCGGCGAACAGAGGACGGCGAATCGGCGGACCGGCGGGGTCGGGGTTGGATCCGACGGCGGTGGTGCCAGCGCGAAGTGGCGGCGGGGTCGCGGGGTTGGATCGGCGGTCCGCGAGGCGGCCGCGGTCCGGCGGGGCCACGGACAGGAAGTTTCCTCTGGCGCGGTTGGAGTCGCGCGTATTTGGATCACCGGAGCTATTTTTACATTGTGCCCTAAATTTTTTGGCGAAATATACATCACGGCTGCTAGATACCACTTTTTGGCCACTGTCGCTTTAAAAACTGTTATTTGTTTTCGTCACTTTTTTTTAACACCCAGAATCCGGATACCGGAGGAAATTTCACGGAAATCGACTCAAACTCGAATCGAACGAGTCTACAACTCTACATAAACAAGATCGTTCGGTATATTTCTCTTCCTATCTACAACCCTCGCAACAAGCCCCAAAACAAACAGCGAACCCCGTCCCGACCCGAGCCCCAAAACCCCAACCTCCGATCACCCGATGGCCTCCGGCGAGGCCCCGGCGGCGGCCGCCCCTCCGGCGGACCGGATTCGCCTGGTCGGGGCGTGGGCCGGCGCCCTGGAGGTGGAATTGGGAACCTGGACGGTGCCGATGCTGCGGGCGGAGGTGGCGCGGCGGGCCGGGGGCGTGGAGTCCGAGCGCGTCGGCCTCATCTTCGGCGGCCGCGTGCTCAAGGACGAACCCGCCGCCTCCCTGCAGCAGGTCGGGCTCAAGAGCAACGCCAAGGTGCTCTCCACCCTCGCCGCCCCCGATCGCGGCAAGGCCATCGCCGCCGAGGCCGCCAAGGCGGCGGCGGAGGAGGAGCACGCCAAGAGACTCGTCAGGCTCTGGTGAGGAATCGCTTCGCCCTTCTCCTCGAATCCCTGATGAGCTTCTTCGATTTCGAGGTTTCTGTTCCCCTTTGTTTCCGGCTGAAAACAAATCGCAGTTTCCGCGTGCAGGATTTCACTTGGCAGTCTAGTAATTTAGGAGACCCGATGTTACTATCCTGTTATAAATTTATTAATAACTGCGGAACCATGTATAAATTCTGCCCTCCCTGGTTAGGGCATTGACTCTAGTAGCAAGTCAAGTACCCTAGTCAATAGCCCCCGCAGGAAAAAGTACCCTAGTCAATAGAAAGTTTCTCCACGAGGAGGAAGCACCAATTATTGTCAATTGGGTCATGATTTACCCTGGCTTAGTTGTAAGTTCGTAATACGTACTTCGTATTTCAGAAAATCCACAAATTCAGTAAACGAAGAAAGTTCAGAACTCCTACTGAACCTGAAGGGACTTTATATAGTTGTGTTCCTTGATTGAATATGTGATTTACTCAATGATCAGGGTTCGGCCCTAAGTTACGCCTAATCATGTTGGAACTGACATGTTTTTTACTCAATGATCAATTTTGTGGTTTACAGGGATGCTGCAAAATCGTTGTCTCAAAGGCATTCAGATGGTTCCTTCCCTGAAGAAGATTTCAACTTAGATCTCGAGGATCAGAGTGGACAGAAAGTGATGTTTGGATCGACAGATGATATCAAGTAATATATTAAATCTAATGTTCAGGGTTTTTCTTATATGGTACTCCATATATGTACTGATTAACTGATCTATGACCCTATGCTATCTCTAGGGCATTGAAGATGGCTCTGATGCTTCATCAAAAAGCCAAAATTCTTATCAAGAAGGACAATTATAAGGAGGCGCTGGATGTGTTGATGATGGCCGAGGTATGCTGCCTTATGTGATTGTTTTCGTGCTATTGTAAGAAGCATGTGCAGCTTTTAAATAGCTGTATATTGACTGTTCCTTCTGCTGTCTTACCAGGAAGCCTTTTCTCTTTGTGACCCTAAACTCATTGAGGTAACTTGAACTGTGAGAAGGATTGTCTCTTACCTGTATCAAACAGAGCGCTGCAAGTATTTTACTTACACTCTGTTCATTCTGCAGAGAGTCGATAATGTGCCAATGCTTCAACTGGATATAGTATGGTGTTATTTTATGCTTCGTGATGTGTCATGCTTAGAAGTTGCAGGGGATCGCCTAAACAAGTCTAGGATAGGATTGGAACGTTCCCATGGTAAAGATTCCACTCGCTTCAGACTACTCCACTCTGCTCGTCATGCAGATCTTGCTATGTAAGAGTTTTGTCTTTCCCTCTCTTTTTTACTGTACAGTTGTTTAGATAGAGTGGGTATTTTCATTGAGAAATCAAGAACTAATTGCTACATTTAGAAAGGTAAAATAAATTATAATGTAGAGGTGTTCATGGTAAAATCGATGATTCCCACTGTATGGTATTCTGGATGTGATGCACATCTATGGTTTGATCTTTGTGGATATTCATTAACAAAAAGCTTGACGCTTATAACTTTCTCTAGTGGTGGCTCTTCAAGAGCGAGACCTGTTAAGAACTTATAAGCATTCAAGCTTTTACTTACAATTGTTTCCTGATGTGTTAAATTTTTTGCTTGTGTAATAGCTATGTAAGGCTGGAGCTTTTGGAAGGAGTCGTAGCATATCATAATGGTCATACTGAAAAGGCACGTGGCTCGCTCAGTTCCGCACAATCTAAATTCATGCAGGTATGTTATGTTGGCTGTCATCATTTTGTAGTCTATTTTATACTACTCTGCACCTTAATCTTATTACCATAGCATGTGTGGTTCCTAAATGTTAGCTTTATATGTTTGCTAAATACACGTCATCTTAGCTGCAAGTACCAGAAGAAGCTATAACAATGCTAATGGAGATGGGCTACGAGGCACGAGCTTCAAAAAGAGCACTAAAGATGACTGGCTATGACATTCAATCTTCTGTTGATCTCTTATGTGAGGAGCGTGAAAAGAAAATTCGTAGAAGGGAGCAGGACCGAGAGACACAAAGAGAGATCTTGTAAGCTTCTTGTCAGGAGGCTTTCTTTCCCTTCCATATATCCTTCTTCTTTTCCTCGTTAGCTGATTTGTGCACACTTTGTTTGGTGTTATCCCAGGGAACAAATGAGATATGGTAAAACTCCCATGAACAAGGGAGTTGATATGCAGAAGTTGAAAGGCTTGACTAGTATTGGGTGAGTGTTTTGGTCTTATTATATTATAGAAGAATTTTATTAGATGTTGATTTTATCATGAAATCCCCATTGGCCTCCATTTGGAGAATCAGATTCCTTACTACCAGTCTGGCTTTATTTAACTGTGTTTTGGGATCAATGTTCCTCACTGGGTTGTACATACTCTTTACCTTCTAGTGAAATATGCTTGTTATGGAATCAGATTCCTTTTTTTTTATAATTTATAAGTATCCCTTCTGATCTTCACCAGGTTGTACATACTCATCTTATGACAATATTTCTCAACTCTGAATACCTGGCATACAATCTAAAAATCTTCAAAAGTTATTACATTTACAAATTTGGGAATTTTGTTCACTATTTCTTTTGGTTTTTGGTCATTTTGATGTGTTTGTGTGTGTCAAAAGGAAAAAAGGAACAAATGTATATTTATCGACCAGTTACACGTTAGATTACAGATACTGAGCAACATTGTCCAATATAAGCAAAATAAATTGCAGCCACTTGCGCATGGTGGCAGTAAAACTAATATTATATTACCACGTTTATGCTGATATTCGTCCTATTTTTAACCGGCCAGTTGTTTCAATTTTGAAGGTTTGAGAAGTATCTTGCTGCAGAGGCACTCCGCATAAACGAAAATGATGCTGAAAAAGCGTTAGATATTTTGACAGATCCTGAGAAAAACTGTGACCTACAAGTACGTGTTATTTTCTTACTCTTATCCCAGCAAGTTGCTCTACAGTTATTAACACTTCCTTTTATATTGTTATTTTCACCGCAGAGTAAAATTCAGTCAAGGAGGAGACGACCATCTCAAGGTATGTATGGATTGAAGACATTCATCATTGCTCTTTGAAGTTCTGTGACCGCAAATGAAATGGACTTACACTCCACTTTTTTGTTCTCTTCTTCCTGCTAGGCTTGGGCGCAGGATCATCAGCCACGGCCGCTGCTGCCGTGACTGCTTCGGCGGCGGTTAACCCTCCTCCGCTTGTCCCAGATTTGAACATAGCCGAGGGTGATCAGGAGCAGCTTGTGAACAATGAAGAAGCTGTGAACAACAATGGAGAAGCCGGGAACAGTGAAGAGGCTGCGAACAACAATGGCGAAGCTGGGAACAATGAAGCTGAGGCCGTGAATGACAATGGAGAAGCTGGGAACAACGAAGCTGAGGCCGTGAACCATGAAGAAGACATGGTCGATGAAGCAGATGTGGGCGAGGAAGAAGCAAGCGCAAGCCATCATCAAGGCCCAGCCAGGGACGTGGTGATGGAGAATGAGCTCGCCCACGAGCTGACGGGGATGCCCTGGATGACTATGACATTGATGTCGGCAACGAAGGACAGGCTATAGCAGAGTACTTGAGCCTGTTGGAGTCCGCTGCTGCTGCCAGCTCTTGATGCGCAAGATAAGTTAGGCATCTTCAGAGCTTCAGGTGGAGGAACATAGCGTAGCCTCAGACTGAGAGTTTGATTACTTGGTAGAAGTTCACTTTGTACATATGAATATGGATGCTACCTTTGTGACCGACACCTGCCACCTGGAAACTCGTATGGTAGTTTATTATTATATTAAGTAAGAGTACTCGTGTGCATATCAAATCTCGAGTACAAAAATTTAGGGATATTTTCATGAGCTGCAAAATGCTACAGGATGCCGCTGCTTTGCCAATGAGATTTTTCAGAACCACATCCTCTGTTGCGTTTCCTCAGATTCATGACTGTTTCTGTACCACCTTCCTCCAAACTTTTGAAATCATTGTGTGAGCATCAGTAAGAAAACTGACACCATGTTCTTGTTTAAAGGAGTAGTGCAAACAAGAGTAGTGGTATTACATTTGGATAAATAGTTGGTGAGATAGTTACACAACATACAATGGCAGGTTCCATATGATCTGGATATACAGATCTTACAGAATGAATATCAAACCGAATGATGGTAATAATAAATAAATGTACCAAATGAACAACCCGGAAACAAGTGGCTTCATCATCGACCAAACAACCTTGATAATAATTTCAAACTATGGATGCGTTGGAAACGTGGGATGGCTTAGGGCTTAGGCGCAGGTGTAACCCGGCGGGACGGCGCAGCCGCAGTCGTTGACGAGCAGCTTGAGCGCGAGCGGCACATAGAGGGAGAGGTCCAGCACCTTGACCTTGATGGCGGTGCAGAGGCACGCCGCCGCGGTCAGGCCGGCGACGCCCTGTACGAGCGCGCAGCACTTGACCTTGCTGTCGCCGATGTGCACCTCGTTTCCGAGGATGTCCAGGCACACGCCCAGCTTCAGGGCGTCGATCGGGCAGGTGTCCGAGGACGACGGCGGCGTGGGGCTCGGGGTGGGCGTCGGAGGAGTAGGTGCCGGGGTCGGGGGAGACGGCGTGGGCGTCGGGGGAGAAGGCGGGCATGCCTTGCGTCCGCCCTTGTGCTTCGGGGAAGGGCTCCCGCCGCCGACGGCGCCGACGACTGGAGCGACCATGCCGCCGACTGCGCCGACGACGGGAGCGACCATGCCTCCGGCGGAAGGGACGGCGCCGACGACTGGAGCGACCATGCCGCCGACTTTGCCGACGACGGGAGCGACCATGCCTCCGGCGGAAGGGACGGCGCCAACGACTGGAGCGACCATGCCGCCGACTTTGCCGACGACGGGAGCGACCATGCCGCCGACAGAAGGGACGGCGCCGACGACGGGAGCGACCATGCCTCCGACGGATGGGACGGCGCCTCCGACGGGAGCGACCATGCCACCGACAGAAGGAACGGCGCCTCCGACGGGAGAGACCATGCCGCCGACTGTGCCGACGACCGGTGAGACGACGCCGCCGACAGATGGGATGCCGGTGGAGGGCGTGCCGGTGGACGGGGTCCCGCACGCGGTACCGCCGCTGCCACTGCCACCGGCGGAGCCGCAGGCAAGCGCCACCGGGGTGGAGGAGAGCGCGAGCATGGCGAGCATCAGCAGCGCCGAGACCTTGGTGGACTCCATCGCTTCGAGCTTGCTACGTAAATTCCGTTACGTGCTGCTTGCTGTGTTCTGTGGCAGGAGGTCTCCGATCCAGTGCCCTTTTATAGGCGCGCGAAGCCTGGGCCGTGGCCTACTGGCATGGGGTATTATTGCGCGCGCGACATTGGTGTGCGGTGGCAATGGCTCGCGGAAGCAACCGTCCGGCCGGTCACGTGGAGGCGCTGAGCCGGTGGGGAGAGGCCAGTGCTGGCCGCCTTGGCGCGACGCCGATGAGGCCAAAATAGGCGCGGCGGCGTGTGACTCGCGCTTGTCTGCCTCCGTCGGAGAGAATGATTGCAGCGCTAGCGCGATCATCCCCTACTACCTAGATCCTTCCTTGCTTGGTCTAGAATTAGGGCTAGATATGTGTGGTGTTCGCGTGTAATCGATTGGTACTGTCTTTGTCTTCGCCACTGGCTGGGTTCAGTGATCAGTTTAACTGCACTTACAGCAAGAACAATGCTGCAGAAGCGGTTAAGTGAAATTAAGCCAAACTTGAAAGTTTCAGCTGGTTTTGCTGCAGTGGAGACTGAGTGTTATGGAAAGCTTATGAAATCATCCTTCGGATCCGATCCTGCGAGGTGCCTTGCTTAGTTACGTTACTTACATGCAGAGTTCACCAGCTGGGAGTCCATGTCTGCTTCAGAAGGAAAAGTTGTATCTCTCCAGTGTTATGTTTGGAGCTGTCCGATAGTCCAATCATCTCGATCACCTAGCTGATGCGATCGAGGACCTTCAGTTAGGAGGATCTGATTTGAAAGGTCAATGCCAATACCTCCGTTGCTTCCTATACCTTCAAAATTTCAAATATATACTGCTGAATAACCACAAGGGGCCGTTTGGATATATGCATCGTGAGGCTCCGAAGAGTCGAAGACAAAACCCCTTGGACTGCACTGCTGGGTTCTTCCTAGTTTATCTGTACGTGTCTCCTGAATGACATTGGGCTGCTCATAGATGTGTGGACAGTGTTGTGGCATCCGTTGTGAGAATATGAGATGACAGGCAATGTAAACAAGAATTCTCGTGTAAAAGAAAGGTTCATCATATGTTGTCCTTGCATGCTGATACAGTTTCTCGAATCCTAGATGTATTGCGATCCTAGTTGGTTGTTAATCTATTTTGCTGATCGCAGTAGAATGTTGATACTGCTTGAGTACTAACTAAACATCCAAACATAAATTTTGACGTTCAGCATCAATGCTAATATCCTGTGATATTGGCAGTGGAATTGGAGTCGATGCAATGCCAAGCTGTGAATACAAACATCCAACAGGTGAAATTAAACAGCGCTTGAAACTTTTCTGATTTCTTTGCAGCGGATGGAGTTACGGACACCTTCTGATCCAATGCTGCGTGCCTAGCTATCAGTGAGAATGTGAGATGCCTTGCTTACATGCAGGGTTTGCCAGCTGGGAGTCCATGTCTGCTTCGGGAAGAAAAGCTGTATGTCTTCAGTGTTATGTTTGGAGCTGTCCGCGATACTCCAAATCATCTCGATCTCTACTCTGGCTGATGCAATCGGCGACGACGATCTGCTGCGGAAGCTCAATCCCAAGTGACCCAGTTGATTCCTATATATACCTTCAAATATATTACTGCTGGGAATAGTGGAATACTCCAATAATCACAAGTCCAATCAGGGATCTCCTACATTCAGTTCAGGTGCGTGCCGGCTGAGTTATCTATCAAGGCTACTGTTACTTTTATCTTCTTCAGTAGACGCAGTTCATAGTAAAACAAGGCTAAGCTATAATAAAATGAAATTTGAATAGCTGAGCAGAGCACGATCACGCTGCTCCTCCGATCTGCGGCTTAGCTTAGCTCTTCCCGCCCGCGTTCCATGTGAGCGGCTGAGCAAGCCAGGTCTCGCTGGGGCCGGCCCTGAAGCAAATAATAGACACTTGTTCATCGATCTAGCAAGCTCGGGTAAGTGGTCTAGTCATGCCGACCGAGACGCGCGAGAGCAGCAGATGGAGGGAATCATGCATGCAGCCATGCAGGCTCATGTGACGGGGACGTGCGTAGTGCCGTTCATCAGACAAGATCAGGGGGGCAGTTCAGCGCGATGGGACGCACGCCGTCGCTTCCTTCCCTGCCTCGTCATCGACGTACCTACCTGACATCGATCGCTTGCATCGTTTTGGCAACCGGGCTCTAGCAAAGCTAAGTTGGTGGTGATGCGGATTCCAGCTAGAGTTGTACTAGTCTGCACCAGAGACGAAACCTGCAGCACCGCCGCCGCTGCTGGCGTGCCCGAAGGCCGCGACCCGGGATGTGGCTTGGCAAGGTCCACCCGCCGGCACCTGGACACACAGCTCCGCACCGGCCTGCTAGCCTGGGGCAATACCGGCCACCACTTCGACACCACACAATGGAGTTCTTATGCTTTGGTCAAGGAGTGGTGGTGCTCCATTGCCGGAGTTAATGGGCGCCGACGACATGGGCTCTCCTCTTTGCTCCTTCTTGCCGCTTGGGAGATTTGGAATGAACGAAACGTTAGAGTTTCCGCAAGGTGGCCTCTAGGCCCAAATCGGTTGTCCAAATCATTAAGAGAAACGCCGCACTTTGGAGTGCGGCAGGAGGCAAAACATTTATGCAATATTATGCGGCGAGAGTAGACATTTGTTCCCAAGCTACGGCTTGGCGTACTTGTAAATAAACTCTTCTTAATCAATAATGAAATAGGCAAAAAAAAAAAAAAAAATCCGACCACAACCTGGCTGGCCGCGCGCCTGGACAAGTGTAGCGCCATCTTGGCCGGCCCAGCACCATCACCGCCCAGAGGCCGAGGCCCCTCCTGGGTTTGCGCAGACTCTGCAGCACATCAGGTCCAGTCGATGGTCGCTATTCTATTCATACCGCAATATATCCTTGACATACAGTAGCTCGGTGATCAGTCGCCGGCTTCTCCATGTCCATGTAAAAAAAGAAAAAAAAGCATACAATCCCCACTCCATACATGATGTCCGTTCCTTCGTGTATGTGTGAGGTACTGAGGTAACGGAGAATAGCATGAAATCCAAGGTATTTGGGTCCTCTTTGTCTTGTGCCAAAACATAATTATGGAGAATCAGTCTAGCTAAGCTTAGGAAAGGCGAGACATGCACGCTCCAATTTGATCTCAAATGTTAGACCCTGATGTTGCTTTAGAAATTGGACTACGTAGACACCCAACTCGATGGAAACCTATCTCGCACCGCTAGCCTAGTGTGGTATGCTTAGCTTACACACATTGCAAATGGTTTGTCCTCATTTTCCATCTATCTATACACGATATAGCACTGCTGCCTCCATGCATGCATGTACTTTGTGGCCTTCTCGAAGTGTGATGGCTTTATGAACCGAATATGACTTTAGTTCTGTGGTTAGTGAAGCAACCACCTTTTTTTTTTCTCAACTGAAGTACTATGTTCAACTCTTGTCTGGTGCCAGCGTGTGTTCACTACAGGAATCCGACAATTCGGCCGTCGGCGTAGGGCTACGCCGACGGCAGCCGTCGGCGTATCACGCTGTCGGCGTAGCCTAGCTGTCGTCGGCGTAGAAAAAGCCGTCGGCGTAAACTTGGCTACGCCGATGCCGTCGGCGTATGAATTGGCAGAATTTTGTTTAAAAACATTTGAAAACAAAAAACTTAAAAAAAATTCCCAATTTTTTTTAATTGTTTAGCCACTTAATCGCACAAGAGATACATTTATCTCTAACCATTATTAATTGCAACCTTAATTACTCGTTTCTACTAACACATCCCCACAGGTCACCCATCCTGAGACTACTCCAGCCCTAGCACGCTTAACTTCTTAATTCCTTCCCTGTGAGCTACCTATAAACAACAGATACTTTACTGACAATAGTAGTTTATCAATCCTATTAACTCATGGACTATGATGTCACACACCTTTATTTTATGAATCCAAATAATTATTTGAATAAAAAGAAATGAATCATTAATAATAATCTTGAATTAAAATATTCTTGAATTCAAATAATAATTAATTTATTTGCCTTTTTCCATTTAATATTGAATAATTCATATCTACAAATCCGTAAATCGAAATTTGACAAATAATATGTCTAAATCGATTAGAAAAATGAGATAAATCCAAATATGACATTCATATCATCCATAACCCAACTCTTAACAAGTTTTCCTCCGGCTTGTCCAATCGGGACGCTATAAGTGCATGTAAACTCCCTAGAGAGAAGTGGATGTCGGGGACTATCACGCTATAAGTGCATGTAAACTCCCTAACTGTAAGTACATGGTATGACACCCCCTAGCTTGTGGTGCGAACCCGACGCTCCAGAGCCCCTCTCCGGTGAAACCGTAGCCCCACTGGAGAAAACCCAGATTTATACGACTAAAGTCGGTACCGACGTCAAAATGGAGTAGCAAAGTGTAACTAATTGCTTGGTTGTGTTAGGCTAGGCCCTAGGAAGTCACAAAATAAAGGTATAATCCAACTCTTGACAAGATTTCCTCATGTTTATCCGATCTGAGACTTTCAGGCTGTAAGTCATGAAACTCACTAGAGAGAGGTGGATGCCGGTGAAGCAGGTCACACCCCGGAGTGCAATCTTGGCCATCCAAAACCCATAACACACTTGTACACACATGTTATGGCACCCCCTAGCTTGTGGTGGGAACCCGACGCTCCGGAGCCCCTCTCCGGTGAAACCGTAGCCCCACTGGAGAAAAACCAGACTTATACGACTAAAGTCGGTACCGACGTCAAAATGGGGTAGCAAAGTGTAACTAGTTGCTTGGTTGTGTTAGGCTAGGCCCTAGGAAGTCACAAGATAAAGGTATAACCCAACTCTTGACAAGATTTCCTCATGTTTGTCCGATCTGGGACTTTCAGGCTGTAAGTCATGAAACTCACTAGAGAGAGGTGGATGCCGGTGAAGCAGGTCACACCCCGGAGTGCAATATTGGCCATCCAAAACCCATAACACACTTGTACACACATGTTATGGCACCCCCTAGCTTGTGGTGGGAACCCGACGCTCCAGAGCCCCTCTCCGGTGAAACCGTAGCCCCATTGAAGAAAAACCAGACTTATACGACTAAAGTCTGTACCGACGTCAAAATGGGTAGCAAAGTGTAACTAGTTGCTTGGTTGTGTTAGGCTAGGCCCTAGGAAGTCACAAGATAAAGGTATAACCCAACTCTTGACAAGATTTCCTCATGTTTGTCCGATCTAGGACTTTCAGGCTGTAAGTCATGAAACTCACTAGAGAGAGGTGGATGCCGGTGAAGCAGGTCACACCCCGGAGTGCAATCTTGGCCATCCAAAACCCATAACACACTTGTACACACATGTTATGGCACCCCCTAGCTTGTGGCAGGAACCCGACGCTCCGGAGCCCCTCTCCGGTGAAACCCTAGCCCCACTGGAGAAAAACCAGACTTATACGACTAAAGTCGGTACCGACATCAAAATAAGGTAGCAAAGTGTAACTAGTTGCTTTGTTGTCTTAGTCTAGGCCCTAGGAAGTCACAAGGTATAACCCAACTCTTGACAAGATTTCCTCATGTTTGTCCGATCTGGTACTTTCAGGCTATAAGTCATGAAACTCACTAGAGAGAGGTGGATGCCGGTGAAGCAGGTCACACCCCGGAGTGGAATCTTGGACATTTACAACCGAAAACATACTTGTACCCACTTGGTATGGCACCACCTAACTTTTGGTTCGATTCCGACGCTCCGGAGCCCCTCTTCGGCTAAACCCATTTGAACATGGAATTTTATGTCCTTGCTCATGATTTTTTTTTTGAAGAATATAGTTTGAGAAATGTGTATGATGATGCAGATCTACTTATCCTCTTCGAAACGAGCTAAAGAACATCGAAATCCGAATTCCAATGCAAAAGTTATGCTCAAAACGGTGAGTAAGTAAAAAAACAGAAAATATAGGCCGACGGCATTGCCGTCGGCGTATCTAAAAAAAAAAACAGAAAATATAGGCCGACGACATTGCCGTCGGCGTAGCTAAAATAAAAAAGGAAAGACCAAGTCTAGCCTGGTCGGGGTCTACACCGATGGCCCCGATATTTGGCCGTCGGCGTATGTCCTGGCCGTCGGCGTCTTGTGTCTTTCCTGTAGTGGTTGTCGTACTTTTATATCCTAGGCATGCCGTCAAGCAGCTTCAAACCGTTCCCCTACCTGCTAATTAGTACTACCTCTGGTCCAAAATAATTGTCGTGGAAACGATACTAAGCTAGTACGAATTTCTACGTAGCCCACGACAATCTTTACGGATCGGAGGGAGTAGCGTTTATTGTGTGGTTTGTATTAAGATTATCTAGATGCGCGGGCGGCGGCTAACGCTCGTGCCCGGAGCCATCTCGCCGGCCATCGGATCGCCGACCACGCGCGCCACGGGTACGCCGGGATCTCCGATTGCGGATTCGTGGTTGCATCAAGACCAATGGCGTAGGCTGGGGGCAGAGGAGAGGCGGCGACTGTCGCTGGCGTCGCCGGCGTCGAGATCGCGCTTCGATGCCTTGGCAATGGAACTGGATGTGTCTGGGCAGGGAGAAGCTGGATCTCATGTCGCGGTGCGTGCGGCGGAAGACGTTCTCGATGAGGAATGGTTGGTGTCACGGAACGATATCCGCCGGCCGCCCAAATCCGACGAGCAGATCGAGCAGGAGTTCTGGGAGGATATCGGGTTCCCAACGCCGGCCTCCCGTGTGTGGGAGAACTCCTCGCCGTCCTCCATCGACGACAACCAAGGTAATTGTTTGTCTCATGTGTGTAGGTCAGAAGCTGCGGAATCGCCAGGAGGTGCAGATATATCCCGGACTTCGTCGCCTGACCTCGCCGAAACTGGGGAGGTGCGGGGCGGCTCGGGTCACGCCAGGGCGCTGCGAATGCCTAGGCTATGGATGGGATGGCGTGGACCTATTCCGCGTCCTCGGATCACTCCGCCGCCGTGCCTGGGAAACTTCATACCGGAGTTGAGTCCCTCCGCGGCGGTGCAAGGTGCCCGGACCTCGACGGCGACCGGTGCGGGAGCGAGTTCTGCGGCAGTCAAGGCGACATGCACGGAGTCAGGAAGCAATCCGAAAATTCAAAACTCTACCTCGCTGATGGGTGGGTCCAAGGGGCATGCAATCAATCACCGTCGATCTCCCTGGGCTCATCTCGAATGTTGGTTCGAAGGATTATGGAGAGAGGATCGCTACGTTGCTAGGTCATCCAATTCTCCAGCGCCACCGTCTCTAAGCTCGCCTCGATCGCCACCGCCTCGCAACTCGCTCATCTCCGTCGCCACCCCCTTGCCATCCTCGGTATTCGCGTCTGTTCCGAGCCCGTGCCTACCTCGGACGCTCCGGAGATCCTTCGCGGAGGTCGCGGCCGCGTCGCCGGCCATGGCGGCGCCACCAGGGCGCGGTCCCCCGACTTGGGCGCCCATGGCTCCCGGAGCTCAGGGGCAGGGAGGCGGTGTGGTGTTTGGTCAAGCTGCAGGGCCTTCAGCCGCGCCGAGGCAGCAGAACGTTGGGCAGCAAGAGGCAGCGTCTGCGGGGCGGGCATCAGCCGCCGGCGAGATTTACCTTTGGTGCTGTAGCTCAAGCTCCGAAGCGGAAGAAGAAGAAAAAGAATAATGGGAACTTGAATCAAGTGCAGCAGCAGGGCTTGCTGCCAGTAGCTGGAGTGCAACATCAGATGGTACAGGGGGTCGGGATGCAGTAGCAGCCAGGGGGCGTCCAAATGATGATGCCTCTCGCTGGGCAAGCGAGTACCGTTCCTACGCCGTCGGTGACGGCCGCAGATCCGGCAGCCGTGGCTACGCAGGTGATCAAGAAGCCCAAGGCGTGGTGTTGGAAGTGTGCGGTCAATGAACACGCCACAAAGGACTGCCCTCTTCAACACTACTGTCATATCTGTGAGAATGCCAAACATCCGACTCCGATGTGTCCGACTCTGAAACTTCCGAGGCCAGTAATGCTCAATGCGGGTCAGGGACACGGAGATACGATTTTCCTTCAGTTCCCAGACAACTTGTACAGGGCTGATTTGGTGCCCAAAGATACTCCGATTGCTCTGGTTAAGGTGCAGGGCACGGCCGCCACCGCAAAGCAGGTGGAAACTCAGGTGGCGCGGTTGTGTCCGGTCAAGTCTTGGTGTTGGGAAGCTATTCCAAATGGAGATGATTCTTTCACGGTAAACTTCCCGACTATGGAAGATCTGTCGAGGTTCGATGGTATTGAGCTAGGGGTTCCCTCTCAGGTCACAAAACTAGTATTCAGAAAGTGGAAAGTGGAAGACGTTGCGCACAAGCTTGAGCTTCATCAGCAATGGGTGCATGTCACTGGGGTACCTAATCCATTGAGACACTTCTGGGGTGTGTGGGCAGTTGGCTCCCTCATTGGCACCACCATTGATGTGGACATGATCTCCCTTAGACGTCGAGGTGTGGTCCGTATTCTCGTGGGGATGATGGACGATCAGTGCTTCAAGAAGTCGGATACCATGGGGCCGTATATCAGAACAGATGGGGTTTTGCGTCTCAAGGGATATGACTTCACCTTCCGTCCGGAGAAGGCCGACTATATTCCAGACAAGGACTTCATTCCTTTCGTGTGGCAGCGCAAAGGCAAGGAGGATCCGGAGGACACTGGTTTAGAGGATGATGGCATGGGAGAACAAGCAGGGCTTGGTGGTTCAGCCGACGCTGGTTCGGGTTCCACTAACATGGTAATCGACCAAAGTCCGGCGGCGGGTGGTGGACAGGGAGCTTCGAATAGGCATATGCTTGAAGGGATTGCTCTCACTCCTTTCAACCCCAACCCAAAAACTCCTAGGGCCATCGCTTTGGTGAATCAGTGGAGAGAAGCACATGGTCAACGTGAACTGATCGCACCTCCATGTGCTAGCCCTCCGCTGGACACATACGTAGTTGGACATCAGCTTAAGTCTGACGCGGTTCAGCAGCAGCGGTGCACCATCTCCGGGATGAGGATGCAGGAAGTGGCGCAGGCTGCAGCTGGTGGCGGGCCGCTGCGTACTGCCCGCGTGGCGGACAGTGGAGTTGCGGCGTCAGGTGTGGGAGCATGCGAGGTCCCTGCCCAGGAGACGCTAGCTCAACGCGTGCCCAACGTGCCAGACGGTAATGCAGCCCAACTACAGGCTGCTGGGCCACTGCTCGTCGACCGCGCGGCAGGCTCCGTGGACACAGAGGAGAGCCACGAGGCGGGTGCGGCTGTTGCGCCACTGCTCGTCGACCGCGGCAGGCTCGGTGGATGTGGAGGTGGGCCACGAGGCGAGTGTGGCTTCCGCGTCGCCGATGAAGGGTGCTGGCTTGGTGGTGGGATCGCTGAGCTGCCCCATGCCGGGCCGCCGGGCGGCGAATAGCGTGGGTGTCGCCATTGTGGAGGGGGACTTTACAACGACTATGTCCTCCCCTATGGTGACTCCGACGACTCCTTCGACTCCGGCTTCGCACACAGTGGTTGAGAGGGCTGCTACATCACCTTCGCCCTCTCCCATTGTGTCAGCTCCAGCTACGGGACGTCCACTGCCTATGGCTGCACCTAGGCGCAGTGGGCGTCACAAGGCTGGGGAGGACGGCGCATCAGCAACGGATGAGGACACGATGACCAAGGCAATTCGCCGCAAAGCGGCCTTGTTCTCTACTCCTATTACTGGTACGCCTCGCTCTTCAAAATCATTTTTGCCTTTGTCTACATCTACTATCTCGTCTAAGTTGTCAGCAGTAGGTGTCAGTCTAGGAAGAAATGAAAAAGAAGTAATGTTGTCGGCTAATGTTCTGAAACATGTTGAGTATGACCGTCGTAGGGTTTCTCCTAGTGTTTCGTGTAGACCGATGGCCTCACCGATAGATGATGATGATGCGAATGCCACAATAGATGGACAGCTTCTATCACATCTCGTAGGAGAGGTTACAGAGGTGGATATGGATGAGTCTGAGCTAGGATCTTTTGATGACCTGTATGCTTCAGGACGGAAATCCAAATCCGGCAAAAATAAAAAGAATCAAAAATCGCGAAAAAAACGCGAAAAAGTCAAAATCCCCAACAGTTTCCCGATGAGTGGCATATTTGAAAATAGCAGAGGTCTAGGCGACTTGGCTAAACATTTGAATATTGCGCATCATGTGAGGGATCACAAGTTGGATTTTTTGGCTATTTTCGGGACGGGTCGACGAGATTTTTCAAGTACCCTTCTAGACCGCCTTTCAAGTGGAGTGGATTTTACTTGGCATTCTTGTCCCCCTCGAGGTAGATCGGGTGGCATGCTACTTGGCATTAAAACTGATACCATGGAGTTGTTGGACCGTTCGGATGGTGAATTTCATATTAAGTTTCATATCCGTAACAAGTCCGACAACTTTATATGGAGTTTGGTTGTTGTGTACGGTGCTGCCCAAGAAGAATATAAGGCTGCTTTTCTTCGAGAATTGGTTAATCTAGCTAAGGATAACCCATACCCTATTCTTATAGGTGGGGATTTCAATATGCTGAGGTACCGTCACGAGAAAAGCAGGGGTAGATTCGATGGTCATTGGCCTCACTTGTTCAATGCTGTTATTGATAGCTTGTCCTTAAGGGAGGTTCATATGACGGGGAGACAATTTACTTGGGCTAATAGTCTCCCCGAGCCGACATACGAGAAGCTGGACCGGGTTCTGATGGACTCCCGTTGGGAGGATAAATATTCATTGGTAACGGTACGTGCTTTGGAGCATGTTGAGGCATTCTCGGATCATGCCCCCATACTCCTATCTACTGGAACATCGATTTCGCCCATTAAGCCTCAATTCAAGTTCGAATTAGGTTGGCTGTTGCGGGATGGTTTTGATGATTTGGTTAAAAGGATATGGTCTCAACCGGTTGTGGGCGATACTGCTATCCAACGGTGGAATAATAAAATGCGTAATATGCAGAAATTCCTTCGTGGGTGGGCAAGACACACAACTGGTATGCTTAAAAAAGAAAAAGAGCGCATGTGTTCCATTATTGATGAGCACGATAAACTAGCAGAAGTACGCCCATTATCAGCAAATGAGAATGACCTAAAACGGCATTCAAATGAGCAAGTGGGTCATATGTTGCGGGAAGAAGAATTCAAATGGTACCAAAGATCTAAGGCTCAATTTATTTTGCAAGGGGATTCGAATACAAAGTACTTCCATAATGTTGCTAATGGCAGACATAAGAAGAAATGTATTCATTCTCTCTATCAGGATGAGGGCTTGATCGCAGGACAGGATCAGCTCAAGGAATATATCACGAACTACTATAAAGGTTTGTTCGGGGCTCCCGAGGAAGGAAAATTCACTCTAGACGAGTCTCGGACGGATGATATTACCCAAGTAACTCCTGAGGAAAACAACTTTCTTATTGCTCCTTTTTCTGAAGAGGAGATAAGAAAGGCGGTTTTCCAGATGGAGCACAACAAGGCGCCTAGACCTGATGGTTTTCCGGCTGAGTTTTACCAGCATTTCTGGGAAATCATCAAGTCCGACTTGCTTGAGTTATTTGGCTGCTTACTGATGCACCTAAAATGCATCTACTTTTCCAAGCACTTTGCTTCATAATTTGCTCCGGAATCTTCCCATATTTGAATAAAACTGCTGAATCTGACGCTGTTTTTAGCAAAGTCTCCTTTCTGGTTGTTTTTGCAGGAAATTAAATCTAGGAAAAATACCACGTCATTTTTTATGGAAAAGGAGGACAATGTGCAAAGGATGGACACGAGGAAGCGTCGGAGGCCCAAAAGGGGGGCCCACGCGGCCACTGTACCTGGCCGCGTGGGCCCACCCAATGGAGCCTCGAGCACCGCCTCCACTTCAGCTTTGCGTACCCCCCATATATACGAAAAAGTGGGTGCCCTAGGAGGGGAGCTTTCGCGAAACAAGCGCCGCCACCACCACGATCTTCGTTTTCGGAGACAGATTGATCCAGGATTTCTCCCCGGAGGAGGATTCGGAGACCGTCTTCACCGCCATCATCTCCATCGACCATGAGCTCCCTCACCATCGCCATGTGTGAGTAGTCCGCTGTAGGCATATGAGGTGGATGGGGATTGGATGAGATTGATCATGTAATGATACCCGTTGTCGAGATTTAGGGGTTTATCTTGAGGATATTTTTGTATTGTGTTGATGCACTTATGCTATGTTAATGCTTGCTACTAGGGCCCGAGTGGCATGATTTCAGTACTGAACTTATTTTGCCATCATATAATTGAGTTTGGTATTTATCTGCAAAGTGTATCACCTGCTATTATGTTGAACCTGCGAACCCTAAAAGTGACATATAGGGAAAACAAGGGGGAGATGTTTTAGTTTGAGGATTCTATGTGTTCATGAAGTGTTAATGCGTTGTTCCGGGCTATTCGAAAGGGTAGACCTTAATTACCTGTAGTTCCAAGTTGGCCCCGGTGAAATGGGCAGGTAGGACAATAGATGTTGTGCAAATTCTCTTGGTTAGTACGCACAACTAATTTGGAACACATACCTACATATATCGGAGTTAGAGATAAGTCCCATTGCTATTTTCTTATTATATGATCAATCTTATTCATGCAACACCCCGCTATCACCTCATGCCTACGTTTTAAATCTCTGAGTTACACTTTCACTTTCCGGTGAAAACTGGGAAACCTTGTTCACTACTGCTGTTTTATTTGCTACTTGAATCATACTGCTGCCATCACTATCACTGCTGCAAGTTTATTGATATACAGGTGTGGTTGAGAGTGACGCCTCAATTGCCAAAGTCTTATTGGTATTCTTGTGTTCCCATCGTGTCGAACTATAAATTTGGGTAATACTTCCCAACGAAGATTTCAGCGATCCCCTATACTTGTGGGCATCAAGACATTTTCTGGCGCCGTTGCCGGGGAACCTAGCTTTATTGGTAAGACAACTTGTTATCATTTATTTGCTGCATTTGCTTTTTCCTAACCATGGGAAAGGAAAAGATTACTCCGAAGGAAGTGAGGCCTTCAACTACTCGTAGAGGTACGGACTTGCTAAGTAGGCCAAACTTTTCACCTAATGCTGCTTCTGCTGTTGCTCCTAAGAAAAAAGGAAAAGTTTGAATAGTTCACCATTGTCTAAGATGTCTACTAGTACTGAAAATGATTTAATAGTGGTAGCATAGACAATGAAGTGACACCTGAAACACCTGAAACATCTGAGATAACTGAAACACCTGAAACTCTGAATCTTCTATTATTGAAAATGTTGAAATGAATTAGAAGATAAGTGATGATGAACATGAAACTTCTTCTGAGGAAGAGGAGCATTTACTATGGCTTTTATGGACGAATTTATAAATTGGATAAACTTGATAGCTATAAAAATTCTCCTCTTGATGTTATTTCCCTGTTACTGAGAAAATGAATGCTCCAGCTATTAAAATTAAAGACAAAGATTATGAGTTTAGTGTTGATCCTGAAATAATTGAAAAAGCTGAGAAGTATAAGTTTTATGGGAGAGACAATGAGTTCCCTTTTGAACACATTGCTGATTTGCATGATTTATCTGTGTTTTGGTAAAGATGAAATCCACCAACGTATTATTTCTTAAAGTTGTTTCCTTTTACTTTGGGAGGAAATGCTAAAACTTGGTATAATCGTTTAGAACCTGGATGTATTACTAGCAAGGAGGAATGCTTGCAGGTATTTTATAATAAATATTTCCCTGCTGATAAGATTCATGGTTTAACTATTGAGATTAGCAACTTTTCACAAACAGAGAAGGAGGATTTACCCCAAGCTTGGGGGAGGTACAGTAAGATGGTTAGGAAATGTCCTACCCATGGCTTCAAGAATAATGAAATACTTGATATATTTTACAATGGACTAACTGAAAATACAAGAGGCTATCTTGATAGTATTGCAGGTAGTGTTTTCAGGGAAAGGACCGTTGATGAAGCAACTGAGTTATTGGAAACTATCTCTAGAAACTATGAAGATTGGAATATTGAAATAATAGATGACAGAGATATTTCCAGAGAAGAAAGGAGGTATTCTTGAATTAAACAATGAGGCAATGAAGGGAGCCTCCAAGGATATGAAAGAGAAGGGAATTAAAACCTCTCATCTTAAGGAATTATCTGAAATGGGTGTTAAACTTCCTATTGATCGACCATGTTTTCCAATCCCAGTCAATGCTATAGCTCTTGGAAGGTAATGAAAAGGTAACACCTCCTATTGATGCATCATATGTTAATGATTTTGCTTATCATAATAAACCTGAAGAGCATGATATTAGAATGAATATGATGGAAAACTCTCATAAAATTAAATTCCTTCGTGAAAATATAAATGCTAGTGTGGGAGAAGTTAGAAGAATTGTTAAACATGTGAAATGATGAATAATCAAATTGAACAAATGGTTTCTCTTCAAAATCAATTGTATGAAAATCTTATTGAGAAGAAACAGGTTTGTGGGTTAATACTAGAGGTGGTGCAAGTACTCAGGACCTGATATCCTGAAACCATCCCAAGAGAAAGAGCAAGAGGCTCTCAAAAGAAATCTTCTGCAGGAAAATCTCCCAATGGAAACAAAGGCATTGATGATTCTCAAGAACAAGACAATGATATTTCTATTTCTGATGCTGAGACGAAGATGATAATAATGAAGAAGAGGAATCATCTCCACCTGAAGAAGAACAACATGAAGTTGAAAATATTGAGAACCTGAACCTCCTGAAAAGGAAGACCCTCAACCATCTATGAGAAGAAAAAAAGAAGAATCATCCAAATCAACAAAAAGGTAAAGAGAGGGATCCATGGGTACAAAGACCCATACCATATCCCCAAGAGGTAATGAAATCTTTGGATGATGCTAGGTTTGAAAATTTTTGAGTTGATTAAAATTTATGTTTGCAAATTCCTTTGTTGATGCTATTAAAATTCCTCCATATCAAAATATATGAAAGATATTGTCACTAATAAAAGGAAGATACCTAATGATGCAATTACTGCTATGCTTGCTGATTATTCATTCAAGGAAAATTGCCTGAAAAGCGTGGAGATCCTGGTATTCCGACTATTCCTTGTCATATTAAAGAAACTTATGTGAAATATGCTATGTGATTTAGGAGCTGGTGTTAGTGTTATGCCTTTTTCTTTATAAGAAACTTAACCTAATAAATTAGTTCCAACTGAAGTTTCATTGCAAATGGCTGATAAATCAACTGCTATACCTATAGGATATATGTGAGGATGTTCCTATCTCTATTGCTAATGTGTTAATTCCTACAGACTTTGTTATATTAGAAATGCCTGAGGATGATAATCTATCTATTATTCTTGGAAGACCCTTTTTAAACACTGCAGGAGCTGTGATAAATTGCACTGAGAGCAAAGTGACATTTAATGTCAAAGGAAATGAGCATACTATCTATTTTCCCAAGAAGAATCCTGTTACAATGATAAACAAGAGTGTGAATTCTATTCAAAGAAATACTATTATGATTGGAAGCTTTGAAATTGCACTACCACCTCCTGAACCAAAGTATGCTACCTTGATGATTGGAACTATTCCAATCAAATATGAGGTATCTTGAAACTCTTCTTTATATCTATAAAATAAGAATCATGTATTTATCTTTTGCATATTATTAATGAGACTTGATCAACCTCATTACTAATGTGGAAATGATGAAAACTTGATTCCCATAAAAATTTGTATTGCATTTTAATTTTATTTATCTTAGAATTTTAGAGTATGCATAATCATAATTATTTCAGAGTTCAGAAATTCCAGAATATGAAGTTTGAAAAATTCTCTTTAGAAAATTGTCTCTGAAAATTCCAGAAAAATTTGGAGGTAAGTTATTTAACCAAGGGACCATCTGCCAGAAGTGGGACACCAGGAGGCCACCAGGGACCAAAATGGGGTGCCCACGCGGCCAGTACCTGGCCGCGTGGGACCCACCCTTTGTCCCCAGTGGTTAGGTGAGTGTCCAGTGCCCATCTCCTTCCCTCGACAGAAAACCACCCAGGTATTTTTCCCAAATTTTCCGAGCTCGTTCTTCCTGCTATTCTTGGATCTCCAAGTTTAGGGCAGATTTTTCAAATCTGTTTGGTGGGATTGCTCCTTGGTATGTGACTCCTCCACCCATCCAATTATTTTTGTTCTTATGCTTTATGTATGAAGTATTTTGCTGCACTAGGTGTCACCTAATATGCTTGAGAAATCCATGGATTTAAGTTTTCTAGTTGATATGGATGCATGATATTGATTGGAGACTAGTTATGGATGGCTCAATGTTGTTTTAGAGTGCTACATCTTAATTTTGTTGAATATTATTTATGGGCAGCAAGGTACCATGATGAACAAAGGCAAGCATTGCTTGGGATGAGCTCAAGACCGAAGAGAAGAGCATCAAAAGTCTCCCTTAATTATGATGACAACCAACTTTGGGAGGATGATGCAGTTTTTGTGGGAGAAGTGAAGATCCATACAACTAGATGGCAAGACCCCCATGTTCTTGAGGAGTGGGGATGAAAGAAGACTTCGACCTTCGCCAACACCACTGGTTTGCTTAGGTTTGCCCAAAACCCGAGGTACATACGAGGAACTCTCGCGAGAATTCCTCTCCACATTCAGGTTTGAGGGCCCGACAACAAACAGGTAAGAAGAGTAAGGCACCCCTCCTACCTTTGTTTGTAAATTTACTATGAGGGGGAGCGCCTTGTTATGTCTTTGGAGGAGTTTTGCAAGCTATTGGTGTGGAAAACAGGGGTAGTTGGGATGAAACCCGTGCTGACTCCAACCGGAGCTTGTTGCATTTTGGCACTCTATTTCTGTTAACTCTCATGATAGATTGAATAGGGGTAAATTTACTCATATACAGCACCCAAGTTTGAGATATTTGCGTTGTTCCTTGCAAGAGGATTTCTTGCTAGAGACAACAATTCTGCTTGCACGGGACCAATGGTTTATTTACTAAATGTGCAAAAGAAAATACCCCATGTGAGTATAACTTGGGAGTCATTCTTGCTAGATCCTTAAATACGGCTGTGAGTAGAAATGTTACTGATCAAACCCCTATTTATGCTGGAGCTATTGCTACTTTAGTGTATGATTACATTAAGGATGAGAGGGTTATGGTGATAACATGGGTACTCCTGTGACAGAGTCCATTTTACTCGATTTTACTTTAACTACTCGTATGGATAAGTGTGCTTTATGATAATCATTTTGGTATACTTATTTGAGTGCTAATGGACAAGAGTGCCCATTAGGCTCCCCGTACTGACCTTTTTGACAGGAGTACTGGAAAATGGATTGTGGAAGAGGTGCCACCTCAAGAGGAGCCGCAAAATCCAGGTGTACAAGGCTACCAACCTCAAGGGAGCCCCAACATTGGGATGCAAAGCTACCCATATGGTTACTACCCCGGAAGTGGAAGTGGAAGTGGATACAACTACTACCCGGGATACTAGCTTGATCGCAAGCTTGGGGGAGTACCTCTTCTTTTCCATTCATTGTGTTATATCATTGTTATCTTGTTATGTTTTAGTTTCTCGTTTTAAAAATCACAAAAACACAAAAAGATTTCATTTGTTTCTTAGTTTAGTTACTTCTGTACATTTACTTTATGCATCTTAAAACTAAAAAGAACAAAAATATTTTTGCTTTCTTGATTTTAACGCAAAATGAAAGTGCAGGAATTTCTGAAATCTGTTCACTGTTTCATTTTTCATATTTTTTCTGTAACTCCGATTGAGCTAAAATTTTAACCACTACTGCAACTCTTCATAACCTACGCACCCGTAAAATATGAAATTATTCTGAGGTGTATAGGTAGGGTAAAAACAGTACTGTATGCAGTAGCATTTTATGGCAGAATTGAGTTTTTATTGCGCAGTTCAAATTGGGAGAGGAGAACAACAATGATGAGTTGATGAGCATGAAGTAGATGAAAGGTATGACACCTTTGCTATGCTTATGTGGACTTTTTAATAATAGCAAGTGCGCACATCATAATTTCTTTAACATAGGGAAATGGTAGCAAATGTTTATCTCCTCCGTGTTTTAGTATGTTATATTATGATGCATGCAAGATACTATGTAGTGACAATACTTGGATGTGAGTTGAATAAGTGTGGCTCTGAACAAAGGTCTACGCATTCCATTGTGCTTGCTAAACTTGCCAACCAAAAGTTAGAAGAATTCTTCAAATGATAGACATGAAGTCATATGCTTGACAAGCTTAGCGGTTGGGAGTCTATTATATAATTAAAACACAAGACAATCAACGGTGAAGATTTGTCACGCTAAGCTCAACGGTTCAGATCAAAGACCAACAAAAGGACGTGCGGCCGAAGTTTCGCTAAACGTACGCTGGCATGCCGGCCGGAGGTACGTAAAAGGAATAATGAGACGTACAAGATCGGGATGCTTAGGAAAATTGGATCGATATCCAAAGATGGACATAACCTAATCATTGCTAGGTCATCAACGCATCAATTTCTATTTGGACCGTATCTCTATCTATAAATCTCCAACCTCTACACGCCGTGTGCACAGCCCAGTTACTGTTCCAAACCTGCACTATCCTGGCCCTCCATTCACCTCCGAACAGTGTTTTTTTCCACCGTCCAATCTTTTACAGCCGTTGGATGGTGATTTTTTTTGTTTTCTACTCGCTGCCAGACACGGAAGGTCAATGACATGTGGGGTTTGCGTCGGGCGGGCCCACCTGCAGCACGTCGCCCGCGTCGCCCTTTCTTTTCTCCCTCCGCGCGACGCGTGAGACAAAAGCGACGGCCGCAGTGAAACCCTAACCAATCCCCGCTCTCCCGTCCCACAGCCAATCCCCTCTCCCCCTCTTCCTCTCCCCCGGCGGCTGCTGAGTGGCGAGCACGCACGCCGGTGGCCGTGGCTCGCGGTCCTCAAGGCCGACGGCGAGCGGACGACAGCGCAGCGGCGCCTGCGCGCGGCCGTGGATGACGGCGCGGTCGCCGGCCGCACGGCACGGGTGGGGCCCTCGGCCTTGGCTCGGGCAGCCTCGGACGGCGAGTCCCAGCCCAGCGAGGGCGGGGACGGCGGCGGCCACGGGGGCAGCGGACGGCGGCGGTTGGTGGCAGCAGCGAGCCCAGCGAGGGCGGGGACGGCGGCGGCTACGGGGGCAGCGGACGGCGGCGGTTGGTGGCAGCAGCGAGTGGCGGCAGCCGAGCAATCTGCCTCCTGTTCCGCGCACTCGGCCGCCACTGAGCCACGGGCTCCTCCCTCCCGACCAGCCGGGCCACCTCGTTCGCCCCTCCTCGTCACCCTTCCGCGTCCTCTCCCAGGCAGGCAGGCACCACGACGTTGGGGACAGACCACCCAAGCATGACGGCGTTGGAAGGACCACGCGTGAACGCGGTCGGCGACCTGGCGGCGAGGAGGACGGCGAGGGTCGCCGGAGGAGAAGGAACACAGCGGCGTCTGGGATGCACGAGCCCCTCCTCAGGCTGAGGCGCGAGTTGGGCTGGAGGAGGCCGCCATTTGCCCCCCCAGCGCCCCTGCCTTGCCCCGATTGGCCATTTCTGGGCGCCCAATCCACATCTCAAGCTCTCGAATGCTCTGCCTTGCCGAGCTATGGAGACTAGGAGGTGCGGATTCGATTAAGGTGAGTCCCTGCTGCCGTGGACTTCATTTTTCTCAATCCTGGTTTCTTTCCTTCTTTCTCCTTGATTATTTGCTTGCGCCTTGCATGTTTGATGAAATATCTGTAGGCTAATTTGATTTTTGCTGCTGTGCTAGAGCTCCAGCTGGAGATCCTGCCCAGAGAGGGTGAGCAGCAGAGGAGGTGGGCTCTTTCTCTTTTACCTGGGCGAGAGACAGTCCCTCTGGGTGGCCAAGATATGCGTCGTCACTTCCTTGCGTGAGCTCCTCCTTCTAATTTAATTCCTATTCTGCATCTATGGTTTAGATGGCAGATTCCTAGACTGATTTCATGTTTCTATGTCCGTGCATTTTCCTTGTGTAAGTCTTGCTGCACATGATGTTGTGGAGGATGAGCTGAGAATTGATGGCATCATCGGTGTTGAACGACCATCCATGGATCTTGAGAGTCGAGGCAGCAGCCACCTCTGCAGGTACCGACCAGGTTGCATCTGAAACACATTTCTTATGAGCTTTGATCGATCCAGCAGTTGAAATCCAAGAAAACTAAGCTTGATTGAAACACAATCAATTGTGGGCTGCTGATGTGCTGCTATTTTTCTTTATTTTCCCTTGGACTCTGCATTTGATGTCTACCTATGATGAATTCTAAATTTGATGCATACATGTGCGTCCTGTATTAGGTGTTCTGATAATTCTTCATCAATCTATTCTATTGTATTTTCTTAAATTTGCAATTTCTGAATCTGCCAATCTGAAGATTTATCTTCTACTTTGCAGCAATCTTCAAGGTAAATCTGGGGTTTGTACTCTTGAAGGGTTACAGATGCTGATTAGGCTGCTGCTATGGTTCCACAACTGGAATTGGTCAGCTGCGTTCATGATGCTGAGTGATAGATGCAATGCATCTTGCTTTTCTCTATATTGTGTATGTCTCTCTGTCCGTATTACTGCAAAATTGTAGACTGGAATTTTGTCTAATGTAGATGTGTGCTATTGCCTATTGTTGTTGGAAGGTCATTAGGAAACTAACGGAGAGCCTCACAGTATGCGGCTCTGGGCAAGCAAACTATATCTGTGGGCCTGTGGCTGTCGCACCCCAGGCTGCCATTGGGTGGTCATTGTGGTGAGCTTGTCCCTCTTCTTCAGTTTTCTTTTGTGCCATGGCTTAAGCGACATTTAGTTCCTGATTATTTGAATTTTGTGATGGATCTGTGACTTTGTCAGAGAGGTTGTGCTCCTAGCGTTATAATTAGGAATACTGAAAATTGTCACTTGATAGCATCCTTATAGGGAATATCATACATCTCATACATTCTGTATTATTCAATGAATTTGTTTTTAGATAGACAGCATCTGTAAATTTGATTTTTGTCAGTATCATGACTCTGCAATCACCAACAAAGACCTCAAGTATTAGCGATAGCGACTTCAAAAGGCTAGCATGCTTTCCCAATTGCTGCAGGGATTGAATGATGCATGGACATTTTTATTTATGCTCATCGAGTGCTTGATGATCTGCTTGCGGGTACATTTATAAATAGAAACATAGAAAAGTTGGGTCTATTTGATGTACATGAGCAAGGTTGTGTGTTTGCTGTGCAGAAATAATCTGGGTTTTATATTTGTGAAACTGATGCGATATTGTTATGAGGCGCTAGCAATGCATTGCTTTGAGAGGAGTATTTGATAGCATGCTTAGGTCGGTACTTTTTTCCTCTGCCTTTCCTCCTATGTGAAGCCGTACGTACATGGTTATGAATTTTAAGCACAAACCTATCAGGAATGTCTCTCTTACAGCGTTTATTTGCTTTCTTTGTTCCTGCCTGCTCACAGTTTGCTCATTTAATTATTTACAGGATTAAACACATCTTGGATGATCCTCCTCAGCGTGCTGAACTTATTCATGAGAATTCTCCATTAGGAAATCCACATGATGAGGTAATTTGAGCCATGCCAATTGTGTATGCTGAGTTAATAAAAGAGCTTATTTTGTCAATGCCAAATTATATGTGTGGCTCGGCGATGCCTTTGACTCCAACGCGAGAATATTCAAATCTTTCTTCCCATCGGCTCCTGATCTCTCTCTCATATACATGCTTTGCCACAGTCAAGTTTGATTTATCTCTAGCTTCAGGTCATGCATTAAAATAATTTATATATGTGCTTCCAATGTGTGAGATGTCCCTAAACTGTGAAATATTAGTTATCATCCACAAAAACACATCTGGATGTCCAGAACATTAATGATTTGTTGCTATAGTAGTTTGATTTTTTACATTTAAAAGGGGCCACTGGAAGCTATATAACTGAAGAAATATTCCTATTCTACAATAGCCAAATGTGTAACTTTAGGTTTGATTTTTTCTGTGCTGCACCTGCTGTTGAATTTTTGTGTAGTGCATCTAAACAGTACACTGCAGAAATTAGTTGATGGAGCTCACTGAAAATATTTGTTCTCACCTGCAGCAATTTGAGATATCTAAAAGGCGTTGTCTTAGAGATCAAACATGCTTCATTTTTGCTCTGCCTACATCTCGATGTAGTTAATGCTATTTTTCTTTGGTCGTGATACCACTATCAGCCTAAGAACTATTTGGAGAATACTAAAGGAAAAAATTGCTCTGCTAAAAATGTGCCTTGCTGGCTGTTCTAATTGAATTGGCAAAGCTAAAAGTGTGTTTTAATGCTGCAAGGGGATGAGGTTTGTCTAACTTGCTGGCTGGCTGGATAATTTTAGTTTTTATTGTGCTTTCTCTATTCAGTATGCAATCATCATTATGGTACATACAATTCGCCACCGCTTTATAATCTTGCTCTATCTTGTGATGATTTGAGCACTGAATTTGGTGTGGAATTTTCTGGACAGGTTCATGGTGGAGGCAGACAGGTTCATTAAGGACTGGACCATCATCACCGAGTATGTCGGCGACGTGGACTACCTGAGGAGCCTTGAGCTTGACGACGGCGACAACATGATGGCCCTGCTCTCCGCCTCGCTGCCATCCAAGAGCCTCGTCGTCTACCCTGACAAGCGGAGCAACATAGCGCGGTACATCAGATGTGGCTTCATGATAGTGTCTATCTCCCTTTATTTTGTTTGAAACACTGTTTTTTCAAACACATTTGGAGTGTGTGACCAGGGAGGGAGGGACAAGCGACACAGTCGCGTAGTTGTCTGCTACCAAACTGTATCTACCAAGTCCTGTAGATTTCCTTGTTCACTGTTTGTTGCTAAAAGTGAAATAATATTTAGCATTGCTGTCTACCAAATAATCCTTTCTGCATATATGATGATTTTGAAGTGCTGCAGATAGTGCATTTGGAGGTACCACTTTCCACTAATTAGATTTAGCAAGACTTTTTGTAGCTTATTTTTGCTATAGCCTGACATGAAAGTCGAATTGCTGGTTAATGGTCCTAAGCTCTTGTTTGTACTCAATGCAGATATAAAAGGGTCTTGATGGATAGTGGTTCTGCACTGCACCTCGGTTAATTAATAGGTACAATTTCTATTATGAACTTTGCATTTGAAGTGTGCATGCTGAATATAGGTGCCATAAATTCATTTTTTAATTAAATAAGATTTTTCTTGTTTGATTTGGTTAGCTCACATGTTGTATATCTGAATGAAGTTATTGTTTTTCTAAATTGGTATAAGGAGAACAAAAGGAAGTCTCTGCTATAATGATAGAATCGAAGGTATCTTGATTACATAAGCACTTGATTATTTATTAAGGCTACATCAGAGAAGGATTAGTGTTGAAAAGAGTACCTTGAATTTATGCGGGCTGTTTTGTCTATTTCACGTATTAAAATAGTTCAGTTTTCCTCAGATTTTACCAAAGCTTATGTCATCAACGTCCCTTCCAATAAGTTGTGATACCTTTTGTTGTTGATGCTTCTCTTGTGGATTACGCTCTGTCTAGCAAAGGCAGAGTTGGTCCTCGTTGTTTCTGAGGACCTACTACTATGACTTGACATATACTAACATTTTAAGTGACTATCATTCTAAAATACTGCTTTTCTTCCTATCTCAGAATGTATCCAGTTCAAATCTTCAAATCCACCTTAAACACCATGCCAATTGTCTGCAACTCTCGGTGGATCATCAGTTTGGATGATGTGTCTCACGACTCTCGGTGACGATCTCATCTTTGTCCGTTGCTCTTCGTCAACCTTCTTTGAGCCACAAGGGGTGTCAAGTCAGCAGCAACAATAAAGAAGCAACCTGCAAGTAATTGCTCCTGTTCTGTGCTCAATTTTGCGTCAGATTTCAATTCATTATCCAGATTCTTCATGCCCGTAGCTTATTAATTATAGTCACTTGTCCATGTATATTCTATCATCTCTATTAATGATGTCATCACAAATAATTCACAGTTTTACACGCTGAGATGTACTGTTTTGACATGTTCCCTTCATGTCCCTATGTAGGTTGTCCTTTGCAAGGGCAAAGCATTATGGTTGTTGTCGCGGCCTTAAGCACCTTGATCTTGCTGGTTATCTCATTTCCGTTCTGTCATCTTGTTGCTGGAATTCTACTCGATCAGGTAAACAGTAGTGGTCGGGACATTTCTCATTTGGATATTGAGACATTTCAACAGAGGGCTTAATTTTCTGGTTCCAGTTGAACTTGTGGCACTTTTAAATAGTGCACTCTGTAAATTTGTTACAAATTCTAGATGGTTACATCTATTGAGTGCGTATTGTGTTCATAAAAAATGGAATATTTGTGTTTGGCTGACCCAGTGGACTTGAAAAATATGCAGGGGATTCTTACGGTGTGGGGAAGGAGCAGTGAGTCTGGAGGGAAAGGCTGGTGGTGCAGACAAGAAGCAGCAAGCCTCTTCTTGGAGGTGGGGTGGAGCTGCAGGTGAGAGGAAGGAGGTCGGCCACAGGTGGGAAGAGCAGGCCAGCCCTGCTATTTAATGGAACATGTGTTAACTACTTGTAGTAACCCATGCATTTGTAATTCTACTTTTATCCATCAAAATGTAACTTTGACTCTGTGTTTGTACATCCAGAAGAGAAATGAGCTTGTGGTGGAGGCCAAGACCATTGCTGCTTGTGTTCAAGACGCTCGATCTGGTACGAATCGTTAACGGCGATTGTTGCTTAATTTGTTTTGCTTCCCCCCTCTATTTGCTTAATAAAAGTGGGTTTCTTTGCTGACAGTTCCCTTGTTTTCTTGAAGCAGTAGTAATCACGAGTCATTTGCTTTAGGGATGAACACCATTTCTCAGCAGCTAGCGGTAAGTGGTAAAGGAAGTCTCATATCAATTTTGAATAACCATTTGGTTCACTCCTAAACAGGAGTAGATGTTCTTTGCTGTGAGACCTAATTGTGTATTCAATGCAAGACATTTCCTATAGAGGTGTCTATTCAGGACTGATTATAGTATGAAATAAAATTTATGAGTGCCATGTGCTTTTCAGGTTTATGATGACCCTGTACTGATTGTGGCTTCTATATAATTTGAGATGTTAACTTGTATATCTCATGGGAGCAGGGGATGCTTACGGTGGGGGGAAGGAGCAGTGAGTCTGGATTGAAAGGCTGGTGGTGCAGACAAGCAGCAGCAAGCCTCTTCTAGGAGGTGGGGTGGAGCTGCAGGTGAGAGGAAGGAGGTCGGCGACGGAAGAGCAGGCAAGCCCTGGTTCGTAATGGAACATGTGTCAACTACTTGTAGTAACCCATACATTTGTAATTCTACTTTTATCCATCGATGATTACGTTTGAGTACTTGCAGATGCCAGTCTTAGTTAGCCTAAATTAACTATTGGCATGTCTTTATGTCGGTTACCATGATTAGTGATTTTGGTGGTCTAATTTGGCAAGCACACGAAGGAGGCTGAGTTGGTGATGGCGGTGTAGGAGGGTGGCGCTGATAGCGGGAAGCTTCTATGACGTGGGGGACGGCGCTGAGCAACTCGCCAATAATGTAGCTTTAATGTTCTGAACTTGGTTTACATTCTTGCTTCAATTACAGTTACAGCATGAGGCTTAAAATTTCTATGGTAGCTACACTAATGAATGTGGATATATGTTCATATTGAGGTAATAAGTATCTCATTTAGCAATTTCGGTTTGACCCCATAGTTATTTGAACCGATGTTTTTAATTCAAAATTTATGCTGTCTTAAAGTGACTCATTACTGTATTTATCTTCAGGAATTATTATCTTTGGAAAAGGACATGGATGCTCCAAAAAAGATGCACCCGCAAGGGAAACAGGTCGGGTAATTGTTTATGCATATATACTGCTACATCTTTATTTTCTCTGCATATATACTGCTACATCTTTTGTTTATCGCTACAGCTGATATTAGTTTCAAGTTTGCAAATGGCACCAAGGTCATATAGTGAGCTATGCCAGCATGACAGTATTTAATAGTTATTGGTGTCATTTCCCCTCCTGAAATCATCATTTTCCTATATGTAGGAGCTTCAGTAAGGTTGCTCACGAGTGAGCTGGAAGTGTTTTTGTTCTAGCAACTTGCGTGATTGAGGAAGGAATTGGTTATTCCTAAATGTGCTATTGCAGATCCAAGGTGAGTTAATCCTATTTTCTCTCTGCTTGTTCAAATTGGGCATCATAGATTGTGCTTGTACTGAACATTCTCCATTTGGCCTTAGTCTCTCTCGGCTTGTTCAGTACATGAGCAATTCGGATAATAGACATTGCTGGGCAGATATGAGGATGACTTTGATGGCGTAGTTGTAGAGCATGAAGTTGCTGTTGAGGGTGATAAATCCAAAATCATGAATGTTTCTGTACCTATTTCGGCATGCTGGTGCGTTCAAACCTGATGTTGTTTTCTCCCCAGCCAGGTATGATTTATGTAACTCTGCTCATTAGTCACTAAGAAAGATGTTGATGCAATCTTCTGAATAAGCTCACATTGTCGATGGGCAGGATCAGAAGATGGTTTACACGGTTGGGTGATGTTCAGAGACATTTTGCGACTGAAAGCTCGATTTTATTCAGGTACCTAACTGACTGCCGCTTTCTCGCCGTTTGTGCTTACCAGTATGCCGGAAACTTCTTGTGAAGCTCGCTGTTTCAGGTGCCTATCTGACTGCCGCTTTCTATGATCATGCTTATTTATAGACAGATAGTGATTTTGAAGATGTTTGAGAAAAGCTTGAAGCTTTGATTAGATGGCCGGGGCTGAAAGATATTACAAGCAAAAAATATGTTTTAAGGTTCTTATTGACACATGACTCTAAAGTGTCTCCTTACTATATTTATCTTCAGAAATTATTATCTTTGGAAAAGGACATGGATGCTCCAAAAGAGATGCACCTGCAAGGAAAATAGGTCGGTTAACTGTTTATGCATGTGAATTCTCGTGTTCATTGTTTTCCATGGGGTAATTGCTCTGTTTTGACATCTGTTCAGATATATAGTTCATTTATAGCATCAATTTTGTATGATTTGTAGATGTTTCAATCTCGTTATCTCCTTTTTGGCATCTTCAGAAATTTATAGCATCTTCAGAAATTTATAGCGTTATCCTGTAAATTTGATTTTTGTCAGTATCATGACTCTGCAATCACCAACAAAGACCTCAAGTAGTAGTGATAGCGACTTCAAAAGGCTAGCATGCTTTCCCAATTGCTGCAGGGATTGAATGATGCATGGACATTTTTATTTATGCTCATCGAGTGCTTGATGATCTGCTTGCGGGTACATTTATAAATAGAAACATAGAAAAATTGGGTCTTATATTTGTGAAGCTATTTGATGTACATGAGCAAGGTTGTGTGTTTGCTGTGCAGAAATAATCTGGGTTTTATATTTATGAAACTGATGCGATATTGTTATGAGGCGCTAGCAATGCATTGCTTTGAGAGGAGTACTTGATAGCATGCTTAGGTCGGTACTTTTTTCCTCTGCCTTTCCTCCTATGTGAAGCCGTACGTACATGGTTATGAATTTTAAGCACAAACCTATCAGGAATGTCTCTCTTACAGCGTTTATTTGCTTTCTTTGTTCCTGCCTGCTCACAGTTTGCTCATTTAATTATTTACAGGATTAAACACATCTTGGATGATCCTCCTCAGCGTGCTGAACTTATTCATGAGAATTCTCCATTAGGAAATCCACATGATGAGGTAATTTGAGCCATGCCAATTGTGTATGCTGAGTTAATAAAAGAGCTTATTTTGTCAATGCCAAATTATATGTGTGGCTCGGCGATGCCTTTGACTCCAACGCGAGAATATTCAAATCTTTCTTCCCATCGGCTCCTGAAATAGAGAGCCATTTGACACTAACACACGCAGGAAACAGAGGTAGATAGTGATATTTGGCTTTTGCCAAGTAGCATGGTCTGCACCATTCGATGAAACAGAGGTAGATAGTGATATTTGCCCTTTTCGCTGTGGCTTTTAGTGGCCTCCATGTGTCCACATAAGCCTATTATAACTACCCATGTCACATAGCAATAATTCAGATCATGTATTCTGAAAGTGAAGGCTACCTATTCATATTAGTGTTTACGGCTGAGCATGTTGTTGTCAGTAAACGTTCTTCTCCGTTCCATTTACTTGGGTTAGCAAAATAGACCTCATTCGCAAATAAATTCAAGCTTGATTCGGGCTCTTGCGCAAATGGAGAATACTCTTTCAGTTGAAGAAGTTGGTTTTCCTGTTTATAATTCTTCCCATGCTCCTGATTTTGTGTTATTCCTGCTTTGACTTGTTTCTCTCGCCAAATTGTTCAGCCTTAGGTGCAAGCTGTGGCAGACGATGGTACGAATGCCCTTGAAGATAAGGATGACGCCTTCTTGGATCTGAAGCCTAAAAGGTCCTACTCATGTACTCCAAATTAGATGTCTTCCATTTGTCCACATGCGGATGTACATCCGCATGTGGACAAATGGAAGACATCTAATTTGGAACGGAGGGAGTACTTATTATCACGCTTATGTTAGTTCAGCCTCGCGACACATGTTTTCTCTTGACCTGATGTTTTTAGTTTCGGTTGAAAAGAATTGTTTTTGCTTTTTGCCACTTAAACGCCACCTTTGTACAGGCTAAGTTTGTGTGATTGCTGCAGAGGTTGCTCATTATGCGCTCATTCTTGTGTCTTAGGACTACCACTGGTACCAAATCGGGTAGGACGGGCAAGAAACCAAAGCAGTAGCTGGTCTGCTGTATGTGCAGATACCCTTTGTATATAAGGTTAGCCTGATTACTTTTTGTATATGTCATCCTCCAATGATGCTGTTTCTATATCATTCTTTTCTTTCGTACAGATCCTCTTTTTTCTTATATAATACCTTTGGTTGGTTCTCTTAAATACATGTATGATATAATGGTTATTTGTTCTTCTCTCTGCTGACCAGTCCTTTTCTGTGCAACCCTATCTTAATTAATGGGTGGTTCTTGTGATGAGCTCGGCTCGCAGTTGCCATATCAAGAATTTATCAGTATCTTTAGTCTTGGCCGCTATCTCGACGTCAGCGGGAGCTCACGGTCTTGATGTACACCGTTACCCACTGCAGGTTGTCTGCTGTGCCGTCAGGCTGATGTGATGCCCTTACTACGCATATATGCTGCAACTGGACGTGTCTTCTCTGCCGTAGCATCAACCTGGCGTGGTAGCTGTGTAAATAAATATGTTCTGTATAGATAATCTGGCCGATAGGGGAGGAGGTCTGCAAGAGAATCCGTACGCCAGATCCTATGCCCAAACTATGGGCTGAACTTTGTCTAATTCTATTCACGGAACGAACTATTGCCCAGGACTGAATTTTATCTACTATCTATGTTTGGCCCAAGCAATTGCCCAGAATTCGTTGTTTCTGCCGATATATTCTGCATCTTTTCGACTCGCTGCTGTAGTCGGCGTCTTGGTTTCTATTAGTGTCATTCAACATGTGCTTATAAGTACTGATTTACTTGTTCTAAGATCACATCTATTTTTGCCTCGGCTAAATTTAAGAGCTTGACTGTTGCAGTTAGCTTCTACATATAATTATGCTTTGACATGTTTTGTGAGGAACATTAGTATGAATGTATGATAGTAGTTCTGAACGTTTTTGCTATCCCATGGCGGAGGTGGATTAACTCTGGCCCGATAACATGACATCACTATGCTTAAGAGTCTACATGTTAATGCCTCGCACTTTCGTACAACAATCAGTCTTAATCATGGCACTAGCATGTATAAAACTTATGCTAAAAAGTCTCGCTTTGACATTGGTGCCTATATAAAGGAACATTATGCTTGTTCTATCTTAAATTATATTATTAAGTAGTAAAACAACTGCGCTGTGCAGCCAAGATAATGCCCCTTGTGTATATGGCTGCAGTTATTGTAGGAACATGTAATCGCACCTCTATCGAGAATTTGAAAGCGTGTGAAATATCATTTATCTAAACTGAAAATTAGGAAGTTCATTTCAACTACGAATTATGTATGATACCAATTAGGGAATAAATTTAGTTATAAATCGTGTATACTCAAAAATAGGAAGGATAAACCCTAAACCCTATACTCACAATTACGAAGTGACTTGTATTTATAAAATGGGTATGCTCTAAGTTACAATATATCTTTGCACCACGTGACCAACGAGTGAATATAGGCATACGAATTTCAAGCAAAAACAGCAGTATATTAAAATTTATAAAACTTAAGTCTGCATTACAGTATTCCTTTCGGCACCTGCGCCAGGGGCACAACCGGTCATCTAGTCTGCATAAAGCACGAGCAGATCGATACGAAGAGATGTCGTCGGGTATCGTGGCGGCGAGGGCAAACAATGGACTGGCGAGTTCAATAGATTATGTGCATACGCTTCGGCGACCAATGATGGAGTCGTTTGAAGAAGCTATGCTCTGGCCGGCCGGCGCACGTCGGACATACTAAGAGATGCCGTCATGTATCGCCGCGGCGAGGGCAAATAATGGACCGGCGAGTTCTATAGATTATGCGCATATGCTTCGGCGACCAGATGGAGTTGTTTGAAGAAGCTGCGCGGCCGGCCGGCGCATGTCGGACTCCGAAGGACGTCCGTCATATTGCCGTACATCTCTCAAGGGTCGGCGGCCTTGCACGCCTCTGGCATGGTTCTGCGCGGCAGCAAGCACATGCCATCCAAATCAACAAGCTTTTACGGTGCGGATTGCGCCGCTGGTCCCTAGGTCGTCGCTGCAATCTCCACACATGGAACCTAGAAGAAGAGCAGGCGATTACAAGTAGAACTGACATGCAAGCCTAAAAGAAGACCAGACGATTGCAAGTAGAACGAGACCATCGACGTTGATTTGATAGGTACAACACTGATCGAGGCGGCAAGGTTCTAGCCGTAAGAGCATGTGGCTGATTGATTCAGGTTTTGTCGATGCTTCGCTTAGATGCGATTTGCAGGGCTTGAAAATCTCTAATCTTTGCTGCAGATGTCATAATCTAGCATTGGTTCCTTCTCCGGCTCTCCGATAGTGCAATCAAAGACGACCACCATGGCACCATCGATCGTTGATGAGGGTGCTTAGTGGAGGAATTATGTTGGACTGGTAGCACCGCGGATGAAACATCGCATCTGTATGGTTCAAGGATCGAACACGCCCCACAGGAAATCAGCAGAGTTAACGATTAGAGATATTTATTTCACAGATGGAGAGATTGAACGGAGGAGTCATGCGAGTACGAAGTAGAAGCGCACACCATCCAATCATTAATTATTCCTGATGTTCCTTGGCTAACCGTGAGATCTCACTTGGTTTTCCCATCGTTGATTTTGCAGCAGGTAGAAGCACTGTTGTGCTTATTACGTCCAAAGCTGTGTCCGTTTTTTCTTCTTTTCTAGCTGAGTAGCAAAATAGAAGGAATCGTAGGATAAAGGCACTGTGGCCATATCAACGTCGCGAGAGCTCTAATGGCGGTGTCGGCGAGAGGTTTTGGTGGAGCATATGCGCGTGGACAAGAAAAATCATCGTCTTACAGCGAGGAAATTGCCGTCCGCGACGAAATCCAGCAGCCTGTCCTAGCACGGAAACGGATGATGCGGTCTTGGTCGACGTAGATATGCAGTACATGCATCACCAGACTTTCTCCCATGGAGCCTCCGATTCCAGTTTTTGAGTTTCAGAAATTAGTCTACCTGCATGGCCATGGCGACGTGATATGGCATTACGCTTGATCGCCTCAGCTGCTATCGTGACGTTTGTGCTGATGCTGAAGATGGAGCCCCACGATTCCAAGTTCGGCTTCATCCCCATGATGTCAAGTTCCAACTCCACACGAGCACAGGACACGATCGATTGATATGTAGTTCATTGGATTGAGATCCGCTTGCATCAAACGTAAGGTCAGTCCAGTTGCTGGTGTGATCTAACCTCTCAAGGGTTTGATGGGCGCCGCGATCTCGACAAGACAACCATGGCAATCGATGATGTATAAGACCATCTCTGATATGCACCCTTTTGCAGGGATGACAGCCACGACGACGAGACGAGCGCTGCAATCTCTCCTGCTAGGCTGGCGGCAAACATCATAGAGGAGGCCGTGCGCGTGGAGCACTGGACCAAGCAATGTATATGGGCCTCACAGCCTCACAGGCATCAGAGAACATGTGCTTGGGCAGCAGGCGGACGCCACAAAGGCGTCTGTTCTAGGGCTCTATTCACACATGGTGGTACTCCCCCAAGATGTTTGGATTCGTTGTTCAAATAGTTCATCGACTGAAACTTTTCTGTATTTTTCTTTCACGCTCAGGTCGCAGCTCTAGACAATCAGGAGGCAAAACGGACCTTGAACAAAGGGATCGTGGTATTATTTTCTACGTCTTTTATTTTTGAACCGAACAACAAGCACAAAGAAGTTGGCCATGCATGGACACTACGGGAAACCCACGATACGCCGACGGCCAGAAGCCGTCGGGGTAGGCACGTTTGCCGTCGGCGTAGCCCTAGGCCGACGGCGGCCGTCGGCGTATCTCCGTCGGCGTAGCAGCCCGTCGGCGTATACAAATAACCGTCGGCGTATACGTAACCGTCGGCGTAGCCGCTGTGGGACCCACAAAAACGGAAGCCGTCCGTCTCCGTCTGCTCCACCCATACGCCGACGGCAGCGCCGTCGGCCTAGCGTGCCACGTGGAGCGAGCTGGTGCGTCTGGGACGTGGCATACGCCGACGGTAAAGCCGTCGGCGTATTCGTGACCATTTGGTCCATTTTAGATGACGTGGCAGCACCCTGTGCGCCTGGGAAGCGCTCTACGCCGACGGCAATGCCGTCGGCGTATCCTTGACCATAATTTCCAATTTTAGCTGCTTGTTGCTGCTGGTTTCTGGAGCATTTTAAATACAATTAAAATTGCACAAATTATAAAACACGACAGAAACATCACATATATATCCAAAATGACACAAACATGATTCGAATTCATACAAGCATTCATACAAACTCAAAATGACAGAAACATAGTTCGAATTCACACCCGGAACACCCGAACTAATCCTACATCTCGTGAGAGGTCGAGCCACCTATCTCTGACCGCGTGAAAATAGGCGACCGACCGCGTGGGCCAGTCGAACCACACAGGGAATCCGGAGAGCCACGGGACTGTGTGGTCTCACGCGACGAACCCGGCGAGGCACCACCAGTGCCATGCACCACGAGCGCGCGCGTCGAAGTCGGCGAGGCAAAAGCAGGATCAATGGGTGCATTCCTCGAGCAACTCGATCCCTACATGTTTGAGTCCAAGTTAGCAACTTGGAAAGCACAGCATGGCGGTAACAATTTGTTTGGCAAATAACTTACCGGTGTCGCTTGCTTGTATGTGCGAGCGACCGACTCCCTCGTTGGGCCGACGGGCGGGATCCCCGGCCTAGGTGGACGCGTAGGCAGCGCCTCTCGCTCTCCAGTGGCAAAAAACTTCTCGGTAGCCTACAAGATAGTTTAGATGTCAGGAGTTGTAGAAAAAGAAGGTTCAAACTAGAGGAAATGGGACTTGTCATATTTTGTAAATACAAAAGTTGAAACTTACAGCATCCTTCAACTCATTCCACTCCTCATACTCCTGGCTCTTCTGTACCCACAACTGATACTGTCTCTCATAGTCCGCGTAAGCGGCATCGAAGGCCGCCTCGAAATCAGCCTACAGTTTTAAAAGGGAACGCATCTCGTCAACTTAGCCACTTAGCTAGGAACGAATGTCGGAAAGAGAATGAAATTGAGAAAAACTTACATCGGGGCGAGCTCGGGAAGGCCGACGAGGCAGGACGGGAGGGTCGTCGGCGGTGAGGGTAGCCTTGACACGCGAGAGGCCCAACTCAGGAGTACGCGTGAGTACCGCACTAAGCATGAGAGGACGGCCATGCTCCCAACCGTTCCCGGCAAGGACCACCGCTCTCTCATCGGTGTCATGCCGAAGAGGGTTGTCCACAAACGGATTTATACCCTGGAACGTCTCGACGTATGCCTTTATCCCCTCCTTGGCAGTGCCGAAGTAATCGGGCTGCGAGGGCTGAGGCTCAGAAAAATTGGGCTTCTTCATCTTCATCCTCTCCCATGTTTGCATGTCCGTAAGAGGCTCCCCGAGATCGGCCTCCTGCAATGCCAAAGAAGTGTCATGCGTATCAAGTAGGAACATGAGGGGAAATAAATGAAGATTGTTTCATGTATATATATACCAGCTTTGCCTTGAAGCGATCATGGTTGCGGGCACCCGCACAATGTGTCCCCCCGCTCCCGCGGTTTAACCTGTTTCGCTCGCTCAAGGCCTTGAACTCGGGGTCCTCCCCAGCCCACCTAGACACCAACGCCCTCCACGCGTCATCCTTGCCATAGGCCCATGAGGGCTTAAACTGAAAAAACAATACTCATGTGAAGAACGGATAATGCAATTGCAACCTAGCAGCAACATGTAATCTCATTAACAATCTACTTACCGCCATGTAGTCATCTACGGTCACCTCAAGTGGGTTCTCCACAATCTCATGCTTCACCGCCTTCTTGTGTAACGTCTCAGTACTGAAATGATTGATGATGGTATGCTTTGCATTGTAGAACTGCTGTCGTGTCAACTTCCTACAAGCCCCCTCCAAAGTCCTGTCCGCATCGGCCCGCTGCTCAGGAAGTACCCTATAGAACCTCTTTAATCATGCACAAAAAACAAATTGTGAGAGCATGGTGGGGACATCAAGTATGAACGAAATTCGAAAAGTTCAACTTACCCAAAACTTGTTGATCACGGCGTCAGAACATTTCCCGCCGCTCGCGTAATTGGCGGCCTGATAGTCTACCCAATGGGTGGCTAGCTTCGTCGCGCCGTTGGGGACGGTACTGTACAAGCCTGGCCAAAACTTCCTAATCAAAGCTCCAATCAGGGTGTTAGGCACACGGGCTCCCGCAGGATGTATCCAGTTGCTGCACAATAATTAAACATTACTACCTGTCAAATTGTCCTGACCACAATGAAGTTACCATGTTCAAAATTAGTATATATAGTCACTTACTCTTTCCCATTAGGCGTAATGAGGATCTTCGCCTCCTCGGTAGCAGGTTCCTTGTCCTCATCAGGGACCTGGGATTCCCCTCGAATCCTTGGCTTCTTCGGCGGCGCGGAGGGCCTCGCCTCCAAGTCCGTGGAGGGGCCCGTCCCCACGTCCGTGGAGGGGCCCGTCTCCTCCGAGTCCGTGGAGGGGCCCGTCCCCACGTCCGTGGAGCCCGCAGAGGGTATGTCCGAAGCCACGTCGCCCCCACCTCGCCCTCGTCCTCCCTCACCTCGCCCTCGTCCTCCACCTCGCCCTCGTCCTCGTCCTGCACCTCGTCCCCTCGGAGGAACTGGAGCATCGGCACCTCCCCCTCCTCCAGCATCTCCACCCTCACCTGCATTGAGAAAGGGTGAACAATTAAGCATAAAGACATGAACAAATTAAGAATTGCATCACCTCTACTCTCACCACTGTCACAAAGGTAACGCGGGTTCGGAATAGGTTCTCTTCCACTTTTAGTAACTTTCTTCTGGCGCATCTTCTTCACCAAGGAGGCCGATGATTCCTTGCCTTGGCTCATCTTGGTCAATCACCTGCATTGAGAAAGGGTAAACTTTTAAGCATAAAATACATGATCCAATTAAGAAGCATGAAGACATAATGCAATTAATAAGCATGTTGAAAGACATGATCCAATTAAGAACAAATTTCTTAATGAAGACATTTTTAATTGAATTCAGGGCGATCTACATTAAAAAATGACCTCAATTTGAAAAGGATGGCCAAGCACCGATCTGAGTATGGCATTTGGTTTCATTATGTAGAATTCAAAAGTGTAGCATTTTTGTCCCTTGCACATATGAGATGGAAAAAAGAAATACTGAAATATCGTTTTCACCGATCATTTGTAACTAATATTATGTATTTATTTTTGACAAAATTTTACATCATTTGGCACTTAATTAACTTTTCCATCGCTGAAGTGCTATGTTAGCACTAGCATACCAATTCCAATTACAGTTGGGCAACGTTGTTGACTGAATTTTACCTACAGGTCATTTTGGTACTACTTAAAGTTCACTTCCATGTCAGTCTAGTGCTACGTGAGAACACGGGTGCCAAATCCCCTAACTTTGTAAACATATGCATATCGCAAGTCAGCTTTTTGCTGATCCCAAGTCCTATTCACTAAATCTGTTATCCAGTTCCAATGTCTCGGTTTTATAACAAATTACCAGCATCTCATGTTCAATGATATAAGCAACGGTGGAGACTATTCAACGACAAGCACATGCCTCCGCGGATTCAGTTTGTTACCTGAACGAAAAGCAGCGCCTCGGGGGACGGCGAGGACAACTTTGCCGCTGGCGGCGGGGACCAGTGAGCCGGGGAGGACGTTGGCCGTGGGGGACGGCCCGCTCGCCGGCGGGAGCGGTGCTGCGAGCTGGCGGCGCCGGCGAGGAAAGAAACCCTAGCTAGAACGTTGGCCGTGGGGGACGGCCCGATTGGGGAGGTCGCCGGCGTGGGGAGGGATTGGGGAGGTCGCCGGCGCGGGGAGGGATTGGGTCGCCGCGGCGCGGGGAGGGATTTGGTTAGTTGGGGATTTTTTGGAGTGAAGGCGCGCGAAGCTTTCGGGCCGATTTGGCTTAGCTAGCCAGGCCTACGTCGACGGCTTTGCCGTCGGCGTATGGTTTTGCTTCTTTTTTTTTAAAGAAATCAATTAATTTTTTAATTTTTTTTTTCAATTCTTCTATTAAGTTCTTTTTTTTAAAAGAAAGGGGGTAGCCAGTCTTTTTTTTTTTGACTCACTGGTCCCTTTATCCTTCGGATCAGAGACTAGTAGGAATGTGCTTATAGCCACCAGTCTACATCTTTATTTAATCCATAATACATCACGAATAATGTAACTAACTTTTGCCGGGTCCTAAGCCGCGAGGTGCTGAGCGGCCGGCGGCTTGCACCCAAAGATAAGGAACCATCACTGGGGCAATACTCACATGAGGAGGATCCCTATGAAGTGTATACCACATATTGTCATGCACCGCTTGCGTATCCAACCTAACCAGGTAGCGACGGACGTGCTCGTTCTCCTCTCTGATACGGCGACGCACCTCCACCTCGGGGGCCGGCGGCCTCTGCACCGAGGCTGGCCCACGCGACGGCCACCAAACAAGATCCGGGTCGACGACGTCACCCGGATTCCTCACCAAACTACGCGTCCCGGAAGACACCTCCCAGTGCCAGCCCGGCGGAGCCCAGTCCCGGACACTGCCCGTGTCCAACAAATGGCCGGTGGTCATCATCGATTCCCGCCGAGATCTGAAAAAATGAGTGGGGAATTTGATCAAACAACTAAGGTGCGTGCAACCTAGGTACGTAGGGGAGGGAGAGGGCAGCACCTTGGCATGGCGGACGGCACACGCAGTGGTGACGCCACGGGAGAGTGATGAGGGATCAGATATCAGTTTAGATGTGCTATGCCAATGGAGGCCATGACTACATATATATAGTGAGAAATGGGCTTCTGAGCTGTAGTATGCCCAATCAGGAAGAAGCATATGGATCGTGTGTTTCCTTCGTGTGCTTCTGAGCCGTCGGATCAGCGGTGTGTTTCTTTCGAGCGCTGGTGAGCCGTTGGATCAGGAAGAAGCACACGGATCGTGTGTTTCCTTCGTGTGCTTCTGAGCCGTCGGATCAGCGGTGTGTTTCTTTCGAGCGTTGGTGAGCCGTTGGATCTGGAAGAAGCACACGGATCGTGTGTTTCCTTCGTGCGCTTCTGAGCCGTTGGATCAGCGGTGGGTTCTGGAGACGCGCTCCAATTCTTGAATGCACTGCAGCCCCTGTTGATGGAATTTTTGCTTCTGCATGGTTTTATTGTAAGTTTGCAAGATTTAGTGTGCCCAAGATTCTGTTGATCTCGGGACTCCGAGGTGGGACTCCGAAGTTAAACAAACCATGCAAATTACAGTGACAACATAAATTACACAGAGAACATTCTTGAACCGCCGATACATAATTGACTAAGAAACAAGTAAACATGCATGTAGAACAAATTACAATAATCATGAACAACTAACAAACTTCTCCACCCTATGCCGTGCGTGTGCTGCCACCCTTGCTCTTTGACGAAGATTCTGCCTTCTTGCCTTTGCCCTTGGACGAAGCTTCAGCCTTCTTGCTCAGTGCTTCAACCCTCCTTTCCTTTGACGACGGCATGAAATCGTCGTCATCATCGCTGTTAACTACCCAGAGACAGGAACGACCGTACGAATCACGGTCAGCTTCAGTTCGGTAGAACGGACTATTCGTAACTTTCCTGTCAAACTTATCTGCAAGCCTGAGCATTTCTGCACGAATTTGGAGCGGGGTCCTATACGGAAACCCATCGCGGCATAGCTTCGCCCCGAGTGAAGCGAGATGACTCTCAGTGTGCAAAATTTCTTCAATTGGAACTACCCTACCATCTACCTTCAAATTGCTTGAAAGCCTAGCGAGATGCTCGGATGCGGAAATGTGAAACCCAGACACACACTTCTCGCAAGGACCAATACACACCATGCTTGCGCTCAAGTGAGTACCATGCCTACCTTCGACTGGGTTATATAGAACTACCGGTGGCGGCATTTGGCGGGAAACGGTGGCGGGAACGATAGCGGGAAATATTTGGGCGGGAAACGGGCATAGCTAGGGAACCCGAATGTTTTGTGTTTTAGCACAAGGTAGAATATATGAGTGAGTAACCTGGGAAACAAAACACACGGTTTCCCCTAGCTACTGCCCTACAGTGATTCACGGTCGAATGCCGTTGCGTTGACTGTAGGACGTAGCTAGGGAACCCGAATGTTTTGTGTTTGAGGGTCACTTCGATCCGGCAAGACATCTCTGATGATTACAACCGTCCGGCAAGACGTCTCTGATGTTCTACAACCGTACGGCAAGACATCTCTGATGAACGGTCACAGGTCATCAGAGACGTCTTGCCGCTGGTTGCCCAAAGATGCCTCTCCGAGTGACGCTGGAATGTTTTGTGTGAGTGAGTAACCTGTCTGAGGAGGTGGGCTATATATAGACCCGCCTCTCCGAGTGACTCCCTCCAGCTAGCCAATCAGGAACAAGTAAGCGGATCGTGTGTTTCTTTCGAGAGCTTGGGAGCCGTTGGATCAAGCAAAAGAAACACACCGCTGATCCAACGGCTCAGAAGCGCTGGGAGGAAACACACGATCCGTGTGCTTCTTCCTGATTGGGCATACTACAGCTCAGAAGCCCTTTCGAGTGACTCCCTCCAGCTAGCCAATCAGGAACAAGTACGCGGATCGTGTGTTTCCTTCGAGAGCTTGGGAGCCGTTGGATCAAGCGAAAGAAACACACCGCTGATCCAACGGCTCAGAAGCGCTGGGAGGAAACACACGATCCGTGTGCTTCTTCCTGATTGGGCATACTACATGCACTGGAATATTGTGTCGATTTGGGGTAGACTTTGGTTTCTCATGTTCCTATGGCCTGACCTAACACAAGCAAGCAAAAAAGTCCACTGTGCTACCCCCTTTCGACGCACGTCTATGGGGTAGACGGAAACGTTAGGGTTTTTCCAGCGGATTCAGGGTTTCGCCGAAGCGGGGCCCCGGAGCGTCGGAACCCCACCAAAACCTAGGTTGTGACATACCATATGTGTACAAGTGTGTTGTGTGTTGTAAATGTGCAATATCCTACTCCGGGGTGTGACCGGCTTCACCGACTTCACTTTCTCTCTACTGAGTTTCTGCACTTAGAGGTGAAAACTCCCCTTTCGGGCGAACCGGATGGGATCTTGTGTTGATTTGGGGTAGACTTTGGTTTCTCACCTTCCCATGGCCTAACCTACCACAACCAAGCAAAAAAGTCCACTGGCCTACCCCCTTTCGACGCACGTCTATGGGGGTAGACGAAAACGTTAGGGTTTTTCCAGCGGATTCAGGGTTTCGCCGAAGCCCCATAGACGTGCGTCGAAAGGGGGTAGGCCAGTGGACTTTTTTGCTTGGTTCTGTTAGGTTAGGTCATAGGAAGGAATTTACATGTGTTGTTTTTATTTGTTTTACATGTATATGTTGTAGGGTTGGGTTCCGGAAAACTCAAACCTTTATTTTACGGGGGTGGGATACTGAAATTGGGAGGGCAATCATAGGTCCAATATATATATAAATTACAACTACATTAAATATTACATAGAGAAATAAAGAAATGAATATTATATACGAAAATAAATAAATAAAAACCACTAAACGCCGACGGCAGCCGTCGGTGTATAAGAACTCGCGTACGCCGACGGTGCCGTCGGCGTATCAACGATGCTGGACGGTTCCGTCATGGCGCCCTTTGTACGCCGACGGGATTTACAACGCCGACGGCGGCCGTCGGGCACGTATGGCTACGCCGACGGCGCTTCGTACGCCGACGGCTTGTTTGTCGTCTGGCCTAGCTCGTGCTGTACGCCGACGGCCCCGACATTTGGCCGTCGGCGTAGTGTGGCTTTCCCGTAGTGGGACATGCTATTATTCTCTACTGTGTATTGTTTTTATACCAAATATGTATGAAGCAACATTGATTGGAGGTATAACCTGAGTTCAAATTTTAGGTATTTGCTCGGCTCGGTACACTGACAGAATTTTATTCTGGATTAGTGAATGTCAATGGCCAGCTCTAATTGAATTTATTTTTAAATTGGTTTTGCAGGCCAGAATAAGCTAGGTAGGTTCTTAGCTACACATGTCGCAAGAAGAATTTTTTATTATTAGTTTCGTTCCAAATATGCATGAAACAACATTGATTGGGAGTATAACAGAAGTCTAGGAGTTACCTAAATATGATCTTTCCTAATATTCTAATCAGTGCACTGGCATAATTTTTTCCTCGCTTAGTGGATGCTAATGCCCAGCGCTAACTGAATTTTGTTTTAAAAATTTGTTTTACAGGTGAGAATAAGTTAGGGAGGAGGGAGGTGCTTTGCTACACATGCCACGGCCAGCATTTTTCAGAAATATGAGAAAGCTGTTGTCACACTATGTTTTCTGGTGTTCATGTTTCCTAATGTTAATATGGTTAGCGGATATATTCATGTCACAGCTGGGAGTGTTGCATAAACTTTGCTACAATAGGAGTGGAAATAACATGCTTGCTGGAGAAGTTGTGCAAGATCAGTTTAATGCGTTTTAGTGTTCTTCATCAGATAGAGATATAGTCTGCAATGACGGAAAATTTAAGTATACAAGCAGTTAAGGAATTATGTAAGTAAATTTGGGAGGTGCAAGGGGGCTGACTGCAGTGGCATTGTGCAGGATCGTCAGTCTCATCTCTTTACCTTCCTTTCAGCTCAAATGCCGCTATCAAACATACTTTTGTAAACATTGCCATGTACACACAAAAACTGAGTTTAATAACTTCTCAAATATTGCCACATTTAATATTCCGGATGATCCCAAACAAAACCAAAACTTCACCGAATTTGAAGAGTGTGCAAATTGGCGATGGCAAAACAAGATCAGATTAAAATACCAGCGGACCTAATGCTACAGATAAGAAGAAGTCTGAAAGAACAAATAGTGGAAAATATCTATGCTACTGAGTTCCTCAGTAAGTTGCTATTCGCGGGAATTCCAGACCATAGGCTTAACTGAAGGTATGTTATAAACGAAGCTGTAGGTTTATGTAAGGTTACGAGAACAAAACTTACACAACTTGGTAACAAATACATCGAGGTGAAGTATATGTGGAATTATTAGGAGTGACCGGAACGGATGGATTGAATTTACTAATTGCGGGAAATGAGTGTCCAGGTGAAGATAGAGCAAAGAATATTAGTTACAAGGAGATATTCTAATTTATAGTGCAGTACGAGAACTTCACAACGATCTTCACAACGATGACTGATGGAGTGGAGGAAACAAAACTCTAAGCTGGAGCTAGAAAATTTTAGTCCATCGTAGCATGCATGTTACTGCTTGAGTATATATACAACAGTCTACAGGCCTATATCTTGAATATTTCTAGCTAAAGTTTATATTCTTAGCATATTCCTCTCATCTCTCCCATGCTTTTTCAATGTCTCAGCTGATCGCTCTGACTGTCCATGGACATAGGCAGGAGTGACAGCAAGACCCTCATAGCGCTGGCCGCGGGAAGCAAACAGAGGCACGGAAAGCTGCAGAGACACTAATCCACGCTATAGGATCAAATGTAATTACATTCCCGGCTGATCGCACTTGAGAAGCAATATAGATCATCATCCAGGCATCCTGAAACATAGCATGCCACTGGAGCCAACGGAGATATTAAAATCATGTGTTTCATTGAGATGCCAGGTTGCAGCAGAAAGAGCAAAGCCCTCGGCGTATCAGGTAAATGACATGACCAAAAGATTTTCCGTCAAGTTCAGTAAACTCAAAACATAAATATTGACTAAATCATTTCAGCATGATGAATTAAATCAATTCTTTAAGTGAGGAAAAATTATTGCCGAGAAACACTGCCTATATTGTTTTGTGTTTATTTAATAATTATGTACCATTTACAAATATTTAAAAACTAATATAAAATACAAAAAAATTCTAGCCGCGCAGTTGCGCGGGCCACCCAGCTAGTTAACTATAAATGTGCTGACACATGGAAAGTTTTCAACATTGCACTAAAATTATATTTAGTTGATGTCATTTACTTTTGTTTATGGATGCCTATCATTGCGAAATAAATGTGGAAACTCTGTAAGTTTGAGGAGTAGAATAATTGGCTAGAGAGACGCCTGGACCGCCAACCTAAGCCATGCATCATTCATGGTGGAAATTTACAGCGTACCATAGTGAACATTCAGTGATGCACATCATAATAAAAAGCTACACAAGTGGTAAATAAAGGAGTGCTGAGATTGTTCATTGTCTGTTTGTCTTGTTGTTTGGGCATGGGCTTGTTCATGTCCTGGGACAAGAGGTACCCCAGTTGACGCTCTTGATGACGCTATTATTACTTGCAATGACTTTAAAACTCAAATTTGCTTTGTGACCCAAGTTGAGTAGCACATGGTGTAGGTACTCGTATTCACGGGGCATGAGACTTTCAGCCTCTAGTTGGTCAAGCATATGAGTCATAATAGGAACATCAAATGGATTGATAAAAATTAAAGGCAAGGTTGTAAGCACAATGATTTCACCAAATCAATAAAGGAAAGAATCAAAAGATCTCAAAAATCTTGGCATGATTCAATCAAAAGCGATGCAAGAACCCTTGTTTGTTTCTACAATTGGACAAACTCATCCAAGTGCTGACACTCCATGTTATTTCTCTTGCAACGAATATAAATGCTTTAACACTGATTAGATGAACCTTTGCTAGCATTTTGTTATTTGTTATGGAAGTTATGTTTTGAATACTTGTTGGTATTAAACGGTGTTACATATGCAATGCAAAGTTCTTGTCAAAGTCTTTTTATCGCTTCTGCACTATGTTTGAGTTGTTCGAGGACGAACAACGAGCTAAGCTTGGGGGAGCTGATGCACCTAAAATGCATCTACTTTTCCAAGCACTTTGCTTCACAATTTGCTCCGGAATCTTCCCATATTTGAATAAAACTGCTGAATCTGACGCTGTTTTTAGCAAAGTCTCCTTTCTGGTTGTTTTTGCAGGAAATTAAATCTAGGAAAAATACCACGTCATTTTTTATGGAAAAGGAGGACAATGTGCGAAGGATGGACACGAGGAAGCGTCGGAGGCCCAAAAGGGGGGGTCCCACGCGGCCACTGTACCTGGCCGCGTGGGCCCACCCAAGTGGAGCCTCGAGCACCGCCTCCACTTCAGCTTTGACGTACCCCCTCATATATACGAAAAAGTGGGTGCCCTAGGAGGGGAGGAGCTTTCGCGAAACAGAGCGCCGCCACCACCACGATCTTCGTTTTCGGAGACAGATTGCTCAAGGATTTCTCCCCGGAGGAGGAATTCGTAGACCGTCTTCACCGCCATCTTCACCGCCATCATCTCCATCGACCATGAGCTCCCTCACCATCGCCATGTGTGAGTAGTCCGCTGTGGGCATATGAGGTGGATGGGGATTGGATGAGATTGATCATGTAATGATGCCCGTTATCCAAGATTTTAGGGGTTATCTTGAGGATACTTTTGTATTGTGTTGATGCACTTATGCTATGCTTAATGCTTGCTACTAGGGCCCGAGTGGCATGATTTCAGTACTGAACTTATTTTGCCCCATCTTATAATTGAGTTTGGTATTTATCTGCAAAGTGTATCACCCGCTATTATGTTGAACCTGCGAACCCTAAAAGTGACATATAGGGAAAACAAGGGAAGATGTTTTAGTTTGAGGATTCTATGTGTTCATGAAGTGTTAATGCGTTGTTCCGGGCTATTCGAAAGGGTAGACCTTAATTACCTGTAGTTCCAAGTTGGCCCCGGTGAAATGGGCAGGTAGGATAATAGATGTTGTGCAAATTCTCTTGGTTAGCACGCACAACTATTTACGGAACACATACCTACATATATCGGAGTTAGAGTTAAGCCCCGTTGCTAGTTGTTCCTTATTATATGATCAATCTTATTCATGCAACACCCCGCTATCACCTCATGCCTACGTTTTAAGTCACTGAGTTGCGCTTTCATCTTTTCGGTGAAAACTGGGAAATCCTTGTTCACTACTGCTGTTTTACTTGCTACTTGAATCATACTGCTGCCATCACTATCATTGCTGCAAGTTTATTGATATACAGGTGTGGTTGAGAGTGACGCCTCAATTGCCAAGGTCTTATTGATATTCTTGTGTTCCCATCGTGTCGAACTATAAATTTGGGTAATACTTCCCAACGAAGACTTCAGCGATCCCCTATACTTGTGGGTATCACTTACACGCTGGACAACTGGAGCTATTTTGCCTCAACTTCGGGGAAATCGTTCTGTTACCTAAAATTTAGAATGCCGAAAGGATACAACAGTATCGGCCTATATGCCTTCTGAATGTTAGTTTCAAAATCTTTACTAAAGTGGCGACCATTCGGTTAAATTCGGTGGCTGATCATGTGGTGAAACCTACCCAAACAGCTTTTATGCAAGGGAGGAATATCCTAGACGGGGTCGTGGTTCTACACGAAACTGTGCATGAGATGCATACGAAGAAACTAAATGGGGTGATATTCAAAATCGACTTTGAAAAGGCCTACGATAAGGTCAAATGGCCGTTCCTCCTACAGACCCTGAGAATAAAAGGTTTCTCGGACGAGTAGTGTGCCTTGATTCAGAATTTTGTTTATGGGGGTAGCGTGGCGATAAAAATCAATGATGACATTGGCCGCTACTTCCAAACAAAAAAGGGATTAAGGCAGGGTGATCCTCTATCGCCTATATTATTTAATATAGTGGCGGATATGTTGACCATCATGATTGAACGGGCAAAGTCGGATGGCCAAATTGAAGGAGTGGTTCCTCATCTAGTCGATGGTGGATTATCAATCCTTCAATATGCAGACGATACAATCCTCTTTATGGAACATGATCTTGATAAAGCAGCAAAACTGAAATTGATATTATCAGCATTCCAGCAATTATCGGGATTGAAAATTAATTTCCACAAGAGTGAATTGTTTTGCTTCGGCGAGGCTCAGGACGCAGCTGCTCAATATGCCGATTTATTTGGCTGTGAGCAAGGTCAATTTCCAATAATGTATCTCAGAATTCCAATACATTATCGGAAGCTGACTAATGCGGAATGGAGACACGTTGAGGAACGTCTGCAAGCAAGGCTATCTAGCTGGAAAGGAAAATTACTATCTCTTGGTGGGAGGTTGGTCTCATTAATTCGGTACTGACAAACATGGTACTGTATATGATATCCTTCTTCCCAATTCCAAAAGGGATCTTGCATAAACTGGATTCTTTTGGCAAGGTGATGGTGAGAAAAAGAAATATAGACTGGCGAAGTGGAATGTTGTTTGCCGTCCTAAGGATCAGGGAGGGCTGGGTATTCATGACCTTAATGTCAAAAACTCTGCCCTTCTAGGTAAGTGGCTTTTTAAGTTGCTTACTGAAGATGGGATATGGCAAACACTCCTTAAGAGAAAATACATTGGTACAAAGGCGGTATCACAGGTGTACTAGAAACCTGGTGATTCCCACTTTTGGGCCAGACTGATGGCGACTAAGAAACATTTCTTTCGCTTCGGGGTATTCAACATTAAGGATGGTACGGAGATTAGATTCTGGGAGGACAAATGGTTAGGTAATACTACCCTCCGGGATCAATATCCGGCCCTATACAACACTGTGCGTCATAAAGGGGATGCCATTGCCACTGTCCTGCAGTGCTCTCCCCCCAATGTGACGTTCAGGCGAGATTTAATTGGGCCGAGACTAACGTCTTGGAATTCCTTGTTGGCACGGTTGACATTGGTTCAACTCACACAAGGTCCCGATGAGTTTCGTTGGAATCTATGTGAGAATGGTAAATTCTCAGTCGATTCCAGGGCATTACTACATTCCGACGTGCCTGTCGATGATAATAAAAAATATGGCAAATGAAGATTCCACTCAAAATAAAAGTATTTACGTGGTATCTTCGTAGGGGTGCCATTTTAACTAAGGATAACCTTGTTAAACGGAACTGGCATGGAAGTACAAAGTGTATGTTTTGTCCACATCAATAGACAATAAAACACTTATTCTTCGAATGTAGTTTCGCACGTTCTATTTAGTCAACCATCCAGATAGCGTCTAACTTATATCAACCAAAGTCTGTTGCTAATGTGTTTGGCAACTGGCTAAATGGTATTGATAGAAAGTATAAAACCGTTATTAGGGTGGGAGCGATAGCCGTTATATGGTCGCTGTGGCTTAGTAGAAATGACAAGGTTTTCAATGATAAAGATGTTTCTCGTTTGCAGGTACTCTACCGGTGCACAAGTATTCTCCGTTCCTCGTCCACCTTACAACAGGAGGGACATCGAGGCCTCTTTACGGAGGCATGTGCACGTTTGGAAGAGGTGGCAAGGGATATTTTTACCCGACATGGATGGTCGCTTGATCGCCGGATTGGTCCTCCATAGGCGTTCGCTTTCATCATCAGTGCTGGCGATTTACTTTATTCACTTCATGATTGTAATTGGTCTAGTGCTTCACACTCTTTGTATTTGACTCTTGGATTGCGGCTGTGTGCATTGATATGCAGAGGCCGGGTGTAATGATTAAACTTTAAGTAATAAAACCCTTTATCTAAAAAAAAAATCTAGATGCTGAAATTATGCAATCAGTCTCTATATCTGACTCCTACAATCTTCACATTGCAATCTCCAAATTGGGCATCGTTTCAGATTCCTCTAAAATGTAAGCCACGCTACCGGTGGCACTTCTAAGTCAACATGCCGTCTGTGTGCCACTATGTCGTGGGCCTCCCTCTTCACACGTCGCTGGCTGCTGGTCGATCGAGTGCTGGTTCAACAAGTGTTTTTTCAGGTTCAAACACCTGGCCTAGTGCATTAAAATGATGGACACATTTTATTTTTACTAATATCAAAATAAACTTTACAAAGAAATACATCGATCAACAGAAAGCCACCTTCCCGACGAAAACTCCACAACACCCACGCAGTTAATGATGGGTTGGATTTACTCAGACCCGTGTGCCCTGACTTCACACATTTACGAACATCATTTAAATTTGGGGGGGTCTCAACCAAGCTGTCCAATGGTGAGCCGGGAGCACAACACAAACTGGTTCAGCAGACCCTCAGCACACACCACATGCGCGCACTAGAAGCTACTACCGTTGTTTTCTGCCAACCCATTTTCAGAAAGGATCAACGCAATACCTTGTCAGGCGTGTCGTCGATGTCGCCAAGACACCAGTCAGCACCACCATTTTGCGTGTGTCCATGTTCACACATCCGCTTCCGAGACTCCGCTATGCTAGGGCGCCAAGATCCGCCGTCTTCTACATAGTCTCCCCTCGGGCCAGCACTTACTCGTAGGGGGGATTTCTCCGGAGAAAACGGTTCTTCCAGCCGAGTATATGCGGTGGTCCAAGGCTGTCGTGCCTTTGAGATCTCACGAGTAGATATGAGCCAAAAAACAGTGCCAACAAGGAAGTTGATGGCCTCAAGCGGCCCTTATCTGATCCGGCAAACCAAAACTTAGGTTTCCTTCGGAGCTTTACGGGACCGCCACCGGGACAATACTCTCCAAGGGGGCTAGCAGCATCGCATCATCTGCGAGGGAAGATCCGGGCGGATGATTTCTCTCCAGTGAACATACAATTTTTTATTATTTCATGCTACTTTTATATCATTGTTACATACTTATATCATGATTTAATATCATTTTATGGTATTTTTATGAACTAACTATTAACAAGATGCCTAGTGCCAGTTCCTGTTTTTTGTTGTTTTTGTCTTTCAGAAAACCTAGTAAAGAAATATTCTCGAAATTGGACAAAGATTTACGGAGATTTTTTATCGGAGGAAATCGACCATGAGACGAAATGGCGACACGAGGGCCCCACGCAGGTGGTGGCCACGGGCCTGGAGGCAACCGTTGGGCCCACCCGCCTGGGCACCTCGGGCACCGCCTTCGCCTATAAAATCCTTTTAACCCTAAAAACATCTGGGATGGAGTTTATTTTCACGGAACACATACAGAGCCGCCACCGTCACGGAAACCCTCGTTAGGGGGTCCTAGAGACTTGTTCCGGCACCTTGTCGGAGGGAGAAATCATCATCGAAGGCCTCTACATCACCATTGGCGCCTCCACGATAATGCAAGAGTAGTCATCCTTGGACTACAGGTTCATGGCAGTAGCTAGATGGTATCTTCTCCTCGTTATGACTCAATACCAAGTTCACGTGAGCTGACTAACATGATACATATCAATATGATGTAATTGCTATTGCGGTGTTTGCTAGGATATGATGAATTATGATGTGATGATCAGATTGTTCATGGTATCTTATATATTAGATTGCTTTATCTACGTTCCTACATGCTTTCCGATTTATAAGATTGTTTTGGCCAAGTAGTTGTTTAAATCCCTAAGAGGGAGTATATGTTCTATAGTGGTTTCATGCCTCATTTTATCCCTGGGCTCGAGTGACATGAAACGACTAAGGGTGACTATGTGTTGTTGCTACTAAGGGTAAAACAACGGTGTTTATGTCTAATTTTGATATTAAATGTTTCTTACATCACGTAATTAACTTAAGGCAATACTTTGTTGGTTCGGTAACTTAATTCTTAGAGTGGCAAGCATAGAAGAGCACTCAAAGTGGAGTATTTAGGTATATATGCGGTGCTAGTGCGCAGTCTATACACCTTGATGTAATGCCTACATAAATATTTGCTTTGTAGAATTTGTTATAATTTTCATGATCATAATTCTATCAATTGCCTACATGTAGTTTGTTCACCCAACAATGTTTTCTATGAAAGGAGAGATACCACCAGTGACACCATGACCCCCGGTCCATCTATTTACCTTGTTTACAACCTTGTTTACATACTTTTCATCATTGTTTGCTTGATGGTCTGTTTTACATTATTACTTTGTACTATTATCTTCCACACTATAGGTTTAACCCTTGTTTTTAGCGAGACGGGAAGATTGATAATCTTCCTGAAACGCTGGGGACAAAGAGATTTTCTTGCTTGTCAGTACACACTTCAACTTTGCTTAGCTTCTCAATTCCTAATGGTTTGATAAATCTTGATTCTTCGTCGAGGAATTTTTTTTGTTGCACTACATCATACCTTCCATTTCGGGTTCCTTACAGTCATATGGCGCCAAGGGGAAATCTGGGCCGTCCACTAGTGGAAACACCCCCCTCTTGTCCCAGGTGGTAGAGGCCATTTGTACCGGATTGGCATCCGGTACATGGCAACCGGGACTAGAGGCCCCCCCTCTTGTCCCGGGTGTGCTACGACCCGGGACCAAAGGCCTCTGATGACCCACAAGTATAGGGCATCGCAACAGTCTTCGAGGGAAGTAAAACCCAATTTATTGATTCGACACAAGGGGAGCCAAAGAATACTTGAGAGCCTTAACAGCGGAGTTGTCAATTCAGCTGCACCTGTGAATAGTCTTGCTCGACACAGATTATCAGTAGCAACAGTTTTATAGCAGTAGTAGCGGTGAAATAATAGCAGCAGTAAATAGAGACAGCAGTAGTGATTGCAGTAAACAGTAGGATTAAAACACTGTAGGCATAGGGATGGATGAACGGGCGCTGCATGGATAAGATAGCTCATATAATAATCAAGACATAGGCATTGCAGATAATAATGATAAAGCATCCAAGTACTAAGTAAACATAGGCATGTGTTCCGTATATAGTCGTACGTGCTCGCAATGAGAAACTTGTACAACATCTTCTGTCCTACCAGCCGGTGGCAGCCGGGCCTCAAGGGAATCTACTGGTAATTAAGGTACTCCTTTTAATAAAGTACCGGAGCAAAGCATTAACACGCCGTGAACACATGTGATCCTCACATCGCAGCCATTCCCCTCGGCTGTCCCAATTATTGTCACTTTGGGACCGCGGGTTCCGGACAACAATATGTGTATACAACTTGCAGGTATGATCAATAAACAGTGCATATCATTATGAAACAATAACATGTTCAGATCTGAAATCATGGCACTCGGGCCCTAGTGACAAGCATTAAGCTCAACAAGTTGCAACAACATCAATAAGTACTAACAACGGATACTGGGCACCATGCCCTAATGATCTTATAGCTTATTACATGAACAATCTCATCCAATCCCTACCATCCCCCTCAGCCTACAGCAGGGAATTACTCACACATGGATGGGGGAAACATGGATGGTCGATGGAGAAGCGTCGGTGATGATGATGGCGATGATCTCCTCCAATTCCCCGTCCCGGCGGAGTGCCAGAACGGAGTTTCTGGTCCCCGAAATAGGTTTCGCGATGGTGGCGGCGTACGGTGATGTTTCTGGATGAAGTGGACGACCCCCTCGCGTTTTAGGTCAGAGAGGGTTAAGTAGTCGAAAGGGGGACTCGGGGAGGTGCCCGAGTCGCCCTCCTCATAGGCTGGCGCGGGGCCCCTGGCCGCGCCACCATGTGGTTTGGGCCACTCGTGGCCCATCTCCGCCTCCCCTTCTGGCTCCGTGAGTCTTCTGGTAAAATAGGAGGTTTGCGATCTTTTCTGGTGTTTTTCCCGAAAGTTGACTTTCTGCACAAAAACAAGACACCAGGGCAATTCTGCTGAAAACAGCGTTAGTCCGCATTAGTTGTATTCAAAACACACAAGTTAGAGGTAAAACAATAGCAAAAGTGTTCGGGAAAGTAGATACGTTTTGGACGTATCAACTCCCCCCAAGCTTAGCTTATTGCTTGTCCTCAAGCAATTCAGTTAACAACTGAGTGCGATAAAAGACTTTCACGAACACATTTGCTTCATATGATGCATATATTCTCACTATATGAACAAATGCTTAGGCAATTCAAGATGAGGCAAATGCAAATAATGTCACTCAATAGGCATGTAAACTATGAAAAGATACCAACATACTAATAGCGACAAACATGAAACATATTAATTCACAAGATTGTAATGCTCATAATAGGATATGATAAGATGGTATCTCGCTTGCCCGTTTTTGTACAGCAAAACATAAATGCCCAGGCACCTCTGAAGTTCATGGGAAGACTAGAATCAAAGATATCAAAGATAAAAGCATCAAAGTTATATCACAGTTAACCACATTCTGGGACAAGCACATTACACTAAGAATGACAACTATGCTCTCGAGAAAGTGCTCAAAGAAAGGATGGTGACTCAACATGAAAGTAAAAGATTGGCCCTTCGCAGAGGGAAGCAGGGATTATCATGTGCTAGAGCTTTTTATTTTTAAAACAGAAGCAAAATTGTTTTGGGAAGTGTTTGTTGTTGTCAACGAATGGTAGTGGGTACTCTAACCCCCTTGTCAACCAGACTTTCAAGAGCGGCTCCCATGAAGGACGTTATTTCTACCAGCAAGGTAGATCATCCCTCTTCTCTTTTGTTTACACATGTATTTTAGTTTCATTATGGGTGACACTCCCCCCAACCTTTGCTTGCACAAGCCATGGCTAACCGAATCCTCGGGTGCCTTCCAACATTCACATACCATGGAGGAGTGTCTATTTGCAAATTAAGTTGCTTACTGATAAATCAGGGCAAAACATGTGAAGAGAATTATTGATGAAAGTTATAATTAATTGGGACTGGGCACCCCGTTGCCAGCTCTTTTTGCAAAATTATTGGATAAGCGGATGTATATGCCACTAGTCCATTGGTGAAAGTCTGAATGACAAGATTGAAAGATAAAACACCACATACTTCCTCATGAGCTATAAAACATTGACACAAATTGAGAAGTACTTTGAAGGTTTTAAAGGTAGCACATGAAAATTTACTTGAATGGTTCGAAATGCCATGCATAGGTATTTATGGTGGACACTTTGGAATAACTTGGTTTTCATGGTTTTGGAAGCACGAGCAGCATTCCCGCTCAGTACAAGTGAAGGCTAGCAATAGACTGGGAAGCGACAATCAAGAGAGCAATAACCGTCATAATCATGCTTGCGACAAAATGAAATTAATTGAGACATAAAAGTGATACAAGAACTCTGAGTCAAAATAAATCATCAAGGCTTAATTGACTTTTGTTTTTCAGTCATACGCATGCATGAGCATGTGCCAAGTCAATTCGAATGAATTATTCAGAGGAGGATACCACAATGTCATACCCTCTATGAATAGAACAATGCAAGCAAACATCAACATAACATGCTACCACTATTAATAAATTGGGACCGATCATGAGAGAACAAGAACTACTAAGCATCCACTAAATGACATATACCTCACATGAACCAACTAAGCATGCTCACATAGATGAGTATATGTACAAAAATGAAAACAAATAGAGTTCATACCAGCCTCTCACCCCAACTCGAGTTGTTGTAGATCATCCTTATTGCTTTTTCACTTGTGTTGCTTCGAATGATAAGAATGAAAACCAAGCTCCATCGGAGTCACGGATGGCTGTCCAACTCTGAAAACACTATACAAAACCAAAAAGAAACAACAAATATTTTTGGGTTTTCGAGTTTTTGAAACAAGAGCAAAAAGAAACAACAATAAAGCAAAATATTTTTGGATTTTTGAATAACAAACCGAATTTTAAAACTAAGCAAACTAATACTGAAACTTAAAGAAACAAATGAAGAGAAACAACAGAAATATTTTTGGTCTTTTTGTGTTTTGGAATGCAGCAATAAAAGGTAAACAATTAAAAAGAAAGAAAGAAAACTGCAACATGGATATACAAAGTATCGACAAGATATGATATGTAAATGAGTGAGATGTCGATATACCTCCCCCCAAGCTTAGGCTTTTGGCCTAAGTGGAGATCAACCCCATGGTGCCCAGGAAGTGGCGCCTCCATAGTACGACGAGGAAGGGCCCTCGTCCTGGTAAGAGCTGGATGACGCTCCAAGGTAAGTGACGGTGTAGCCATCATCAGGTGCTTCTCCCTCCTCCTGGTGCTGCTGGTGAAAGCCTCGCACTCTAAGCTGCTCCTCCAACGCCTCCTTGGAGTACGACCACGGTCTCCTGTGTATAGGGAACAGATCGGCCTGGGGCAAAGGCACTTCATATTCATCCCCGTTAGTAAATAAAACTTTGTAAACAATGTTTCCTAAATGAGAATTAGGTGTGACAAACTGATGGCCTTTCATAGCAGAAATATCAAGTCTGAAAGGGGTTAGCTTCTCATCATTAGGACTAACGGAAAGACCTAGATATGCGATAACTCGTGAAGCAACAATTCCTCCATAAATAGGTCCACTAGCAGCCAAACGGCGAGCAATAAGGGCACCAAGGTTGTAAGCAGTGTTACCATTAAGTGCAGCAGCAAGAAAAGCAAGATGATAATTAGAAATGTTACTGGTGTTTTCCCTACCAAGAATGCTAGTAGCAAGATAATAAACGAAATATCTAATGGCAGGGAATTGGATGTTCCTTATCTTGCCGCGCTGAGCGATGCGGTCATCGTCGTTGGTCACTCCTCGGTAAAGTTCCACAAAGTCTTTGGTGTTCCCTGCAATCTTCTTCGCTGTACCTATAGGAGCAATATCTATGGCAGCACAAAAGTCTCCCAAGTCCATTGTAACAGGCCTGTCATAAATCTTAAATTGGACAGTAGGCGCATAAGATGAATTCACAAATTTAAAACTCTCAACAAAAGTTTTGGTGAGCCAATAATGTTGGTCGCCCTCATCCTGCATATAAGTGGTTAGGCCAACTCTCTGGATAAGGAACATGAAGTCATCAAGCAACCCTGCATTACGCAAAAACTCCATGCATGGAAAGGATGAAGCATTTGGGATTTGGTCATCCCCTCCATCTCCAATGTTCGGTGCAATGACATCCTCATCATAGGAACGCCTAACTCGAGTAGATGCCCTCAAAGGCCTTCTTGCTCTCTGAGAATCCCTTTCAAACACCTCCCCAAAGGTGTGGTTATGCATTTTCCTTTTCTGAAATTTTTTAACAAACATTATAAAAAATGATTTTGAGACATACAAATGAGGGGAACTACTATATGAACTTGCTAGAGGACTAAACATGCATCAAAACTAATAATTTCAACATAGAACAAGCATGCATACTCACTTAACAAGTCACCTACAGCAGCAAAATACTCAAGGTATACTTACTAAACAAAATTCTACTTGGATACATGGAGGAGTCACATACCTGAGAGCAATGCCCCAAATCTCAGCAGCTGAGATGGGCTGAACAAAGAGATCGAAATCGCGAGGAAGAACAGCAAAACTCGAGTGTGAGAGAGAAAAACGAGCTGAGTGATGCAAGAGGAAGAAGTGGTAGGTGGGGGAACTGCTGGAGGGCCAAGGGTGCCCCACCTCAGTGGCTGGCGCGGCCAAGGGGGCAGCCGCGCCACCATGTGGTTTGACCCCATGGTGGGTCCCCTTGGTCAGCACCAGGCACTCCCACGATGCTCTTTGAAAAATAGGACCAATGGTATAATTTTTACAGATTTTTGAAAACTTTCAATTTGCATGAAATCTGGATATTTAAATTAATAAAACTTGGGCAGAAAAATTATTTTTAAAATTCAAAACAACTAAACTTTTGCAACCTAATTATCACTACAGGAGGTAAAACAAAGTTGAAGAAAGAAATGCTGTTTAGCTCTTTATGTATGCAAATACATTTGATAACAAGGTTGATCAAGTCTTGGCACCAAATAAATTTACATGACACAAATGATTTAAACATCATGAAACACTCATGTTACCTTGTATTGTATTGATATGGATCCAATCATAATGTTTTGATATCCTTCTTGATGATCATATATAGGGCAATCAATACTTCCCACTTTGATAGTTTTAAAATTGGAGATGGTATTGACTCCATAAATCTTGTCAACTTTCTTGGGGAAATAAACAGTATGTTCTTTATCATTAACATTGAAAGTTACTTTTCCTTTATTGCAATCAATAACAGCACCTGCAGTATTTAGAAAAGGTCTTCCAAGAATAATAGACATATTATCATCTTCAGGCATTTCAAGAACAACAAAATCAGTCAAAATTAAACAATTGTTAGCCACTTGAACAGGGACATCCTCACAAATGCCAACAGGAACAGCAGTAGATTTATCAGCCATTTGCAAAGATATATCAGTAGGTATCAATTTATCAAGATAGAGTCTCTTATAGAGAGAAAAAGGCATAACACTAACTCCTGCTCCCAAATCACATAAAGCAGTTCTAACATAATTATTCTTGATGGAGCAAGGGATGGTTGGTATACCTGGATCTCCAAGCTTCTTAGGAACCTTGCCATTGAAAGAATAATTAGCAAGCATAGTAGAAATTTCCTCATTAGGAATTTTCCTCTTGTTAGAAACAATATCTTTCATATACTTTGAGTAAGGAGGCAATTTAATAGCATCAGTCAAAGGAATTTGCAAGAACAAGGGTTTCATCCATTCACAAAATTTATTATAATGTTCTTCTTCCTTTGATTTTAGTTTCTTAGTTGGAAAAGGCATTTGCTTTTGAACCCAAGGTTCCCTTTCATTACCATGTTTCTTAGCAATGAAGTCTTCCTTAGTGTACTTTGTGTTTTTAGTATGCTTTTCAGGTTCCTTTTCACTAACTTCTTTATCAAGAGCATCATTTTTATCCTTATCACTATCAAGTTCATTACCACTTTCAGTTTCAGCATCAGAGATAGATATACTATTAGGATCATTAACAGTTTCAGAGGATTCTACAACATTTTTATGTTTCTTCTTCTTCTTTTTCTTAGAAGGAGAAACTGGATTTTCAGCTAGTTGAGAATCTTGTTCAATTCTTTTAGGGTGTCCCTCAGGATATAAAGGATCCTGAGTATGAGCTCCACTTCTAGTGCTAACATAGACAGGTTTTAATTTTTCTTAGAAGCATTGGCTAACATGTCTTGTTGCACTTTAGTGAGTTGATCAATTTGAGTTTGAACCATATGGAAATGTTTAATAAGCATCTTAACATCATTGGAGGTTCTCTCCACAATATCATGCAACTTACTAATAGCTTGAAGTTTTCATGCAAATGATTCTCTACTCTCATATTAAAATTATCTTGCTTAATAACATAATTATCAAATTCATCTAAGCATTGATCAGGTGGTTTAGAGTAGGGAATATCTCCTTCATCGAACCTGTGGAGAGAGTGAACCTCAATTATGGATGGATGAGGAATTGGCTTACACAAATCTTCAATAGGTGGAAGGTTCTTCACATCTTCAGATTTAATACCCTTCTCAATGAGAGTCTTCTTGGCCTCCCTCATTGTTTCATCATTCAATTCAATCATACCTCCCCTCTTCTTTGATATTGGTGTCGGTGTAGGTGTGGGGGTCGGCGCAGGTAGAGTCCAATCATCATAATTCTGGCTGATTTTAGCCAATAATTCTTCAGCTTCTTCAGGGGTTCTTTTCCTGAAAACACAACTAGCACAACTATCCAGATATGCTCTAGATTCAATAGTTAGTCCACTGTAAAATATATCAAGTAGATCATGCTTTTCCAAATCATGTCCAGGCCGAGCTCTGATAAGAGAGCAAAACCTTGTCCATGCCTCTGGAAGTTTCTCTTCATCTTCCTGGTCAAAGTTATAAATTCTCTGCAAAGCATCATGTTGAGCACTAGCAGGGAAATATTTCTGAAAGAAAACATCAAGCAAACCAGTAGGACTAGTAATAGAACCAGGAGACAAGTTGTTATACCAAGCTTTAGCATCATCTTTTAATGAGAAAGGAAAAATCTTAGCAACAAAATAGCTACGCTTCTTAATATCATCAGAAAATAAGCCACTCAAAGTAGAGAGCTCATTCATGTGCTCTACAGCACTTTCACTCTTAGTGCCACAAAAAGGAGTTTTCTCAACAATAGATATATGAGATAAATCAAGAGAAAAATCATAATCCTTATCTTTAATGTTTATAGGAGAAGTGGCAAACTTAGGATCAGGTGACAACTTGTATTTAACAGCATGTTGTGCAAGAAAATTTCTCATATTACTTGCACCAGTAGTAGCATTACATTTATCAATAAAATCATCATCAAGTTCCACATAAGTTTCATCAGGATCATCATCACAAGTATAATCCCTTAACTCAGGTGAATAAACAGGAGTAGTAGGACTTCCATTAGGTGTTCTAGTATTTTCAAGTTGTTTAGACTTAGCAATAGCAGCATCTAAAAGTGGACCTAATGAAATATTCTCATCAATCACAGTAGAAGCATCATCAACATTATCAGAGGCAATTTCAGATTCAGCAGTAGTACCAACACGTGAAGATTGTGGTGGTGTAACAAGTTGACTCAATACAGATGGTGAGTCAAGAGCAGCAGAGGTACTAAGTGTCGTACCTTTTCTTGTAGTGGATGGCAATACACGGACCCTCTCATCACGAGCTTTACCCATGATGAATAAATTTCAGCGAGCAATATAGATCACAAGTGAACTCACAAATAAAGCTATGCTCCCCGGCAACGGCGCCAGAAAATAGTCTTGATGACCCACAAGTATAGGGGATCGCAACAGTCTTCGAGGGAAGTAAAACCCAATTTATTGATTCGACACAAGGGGAGCCAAAGAATACTTGAGAGCCTTAACAGCGGAGTTGTCAATTCAGCTGCACCTGTGAATAGTCTTGCTCGACACAGATTATCAGTAGCAACAGTTTTATAGCAGTAGTAGCGGTGAAATAATAGCAGCAGTAAATAGAGACAGCAGTAGTGATTGCAGTAAACAGTAGGATTAAAACACTGTAGGCATAGGGATGGATGAACGGGCGCTGCATGGATAAGATAGCTCATATAATAATCAAGACATAGGCATTGCAGATAATAATGATAAAGCATCCAAGTACTAAGTAAACATAGGCATGTGTTCCGTATATAGTCGTACGTGCTCGCAATGAGAAACTTGTACAACATCTTCTGTCCTACCAGCCGGTGGCAGCCGGGCCTCAAGGGAATCTACTGGTAATTAAGGTACTCCTTTTAATAAAGTACCGGAGCAAAGCATTAACACGCCGTGAACACATGTGATCCTCACATCGCAGCCATTCCCCTCGGCTGTCCCAATTATTGTCACTTTGGGACCGCGGGTTCCGGACAACAATATGTGTATACAACTTGCAGGTATGATCAATAAACAGTGCATATCATTATGAAACAATAACATGTTCAGATCTGAAATCATGGCACTCGGGCCCTAGTGACAAGCATTAAGCTCAACAAGTTGCAACAACATCAATAAGTACTAACAACGGATACTGGGCACCATGCCCTAATGATCTTATAGCTTATTACATGAACAATCTCATCCAATCCCTACCATCCCCCTCAGCCTACAGCAGGGAATTACTCACACATGGATGGGGGAAACATGGATGGTCGATGGAGAAGCGTCGGTGATGATGATGGCGATGATCTCCTCCAATTCCCCGTCCCGGCGGAGTGCCAGAACGGAGTTTCTGGTCCCCGAAATAGGTTTCGCGATGGTGGCGGCGTACGGTGATGTTTCTGGATGAAGTGGACGACCCCCTCGCGTTTTAGGTCAGAGAGGGTTAAGTAGTCGAAAGGGGGACTCGGGGAGGTGCCCGAGTCGCCCTCCTCATAGGCTGGCGCGGGCCCCTTGGCCGCGCCACCATGTGGTTTGGGCCACTCGTGGCCCATCTCCGCCTCCCCTTCTGGCTCCGTGAGTCTTCTGGTAAAATAGGAGGTTTGCGATCTTTTCTGGTGTTTTTCCCGAAAGTTGACTTTCTGCACAAAAACAAGACACCAGGGCAATTCTGCTGAAAACAGCGTTAGTCCGCATTAGTTGTATTCAAAACACACAAGTTAGAGGTAAAACAATAGCAAAAGTGTTCGGGAAAGTAGATACGTTTTGGACGTATCAGCCTCCACGCGGGGGCAGCACATGGCGCGTAAGAGAGGGGCTCTAGTCCCGGGTTGTAATACAACCCGGGACTAGAGATGCACCCACGTGGCGGCTTGATGTTTTTCTCGTTTTGGTTGTAATAATTTGCAAAAAATACGGTTAATTATCTGTAAATCAGAAAAATACATATAGCACATCAAAATACTCGTAAGAGAAAGCTTTATGAGAAAGTCGGGAAATCGGAAGTTGGAACGGAAAGTCGGGAAAGTCGTGAAGTCGGGAAAGTCGGGAAGTCGGGAAGTCGGGAAAGTCGACGTCACGTTTTCCCGGCTACCCGGCTTCCCGGTTTCACGTTTTCACGGCTTCCCGGCTTCCCGGTTTCACGTTTTCCCGGCTTCCCGTTTTCACGATTTCCCGGCTTTTTTTTTTTGGACATTTATGACAGTAGGGGAGATCCCTACTACCTCTATATTAAAACACCCACAAAGGGGAAGCAGCCACAATTACATAATTACAAGAGGGTTTCTGGAATTTAAAAGGTACTGGAAAGGGAAAAAATAAAGTTGTGTTTGCTCTCCTTAGTCCTATGAACAAGGAGTCTGAAGTCTTCCTTAAACCTTGCAGCCCAGGCTGAAGTTGAAGGTGTTATTCCATTGAAGTAGAAGTTGTTCCTTTCTTTCCAAATGCTCCAAGCAGCATAGGCAAAAACATCCATAAACATCTGTTTGGTCCAGTGAGCTTTTGAGTAGGCTATCAGCTCTAGTCTACTAGCAGCCACATTGGTTGATAGGGGGAAGTTCAGTTTCTCCCAGCAGCTCTTGCTGAAGTTACAGTGGAAGAAAAGGTGCTCCACCGTTTCCTCAACCCCATCATTGCACATAGTGCAATTGAATGTATTCCCCACATTATAGTGTCTCCTTCGTAGCATGTTCCTTGTGTTTAATCTGTCAGAAAGAAGAAGCCAGCAGAAGAATTTTATTTTGGGAATACTCTTGCTCTTCCAAATCCAATTGAATGACTCATGTGGGACTATCTCTCTGAAGCAAAATTTGTAATACTGGCTGGAGGAATATTGGTCAGAACCCCACAGGTAGGACCACTGATCATTAGCAGTATTGTCTAGAATGATATGAGCAGTATCTGCTTGGGCCTGCCTCAGCTCTTGGATAGCTTGCATAGACAGAGGAAGGTGAAAATTGGCCCCCAAAGTGTCTGCTGTGAGAAATTCCTTAGCCGAAACATCCTCATCAAGAGAATAGGAAAAGGCTCGGGGATAAGCAGCTGAAGCTAATTGGTCTTGCCATGGGTCCTTCCAAAATAAAATGGTATCCCCCTGACAATCATGCACTGTGATATACCTCTATAGATCGGTGAGAGTTTACAGACATCTCTCCACCAGAAAGACCCACACAACTCAGAAGAATGTGGCACCTTGTCGACATAGTATGTGTTCCAAATAAGTGTAACCCATGGTGTATCTATCTTGTTGTAGAATTTGTGCAGGTATTTAAGCAGGAGGCCTTCATTCTGAATTTTAAGATTTAGAACTCCCATACCACCCTTATTCTTGGGTCTGCACACTTTATCCCAAGCAATCAGAGAATTGCAATGCTCACCATCCTCTGTTTTCTTATTCCACAAACAGTGCCTTCTGATCTTATCAACATGTTCCAGAATTTTGGGGTGCAGCTTCAGAGCACACATAGAGAAGGTTGCAATTGATGAGAGGAGTGTGTTGATAACTGTGACTCTCCCACTGTATGACATCATCATGAAATTGGCAGACATTGCTCTCTCAATTCTGTCCACTAATGGCATAAGATCATAAACAGTCGGTTTTGTTGTACCCAATGGAAGGCCAAGGTAGGTAAAAGGCATTGTGCCAATAACACAGCCAAAAATTCCAGCAAAAACTGTTGCCTGGTGCTGTGCAACATTGATAGGAATCATAATTGATTTGTGGTAGTTAATGTGTAATCCTGTGGACTGAGCATAGGTGTCAAGAATCTCCTTCATTTTCACTATTTGGTCAGTGCACGCCGGCATGATCACAATAGTGTCGTCTGCATACTGAACCACTGGATAATCCATGCCATAATCAGGTGAAAAGGGAGCTTGCAGGAGATTGTCACGAAAGGCCTTGTTGATAGCTGATTGCAGGAGGTCTGCAGCAAGAACAAAAATCAGAGGTGAGAGGGGATCCCCCTGTCGAACACCCCTCTTACAGTGTAATTGTCTACCAGGAACACCATTAAGTAGAACACTTGACATGCCAGTACTAAATATGGATTCTATCCAGTGTAGCCATTTTGAGTCAAAACCCATTTGTTTCATAATTTTTAGCATAGCACTGTGGTCAATGGTGTCGAAAGCTTTAGCAAAATCCAATTTTAGCAGAATTATCTCTCTCTTGGATGTTTCACACTGATGAATGAACTCAAACGCCCAGGCAATGCAGTCCTGGATTGTTCTCCCTTCAGAAAACCATATTGGTTTTTATGGACAATTTTGAGAACAATTTTCTGTAATCTATTTGCCAACAGTTTAGTGATCAGTTTGAGACAGCAGTTCAGGAGGGTGATAGGCCTGAAGTCATTAACTGTAGCAGGAGATCCAATTTTAGGAATCAGTGTGATAAAGCCTGTATTAATGCTTTCCAAATTCAACTTCCCTTCATAAAATTCCTGACATAGGAGATAGATATCCTCTTTAATTATATGCCAACAGGTTTTTAGGAACTGTCCATTAAAACCATCAGGTCCTGGAGCTTTATCAGCTGGCATTTCCTTTACCACTGTATCAATTTCTTCATGGGAAAAAGGAGCAGAAAGACAACCAAGGCCTTCAATTGGTTCAATGAGGCTTGCCAGATCAAAGCCCATGACAGTGTTCTGGGAGGTGCCAAGTCTATCTTTGAAGGAATCATAAATGATTTTTTCCTTGTCAGTATGGGAGGTAGCCTGGGTCCCATCAGGAAGGGAGAGCTGGGCAATGGAAGTCCTCCTGTATCTGTCAGTGGCCATTGCCAGAAAAAACTTGGTGTTTTCATCCCCGAATTTAGTCCATCTGACTGTGCATCTCTTTTTCCAGTACTGCCTCTGGTATTCAAGTAATTTCAGGAGATGATCCTTGATGATTCTTCTAAAATTAGTCTCAGGGACAGTAAGCCCTCTTCTGTCCTCCAGATTATCAAGCTCCAGCAGAGCCTTGTTACAATTTTCAATGCAGATAGACAGTCTAGAGATGTTTTTACTCCAGAATTTCAGGTCATATCGTAGACGCTTTAGTTTTGCATTTAAATTTGCAGCACTGTTCTTCTTGTGGGTTGGCTTATTCCAACTAGCAGCAACAGTCTCGAGAAAACCAGTGTGAGCCGTCCAAAAGTTCTCAAATCTGAACAATTTGCAGGCTGGAATTCAAGTCTGAATAGAAGCTACACACGGCGTATGATCAGATGTTGGTTTTCCTTGTGGATTAACCACAGTGTTGGGGTAGGATGTTGACCAATGCAGGGATGTAAAAAACCAATCGAGCTGCTCTAACAAAGGGTCCTGTTGCATATTACTCCAGGTAAAACTCCTCCCTTTTATAGGTATTTCAGTCAGGTTTTGAGCTCTGATGAGATCATTGAACAATAGCATGTCATCTACATCCCCTCCGGTTTATTTCGATTATCAATTGATCGTATGAAATTAAAGTCACCACATATTAGCCAATCCTTCTCATCTGGTATAGCCAAGTTATATAACCAATTTACAAATTCATCTCTCATATCACCCGAGCATGGCCCATAAATATTAAGTAAAGTCCAGGAATAATTATCCTGTTTTGAAGTGAAATAGACCGAGAGAGCAAAAGGTTCACAGTGCATAACCATGCCAGAGAATACTGAGCTTTTCCAGATAATAATAAGCCCACCAGAAGCTCCATTGGAGGGAACATACACAAAAGCATCGAAATCACTAGGGCAGCATGATTTAATAAAAGCCAAATCAAAGTGGGACTTCTTTGTCTCTTGCAAGCACACGATAGCACAACCACTTAACTTAATAGCATTCATTAAAGCTAACTGCTTAGTCTTTGCATTTAAGCCCCTAATATTTCAGCATAACACAAACCACTTCCTTAGATAATTCATTACAAAATATAGAGGAGAGATAATTTGAAGGAACAACAGCAAGAACTAGTCCTTGTTGTTCTCCTGATCCTGCAGGCTGGCCAGCAGCTTCACCGGGGAGAGATCTGCAGGAGGCACTCCACACATATGAACTCCAATATGCTGGAGGGTGGTGACAGGAGTAGGAGGTGGGACCTCAGGAGCATCCACCACAGATGGCTTCACAATTGCTTTTACTTTCGATTTCTTTGCCTTGACATCCTTAACAGCTGTAACCTTAAACCCATCATACTTGTTGGCTCGAGGGCTCCTTCTCACAAGAGCAGTAGTAAGCGGTGTTGTGGAGGGACCAGGAGAACAGGTAAGAGCATTATCAGCTGTAATAAGAGCAGTAGCCAAGCCTTGAACACATACATCATTTGGAGTATCATCAGGCATCTCATCAGGTATTTCCACAATCCTGGCTAATTTCCTTGGAGGCCGGGGGAACAGAGAAAGGGCCTCAACAGTTCTCTTGCCAGCAATAACTGAGACAAAGGAAAAGTTCTGGGATAGCTTCAAGTGCATAGCAAAAGGTGAAGGCATAAAAGCCTGTTTAGCACACATACCCAGGATAGAAACCTGAGTAATAGCATCAGCTGTGAAGGGAGTGAGGCCAAGCACTAAGGCCTGAGCAAAGTGGAGGCTATCAATCTGTGCAGCCGAGTAAGCTTCCTTGTGCAGACCACCATTGTGAAAACTCTGAATAGCAGCAGCATTTGCATTATAAACATGATCCTCAACTGTGACCAGAGCTTGGATTACCACCTCCTCATGATCAGATTGAGGACTGCTAATGGAGTCATTCCAGGCTTGCATAGGACTATCAACAGTGTTGGATGCAGGAGGGGGCATACCAATGTGCATAGCCACCCCTTGTGCTCCCAGAATAGCTGTGAAATTCACCAAAGGTGGGTCAACAAGCATATCAGATGCTCCCTGCACATTTTCTGCTGCCACCTGTGCATTTAGATCCACAATAACTGGTGCTTGAGCTTGAATTACAGGAGGGATGTTCTGTTGGTCCTGTCCCATGTGCTGGTGTCCCGGCTTCCCGGTTTCCTGGATTAATTTACATATAAAGATCCCATATATAAGAGGGACTAGAACCGTCATATATTCGATTACATGGAGTTCATCAAGCTAGCCAGTACTAGAGCCCGTCATCTAATTTGATCTGGCGCCATTGTATTTTCCCTTCATGTCTAAGACATAGTTCATCAAAAAGCCCGCAATTTCCTCGCAAATTGGTCGAAAGCGGTCCTTTAGTTGTAGGTGCCTCCGCATTTGATCCATCTATAAAAGAAGGGAGATTAATATGAATTTCAATCATCATAACAGAAATTATGAATGACACTCAACACAATTGATGGTTATAAAATGAAATTGTGAATTTATTTGTTCACTTACTTCGAGAAATGTCCCTGGGTTCCGCTCAGAGACTATCGTGCGAATCCACTCGCAGACATAATATCCACACAAATTGGTCCCGGGAGGCTGCCTATCCAAGTACTACACGAGAATAGATTTCAATCAAATAATAATCAAGCATCACGATGGTATTGAAATTTGAATTAAAAGGGATGCGCGAACACCTAGCTCGTACTACTTACTTTGGGGTAAACAAAAGTAAGTTTGTCTTTAAATTGACCAGGTGTAGCATTAGCATTTCGGAAAGCTTTCCAAACCCTGCCATCAAACAATTGAATAAATGAGTTATTAATTAGTTACTTGATATCTCAGGAATGGAAGGAAAGAGACCGATGTAATACGATAAAGATTGAAATTACCGTTTGAGCACTCCTTGGATATATTCGTGCCGCTCTTTGGGCCAGTCCAATGAGTCCAAGATTTCAACTTTTGCTCTATCGATTTGAATGATTGACAGAATGTAATGGTCGCTGCGCGCGTTTATATATGTCAGTAACTAATCAGTTACACTTAACATCGAGAAAGCAAAAACCAATGTGTACAAGACAGTAAGACTCTTACCTGAAGTGGTAAGGAAACAATATCTTCCCTTTATAATTTTGGTCCCGGATGTACCTAACAAGGTGTTCACCGTTTCCTCGTGGTAGAGACGTAGCAATTTTTCATTAACTCGGCTTGGGTCGATGAACCCAATCTCAAACACTTGGTTTCTGTCACATTCATCGCTAGCTCTTCATTCTGCATAATACCGTAGTGAGCATAATTAGAACAGGCAATGACCGAGCTAAGCTATAGACTTTATTTTAGAAAATAAATGAATTGAATCACTTACAGACAATAGGTAGTGAGGATGCTCAAGTCGAGGGCGTCAAGCTGGTATAACTGATAGATTTCTTCAATAGGTATAGTTATCTCGTCTGCACCGTTGAAATGTTCATCTGTAATTTTCACCGGGATCAATATAAATTCTTCACTTGTGGCATTCTTCTTGTACCATTTATGCAGTCTTGTCATTTGTGTTGGTAGATTCTGGAGCTCATCAGGTGACACTAGATCCTTCCCGTATTCCCAGGTCCATCTAGTAGGTCCCATAAGGGAGGGGATATCATCTGCATCCAGTTGAGAAAGTGAAATACCAATATCTGCAGCAAATTGCGCGCGGATAGCGGGATCGTTCTCAAGCGCAGAGCCCATATCAGTGGCCACCTTGAGCAGGGAGATGGACTGATTTGACTGCTGTCCGAGCTGGGCAACATCTCTTCTCCTTTTCCCGCCGGGTGGAATTTTCCTCATAGTCCGTACATAGTCATCTGGCCTATTTATCGAAATTTGCGATGGCTGAGCAAGGAAACTAACAACAAATTGTGTTTGAGCTTCCGAATACTTTTCCTTTGGCTTAGGTTTTCTTTTCTCAGCCATTTCTGCAAACTGTCTTCTCGAGTCTGTTTATAGCCACACCCTGGCTTCCTCTTGAGTACACTCGACGTCGTAAGGTCTCGGGGGAGGAACCTTCGGTACTTTTGGCAGGGGCTCAAGTCGGGGTTTGGGTCGGGAACCCATGGCTGTGGTCTTCATCCCCTTTCGACCGTTAGCCTTAGTGGGCGGAGGCGGTGGAGACGGCTCAGGAGTCGGCTGACGCGGCGAGTGACGCGGCTCAGGAGTCGGCTGACGCGGCGACGGAGATCGAGAAGGCGATGGTGGCCTTGGCGGCGGTGTCCAGCCTGGAAACATGATCAATTTCTTGGGCCATAGAATGAGTCTACCCTGGACATCTCCCAGTGTCCTCTCATCATCACCTCCAGGGAAATGAAGTTCGAGTGATGCATATCCGGGGTAAACGTGATCCACGCCGACACGAGCATAGCCATCTGGAATCTCATTGCCACAATACAGTGCTGTAGATTCACAAGGTAAAGCATAGCCGTCCGCCGCCTTCATGGTTATGTTTCTCACTGCCTCATGTAGCTCACAAGTTTTCTTCTCAGTGATAGAATCCACGGGGTAAGTTTGGTTCGATGCCTCATCAGCATCGACCGTCGCGGAAGCCACGCTGCTTCTCCGTTGAGATGGACCACCTGGTTGACTATCTTGCAGCAGCAGCTGATGAGTTGCCCCTCGAGAAGACTGCGCGCGCCGCAATTCATCTAGTTCCTGTTGTTGTTGGCTAATGATATTTTCCACTTTGCTCAACCGGTCGTGTTGCTCCTGCTCCTTCCTCCTCTTTGCTCTTTCTCGGCTTCTATAAGAGTCACGGTCCTCAGGAAACCCTTCATGCCACGTCACACCTCCCCTGCCTCGAACATATCCTCCTTTTTCTTTAGTACCGAGGACCTTCCATAGCTCGTCGTATTCTCTGTCGGGAAAAAACCTTCCCTCACGAGCATCGGCGATTGTATCTAGAATTGTTTGCCGGGGTATAGGAGTTTCTTTCGTTTCATCAACTATTACATCGCCTGATTCGTCATACTCCCCCCCATGAGCAAATACCCAATTTCTGACCCTACGGGGCCACGTATCAGTAACTGGAATGATCCCTTTTGCGCGCAAAGTTGCCTCAATCCGATCCCACTTAGGCTCGGCAGCTATGTAGCCACCTCCACCCAACTTATGGTTATATATCTTCTTCGCTGCATTCAACTTATTCTTTGCCGATCTTTCCTTGGCTTCTTCTGAATTCTTGTATTGCAGAAATGCCGGCCAGTGAGCCCGCTGCCTCTCTAGTGTCCCAGTGAAATCTGGAACTTTCTCTTTGTCGACCCAATCACGATATAATCTGTTCTTCCATTTATTGAATTGTTCAGCCATCTTCTTCAGAGCCCAATGCTTGACTTTGTCCGTCGTGGCTTTTGTCCTTTCGGGACTATCGAACCCCGGCAGAGTGAAATGTGCCATGAGCTTCTTCCAACATATATCTTTAGTTCTCTCGGTGACATAATAATTGCCCTCTAAGTTTTTTATCTGATTCCATTCCGAAAGGCTGATCGGAACATTGTCCCAGACAACAACTCCACATTGATGCACAAACTTAGTTGCGCTCTTCGGAGGCGCCAACGGTTTGCCATCTGAAGAGACTGACTCAATTCTGAAATGATCTTTTATTCCCAACCCTTTGGCATGGCCTCGTTTACTGGTTTGGGTCGATGCGGAGGTCTAAAAAGAAGAAACATTTGTTAATATATATACAAATAAAATTTTACATCTGATCAAATAGAAGCTTAATATACCACGCCGGACTGCGGGGGTTCACCAACTGTGCTAGTTTGCCCTTGGACGCTTCGTTCCACGTCCTCCATTCCCGGACCGGAGTCGTTCAAAAACTCGGAGCCATCTTCTTCTGCTCCAATGTGTTCATCACCATCCGCGGGTTGCCGGATATAGTTGAGCAACACATCTTCCCCTTCTCTGTTTTGGAAGGGAGGAACATCTCCATCGTCCATTGCTTAACTATTACAAAAGAAAATAAAACAATGATAGCATTAGCAGAATAATTCAATGTAGCAAACTTTACACTTAGCAAAATTACATCTACAAATATACCATATCAAAATTTAAACTAACATGAGCGATACTTCATGTGTATTGTATGTGTTACCGGGAAAACGTGAAACCGGGAAACCGGGAAGCCGGTTAGCCAGGAAAACGTGAAACCGGGAAGCCGGGAAAACGTGAAACGGGAAACCGGGAAAACGTGAAAACGGGAAGCCGGGAAGCCGGAAAAACGTGAAACCGACTTCACGACTTTCCGACTTCACGACTTTCCGTTCCGACTTTCCGATTTCCCGACTTCACGACTTTCCGTTCCGACTTCCCGACTTCACGACTTTCCGACTACACGACTTTCCGACTACACGACTTTCCGACTGCACGACTTCCCGACTTAACGACTACCCGACTTTCCGACTACACGACTTAACGATTTAACGACTACACGACTTTACGACTTTCCGACTACACGACTTTCCGACTACACGACTTAACGACTACACGACTTAACGAAATTTAAACTAACCTACACTAACTAAAAAAATAACTTAGCAAATCTATCTACACTAAATTTCTAGACATAGCTAATTAATCTACAACTAAATCGAACCTAGCTAATTAATCTACACAAAAAAGAAAATAACTTAGGTAATAAAAAAAGAAAAAAAAGCACCTTCTTGGGAGGGCCGAGGCGGCGCTGCGGCGTGGGGGGAGGGCGGCCGCCGGGACTAGAGGCAAATTCTTTCCCGCCCTTTTTTCCCGCCCTTTTTCCCGCCATCGTATCTCCCGCCCGTTTCTACAGCCAATTCTTCTCATCTCGGCCTATAAGAACCCCTTCTCACTGAGATTGGTAAGCATTCTAGTCCACTCACTCGAACATGTCGAGCTTTCCTTCAGATGGTAGTTTCCCGGTAGGAATGTCGGCACTACTTTTGCAGTTTACGGTCGATTTCAAGGTAGACAATAAGAAGATCCCATTCCAAGAAATTGTTAGTCATCCACCTTATCTCCGTGAGCTATCAGCGAAGCTAGTTAGGCATGGGTGGCCACGAAGGGATTCGAAGGAAATAGAAAAAGAACTTGTGAGGTTGTATGCTAGGTGGCAGAGGAAAAAACTAACATATAGGAGTGAAGCAGATATGTTGAGTGCTTTTCGTAAACCGATTTTATGGGTCGAGGAGAGCGAGGATGAAGATGATATCTTCATGCCAAGTGAAGCGAGCAAGAAAGCTGCAGCAGCGGCGGCGGCGTCGAAGGGCAAGGGTGCGGCGTCGTCGAAGGACAAGGCTGTTGCGTCGTCGAAGGATAAGGGTGTTGCGGCTTCGAAGGGCAAGGGTGCGGCGTCGTAGATGACTTTTCTTTTTCTAATTTGCAGAGTACCATGTATCTTCAATTTATGTTGCGTTTTGTTGTCTGTGTAATTTATGTTGTCAATGTAATTTGCATGGTTTGTTTAATATGTGTCATACAAACATAAATATGAATATGTCTCACATACAAATAGATATCACTGACCTCTGGGTAGGACACGTGTCTGACACGAGTCGTGACCGCGAAGCCCGCCTTTAGTCCCGGTTGGTAACACCAACCGGAAGTAAAGAAGCACACGGATCGTGTGTTTCTTTCAAACGCTTGTGAGCCGTTGGATCAGGGGTGTGTTTCTTTTGAGGGCTTAGTGAGCCGTTGGATTTTTAGAACCGTACTGTGTTTCTTCGTGAGCCACATGACCCTATATATAGCCCCCCTCCCGGGCACTCATTGTAGTTCACGGGTAGCAGAGATTAAGATTTCTGAGAGGCAGGAGTTCCTAGAGCGGAGGCTGAAGGTGAACCCTCCCCTCGGTCGGATCCAAGCAGCGGAAAGGGTCTCTGATGATTAGCAACATCCCCAACACTTGTTCGGACGGTTGCAGATCATCAGGGACGTCTTGCCGCTGTCTGGATCGAAGGCCGATTTGCCGTCTCACGACCACGCGATGATTTGCAGTATACAAAGCATTCGGATTCCCGTCATACAGCCCTACGGTGCATTTGATATGCAGTCACTCACGAGGCACCGTAGGGCTGTATGACGGGGAAACCGTGTGTTTTGGTCTGTTTTGCTTATATATAAGGAGGCTCCACACCGCCCTCCGTCCCCTCCCCAGGGTGCTGCCCTCTCCCTCCCCGTGGCTTAGGACCCGGCAAAAGTTAGTGACATTATTCGTGATGTATTATGGTTAAATAAAAATGGACCCGAGCTATGTATTATGGTTTTCACCACATAAAGGTTTAATACATTACTACACATCACATAAAGGTTTAACCATGGAGCATCTTCACATAGAAAACCTGAGCCCAACGTTGGGCTGTATGACGGGGAAACCATGTGCATTTGATAAAAAGTTTAATACATTATTACACATCACCAAAAACATCCCTATCTAGTGTTCACTTTTTTCTTCGTGTGTCCCTTTCTTCTGATTGCGCCGTAACCATGGACAAGGTTCATCATTTAACTTCAGGCTTGGGTCAGTGTTCACTTTGAAGGGCGGAATTTCATGAAACTTATTGTAATCTTCTGACATGTCTGTCTTGTCCTCCACTCCCACGATGGTTCTTTTCCCTGAAAGAACTATGTGCCGCTTTGGCTCATCGGCTGATGTATCTGCTTGCTTATCTTTCCTTTTTTGGGTTTGGTAGACATGTCCTTCACATAGAAAACCTGAGCCACATCATTTGCTAGAACGAATGGTTCGGTGTCGTACGCAAGATTTTTGAGATCCACTGTAGTCATTCCGTACAGTGGGTCTACATTTACCCCGCCGCCTTTCAGATTGAACCATTTGCACCAGAACAAAGGGACCTTAAAAAAGGTCCATAGTCAAGTTCCCATATCTGCTCTATATAACCATAATATGTGACCGTGACGGTTCGCCCATTGACGTTTGTTGAATCATCAAAGCGGACACCACTGTTTTGGTTGGTGCTCTTTTTATCTTGGGCGTTCGTGTAAAATGTATTCCCATTTATCTCGTACCCTTGGAAAGTCCAAATAGTGGAAGATGGTCCCTTAGACAACAAGTACAGCTCATCCGAGACTGTGTTGTTATTGTTCAAATGTGTTTCCAACCAACCACCAAAATTCTCCATGTGTTCCTTTGCAATAATGGAGTCATTCATTCCCGGGTTATTGGAGCGTACAATATCCTTGTGTGTTTGGATATACGGAGCCACCAAAGTTAAATTATGTAGAACGGTGTAGTGGGCTTGTGTGAAAGAATGCCCGTCCCTACATATTGATGATTTCCTTCCTAGAGTGCCTTTTCCACTCAGTCTCCCCTCATGTCGCGATTCAGGAAGACCAATCGACTTAATGCCAGGAATAAAGTCAACACAAAACTCAATGACCACCTCTGTTCCATAGCCTTTGGAGATGCTTCCTTCTGGCCTAGCACGGTTATGAACATACTTTTTCAAGACTCCCATGAACCTCTCAAAGGGGAACATATTGTGTAGAAATATAGGACCCAGAATGAGAATCTCGTCGACCAGGTGTACTAGGAGATGTGTCATAATAGTGAAGAAGGATGGTGGGAACACCAACTCAAAACTAACGAGACATTGAGCCACATCCTTCTGTAACCTTACTAGAGTGGCTGGACTGATTGACTTCTGCGAAATTGCATTGAGGAACGCACATAGCTGAACAATGGGTAGTCGAACATTTTCCGGTAGAAGCCCCCGCAATGCAACCGGAAGCAATTGGGTCATAAGCACGTGGCAGTCATGAGACTTTAGGTTCTGGAACTTTTTCTCCGCCATATTTATTATTCCCTTTATATTCGACGAGAAGCCAGACGGGACCTTTATACTGCTCAAGGCTTCAAAAAAATCTCCTTCTCTTCTTTGGTAAGAGCGTAGCTAGCAGGACTTAGACGTCCTTTATCCGTTTTCATTGGATGCAGGTTGTTTGGGTCTTTCATAAGTTGCTGGTCCTCTCTTGCTTCCGGCGTATCTTTTGTCTTCCCATACACGCCCAGGAAGCCTAGCAGGTTCACGCAAACATTCTTCGTCACGTGCATCACATCGATTGCAAAGCGGACCTTTAGGACTTTCCAATAGGGTAGCTCCCAGAATATAGAGCACTTCTTCCACATGGGTACGTGATTGCTAGGCGTGCCTGCTCGTTGGGAGACCCCAAGAGGAAGGTTTGATGTGGTCTAGCAGCAAGTTTTCCCTCAGTATGAAACCAAGGTTTATCGAACCAGTAGGAGCAGCAATTCTTCAGAAGGTTGTTGGCGGCTCGCACGGCGCAATACGATCACCAACGTGGACCTGCACACAACACAATCACAATACTTTGCCCCAACGAAACAGTGAGGTTGTCAATCTCACCGGCTTGCTGAAAACAAAGGATTAAACGTCTCGTGTGGAAAATGAGTATTAAATTGCAGAGAATGAAAAAGGAACAGTTTGCAGTTTGTGGTTTAATCAATGTAAAAGAATTGGAACGGGGTCCACAGTTCACTAGTGGTGTCTCTCCAATAAAAGATAACTAACATGCTGGGTGAACAAATTACAGCTGGGCAATTGACAAATAGTGAGCGCATGACAATGCAAATACATGGCATGATGATTACTATGGTATTTAATTGGGCATTACGACAAGATACATAGACCGTTATCCAACTGCATCTATGACTAATAATCCACCGCCGGGTTGTCATCCGAGTCCCCCGTTGGTATTAAGTTGCAAGCAACGGATAATTGCATTAAGTAAAGCGCGTAATGTAAACAAACACATATGCCCGTAGACATAGCATCGTTGGGTTTCCCCTAGTGGCAACAACACATCCACAACCTAAGAACTTTCTGTCACTGTCCCAGATTAAATGGAGGCATGAACCCACTATCTAGCATAAATACTCCCTCTTGGAGTTACAAGCATCTACTTGGCCAAAGCATCTACTAGCAACGGAGAGCATGCAAGATCATAAATAACATAGGGCATAGATTGATAATCAACTTGACATAGTATTCAATATTCATCGGATCCCAGCAAGCACAACATGTAGGGCAGCTCACAAGATCTAAACATGATGGCACAAATTGGAGAGACAACAATCTAGCTACTGCTATGGACCCGTAGTCCCAGGATGAACTACTCACGCATCACTCCGGAGGCAGGCATGGCGATGTAGAAGCCTCCGGTGACGATTCCCCTATCCGGCAGGGTGCCGGGAAGAGGTTCTGGACCCTCCCGAGCTAGGGTTGATGGCGGCGGCATCTCTGGAACTTTTCGTGGATATTGGCTCAGGCACTTAGGGTTTTCGCGTCGGGGGGAATAAGTAGGCGAAAGGGCGGCGGCTGGAGAGCCCCGAGGGGTCCACACCACCCTAGGGCGCGGCAGGGGGTGGACCCGCGCCCTAGGTGCGTGTGGGGCCCCCGTGGGTCCTCTCCGTTGCTTCTTTGCTCCATCTGGTGTCTTCTGGTAAAATAGGGACCCCGTGTAGTTTCGTCCAATTCCGAGAATATTTCCAGACTAGCTTTTCTGGAATACAAAAACAGCAGAAAACAGGAACTGGCACTTCGACATCTTGTTAATAGGTTAGTCCCGGAAAATGTATAAAAGTGACATAAAGTAGATGCAAAAATGTAGCAATAGGTATAAAACAAGCATGGAACATCAAAAATTATAGATACGTTTGAGACGTATCAGTACGTGTCCGTGAGCGTCATGCGGAACAGACTGTCCGCCAGGACCCTTTCCAAAGATTACTTCTAAATCCTTGACCATGTCATATATAACATCACCATCAGGGAGGTTAGGCTTCTTCCGGCGATCTGCCTCACCATTGAAATGCTTGCCTTTCTTTCTTACGGTATGACTGTTCGGGAGAAATCGACGATGCCCCAGGTACACATTCTTGTTTCCCAAATGTATACTTTCAGTCTTATCTAAACAGTGCGTGCATGCATTGTATCCCATGTTTGACTGTCCTGAAATGTTACTAAGAGCAGGCCAATCATTGATGGTTACGAACAGCAACGCTCGTATGTCAAATTCCTGTTGTTTGTGCTCATCCCACACACGTACACCTGGTTCGGACCACAACTGCAAAAGTTCATCAACTAATGGCCTTAGGTACACATCAATGTCGTTGCCGGGTTGCTTCGGGCCTTGGATGAGCACTGGCATCATAATGAACTTCCGCTTCATGCACAACCAAGGAGGAAGGTTATAGATACATAGAGTCACAGGCCAGGTGCTATGACTGCTGCTCTGCTCCCCAAAAGGATTAAAGCCAACCGTACTTAGACCAAACCTCAAGTTCCTTGCGTCACGTGCAAATTCCTTGAACTCTGTATCGATTTTTCTCCACTGCGACCCATCGGCCGGGTGACTGTACATCTCGTCGCTCTTGCGGTCCTCATTGTGCCATCGCAACAACTTGGCATGCTCTTTATTTCTGAACAAAACGTTTCAACCGTGGTATTATAGGAGCGTACCACATCACCTTCGCAGGAACCCTCTTCCTGGGGGTCTGGCCCTCAACATCACCAGGGTCATCTTGTCTGATCTTATACCGCAATGCACCGCATATCGGGCATTCATTCATATTCTCGTACTGCTCACCGCGGTAGAGGATGCAGTCATTAATGCATGCATGTATCTTCTGCACATCTAATCCTAGAGGGCAGATAACCTTGTTTGCTTCATACGTACTGTCAGGTAATTCGTTATCCGTTGGAAGCTTTTTCTTCATTATTTTCAGTAAATTCCCAAATCCCTTGTCAGATAAGCCATTCTCCGCCTTCCATTGCAGCAATTCCAGTGTGGTGCCGAGCTTTGTGTTGTCATCGTCGCAAGTTGGGTACAACTTTTTTTTGTGATCCTCTAACATGCGATCCAACTTCAACTTCTCAAGTTCACTTTCTACTTTGTTCTGTGCATCAACGATGACCCCACGTAATTCATCATGTATGATGGGCTCATCTGGTACCTCTTCATCTTCATCTTCCCCAGTTGCATTACCATCGTATTCAGGGTACATGTAGTTGTCATCGTTCTCTTCTTCTTCGTCGTCTTCCATCATAACCCCTCTTTCTCCATGCTTGGTCCAACAATTATAGCCGGGCATGAAACCATGCTCTATCAGGTGGATGTGAAGGGTTTGTGACCGAGGGTAATCCTTCTCATTCTGACATTTAAGGCATGGACATAACATAAAACCATCCCGCTTGTTTGCCTCAGCCACTTTGAGAAAAGATTGCACGCCCTGCATGTACTCTCTAGAGCGTCGGTCAGCGTACATCCATGGATGGCTCATCTGCATTATATAAGTATGTCAAACGCAATCACGATGCTAAAACCCATTACGGTAAATGAACATAATAGACAACTGACCATATTCATTAATACAAGTTCATCACATTAAAACCAAAGTACAGTAGTGACCAAATGTAATACATAGTTCTCATAAAACATACATTTAAACCAAGATACAACTATCCAAAGAATTTAAACCCAACAACAAATGCGATCAAAATCGCAACTAAGGTAACTACTGAACCAACAGCATAATGATACCAAGCCTCTTGACTAATGGCATAACTTCTAATTTTTTTTAATCTTCAAGCGCATTACATCCATCTTGATCTCGTGAGCATCGGCGACGTCGGCAAGCTTAAACTGGTGTTCATCGGCGATGTCGGCAAGCTTGGACACCAATTTCCTGTTCTCTTCTAGGCATTGGAGACGAAGATCTTCACTTCATTTCAGTTTTGCTTTCAAATCATTGTTTTCTTTTATAAAATACTCGACAATAGGGTTGGTTGGAATTTCCGGTTCAACTACCTCCTAGATTAAAATATATCTATGTCAAGTTGGTCGGCATGATTGTCATAAACACAAAACGAAACAAATATATAGTTATAACAACAATCATACCACATCCGAATAATAGAGCGGACGAGGGCCGGTGTGGGCATGTGTCAAAACCATGGCACTATATATATAACAAACAATTATACAACTAATAAAAAAAATACAAATAATAATTATGCATCTAAATCATACAACTAAGATTTTTAAAAATAAAAGTTTCAAGAAATATGCTTACCGAGGTGGTGCCGGTGACGGGACAACCGGGGCGATCAACGGCGGTGAGAACGACACTGGAACACACAAATAATATTTTAATTTAGCTTAAATTGCATATGAAACAAATGAACTTCCTAACTTAGGCATTTCATCAAACACCTACCAAGCACTACAAAAATGCAATGAGCTAAGCTAGTAAAGAAATGAGCTAAAATGGGCAATGACGGATGAAAGGATCAAGTTGCTAACCCTCGGATATATGGCTGCCGCTAATCTTGACAATAGTGAGAAAAAACGGGGATAAACTTGAGCTAGAGAGAGGAAACAATGGAGCAAATGAAGATGAACTCGAGCTGAAAAATGGAGGGGCTGCTCTCGGGGGTAGAAGATGATGCACAGCGAGCAATGGTCCCGGGTGATATCACGACCCGGGACAAAAGCTCCCCCTCTTGTCCCGGGTCGTGGCACGACCCGGGACGAGATGTTCTCGCGTGGCCCACGCCCTGGGCAGCCCTGCCAACGCACCTATGGTCCCGGGTCGTGGCACTACCCGGGACTAGAGCTCCCTCACGACCCGGGACAAATGGAAAACGTTTGACCCGGGACTAGTGCCCCCCTCTAGTCTCGGGTCTTAAGCCACCCAGGACTAGAGGCAAAATCGGCCCTGGTCGAAAGGTGTTGTTTCTAGTAGTGGTCCGTTTCGTCCGTCTGACGGCCCTTCCCAGATTTGTCTGTTTTCGTCCGTCGGTCAACGACGAATCTCGTCCGTCAGATGGACAAAACGGACGGCCTAAATTTCCCCTTGGCGCCATATGTCCTTATAAATCTCTTTTTCGCAGGTAGTCTCTCAATCTCGGAAATCTACTTCAACATGCGTGCGTCTGGGTTGCTCCATCCATCTACCCACGCGTGAAGCTGAGCCGTAGTGCATTCGTTGTTTGACCTGATAGTCTCTCGTGCACTGGTACGCCCTTCTTCTTTTTTCATGGGCATGCCTGTATCAGCCTCTCTCTACTGCTCGAGGCCTGCTACTCCGCCGCGGCTCAACTTTTTCTTTGGACCTCGTTTGGTTTGGCGTTTGGAATTACGGAGCGGAAACTCCAACCCCCCGCGCGCAGGAATTTTAGCAGGAGCTAGAGTGGTCCGTAAAGTTTACGTGTCGTTTTGGTTAGTTTCCGGTGAACCGATCGGGGCCTTGGTCTTGTCGATCTAGGAATTCCACTTCTACGGTGTGTTCGGTTTTCGGACGGGATGGAATGGAATGGAATGGTTCCATTCCACTAAAATGGAATGTCACCGTTCCATTCCATTCCGGTGTTCGGTAGGGCAAAAATGAGCTAGAATGGAACGGTCCCCTAATTTAGGATTAGCAATTTAATTAGCAATAATTTAGAATTAGCAGTTAAATTAGCACTAATCTAGTAATTTATATTAAATTGCATCTCAACCTCCGTCCATGGCCATCCTCAAGATCCGCCCTTGCTCCTCCATGGCCACCCCTTGCTCTGCCCTTGCCGTCCGCCGCCGCGGCCGCCCGTGCTCCGCCCGAAGCTGCGGCCGCCCGTGGCTCCAGCCGGTCGTTGCTCCGCCCAAAGCTGACGCGGCCGCCCGTGCTCCGCCACGGCCTCCCTCGCGCCGCCCGGCGCGTGGACGCCCTAGCTCCGCCACGGCTGCCCCTTGCGCCGGCCGGCGCCGCCGCGGCCGCGCGTGGACTGCTCCGTCCGGCCGCCTCTGCTCGCCTCCGGCCGGCCGTCTCCTCTGCTCCCCTCCGGCCGGCCGTCGCCTCTGCTCCCCTCCGCCACCGCCTCGCCTTGCTCCCCTCCGTCCGGCTGCCACCGCCTCGCCTTGCTCCCATCCGGCCGCCGCCTCGCCTCCGCTCGGTCGCCTTGGAGGTGGAGGGCCATGCCCAGCTCGCCGGCGGGAGGTGGAGGGCCATGCCCAGCCCGTCCTGGTCGCCGTCGCCCGCCGCGCCTCTTCGGAGCGGCGCTGGGCTGGCCGCCCGTCCGCGTGGCTCGGGCTGGGGCTGGCCGTCCTGGTCGCCGTCGCCCGTCCGCGTTGCTCGAGAGAGAGGGATTAGGAGACGTGAGAGAGAGGTGAGAGCGCTAATCGCCTCCGTTCCACTCGGTCCGGCCGATTCGGCCGGACGAGTGCGTTCCGAATATTAGCAGAATATTCGCTTGTGAGGAACCACTCGGTTCCGTTCCTATTTTCAACCGAACGCAGGAATGCAGTCTGAGTGCGGAACCATTCCATTCCGTTCCACTACGTTCTCAAACCGAACAGACCCCTAGTGTTTGGCGCCAGCTGGTTCCTGTGTTTGGGGGTTAATTAGTTGTTGCCTCACTGGCTTAGAGAGAATTCCACTTCTAGTGTACACAACGGAGGAAAATGTTATATGGCCTGGGTCGCACACTTCGGATGGCCAGACCAAATAAAGTGTTCAACTCTTTGCAAAACGAATCTCAAATCATCTACCTACTTAATTCTCGATTCTGGTTACCATATCCTTGCCGCCGTGATTCTCCTTCTTAGTGCTCGTTATGTAACGAACGAAAAGGTGAGGTGAAACGATTGAAATCCACATGGTCACCGCGCCAGACACACAAGGGTGAAACACGATATTAGCGGCGCGACAACACGTGCATGTCCATTACTTTGGATATGGTTTCGTTCGGGTTACGATGTTCACGTCGAAAACGCGTGTGGTGTCTAGCTATGAGATTGCATATTGGTGCATTGCAGTGTGACTTTGTAATTGGTGGTGCTTTTTGAGTACTAAGCCTCGATTCCTGGGTGAAAATTCTGGTTCTAACTTTGCACGTGACAATGATGGAGTTCTAGCCGTTTCCTTATTGAATGCATTATGTGGAGTTTTCCCAGACTCTTGTCCGGGGTGAACACCCATAATTGACTTTGGCGCAGTGGCGGAGCTAGATTTTCATATCAGGTATTCGAGTTCAAAAAATAATAATTCTTTACAACGTAACAATATGAATATCCACAATAGCAATAATAGAACTACAAACGATTCAAAGTAGTCACATCATCTCAGATAATTTAGTTATGTTACGAAAACAAGGCAGACATTACAATTGAGGAGTATTACAGTATACATAATACATCAATTTGAATTGTTACTTAAATTTAAAATGCTATTATCATATCTATACTCGGTTGGGAAAAAGTAAAAATTGAGAAAAGCGGACTCAGGGTTTGTCAGCACGGGGAAGAATCAAAACGGGAGCTACGTCAGTTGAAAAAGAAAAAAAGAAAAATGGGAGCGACGTCACAGCGCAGCGCATGTAAAAAAAGAGAGCGGCACAACAAGAAAGGAGAGGAGGAAGAGCCAATGCTTTGGGGCTCGGCTGGTAGATTTCGGCCTTTGTGCTTTTATTCAGCTTGTAACGTCGGGCAGCAGCCTAGAGAGACCTCTTGGGCCCAAATAGGTAGGCGAGCTGTGGCATGGCTCAGGAGGGCACTCTCCCGTTCGAAATGTCATATGTTCTACATAAAAAAAAGCTACCATCATGAGAACTTGCCTGTGACAAGATGGTTAGGAGGGTGGTTGTATCCCCAACCCACCAAAGTTCAAATCCTAAATTTGACGCTGGTGTTTCTCATTTAGGCGGAATATTCTTCAGTGGGAGACGACATTCCCGTCGACAGCGAGGCGTCCGTGGTGACTTCGTCAATCTCAAGACCTGATCCGCCGGCTCAGTCTCTCGGAGGTGTTCATAGGGGTGAGTGTATGCGCGTGTATATGAGCGCTTACGTTGTATTATGTTTCGCAAAAAAAAACTACCATCACGCATTTCCACATATATATGGCCTTAAATTCTCAAAATTTCGTGCAAAATATATCGGACGATGATAGCGGGTGTGCACTGTTACCTTTCTGGATGGATCGCTATTTCATTTCGGACACGGCGATTTGGGACACGGGTGCAGCTGCACCCGCTGTCCCAAAAAAAAATTTCGAAATGTCAAAAAATTCGAAAAAAAATATTTGCATGTAGTCCAACATGTTTGGAGTCAGCACAAAAATTGGCATGGTGAAAAAACTTTTTATGCACCCTGTGCAAAAAAGACAAATTCGGACATACCGAATAGTATATGTACGCGTCGGAAATTTGTCTTTTTTGTACAGGTTGCTAAAAAAGTTTTTTCACCATGCCAATTTTTGTGCTAACACATCACGCTGTAATTTACATCCGGATTTTTTTTCGGAATTTTTTGACATTCTGAAAAAAAATTAAAAATAAAATGCATAGTGGGTGCATCTAGACCCATGCACCGCTATGGATTTCCGATTTCAGAACCGTTTTTGCAATCCAGGTGTTGCATATGGTGGTGTTTTCTTACTGCTGCTGCGAGTTGCCAGACTTTTTTCTTTCCCTTTTCCAATCTTTCTTCTTTTATCTTTTAGTTGTGTGCATATTTAATGTCTTGCCATATTTAACATTACGTTGTTAAAGAAAACGGAAGTAGTTGATATCTTCATTCTATTAATATATTTCCTTTATAGAAAATCTAGTCTTTTACATGATAAAGATAAATACGATTGCAGGTAATGATGAATACAGTTTTTTTGCGCAGACACAGACGTTCACATATACGCGCATGAACTCACCCCTATGAACGCATGCACGCACACCCTACCATATGAGCACCTCCGATAGACTGAGACGGTAGATCGGGTGTTGAGATTGACGAAGTTACCACTGACAGCTCGCTGTCGACGGGAACGTCGTCTCCCACTAAAGAAAATTTCGTCTAAATAAAAAACATCAACATCAAATTTAGGGTTTAAACTCTATTGAGCTGGTGGTACAACTACTGATCATCTTGGTTCTCATGAATGGTTATTGACGGAGAATTATTGCAGTCTCGGTTAGGCCAAGCCAACATTGAGACATGTGCTACACTTCACATTTTTCTGAAATCTACATTTCTATTTGCACGGGAACATTTTTATTGACTGAAACTTAGTTACTGATACTTACAGTCTTACACACTCGTTAACACATAAACGTACTCTAAGCGAACAACACGGAAAGCAAGTAGATTCATCGACGTAACGACGACATTCATTTCTAACATGTTGCTTAATTATTCCCGGCAACCTTGCCTCCGCCGTGGAGGGCCTTCCTGCCGAGGACGGGAGCAACGCTGCCAACGACCGGAGCGAGTGTACCGACGCGGGTAGGCATGGCCCCGAGGACCGGAGACGCGGCGCCGATGCCCGGGACGCCTCCACCGATGACAGGAGCGACTACGCCGACGACAGGAGCAACACCACCAACGACGGGAGCGACGCCGCCGACGACCGGAGCGAGGGTGCCGAGGTCGGTAGGCATGGCTGCGAGAACCGGAGAGGCGGCGCCGATGCCCGGGACGCCTCCGCCGACGACGGGAGCAACTCCTCCGATGACAGGAGCGGCTCCGCCAACGACGGGAGCCACGCCGCCGACAACCGGAGCGAGGGTGCCGGATCGGTAGACATAGCTGCGAGGACCGGAGAGGCGGCGCCTATGCCCGGGAGGCCTCCGCCGATGACGGGAGCGACTTGGCCGACGACGGGAGCGAGTTGGCCGACTTGGGGAGCAAGTTGGCCAACGACCGGAGCGAGGCTGCCGCCGACCACGGGGGCGACGGATCCGACGACTGGAGCGACGGAGCCGACGACGGGAGCGACGGAGCCGACGACGGGAGCGAGGGGTCCGAGGTCCTGGGAGAGCGCCCCAGGGGAGGAGGAGAGCGCGAGCATGGCGAGAAGAAGCACCACGGAGAGCTTCGTGGACTCCATTGCTGCGAGCTTACTACGTTTACGTGGTACGTGTGCTGTGCCTGTGTCTCTCTTCGCCGACTTCGGCTTGGTTTTTATAGGCGGCGCGGGGAGGGGTATGCGAATTATTGCGCGCCCACGGTGGAGAGCAAATTTCCTACGTGCACGCAGGGAGAGCTAATCAGGATTCTTGGAATTTGTGTTCTACTATGTCTGCCTAACCTATTTTGTGTAGCCTGTAGACCTGCTTTCGTACTAGCGCAACACAAGCTAACAGTGTAACACCAGTCTTTCTTTTGTACTTGAGAGAATGTAGCAGCACATCTGCTTTGTCTTTATTTTTGTCGGGAGCACCTTTGTCTTGTAAGCTATGAGAATATGATACTTGAGCGGTATAGCCAAAAATAGATGTAAAAGAATAAGACAGATTTGTGATATAAAACAAAGTCCAATTACGCTAATGAAAAATCAGAGTTTTGTATTCCTGTATATAAATGCCAATGCAAGAAAAATAAAAACTGGATTGTTTGCTAATATATAATTTGAACAACCATAATATCAATTCTTCATCCATGTTTCACTGGTTTCTTGGTTTGTATCTCAACTAATTTTTTCATTGATATTTCTGAGGCGAACTGTGCTTGTAAACAACTAATTAAGTGCGCGCATACAAAATTGTTGTCACAAGGATGAATAGATTGCTCATACATACTCCCTCCATTCCACAATATAAAATGTTTTAGTTGTTTCACGTGTTGTCTAGATTTGAAAGGAGTGAACATTAAAACGTGTCTAGATATATATGTATACATGTGAATGTGAAAAAGATCAAGATTTTTTTATATTGTGAAACAGAGCGAGTAGGTCCTAAGTTCCACCGTAAAAGATGCAGAAACTTCAGTTTCACGGCTTGATTTTTTCAAGAGTACGCCAAGGCGTACCATATTTTATATAAAGTAGAAATTCGAGTACAAAACGACTGCAACTAATCCGAAATACAGCCCCACGGACAACACAGCTACAAAGCAAAAGAGCCTGTCCTAGACTAAACAGCTTCGCCCCGTGTTTCACCAATGTATCTGCTGGTACATTGTTCTTGCTGGAAGGGCAGGTTTTATAATCTGAACTAGAGTACGGAACCCAGGCACCCAGCCAGTGGGGAAGACGATCGAAGACAATACCGATCGATTGCACACGTACACCTAAAACAAGCAAGAAAGCAACTTGGCGATCGTCGCGCTACACTTCAATCATGCTCGGGGGGCGGGCGCCGACAGGCGCGAGTCACGGGCCGCCCCGCCTATTTTGGGCGCTTCGGCCCGCGCCAAGGCGGCCAGCACTGCCACCCTCCACCGTCTCAGCGCCTGCACGGGACTGGCCGGCCGGTGGTTCCGCGCGCCGCGCCAATCGCGTGCGTAGCGTCATATCCTAGTCATTCAACACATACTTTGTCCAAAATGAGTAATTAAGTACATTCAGGTCCCAAAAGTAGTAACACAACGGAAGCCCCAATTGCTCACGGATGGAACGACACATATAGGTTGGTGATCTGTCCGTTACGGCACAAATTAAAAACCGTCAGCGAGTGACACAACTAACATCACACACGATTTGGGACTAGCAAATACTATATGCGATAGCACATGGTCTTGTATACCGTACCCGCCTTTGAAGATTGTTGACAACTTGACATCACACACTTTTGCCCATAATGTTCGATGGTAGAAAACTTTATAAATGGTAATTTCATTCAACATGTGTTTTCGCCATGCCTTCGCAAAATACAAGTATTATTACAAAACATTTGCTTAAATCTATATCTTTCTGTCCTCTTTTCCCGCTGTTTCACCGTCTTTCCACCTCCTTCCCGCTTCTATAAATATAACTAGTGTCGTCGTGTGCCACTAATTCACACAATGCCCGCTACAAATTCATTGTCCCTAATAAGATGTGATACTCGGTGGTGAACCGAAGGAGGCAAGCACATCAAAAGCGGCGGACGCCTCTACGGGTATGGACCCGCATTAGCCCTCGCGTTGACGGAGGCGGAGGCGGAGGCGGAGCACTCCTCACAACAGTATGGCCGAGCACAAGCCCGTGGATCCTTATCCTGGTGTCACCGGAGTAGGGCGTTCGCACCTTCTCCTCCGCCCTTCCCACCTGCCCGGGTCCGAGTACATCCCCTCCGCGGAAACAACGATCAATGTCACATTCGGTGACGTCGGATTCGCCTACGTTGGTGGATCGATCTCAATTATTTTGAAGAACTCGATTGTTGGCAAGAAGAGGAGCTGGAGGAGCACATATTGGGGGAGGAGTCCATCGCGACGTGGAGCAGTAAGCAAGCCACAATGCCACATTTTGGAGGACTCCTCCGATACTCTACCCGAATACTCGGTGCGGTCATCGATGTGTGCGAGAAGGAGCTCAAAGTTGCCCGTCTTACACACCGAAAAAGTGCAAGGCCGCATGGTCCGCCACCGACGCCGCCGAGGCATCGGGCTGCGACCAGCCATCCGCCACCGATGATGACGACACCTCCGGCTCCAAGAAGGGGGAAGGCGTCGCGGGTGTTACCGATGAAGACATCTCGTCTGGCAAGGAGAATGTTTAGTTAAATTATTTATTAGACTATAAGTTAATTTGTATGTATGTTAGAGCGAAAATGTTTGTAGGTAAACTCCAAATAATACATATTATTTATGATACTTTTGTGTGTGACGTGTCACTGAAATATTTGATCACTAATTTTAATCCCTTTCTTAGTACATATTGAGTATTCACAATATCTTTTTGTTCAATGTGCTGAATATCACACATTACTGTTGTTGTAATTTTAGATCGATCATTGTATTTTTGTAGTTGTGGCTGTGTCGATCATTGTATTACTACACACATTATTGCCCTAATACATGTTATTTTTGTTCATGCAGAATGAAGTAGACTAAAAGTGTACAAGAACATAACGAAACATTATGACACACTATTTAAACAGATATAGTTTGCATTCAACTCAAACAAGTTTGAAGCGCACCCATAAACAACGGAAAATATGAGGCCCTCCAAAACACGACAAACAAATGAAATTATTCTGAATAAGTGGATCTTAACAAAAACTTACCAAAACAAATAAGCTTGAGTGAAATAACATACGCCTAATTTTTGTGCAAAAGCAAGTCGACGCCATTCAATTTACTTTTGACACTATCTAAAACATATAATTTTCCTATATAATTCATATTGTCTCTTATCTTACATAAAAAATGAGCAACTATAATTTTCGTTGGCAGATTGTGTTCTTTGTTCATAAAAGAACCCTAATATCATGTCAATTCTTCTCTTGTATCCCCTTCTCACCGAAGTGTTTGATCTAGAATTCAAACACTCAATGGTTTGCTATAGCACTTATTAAACAATAAATGGTTTGATATCTCAGGAGCGCGCTAAGTAGCCTTCCACTACACCACGACACTACATTGGCGAGACAAATCTGTTGGTAATACACAAATATGCTGACACTCTTTCCGTCTGCAAGTATTCTGACACATAAACTGTCAGCGTTAAACGGTATGTTGACAGTGTATTTCTCGGCAATGTGTTAAAGTTTCTCCGATAAACCAACTATTCAGTGTTAGATTATATGTCAGCGTTTCTTTGGGGCAGAAGAAGCGTTTGTGTTGTATTTCAAATAGTTTCTTTGAGGCAGAAGAAGTGAAATTAACCGCATTACAATGTGTTTGATCGTTTTGTATTCCAATCGTCAATACTGTTTAAGGTCTATGAAGAATGAGGAAACACACAAGGAGTCATATTTTGCAAAGACTGGAACACAATGAACATATGTAAAACTATTACTAGTAATGGTTGACATTCAATAGAAATGACGCGAAACACCTTATATGCACGCAAAACAAAGGTTGCAATAAAACACAAATATTTTTTTGGAATATGTATGTAACACATAAAAGCATGATGAAACATACGAGGGAAATATGTTAAACAGACTCTGGAAAGAAATACACACCAAGCAAATCTTACATTGCACTATCCTAGTTTACATGGTTTCATTAAGTTATATCAAATTACACCAAGTTTTAAACTTTGAAATTTAAATAATACCAAAACATATTTAATATTGCTCTTATTTTGAAGATCTCTCATGACTAGGAACTAAATGTTCAAACAGATCATAAATTGGACGCGGTTTCAAAAGCAATGGAGATTTTAAAATTTGGAATCGGATTTAACTTCATATGGTTGGTGGGTGGTGCAGAATAATGTGTAATCTAGAGGCTGACGTACACTACACGGCAACATACTGTGTGACAGAACTTAGCATAAAGCTAGTACCTATCCACAAAAGCATGTTCCATACATGTAAAAAAATTGCATTTTTGCATGCTCATGCAACGGCGACGTATGGTGGTTCCATCCATGAGACAAAGCGCGATGCGACGTACGCCGTGGCTTCCCTGGCGATCGGCCTCGTACCATAGCGGTATAGCCGCCGTGTCTGGTCAACTAGGCTCTAACAAAATAGGATGTGGTGACACGCGCTCCAGCTGTTGTTTATACAGAGAGCCATGCAAGACATTAACTGTTTGGATGTCGGCATGAGGACTTTGAATATGGCTATCGAAAACAAGACCACATAAGATTTATCCATTGTCCGTTTTTTTGGATTTGAGATTGTGTACTAGTTAAGTCAAAGCATCTCCACTCACGCCGCCGATCGATATTGTGCCCAAAAACCTTCGATACTGTGTCGCAATCGGGTGGATGCGACGACCAGTGGTGGAGGCAGGAAAAATTGGAGGGTGGGTACAATCCAAAAAACTTGGAGGGCGGACCATCACCAATATTCCATCGTGTTCGGTTTGTTCATCATCTACCGCCAACGGTGATGAAGAAGGGAAGAAGGCGCAATCTTCTTTGCTTCATGTTTCTGGAAAAGTGACGCAATATGGCTATCCCTCTTCATAACCAATTCCACAATTATAATAGAAACATACGAGCAATTGGACAATCGTCATTTATAAACAAAAGTCACCAATATGGACAGTAGCAAACTAAAAATTGACATATTCAATACCAATACAGTTTTGAGTTTGGACAGTCACAAATAAAACATAAATAATGTTTTGAATATGTATGTTAAGTTCAAGTTACACTAAGTTTTTAAACTTTGAAATTTAAATTATACCAAAACATATTAAATCTTGCTCTTATGTTGAAGCTGTCATCACTAGGAACTCAATGTTCAAACAGATCATAAATTGGACGTGGATTCAAAAGCGATGGAGCTTTCAAAATTTGGAATCAGATTCAAATGCGTATGTTGGTGGATGGTGCAGAATAATGTGAAATCGATCTAGAGGCTGGCGCACACAACAACAGCCTACGTGACAGAACTTACCATAAAGCCTTGAGTACGTATCCACAAGATCATGTCCCGTACATGTGAAAGAAATGCATTCAGCAAAAATAACTCTAGCTTTTAAGGCGCATATCAACAGGCTAGGATCGGTATCTGCCGATTGAAAATTCGGGCTCTCTTTTTTCGAAATGGAAAAATCAGGGCTCTCTGACTCTGAGCATGCATCTGCTGGGCCTGGGTGTACGTAGCTCCATCTCAATGTTTTTTCTTTAGAAAATTTTCAATCTATTAATCAACGGTTAAGACGGTATAAAGAATACAAGAAATAATAAAAAAAATACATCTTGAAGAATAGACCACCTAGCGACGACTATAAGCATGTTGTAAAATCTCACAGGACCAGTGCACCATATAGCATCAACCGTCGTCGATAAAGAGAAGCGAATGGATCATGAAGCAACCAGGTAGTAAACTTTTTCATCGATCTGGCTCGGCTGAATGTTCCATCAGACGGTCTAGTCACACGTGTAAAGCTAGCTGCTAGCCTCATACCGACAGACCCACGAGACCGGCAGACGAAATGCATGCCCATGGGACGGGGACGTATCATCCATGCAATATTGGACAAGGCCGGGCCAGTTAAAGCGCGATGGGATGTACGGCGTCGCTTCCCTAGCCAGCTCGTGATTCCGTCCCATCGAGAGGTGTCACGACATACCACCTAAAACAACTCGGCCGTGTCTGGTCGCATGCAGAATTTTGGCAACTACGCTCTACTACCAAACTAGGCTGTGGCATGTGCTCAAGCTGTTGTTTATACTGAGAGCCATGCAAGATATTTGTTTGGTTGTCGGCATGGGTACTTTGAATATGGTTATGGGAAAACAAGACACCCCATTCTTGAATCTTGAGTGAACAAGTGCATGCGCCAACGCATTCGCTTTTCTGTCGGTTTTAAGTTTTTAACCAGAGAGAAAGAGGGATGTCTGAGGACGCGGATTTATTGCACCCGGGTGCATTTGCTCCCTTTTTTTCGAAAAAATCGAAAAAAATGAAAACTGTTCGAAAAATTCCGAAAAAAATCATGCACGTACCTGAGCATGGCATGCACCATCGTGTAAAATCTCGCGACTAAATGACATCGCGGCCGCCCTGTGCAAAAATGACAAATCCCAGATCTGAAAATTCAAAAATTTGGATGCTATTTCTGTCAGAATTTTGTCATTTTTGCCCAGGGCGGCCGCGATGTCATTTAGTCGCGAGATTTTGCACGATGGTGCATGCCATGCTCAGGTACGTGCATGATTTTTTTCGGAATTTTTCGAATAGTTTTCAATTTTTTCGTTTTTTTGTGAAAAAAAGGGAGCAAATGCACCCGGGTGCACCTTGGAGTTTCCCGGATGTCTGAAGGCTTGATCTTACTGTATCCCTTCTCATCCATAATCGAGCGTTGCCACGATCTGTGTAAAACTCTCCACCGCCTCTCCTCTGCTGTCCACTGTCCTTCTCCGTCGCTGCCATCCCTTTCCCTGCACATAGCACACCTAACATGCTTCGCCTCTTCCCCAGCAACGTCGACTCTATATGTCCGTCGGCTTCCGGCACGACGCCTCCAGCAGGCGCATAAGTTAGGAGATATACCTAGCCATGCCTCGGACGGGAAAAGCCCAATGTGGAAAACTCTGGCCCAAGCTTGGCCCGGCCCGGCCAAAAAAACCTGAAAGCTCGTCGGGCCATCAGGCCGGGCTTCTTCCTGAACGGCCAAAATGCAAAGCCCATGCCCGGCCCATCGCAGCCATCGGGCCTAGATTTGAGGCTCAAGCCCGAGATTTTCGGGCCGGACTTCTTGTCGGGCTTCCCATGGCCAGGACTAGTTAGGAGTGGTAATTATCTATTTTCTCCCGAAATCCCCACCACCCCTGCCTCTGATTCATGGTGCCTCCGCTGCTAATTGGCGCTGACCATTGCCGGCCTAGCTCTGCCTTGAACCCTAACACGCTTCGCCTCTTCGTCCACAAGCATTTGCCCATCTCCCACGCTCGACCGTGGTGCTCACCTCGCCAGCTCGCCCCGCTGCTGCTCCGATGCCGGTGCGGCTTGCCGCCCTGGCCAGCCGGCCTGCCGCCTCACGGCCGGGCGTTGGCCGTCCGCCGTTGCTTGTTGAGACATATATATAGAGAGGTAATCTAGGTTCGCTACCACCATTATTATTCGGATAACTGTTGATATTTATATATTAATTGTAAAATCTTGACTACACACAAATCATAAAATCGTAAAAATGATAGTAATATAATTCTTTTCAGTTTTACAGTCTGAACATAGTAGTATTGCACGCTGTATGAAAGAATGTTCCATGTATAACTTTTCAGGGAGAAAATGAATTCAGCCTTGGTTACTGTTACATGTTCCCTTAGCGGTGTCATCTTTTCAAACCAGTGAGCTCCCTAGACTAGAAATAGAGAGCTTTGCTTTGTTGAGGATCTCCCGTTTAGCATGTCATCCATTGAACGCCATTTGTTTCGACTTACCGTACCAGCTCCTGGGTCGACGTGCGACTGAGATCCTCTGCAGTCGTCGACGTGTTGCTTGTTCTGGGAGCTTGTCACGTTCACTGCAGGACAACTCGAGGGACATAGGAAAAGCCAGGCCGAAGAATCTATTTTTTGTGTATATATTTCATCTATTTGTTGGTTTTCCTTATTCCAATTTTGTTTTCTTCAGACCTTTATGTGTGATCAACAAATCAGCTTTGGGTGAAATTTGTCAAGACACGCGTTTATAAGTCCAATACTTGGTACCAGCTGCTATTAACAATATTTTGGATTTCGGTAAAAAAGAAATGATATTTTGGATTTTTTTTGCGAAACACGATACAACGCAAGCGGTCATATACACGCACATACACTCACCCTATGAACACACACACGCACACCCTACCCCTATGAGCACCTTGAGAGTTCTTTGCTAGCTATTACATGTTTCGGAGTGATCACCTTTTTGACTGCTCACTTTGATGGTTACATCTAACTATCTAACAACTAAAGGGAAACACTATGTACATGAAAATGGTTTCCTATGCTTGATATAAATATATATCATAAATGCTACCTATTTACATATGGTTTTGTGGCCTTGGAACCAAGTGCACCCATGTGTGATGGAGCCAACACTTACCTCATTGATAGGCTATATCAGTTTATCTGGTTCTGATGTGACTAACTTTGTTAATTATTTCAATGTGCCATGCTTTTTTATTTTTTAAGATAAATGTGCCATGTTCTTTTTTTTTTTTGATAAATGGGCCGTATTCATAAGGCTAACTCATATTGTTTTCAGAAAATTACAATTTTATGATTAAAAATCATCTTACAATCAAAGTATACGTGCTAGCCGGTAGAAAAGCATAAAGCCCATGATTAGCTCGCCAATGGCCAACATTCGACAGAGACAAAAGTTACTTTGTTAGCGGTAAAAACACAAACGGCGCCTTTCCTTACTACTGTACATTAGAAACAAATTGTACTTTTACACCACCCGTATATCACTAGGAAAATAAAGGTAATTAAAACAGATAGTCGACGAAAAATTAGTCGCGGGCCGCTGCGTCTATTTTTTTTGAAAAGGGCCGCTGCGTCTATTCAGGAGGGAAGTTTACTGGCGCAGGAGACGCAAGACCTCTGTGGTAGAGCAGCTCGCTCATGACTCTGTACGCGTGCTGTGTGAGGTGGACACCGTCCCAGCTTATGTACCCATCCGGCCTCGCGCACACCGTCGTCCCCGGCGCGCCGCACATCCTGTCCACGTCAACGTTGTACGCGCCGCCGCCCGCGCCGCAGCACGCCTTGGTCACCGCCGCCCCGTCGAAGCCCATCTTGGGCGCGTCCCTGAGCAACCGCACGTACGCGGAGAAGTAGTCGGCGTAGGCGATCGTCGCGGTCGGGTACGACTCGCGCAGCTCCCGGATACCCTGCTGCAGCATCATGTTGTGCATCTGCGCGAAGAGGTTGAGGCCGATGAGGCAGCCGCTGCCGTCGTAGGCCGCCGGGTCCTTCTCGTTCACCGCGCTCAGGTAGCTCGGCACGCACCCGATCGGTAAGTTGCCCGGGATCACCATCCGTGTTGCGCCCATCTCGAGCACCTCCTTGGCCGTGTTTAGTATCGACTGAACAACCTCCGGGACGAGGCTCATCGCCTCGACCGCGCCGATCGTCCTGCGGATAGTGCTGTAGATGCCACGCTCGGCTCCAGCCACCGGCTTGTTCGCGACGAAGGCGTAGTTGTAGTCGTTCCCACCGATCTCTCCCACCATCACCAATGAATCGGCCAGCTTCTTGCGGATCTCCTCAGGTGAGTTGGTGGTGGCACGCATGAAGTCCTTGAACCATTTGAGTTGGACAGCGAGGGAGCTGTTAGTGTGGGCGACGGTGATCCCTCTCCTTGCCAGGGCGGCCATGTCGAGGGCGGTGGCACCAGTGACGGCGAAGTTAACACCATGTGTGAAATCAGCGCCTTTGTCGAGGTAAGGCTTGAGCAGCGGCAGTCTGAGATCCTTGGCGAGATTGTCTATCATGAGGTACCCGTCGGAGCACCTTCCGGTTGCGCCGTCCTCGATGGCGGTACCGTAGGGAAGCTCGCCGGTATGACTCATCATGCCGACGGCGCCTTCGCGGACGAAGTTCCCGGTGTCTGATATGGAGTCTCCGAAGTTGTAGATTGCCGTGATGCCGTCCACCTTCCCCTGTTTTGACGTCGCCGTGGGTTGCCGGAGCGGCCTCGCCTCGCAAGAGCCGACGAGCAGGAGCGACAAGATGACGCAGAGGACCACATGTGCCACGGTCGCCATGGAGACCCGCTGCTTCCGGTGTGCGCTGTTGTCTCGTGCTTGCTTTCGCGTTTCTGTGGCTTGGTGTGGAGAAGCCTGGTGCCCCTTTTATGCATGGATCGATCATATGAAACTCGTTCTCGAGTCGGAAGCCGGAATAGAAATCCGAATCGGACAATGGAACGGACCGATCGCTCCAACTTTTGCATCGTGTGCCACAGAAAGGTGATAACAAGTCCCGGTGGCACGAATCATCAAGCGGCGGAAGAAATCTTTTTGTTAATAAATATTTTCCAGTTTCTAGATGGAAAAAAAGGGTTACTTTGTGAAGCAACTAGCACAATAAAATGGTACAAAATGTCACCATTCCATTTATCGCACAAAGTAAACCATATTGGACAACCACTGTCCAAATATTGTGAATTTTCAAGTATTGTTTTTGTTTCACCGATTTATATAAATTTCATCCAATTTCCTGAAAATTATTCCAATTTGTCCTACATGTATGTGATAGGTTTTTTGTAAAAATTACCCAGAATCATTTTCATGTAACGAAATAGGATTCTATGTAAGATTCTCAAGAGTGTCGAAAACGTCAAGTCCTGGCTATGAAAAGTTGTGCCACCAATTTGTATCCATTTTGAAACAACAATTGAAGAATACTGAAAGACGGTAATAAATGACATTCCATGGCATGAAATCCAATTCAAATGGCCAAGGTGATGGCCAGTAAGACCCTATTTAATATCAATGTGCCCATGTTTGACAGAGAAGCTCCTCTTACCATTCAAAGAAAACCGCCTTTTTAATTTTAAGAAAATATTGAATGGTGAAAGCTGGCGTCATTTTAATTTTCACGCAAATTGGACCATATTGAATGGTGACAAACTATTGTGTCTTTTTGAGCTTTTTTACTACTTTCTACAATTAAATAAAATTTAGCCAATTTTCTAGAAACATAATTCAATTTGAACTACATTTCGAAAACTAAAAAAATAGGTTACAAAATTGCCATTTGTAGGCATGTAACCATTTTGTGTGTACTGCTAGAAAAAAGTTAAACTTGAATTTTGACAAATTTAAAAAAAAATGTTAACAAAATGGACTTCCATGTATTAATTATCTTGGCTTTCGGATCAAGTATGGCCATTTTAAGATAATATTTCATGATGTGCCTAGTTTTGGCAGAGAGGCGACTCTTACAATTCCATACAAGAGTGTAAAAGAACATTCCATGTTTTTGTTTAAAACAATGATTTTCAATTTTTTAAATTCCTAAAAGAGAGTTAGTTTGGTGAAGCAAATACAATAATATATTGTGCCAAATGGAAGGATTCCAAGTTTCACAGAAGACCATATTGGTATTGGGTGGCCACCGTCCAAAGATTTTGAACTTTCAATCTTTTTTGCTACATTTTGCCATTTAAATGAATTTTGACTAATTTTCCGAAATTAATTCATGTAGCAAAGTATCATTTTCATGTAGCCAAGTAGAATTGGTAAAAATTGAGCCGGTAATTTGCAACCCATTTCATGTAGCCAAGTAGAATTCTATGTGGGGTCCGAGGGTGCTGTAAAGTTCAAGTCCTTACCATTGAAAGTTGAGCCGGTAATTTTGCAACTCATTTTGGAAAAAAAAACCCAGAGAATATGAAAAAGGTGAAGAAAGGCTATTGCTTGGGATGGTGTCCTTCCATGCGTAGGTGCCAAAGAATGCTAAACTTGAATTTTGACAACTTTTCAAAATTTGCTTCACAAATGGTGTTCCACGCATATATATGATTTAAAAAAAAAGACTAAGGTCATGGCCATATTCAGGCCATATTTTATGATAATATGCCCTTTTTGGCAGGAGGCGCCTCTTACCAAGAGTGTCGAAGAATATTTCATTTTTTTTATTAAAAACAAGTTTTCCATCTTCCAAATGGCTAAAAGGTATGAAGAAAATACAATAAAATATGGTGACACAATTAGCATACTATATTTGAGGACTACTGTCAAAGGTTGGAATCTTTCTAACTTTTTTTGATACTTTGCAGATTTAAAGGAATTTCGGACAATTTGCCAAAAGATTCATGTTTCATTCAGGACTTAATTAAGACATAAGGACTTATTTGTGTTGTACAATGAGAAGTAATACTAAGTTTTTATAATAATTAGAAGTATTATTACGTTTATTTAGAACAATCAGAGAGTTCAGGCTATTTCGAACCCTGAACTCATAGCGAGGAATCGAAAATTGAACTTCTAATCCTTGAAATTGGTACCATGTACTCACCGATCCCGGCCAATTTCGACCCAAGACATATCTGGGGCATCATGAAGAAGACTATCCCGCAGGCCCACATGTCATAACCACTTCTCCCTTCATTTTCCTATTGCAGTCACACACAAGTCAGGAACATAGTATGTTCGCTCTTCTTGGGGAAAAGACATAGCACATGTTATTTCGGTAAAAAAAAACACACACACACACACACACACAGAGAGAGAGAGAGAGAGTACAGTGCTTCCTATAGAGGAACTTGTTTTATGAGAGCGTACCTTTGAACTTGTTGTACCCCACATCACAGTTGATAATATTATAAAGATTTTGCTCGTGGTTTATGTCCAAATTTGGAGGTTTCACATGCTACATATGGTGTTATGTTGATGTTGCTACTAAGTTTAGAGTGATTCTCAAGATCTAAGACGGTGTCTTAGGTGTGGTTTGAACTTGTTACTCTATATAGACTGTGTCGCGGCCAATAAGTGCTGGTCGGCTACACCGTGGCCGACAGGATCTGCTTGGCCACGGCGCTGTCGAGGCTGTATTATTTTTGAAATTTTCTCAAAATACGTATTATTTATCAAAAAAAAATTGAAGTTTAAAGCAGTCGATCCTGTCGTCCGATTAGATAGAATAGATTGTTATGTACAGAAGTTTATCGGGAAGAAACCGATGACAGCAATTTAAAAACGGAAAATGCCGTCCGATTATTTATCAAATTTGTTTTAAACAAATATTTTTTTAAAAAATTAGCACGTCACAGCGCAACGCGGGTAAAAAAAGAGAACGACACAACAAGAAAGGAGGAAGAGCCAATGCTTTGGGGTTGGGCTGGTAGATTTTGGCCTTTGTAGTTTTATTTAGCGTGTAACGTAGGGCAGCAGCCTAGAGAGACTCTTGGGCCCAAATAGGTAGGGGAGGCGTGGCATGACTAGGGAGGGCACTCTCTCATTTCAAATTTCATATGCTCTACACGTAATTTCATATGGCCTTAAATTCGGAAAAGGTCATGCAAAAAAAATTAGGCGACGATAGTGATTGTGCACTTCTAACTTTCTGGCTGGGTCGCTATTTGAGAACCGTTTTTATAATCCGGGTGTTGCATATGTGGTGTTTTCTTTACGGTTTCTGCGAGTTGCTGATAACGTTACCAGAGACTATTTTTTTCTTTCTGACGAGGTGTGCCCTCGGCAAATCCCATGGTTGCTATACCTAGGGTTGATTGTGTGGTAGAGAACGCGTAGTATCGGTGGAATCGACGGTTGACAAGCTGGATTTAACCAGGTTCAGGGCCCTCGAGTGAGGTAAAACCCCTATTTCCTGCTTGTCTGTATTTATGGTATGAATATGAGGGTTATAAGGGTTCGGCGAGCTGCTGATCTCGTCGAGGTTCTGGTGGCTATGGATTGCTTGCCTTGATCGATCACCCTCCCAGCCTTTATATAGGAGGCTGGGTCTCGGGAAACATAACCGACCAAGGTTACATATATGGAAAGCCTTAACCGACTATAACTTGATCTAACTTGGAAAACACTCTTCGTTTTAGGCCTTCCTTCATGGGTTTCGATTAATCTTTTGGGCTTCTTTGATCATCACGTGCACCAGGTACCCTTAAGCTGGGGTACCCGCAGAGCATAACCTCGTCAGTAGCCCCCGAGTACTTGCTTGACTCGAAGAATCGAGCATGTGCTCCTTTCATCGTGCACGTCATAGTCTTTGCTTTTATACTCCTGATCCGACGCAGTCCTTTATTTCGATTATATGCGTATGTGAACCAAGGGATATTAACATAGTAGGCCTGACTCACTCGAGTACCGAGCTCATCCAACTGCTTACTTGAGCAAAAAACCTTACTAATCTTCAGTCAGACTCGAGTTCCTGGATTCAAGCCTAGAACGCAGTCGAAAGATTTTGCCTAGGGATATTGACATAGTAGGCCTGACTCACTCGAAAATCGAGCTCAGTTAACCGCACATTTGGGCGAAACCATACTAGCCTTCAATCAGATTCGAGTCCCCGGACTCGAGGCTGGAACATTTTTGCAATTTTTGCCTAGGATATTGACATAGTAGGCCTGACTCACTCGAAAATCGAGCTCAGTTAACCGCACATTTGGGCGAAACCATACTAGCCTTCAATCAGGTTCGAGTCCCCGGACTCGAAGCTGGAACACTTTTGTAATTTTCGCCTAGGGATATTGACATAGTAGGCCTGACTCACTCGAAAATCGAGCTCAGTTAACCGCACATTTGGGCGAAACCATACTAGCCTTCAATCAGGTTCGAGTCCCCGGACTCGAAGCTGGAACATACTGGACAGACTCGACTCAGGCCGTTGTAGGTCTTACTGATTCGCTCTGCAGTTTAACTTTTGATACCTAACGCGTCCGTCAGGATTTTCATCATGTCTGTTGACACGGAAAATTTCAAGGGAAAACACTGTTGGAGCGTCCCTCGGCCCATCTCGATTGCTCGGCGGGTCTTACCTTTGCATTTGCGTATGCAGCATCCGAAACATCTGCGATTGGCATAGTTCGGGAATTTATGAAGTTTGATTCTTTGTTTTGTGAAGTACTTAATGCTTTCAATCGATTCTGTAGTCGAGTAAATTTTGCTTACCTTGTTTGGAAATCTATGGGAGCGCGACAGCGCTCCCATGGGAGTAGCCCCCGAGATTGTGGTTTATTGCCTTGCAATAGAGGACAATCTCAAATCATCCTTCTATAATGCTTTTTGTCAATCGAAATGTTTTTTCTTTGAAATCTACAGGAGCGCGTCAGCGCTCCCATGAGAGTAGCCCCCGAGATTATGCTTTATTTCGTTTGAAATAGAGGATGATCTCAATCAATTTTTTGAGCATCTTCAGTCGAAGAATTTTTGAATACGCTCCCATGGGAGTAATATGACTTAGTCGAAGGAACGGTCAAGTGACCAATTTTGCTTTTTTCCAGTCCATTGTAGTCTTGAATCTTGTGACGATTGTGGTCTTGAACCCATTACTCGAACGTGGATGCTGTCTTCTTACCTGCCGTCATTCGTGATATCGTAGGCGTGCGTTTGCTGTTTTGACAAGACCTTCCTGCTGATACGTCTCCAACGTATCTATAATTTCTGATGTTCCATGCTTATATTATACCAATTGCTACATGTTTTATATACACTTCGTATCACTTTTATGCATTTTCTGGGACTAACCTATTAACAAGATGCCACAGTGCCAGTTCCCTGTTTTCTGCTGTTTTTGGTTTCAGAAAAGTACTTCTGCGAATATTCTCGGAATTGCACGAAACAAAAGGCCACGTCCCTATTTTTTCAGCACCGTCACGGAGTCCGAAGGAGAGACGAAGGAGGGCGCCGAGGTGGCCAAACCACACCCAGGCGCGGGTGGGGCCCCTGCCGCGCCAGCTGGTGGTGTGGGCCCCTCGAGCCTCCGCCGACATCGCCCCTTCGCCTATATATTGCCTCAGATGCGAAAACCCTAAAATACCAAGTCATATTTCCAGAAGAGTTCCGCAGCGCCGCCGCCATCGACGACAAGTTTCGGGGGACAGAAGTCTCTGTTCCGGCACGCTGCCGGGACGGAGAATTGCCCCCGGAGTCATCTCCATCGACACCACCGCCATCTTCATCGCCGCTGCTGACTCCCATGATGAGGAGGGAGTAGTTCTCCCCTGAGGCTGAGGGCTCTACCGGTAGCTATGTGGTTCATCTCTCTCTCCCATGGTGTGATCTTTATGTGATCATGTGTATTGCTAGTATCGCTGAATACATTAATAATGTTTATGCTACTCAAGTGATTTTGTCTAGTTTCTGGAGTCATTGTGACAACACGGTATCAAGGTGACAGTGTGGGTACTTGTGTGACTCTATGAATAATTTAGACATTTATCATGGCTTATTCTTGGGAATTGTGGTGTTTGTTTACTCAGACTTTGAGGTGTGCTCTTGCAGCCCTACGCATAGTACTCTTACTTCATCAAGAAGGAGAATAATCCCGAGTAGTATTTACTTGTGTTCAGTTGTGCTAATCTAGTTGAATATGTAGATGTTACTCTTTATATTATGCACTCTATAGGTTACTTTAATATGAACTCCGGTACTCTCCACGGTGTGACGGTGACAGTGTGCGCATCGTGTGTGATTCCTTTATGACGTTGTGGAGCTTGTTTACTCCGGCTTGAGGTGTGCTTTTGTAGCCCTACACAATGAATGGTGTTTGTTATCCAATAAGAGAGTGTTTAAGAGTAGCTTTTACTTATTCAGTTATGAGATCATTGTTGAGAGTGTCCACTAGTGAAAGTATGATCCCTAGGCCTTGTTTCTAAGCATTGAAACACCGTTTACATCAAGTTCTGCTACATGTTTGCTTGCTGCCATTTTTATTTCAGATTGCAGTTACTACTTATAATCATCCATATTACTTGTATTTCACTATCTCTTCGCCGAACTAGTGCACCTATACATCTGACAAGTGTATTGGGTGTGTTGGGGACACAAGAGACTTCTTGTATCTTAATTGCCGGGTTGCTTGAGAGGAATATCTTTGACCTCTACCTCCCTGAGTTCGATAAACCTTGGGTGATTCACTTAAGGGAAACTTGCTGCTGTCCTACAACCCTCTGCTCTTGGAGGCCCAACACTGTCTACAGGAATAGAAGCGTGCGTAGACATCACCTGCGTGAGCCCAATGTTTCAGATTTTTGATCGTAGAGGACGCCGTTTTTAGTTTTGACTTGTCTGATCGTGGTATAATCGGGGCAGTCCTCGGGTAACACTTCGGTGTTTTTGAGTTGTACCATGTCCCGATTTTATCGAGTGGGTTCGTGTTTCCTGTGCGACTCAGCCCCCGAGCATGTTTTTGGGTTATCTGTTTGACCCAGCCCCCGAGCATGTCGAGTGGGGTTTGGGTTTTCTGTTTGACCCAGCCCCCGAGCATGTCGAGTGGGGTTTGGGTTTTCTGTTTGACCCAGCCCCCGAGCATGTCGAGTGGGATTTGGGTTTTCTGTTTGACCCAGCCCCCGAGCATGTCGAGTGGGATTTGAGTATTGTGTTCACTGATTTTTGAGCTAGAATTTTGATGCTTATGTTTTTATGATCGAGTCCCGATGTTGAGTAGGTAAAAGCATATATGAGAAATATGGAGGAACATGTATCTTTATTCGAAATATGTGTTCGATCAGCAAGCCGCCTCATTAAAACCTTCCAGTCCCCTTAGGTACCCTGGTAAGGGAAAAGAGTGCGTCTGAAACTTGCTGATTCTTTGGCCTTATGTGCTATTACATATGAGGTTAAGAGATCTATGCATAGAACCGACGCAGGTGCGCCACGTTCCATGGGTTTGATGCTACTTCGCCCGTCTTTGCGTTCTTCAATCGATAGGCTCCTCCTTCGATGACTTCTGTGACAATGTAAGGTCCTTCCCAAGGTGATGCAAGTTTATGGACTTTCTTCTGTTTCTCCCGCAGCACCAAGTCTCCCACCATGAAGGACCGTGTGCGTAATCGACGACTATGGTAGTTGCGGAGGTCTTGTTGATAAACGGCTGTTCGTGCCAAAGCCGTATTGCGTGCTTCTTCCAGCAAATCGGCTGCGTCTTCGAGTGCCTTGTTCGCGTCGTTTTCTTCATATGCTTCCACCGTGGTGCATTAAACTTGACGTCGGATGGTAACACTGCTTCCGCACCATAGACCATGAAGAACGGTGTACTGTGTGGAGGCGTTTGGGGTGGTCCTAAGCTCCATAGTACTGATGGAGTTCATCTACCCATGCACCCGCGGCCCTTTTGAGTGGTACTAAGAGTCTCTTTTTGATGCCACTGCATACGAGTCCATTGGCCTTTTCGACCTGCCATTGGATTGTGGATGTGCCACAGAGGCGTAGTTTAGTTTGATGTTTTGTTCCTTGCAAAAGGATTTGAACTCTTCCGCCGTGAAGTTTGTACCATTATCAGTTATGATGCTATCCATTACTCCAAATCGATACATGATCGATTGTATGAAACGAACTGCCGTAGAAGCTGTTGAGCTTGTGATGGGATAGCTTCGATCCATTTGGTGAACTTGTCGACTGCCACTAGTAAGTGAGTATGACCTCCTTTTGATGATTTTTCAGTGGTCCCACCATGTCAAGTCCCCATTGGGCAAAAGGCCATGCTAATGGTATGGTTTTTAGCGCGATGCGGGTGCATGTGGCTTGGAAGCGAACTTCTGGCAACCAATGCATCTTTTGACTATGTCCTCTGCGTCCCTTAGCGCTGTAGGCCAGTAAAACCCTGCTCGGAAGGCTTTGGCTACGAGTGATCGACTGCCCGCGTGGTGCCCGCAAGTACCGGCATGAATGTCCCGAAGGAGATCCTTGCCATCTTCGAGTGCAATGCATCTTTGGAACATACCTGAGGTGCTGCGTTTGTACAACTCACCGTTTATGATGGTGTATGCTTTTGCTCGTCGAGTGACGCGTCTGGCCTCGTTTGTATCTTCTGGTAGTTCATTGCGAAGTATGTATGCGAGAAAAGGTTGAGTCCATATTGGCTCAATGAGAAGTACCTCAATCGGAGGATCCTCTGTGCTTGGCGCTTTGCTCTTGTCTGTAGCTGCTGTCGTGGTCGATGGCGTTTGTCGATTGACCTACGCTCTATTCGTTCAAAGAAAACACCCGGCGGGACTGGTGCTTTTGTGGAAGCAATGTTGGCTAATTTGTCAGCCTCTTCATTGCTTTCTCTCCCTATGTGTCGTAGTTCGCAGCCATCGAAGCTGCCCTCCATTATGTTGTACAAATCCCGATAAGCGATCATGTTGTCTGCGATTGCATCACAGCCTTCATTGTTTGCTGCACAACTAAGTTAGAGTCGCCATAAATCATTAGTCGAGTGCATCCCATGGCTTTTGCCATGCGCATGCCATGGATTAGACCTTCGTATTCGGCCTCGTTATTTGATGGGAACTCGAAACCCATTTGCAAGATATAGCGCAGTTTGTCGCCTTTTGGTGATATGAGTATGACGCCCGCTCCTGCTCCTTCATTCTTTTTGGATCCATCGAAATACATGGTCCAGGAATTTGATACGTCAGGTACCCCTGGCAATTGAGCTTCTACCCACTCGGTGTGAAAATCGGGTAGGACTTGTGATTTGATGGCTTTCGGGTGTTCGTACTTGATTCCTAGTGGTCCCAGCTCGATGAGCCATTTTGCTACTCGCCCCGTTGCGTTGGGGTTTGTGAGGACGTCTCCAATCGCTGATTTATTGACCACCGTTATCGGGTGTTCTGTGAAGTAGTGCGCCAGCTTTCTTGATGTCATAAATACGGCGTACGCCAATTTCTGATATTGCGGGTACCGCTGTTTGGACGGGGAAAGAACTTCACTTACGTAATATACTGGCCTCTGTATGCTTTGACTATGTCCTTCTTCCATGCGGTCAACCACCAGCACGGTGCTGACCACTCGATTGGTGGCTGAGATGTATAGGTAGAGTGGCTCATTTTCCTTAGGTGCTACGAGGATTGGCGGACTTGTGAGCATCTTTTTGAGTTCGAGGAAAGCTGCTTCAGCTTCATCCGTCCACTCGAACTTGTCTGCTTTCTTCATCAATTTGTAAAATGGAAGTGCTTTTTCGCCTAGTTTGCTGATGAATCGACTGAGTGCTGCTACTCGACCAGCTAGCTGCTGTACCTCATGGAGTTTGGTAGGTCTCTTCATTGTGAGTATAGCTTGTATCTTTTCTGGGTCTGCTTCGATTCCACGTGCAGATATCAAATAACCCAAGAGTTGTCCAGCTGGGACACCGAAGGTGCATTTCTTTGGGTTAAGCTTGATGTTGTATCTATTGAGATTCTTGAATGTCTCCTGTAGATCACTGATTAATGTGTCCTCCTTTTCAGTCTTGATGACGATGTCGTCGACGTAGACCTGAACATTGCGTCCTATCTGTTCTTGTAGACAGTTTTGCATCATGCGCTGGTAGGTTGCACCTGCGTTTTTGAGCCCGAAAGGCATGGTTGTGTAGCAGTAGACCCCGAGTGGGGTTATGAATGCCGTTTTGTCTTCGTCTTCTTCTTCATCCGAATTTGATGGTATCCTGAATATGCATCCAAAAATGATAACCGAGCGCATCCTGCTGTTGAGTCGATGATCTGATCGATTCGTGGTAATGGAAAGTGATCTTTTGGACAGCATTTGTTTAGGGCTGTAAAATCTACACACATCCGCAGGGTGTCTGAGTGCTTCTTTTCGACCAGTACAGGGTTAGCAACCCAGTCTGCCTTTTTGATTTCTCGAATGAACTTTGCAGCAAGTAACCTATCAACTTCTGCCTCGATTGCACCTCTTTTGGGATCGGAGACACGGCGCATAGTTTGCTTGACTGGTCTAGATCCTGGCTTGAGTTGTAGAGAATGCTCGGCGAACTCTCTGGGGACACCTGGCATATCAGCTGGGCACCATGCGAATATTTCCCAGTTTTTACGGAGAAATTCACGAGCGCATTTTCCTGTTCGCTGGTAAGACTCGATGATATGTTGACTTTTTTGAGGGATCAGTCGGGTGCACTTGATGCTTTCTTGTGTCGTTGGTTGCATTGAATTGTCTGTCGGATGCTAACCTCTTGTGTTCCGGCAGAAGTGTGCGGTCGTTAGAAACCTCGAGTTTGGCGAATGATTGCTCCATCCCATACATCTCTGAGATTTTGCTGAAGTCACGGTCACATGAATCTGACCTTTGAAAGTTCCCGTTGATCGTGATGACTCCTTTTGGCCTGGCATTTTGAGCTTGAGGTAGGCGTAGTGTGGGACGGCCATGAATCGAGCGAAAGTGGGGCGCCCAAGTATTGCATGGTATTGTGACTTCCAATCGACCACTTCGAACTCAATCGACTCGGTTCTGAAGTGAGTAGGATCTCCAAACGTAACATCGAGTTGTATTGCCTTCTGAGCACTGCTTTGCCTGGGACGATACCGTGGAAGGTACTTGTGGATTTTGGCAGATTTTCGACTGATTTGTTCATTCTGCGTAGCGTATCTGCAAAGATTATGTTGAGGCCGCTACCTCCGTCCATGAAGACCTTGGTCATGGCGTAGCCTCCGATTTGGGCGTCGAGTACCAAGGCTGCATGCCCTGGTCGATATACTGCGGGTGGATGGTCCTCTCGATTGAAGACAATCGGAGTTTCTGATCCTTTCAAAAAATTGTGATGCTGGGGGTGCCATGACCGCCATATTGACGTGTCGAGTGTGTAATTTTTGCTCTCTATTGGAGGGACGTCCTCGCTGGATCATGTTCATCTGCCCGCGAGTTACGGGATATTTTTGTTCATCTCCTTGCTGCATCTGGTGCACGGCTGCTGCCATTTGTGTTCCCGTAACGGGTTGTGCTGGCACCATGTATACTGGCGTCGGTTGCGCTGGTGTTGGTGCAGTATACACCTGAGTAGGCTGTGTTTGCGGTGGTATGGAATATACTGTGCTTGTTGTACTTGTTGCGGTGCTGGATATGCCTGAACAGGCTGTGCTTGTGATGTAGTCGATGGAGTGTGTCAGTTGAGGAGGTGCACGTCCATCTTTTGCATCGTGATATATGTTCAATCGCGAGTTGATCGAATTCCCTGCAATTTCTCAGCGAGTGGCTAGAGCGAAGCTTACCATCATCCCCTCTGTAAAGATGGAATCTGCAATAATCGTCATCCTCTCTTCGATGAGCGCTCAGGCTCTTTGTCTGCTCGCCTGCGCCATTCGGCCTCTGTAGCTATCGCGGTCGTCGCGTCTGTGTCTCGACTGTCACGTCGATCGTCTGTACGGTGGTCTCGATTACCTCGGCGGTCGTCCGTATGATGATCTCGATTATCACGATGATCGTCGGGTCGTCTGTCAGTTTGGTCGCGGCTGTCCCTTGACTGGACAAAGCCTGCTGCGATGAAGTTTGGATGGTCATCGTCGTGATAACGATGCTTGCGTTTGCGCCTTCGATCATCTCTGTAGCTATCTCTGCGGTCTCGACTGCCACCCTCGTGATTTTCATGTGATGCTACGGGTCGAGTGCCTCGTACGGAGTCTTCTCCGTCTGCCCACTTTGTTGCGAGTACCATGAGTGCGGCCATTGTCTTTGGGTCTTCTCGACCAAGTGTTTCTTTGAAGTCTTCCTCCAGAGTCCGTTTTTGAAGGCGTCGATTGCCCTATCTTCTGATACGTTGCCTACTGAGTTACGGATGGTGGTCCACCGCCGTATGTACGATCTCAGAGATTCATCTGACTTTTGCTTGCAGGTCCGGAGCTCCTCGAAGGTTTTGGGGCGCTCACATAGAGGCTCGAAGTATTTGATGAAATCACCTTGAAGTGTTCCCACGAATCGTAGTATGATTCGGGTAGCGATTTGAGCCAATCGCGAGCCGTTCCTTCCATCATGAGTTGTATGTATGCATAGCTGTGTTGTGGTGCCGCGCTGACATCCAACTGCCAGCCTGTAATCTTCTAGCCAGCCTGATGGCTCTTGTTTGCAGTTGAACTTTGGCGTGGTAGCTAGCGAAAACTTCTTGGGCATACGAGCCTCCCGGATCCGTCGAGTGAAGCATAGCGCTCCACATGGCCCGATTTCTGCTTCCGAGTCTGAGCTGCTGCTGTATGACCTCCTCGAGTGGCTCCTGCTGGAACGATGATGACGTGAGCTTTTTCGACTGCTCCTTCCCCGAGGACTTCGACTGCGACGGTCCCGATCTGTATCTCTCCTTGGAGTTGCTTGTGGATGCTGTATGGCTTTGCTGCTATTGCCAGTTGTTTGTACAGTTGGAGGTGCTGATCCCTCTTTGGGTCTCCTGCAGGAGGTTCGATTGTTCTGAGATAGGTGCCTAGCGTCATCAGCGCCCCGGCTGGCTCAGTAGGTATGGGACTCCTTCCGCGTCGACTGCCATAAAGGCTGGGTTTAGGTTTCGAGTGACCGCTGCACGATCTGCGTCTCCGAGGTTTATGAATCGTGACCTACGCGGGGTCGTTTCTGCCTGTTGAATTAGACAATGCTCTTCGTCGAGCACTCGATATGCTGGCTTGCTTTTTGCGTTCTTCGAGTACTGCTCGGTAGTTCTTCAACCGTATCGATTCTTGCCACTGGAAGTATTGTAAGGTCAATACCTCTTCCGGAGTTGCGTTTGCTGGTAGCATTGTGCAGCTTTCGATTACTTTGCTCACTTTTTCCGCCATCTCTGCGGTGATGGTCAGCGTGGTTGTTCCGTCAGGCATGGTGACTGTGCAAGGGTATTCTGTAGGTCGACGGCATGTTGCACTGCTGACGTTTCTGCTGTACTCGCGGTGTACACCTGATACGGTACCACCCGATCTTCTCCCATGTTGCTGATGCGCATTATGGATTCGGCGTCGTCATCCAGGCTCATGTTGGAGTTGCTTTGCTTGTTGGGGTTTCCGCAATCGAGTTGATCTTCGAGTGCTTTGTCCAGGCTATCTGCGTCGCAGGTGAATATCTCGTGGCTGGCACGGATTTCTGGGCCGTTGAGATCGGCGAGGTATATGTTGTCATCTATGTTCTCCTTGTTCCCCGCGACGTCGTTGCAGTCGACGTGTCGTCGAGTGACTCGATTGAGTTGTTTGGGCGGTACGCAGATTCGATCTCGCTTCTTCCAAATCTTTTTGCCACCTCGTCACGGAACTCTTGCGAGGTCATGGATGTTGCAGAGTCGCTTGGCGATTGGATCGGGACGATCTGTGACGATGTCGCGCCAAGATGGATGGTGTTGCAGTCGAAGCGTTGTCGATTGTCTCCATGTTGAGTGTCTCCACGTCGAGTGGGTCTAACAGGTCCTGCACACCATCTTTATCGACAAAGAAGTTAAATTTTCCAACTGTAATATCCAAACCTGATTCGAGTCCGGCAAAGGCTTGTTGAGCTTCCATCGAGTGCGGCGTGAGCCTCCTTGGAGATTTTGGCGAGTGATCGCTTTTTGAATTGATGCTGGTAGATCTTGCCGGCGAGTTGCTGTTTGCAACGGTGGTCGGTGATTTGCTTTTTGATGATGTAGTAGGCGAGTTACCTTGTGCAGATGCGATCGTCGGGTGGCCGCTTGATGATGAAACCGGCGAAACCGTGAGCCCAATACTACCTTTTCCCACAGACGGCGCCAATTGTCGAGGTGTGCCCTCGGCAATCCCATGGTTGCTATACCTAGGGTTGATTGTGTGGTAGAGAACGCGTAGTATCGGTGGAATCGACGGTGACAAGCTGGATTTACCCAGGTTCAGGGCCCTCGAGTGAGGTAAAACCCCTACTTCCTGCTTGTCTGTATTTATGGTATGAATATGAGGGTTACAAGGGTTCGGCGAGCTGCTGATCTCGTCGAGGTTTTGGTGGCTATGGATTGCTTGCCTTGATCGATCACCCTCCCAGCCTTTATATAGGAGGCTGGGTCTCGGAAACATAACCGACCAAGGTTACATACATGGAAAGCCTTAACCGACTATAACTTGATCTAACTTGGAAAACACTCTTCGTTTTAGGCCTTCCTTCATGGGCTTCGATTAATCTTTTGGGCTTCTTTGATCATCACGTGCACCAGGTACCCTTAAGCTGGGGTACCCGCAGAGCATAACCTCGTCACTTTCCGTTTTCCATTTTTTTCTTGCCATATTTTAACATATTTAATTTCTTGCCATATTTTAACATTACGTTGTTAAAGAAAACAGGAGTAATTATTATCTTCATTATATTAATATATTTCCTTTAAAGAAAACAAATATTTACATGATAAAGATAAAATCAATTGTAGGTAATGATGAATACATTTTTTTCGCAGAGGCAGGCGGTCACATACACGTGCATACACTCACAACGCACGCACGCACACCCTATGAGCACCTCCGATAGACTGATCTGGTGGATCGAGTGTTGAGATTAACGAAATTACCAAGACTCGTTGTCGATGGAAACGTCGTTTACCACTAAAGACAATTCCGTCTAAATGAGAAACAACAGCGTCAAACATAGGCTTTGAACTCAGTTGGGCTGATGCCTGATGATATAACCACCCTACTAGGCTACTAACCATCTTGGTTCTCATGAATACAGTTATTGAAGGATAATTACTTAAGGCTCGGTTCAGGCCATGCCAACGTTGAGACATGCGCTACACTTCACATTTTTCTGAAATCTACAGTTCTACTTGCACGATGCGAATAAGTTATTACCAGCGGAAACATTTTATTGACTGAAACTTAGTTACTCAGACTTGCAATCTTTTTTTTTAGAGGAAGGATCCGACGCATATATTAGGTAGGTCCACACAGTTTACAAACAGGTCCAAAAAGAAAAGAAAAAACATAGAGGACCACGAAAAGTGCAAGAAGCAACCCCAAGCCACCTGAAAGATTCACAATCGGACTTACAATCTTACACACTCGCTAACACATAAACGTACTCTAAACGGACAACACGGAAAGCAAGTAGATTCATCGACGTAACGACATTCATTACGAACATGTTGCTTAATTATTCCCGGCAACCTTGCGTCCGCCGTGGAGGGTCTTCCTGCCGAGGTCGGGAGCAACGCCGCCAACGACGCGGTTAGGCATGGCCCCGAGGACCGGAGAGGCGGCGCCAATACCGGGATGCCGCTGCCGATGACAGGAGAAACACTTCCAACGACGGGAGCTGTCGATCCGACCACAGGAGCGACACCGCCGACGACCGGAGCGAGGGTGCCGAGGTCGGTAGGCATGGCTGCGAGGACCGGAGAGGCGGCGCCGATGCCCGGGATGCCTCCGCCGACGACGGGAGCAACTCCGCCGACGACGGGAGCAACTCCTCCGATGACAGGAGCGGCTCCGCCAACGACGGGAGCGGCGCCGCCGACAACCGGAGCGAGGGTGCTGGGGTCGGTAGACATAGCTGCGAGGACCGGAGAGGCCGCGCCGATGCCCGGCAGGCCTACGCCGATGACGGGAGCGACTTGGCCGACGACGGGGGCGAGTTGTCCGACTTGGGGAGCGGCTTGGCCAATGACCGGAGCGAGGCCGCCGCCGACCACGGGGGCGACGGATCCGACGACTGGAGCGACGGAGCCGAGGACGGGAGCGACGGCGCCGATGACGGGAGCGAGGGGTCCGAGGTCCTGGGAGAGCGCCAGAGGGGAGGAGGAGAGCGCGAGGATGGCGAGAAGAAGCACCGCGGAGAGCTTCGTGGACTCCATTGCTGCAAGGTTACTACGTTTTGGTGAGTGCGTGGTACGTGTGATGTGCCTGTGTCTCTCTTCGCCGGCTCCGCGCTTCGTTTTATAGGCGCGCGAGAGAGGGGTATGCGATATTGCGCGCCCACGCTGGAGAGCAGATTTCCTACGTGCACGCGTGCGTATCGCGTTATCTTGACCGTCCATGCTAATCAGGACTCTTGGAATTTGTGCAGTACTACTATATCTGCCTAACCTGTTCTCTGTAGCCACTATATCTAGACCTATTTCGTACTGCTATATCTAGACCTGCTTTCGTACTAGCGCAACACAAGCGAACAGTGTAACACCAATCTTTGTCTTGTGGTACTTGAGAGAATATATAGCAGTACCTTTGTCTTTTTTCTTGTCGGGAGAACCTTTGTCTTCCAACCATGATAATACAGTATGATACTTGAGTTGTATAGGATAAAAAATCAATGTAAACAAAAAAGACCTGTGATATAAAACAAAGTCCTATATTACACCAACGAAAAATCAAAAAATTGCATTCTGTATATAAAGGCCACGAACAATAAAAACTTGATTGCATGGTAATATATATTTTTTGAACAACTATAATATCAATTCTTCATCCATTTTTTCGCTGGTTTCTTGGATTTTAACTAGGACTTTTTCATTGATATTTCTGTGGCCAGCTCTGCATGTAAACAAGTAAGTACGAGCATTAAAAATGGCATCACGGTGATGAATCGATTAACTGTCAATAGCTCCTAAGTTCCACCATAAAAAAACAAGAAACTTCCATTTCGCGCCTTAATTTCACCAAGGTATCTGCTGGTATATTTTTCTTGCTGAAAGGGCAGGTTTATAAACTGAACTAGATTTCACGGTAAAAGTAAACTGATCTAGAGTACTGAACCAGGCACCCAGCCAACGGGGAAGATGAAGACAGTACGTACCGATTGCACACGTACACCTAACAAGCAAGAAAGCAACTAGGGGGCGGACGCCGACAAGCGGGAGTCACAGGCCGCCCCGCCTATTTTGGGCGCTTCGGACCACCGTCCGCTCGCGACGCGCCAATCGCGTTCGTAGCATTCTATCCCAGCCATTTAGTGTAGAGGGAAACACATAATTTGTCTAAAATGACTACTTTTAGTATGAAGTACTACTACAGAACGGACCATCCAATCTCGCTCCCTTGCCCTGATGGAGGCGGAGGAGGGTGGCAGTAGATTAAGCGCTCAAATACAAAATTATGTAATAACTAGCACAGTGGCCCTCGCAAATGCGAGGGCATCGCCTATGTGTCTTTACACCAGCATACAAAATACGGTTATATACCTGCAACACATGAGTGGAATTTCTTGATATGCCCTTCAGTTCTTGGATGCAATAACGTAGGGCGTGTTTGCGGTTCGTGTAAGGAAACGTTTCATTGAATGACTATTGTGTTACTTAGACGTTGACAATGGGGTTTTTTTTTTGTTGGTGATCATCGATTCATGCTGATGCTCTCTAGGAATGGACATGGTTGTCCTTCTTTTCTTTTTTAATTAATTGGTTGTGTGCATACTTGAATTTCCTTTTTCTTGATGTATACATAACGGGTACATATTCTCTCATGCGGAATATGTCATCAAAAACACAAAACATTATTGCTAGGAAAAACAAATAATGTGATTTTTCATTTGGCTCTTCCACATGTTTCCCGCTCGTTTGCTCTAATCGTATGGAATATGTATAATGTTTTCACCACCCATTTCGACGTACATGGCTTAAACTTTTGCTATTGGTTTAAACATTGCTCCTACCATGGATCTAGTTTCCACGATCCATATTTTTGGCTGTTTGCATTATGGTCTCAATTGCTAGAAATGAAATCTTTGCATACACTTGAACTACTATGTAACATTTAAATTAAGCTAGAGAACTAAATGAATGTGTAGCTCCAGAATTATGGAAATCATGGTCTAATAACTTTAACCTCCGTGCATGTCTTGTGCTAAATATTTATGAATATTCTGTAGATCAATGTGGCAATTTCAAACTATTTTCTAAGGAAAATAAGATTGTGTCGTATCTTCATAGTTTGGGACAACTACATATTCACCTTGGTATGCATAGCACAACTCGCCTTTGTTTTTCAAATTATTCGAAGGGAGTCTAGGGATGAGAATAATTTCTTATCATGCAACAATGTTTAGTGTAAGAAAAAAATGATCATCGTATAGTCATAATTTTCCTTTCTGAATAACGTTGGTACATCTAAATAAAATCTGTATATTAATATTGAAATTCAATCTCTCTCTCTATCTCTCTCTCTCTCTAAAGAGCAACATGTCCAGACATGAGAAAAATAAATAAACCATCTTCCAAAAATTTATATATATACATTTTCTATGCACGAAGTAGTATTGTAGTTGTTCGAGTGTATTCGTTAAAATATACTTATCATTTTTATAGCCCAAATGTCTCTTCCGTGCAATTCCTTGATATATCACATCGAACATTTTTTGTGCTACTCCACGATTTCCTTTGTTTTTTAAAAGGTTCTGCATTTTTTCCAATTCATCTTCGTATTTCACTTTTTTTTTAAATGGAACATGGAATCCTTTTCGTTTGCGACCCGCCGGAACATGAACTCTATTTCAATGGAAGGAGAGAAACAACTTTTATTTCAATGGAGTGGCTCTGGAGCTTGGTTCATGGAAAGCTAGGTTCAAAGAAGAGTTTTCTTTGTTGGTTCATAGAATCAAAGAAGACAAACATAACTTTATTAGATTTTTGGCACTTACTTTCCCATGTAAATATGTAACTGTGTTCCTCCCCTTCTTCGGGGTTTATTAAATATACAGGCAGTAGGAGTCTTTCCTACTGTCATAAAAGCTCAAAAAAACACATGGACTCTATCCATACCCCTTCTTTGCAAGAGTGTAAAATCTTGCCAAATCCTATCCGTAAATTGCGAATAACCTTGGACTTACAATTAAACATGTCGGCTAATTAAATTGTATCCTTCAACTACATGGTGGTTTGGTCGGATGTTTGCGATTGTCTGAGAATTTCCAGCGGGTCTGCAATGTTTTTTTAGTTGACAGATTGGTTTTGATACATACAGATACATATAATCTTGAATAAAAAGAGGATACATAAGATTGGTGGTTGGATATTTTCTTATAAAATTCTAATATATATTTATTTTTATCTTATTGTGATTTAATATGTTTTAGATCAAGTCGATAATTTCTAGACTATGGTATATTCACCTGGATGTATTTTTTGTTGTTGAAGATTTTACATGTCTAGTGTGAGTGAACTTTCATCGGAGTGTTCTAGTATACTGAGTTTATATAATATTTGTATTACTTTTTTATGTTTGTACTAAATTTAAAAGTCTAGTTGTCTTGTGATGAATTTTGTCTGCTCAACCATGCACATTTTCTAAAAAATTAAGAAAATGCACGTGTCAGCTTCTTATATGTCGACCAGTTTATATTGTAGCAGACCTTCCCACAAAAAAGTCTAGTTAGCTAGCCAGCCAACAAACACACATAATAAAGAAAAATTGAACTGACTCACTATTAGAGATGTATATTTATGCTACTTTGCTCTGATCCGAGATATGTGCCGCAAGTTGTACTATAAATTGTACCTGATCAGTTGTTCTTCCGACATTAAAATTGGATTGGACTTCAAAGGGAGTACTGGTTTTCTAACGCTGTTAAATTTAAAAAGTTATGCGAAATAAAAAAACTCCCGTGGACCACATATCCATACATAAAGCATGTGCCCGTGCCTTGCATGTGAGGGGCTGAGCCAATCCAATCTACATCAAAAGCTCGGACGTGCTTTCTTTTTTTCTAGATTTTGTTTTTGAGTTTTTTTTTGTGAGTCCTGCTAGTTCACGACTGACCTAAAAAAATAAGTTGTGTTAATGGGTACTGTACGGTACGTGACATGGACTTCAAAATAAAGGGACTCCACATTAAAGTTACGTAATCTCTCGGTAAATCTAAACCGTAAATTTTAGATCTAACAGTTTAAAATAATTCTGATGATGTGGATTAACGTGGTGTCTCGAAAAACTAACTCATTTTGCTTTTAGTATATAATAGATAGATTGTGTTCATGTACGGACTATTAAACTAAAATATTTTGGATGAAAGTAGATTAAGCGCTCAAATGCAAAATTATGTAATAATGGTGTCCATGTACGGACTATTTAAACTAATATAGTTTGAATTCATCTCATATCTTAGCAAATACTTACCAAAACAAACAAGCTTGAGTGAACAAATATACGCATGGTTTTTGTGCGAAACAAGTCGAAACACCATTCAATTTACTTTTGAGACTATCTAAACATATACATAACATATAATTTGAACTTCATATGTTGCTGGGTGGTGCAGAATAATGTGCGGTCTAGAGGCTGACGTACCCTACACGGCAACAAACTGTGATAGAACTTACCACAAAAGAATGTCCCATACATGCGAAAGAAATGCATTTTGCATGCTCATGCAACGGCGACGTATCGTGGTTTCATCCATGAGACAAAGCGCGATGCGACGTACGCCGTGGCTTCCCTGGCGATCAGGCTCGTACCAGGTACCATAGCGGTAGCCGCCGTGTCTGGTCAACTAGGCTCTAGCAAAATAGGATGTGGTGACGCGCGCTCCAGCTGTGGTTTATACAGAGAGCCATGCAAGATACTAGCAGTTTGGTTGTCGGCATGGGGACTTTGAATATGGCAATCGAAAACAAGACCACATAAGATTTATCCATTGTCCTTTTTTTTGGATTTGGGATTGTGTACTAGTTAAGTCAAAGGTGGCGGCCGCGACTAATGGCGGACGCAGGAAAAATTGGAGGGTGGGCACACTCTCAAAAAAATTGGAGGGCGGACCGTCACCAATATCCCATCGTCTTCGGTTTGTTCATCATCCACCACCAACGGTGATGAAGAAGGCGTAATCTTCTTTGCTTCATGTTTCTGAAAAAGTGGCGCAATATGGCTATCCCTCTTCATAACCAATTCCACAATTATAATAGAAACATACGAGCAATTGGACAATCGGTTGTCATTTATAAACAAAATTCACCAATTATGGACGGTAGCAAACTAAAAATTGATTCACATATTCAATACCAATACAGTTTTGAGTTTGGACAGTCACAGACAAAACACAAATAATTTTTTGTAATATGTATGTTAAGTTCTAGAAAGTTACACTAAGTTTTAAACTTTGAAATTTAAATTATATCAAAACATATTAAATCTCACTCTTATTTTGAAGCTGTCATCACTAGGAACTCAATGTCATAAAGTGGACGCGGGTTCAAAAGTGATGAAGCTTTCAAAATTTGGAATCAGATTTAAATGCATATGTTGGTGGATGGTGCAGAATAATGTGACGTCTAGAGGCTGGCGCAAAATGTACCATAAAGCCTGCAGCACGTATCCACAAGAGCATGTCCCGTACATGTGAAAGAAATGCATTCAGCGGAAATAACTCTCTTGAAATAGGCATTCTCCCTGCTTTATAAATAAAGACACAAACGGCCGAACCGATACAATGTGATGAGAAGATAAAAATAAACAAGAGAAGACCAAGGAGGACCCAAACTTGCCACAAAAGACAACAGAACAAGACGGGGGGAACCCGGGCTCAACGACGCACCACGCCGCTGACATCGAAACCTAGGGTAAAGAGTTTTCACCCGAGCCCCAATTCGTATAAGATACCCACAACGGCGTCCTCAGGAGGGTAACGATGCCCGCAGGCTCGCCATCGTTGGCGTCGAAACACTGAGCTTTCGCCCGGGAAAACCTTCACGGATGCTCAAACCTCGGATAGCCACTGTCCCTCGCCATCCAAATGACCAACGAGCAAGAGCAAAAATAACTCTTAGCTTTTAAGGCGCATATCAAAATGCTAGGATCGGTATATGCCGGTAGAAAGTCCGGGCTCTCTGAGCATGCATCTGCTGGGTGTACGTAGCTCCATCTCAATATGCCTTGCTCACCTACGCTGCATTGCATTTGCATATGAAGCCAGCGGGTCTTGTTGGATCGATCCTAATTTTTTTCATCGATCTGGCTCGGCTGAATGTTCCATCAGACGGTCTAGTCACAACTCACACGTGTAAAGCTAGCCTCATACCGACCGACCCACGAGAACGGCAGACGAAATGCATGCTCATGGGACGGGGACGTATCATCCATGCAATATTAGACAAGGCCGGGCCAGTTAATAAAGCGCGATGGGATGTACGGCGTCGCTTCCCTAGCCCAGCTCGTGAATATTCCGTTCCATCGAGAGGTGCCACGACATACCACCTAACCATGCAGAATTTTGCGAACTACGCTCTACTAGCAAACTAGGCTGTGGTGACGCGTGCTCAAGCTGTTGTTTATACAGAGAGCCATGCGAGATACTCCCTCCGTTTTTTGTATACAAGGCCACAAACTCAAATTCCAGATACCAAGGTAAAAAATTAAACTGATTGATGCTTGTTAAACCGTTGGCAAAAGAAACTTATGTAGCCTCGTTTGCTGGGTTAATAAATGGAAACGTACAACTCCTCTTTCTCTATTGGCTCTCTCACGGAGCACAAGCGCAGCACACAGCTGCATCCATGCATGCATGGAACGGTGGTTGGTTTAAGTAATTAATGTCATCCATTTCTACTCTCCACCAGGGAATCGTATGAGGAAAACCTCATTAATTTTGCATCGTTTACTGTTTGTGGCCATGTATAGAAGAGAAAATGTATATTTGATAGTGGCCTTGTATTTAAAAACGGAGAGAGTATTTGTTTGGTTGTCGGCATGAGTTTGAATATGGTTATGGGAAAACAAGACACACCATTCTTGAGTGAGCTAGCAAGTGCACGCGCCAACGCATTCGTTTTTCTGTTGGTTTTAAGTTTTTAACCAGATAAGGAGGAATGTCCAAAAGCTCGATCTTGCTATATTCCTTCTCCTCCATAATCGAGCGTTGCCACGTCTGTGTAAAACTCTCCATCGCTTCTCCTCCTATGTCCTCCTCCATCGCCGCCTTCCCTTTCCCTGCACATAGCGCACCTAACATGCTTCGCCTCTTCCCCAGCAACGTCGACTCTATATGTCCATCGGCTTCCGGCACGACGCCTCCAGCAGGCGCATCAGTGGTAATTCTCTCCTTTCTCCCGAAATCCCCACCTCCCCTGCCTCTGATTCATGGTGCCTCCGCTGCTAATTGGCGTTGACCATCGCCGGCCCGGCTCTGCCTCGAATTCCTAACATGCTTCGCCTCTTCGTCCACAAACATTTGCCCATCTCTCACGCTCGACCCTGGTGCTCACTTCGCCGGCTCGCTCCGCTGCTGCTCCGATGCCGATGCCGCATGCCGCCTCACGGCCAGGCGCTGGTCGTCCGCCGTCGCTTGTTGATACATATATAGAGCTAATCTAGGTTCGGTACCACCATTATGATTCGGACAACTATTAATATATATATTGTAAAATCTTGACTACACATAAATCATAAAATCGTAAAAATGACAATATAATCGTAAAAATGACAATATAATTCGTTTCAGTTTTACAGTTTGAACATAGTAGTATTGTACGCTGTATGAAAGAATGTTGCATGTGTAACTTTTCAGGGAGAAAATGAATTCAGCCTTGGTTACTGTTACATGTTCCCTTAGCGGTGTCATCTTTTCAAACCAGTGAGCTCCCTAGACTAGAAATAGAGAGCTTTGCTTGTTGAGGATCTCCCGTGCATGTCATCCATTGAATGCCATTTATTTCGACTTACCGTACCAGCCTTGGGTCGACGTGTAGCTTGTTCTGGGAGCTTGTCACGTTCACTGCAGGACAACTCGAGGGACATAGGAAAAGCCACGGCCGAAGAATCTATTTTCTGTGTATATATTTCATCTATTTGTTGGTTTTCCTTAGTCCAATTTTGTTTTCTTCAGACCTTTATATGTGATCAACAAATCAGTTTTGTGTGAAATTTGCCAAGACACGCGTTTATAAGGCCAATACTTGGTACCAACTATTAACAATATTTTGGATTTCGGTAAACAAAAACAATATTTGGAAGTTCTTTGCTAGCTAATACTCATGTATTACATGTTTGGGAGTGATCACCTTTTTGACTGGTGACTTTGATGGTTACATTTAACTATCTAACAACTCAAGGGAACCACTATGTACATGAAAATGGTTTCCTAGCCATGCTTGATATAACATATATATCGTAAATGCTACCTATTTACGTATGGTTTTGTGATATTGGAACCAAGTGCACCCATGTGTGATGGAGCCAACACTTACCTCATTGATAGGCTATATATGTTTATCTGGTTCTGATGTGACTAAACTTTGTTAATTATTTCAATGTGCCATGCTTCTTCTTTTTTTAAATATAAATATGCCATGTTCTCTTCTTTTTTTTAGATAAATGTGCCGTATTCATAAGGCTAACTCATATTGTTTTCAGAAAATCACAATTTCATAATTAAAAATCATCTTACAATCAGAGTATACGTGCTAGCCGGTAGAAAAGCATAAAGCCCATGATTAGCTTGCCAATGGCGAACATTCGATAGAACAAAAGGTTACTTTGTTAGTGGTAAAAACACAAACGGCGCGGCAAGGCGCGTTTTTCCTTACTACTGTAAATTAGAAACAATTTGTACTAGAACACCACCCATACATCACTAAGAAAATAAAGGAAAATAAAACAGATAATCGACGAAGAAATAGTCGAGGGCCGCTGGCTCTATACAGGAGGGAAGTTGACTGGCGCAGGAGACGCAAGACCTCTGTGGTAGAGCGGTGGTAGTGGGTCCGAAAATTCCACAAGTAGGTTGGCCCCTCGGCCTATCCTAACCGTTGATTGTTTTGAGATGTGGACAAAAAATCCACCAGTCAAAACGCCGGGCGTTTTTCATTTTGACCCTCAGGAAACTCTTAAATTAACCCGGACTCCGCCACCTCTATTTAAAGGCTCCGGAACCGAATTCGAAACCCTAATCCTAGCCCGTCCCATCCCGTTCCGCCGCCCCCAGCCCCTGCCCTCTCGCCTTCCTCGCCGGCCGCCGGCGCCGGCGGCTCTCCCCAGCGCGCCGTGCTTCCCATCCCCGTCAACCACGCAGCAAGGTCGGCTGGGCGCGCGGCGCACCTCCTCTCCCTTGCGCCGCCTGCCTCCCGTGGTGGTGGTCAAGCTCTCTCCTTCCAAGATCTCCGGCTAGTCTGCGGTGTCCTCCACCAGCAGCCATGGATCTGGCCATGGATCCGGCCGAGGCAAGATCTGGCGCTGGATCTGGCCACGGATCCGGCCGAGGCAAGAACTGGCCATGGATCCGCCCGAGGCAAGAACTGGCCATGGATCCGCCCGAGGCGCCACTGGCATGGATTTTTTCCTTATGTTTTATTCGCCTCACGAGGTTTCTGTAAAGATTTGATCTCGTTTCTTGCATTTCGGCCTTGTGACCTCGTACTCCGGCGAGCAAAGGCCCGATCTGGCCATGGCGTGCTCAGATCTTGGCTTGGTTGGCATTGACCTGGGCCCCTATCTAGCCAGTTGGATCTGACTTTGGTCTGTGCAAATTCGTTTTAATTTGCCTTCTTTTCATGTATTTTTTCTTGGATTGATGAGTGGTGTCGTTAGGCCATCGATCTTGCCCTGGGGCAGGTATCCAGTATGGCCCTTATACATTTGTTTTTAAATTCGTGATTTGTTTCTACTTTCATTTTGGATTTTCTTGTTACAGATCTGGGTTGCAAGTGGCCCGGATCTATTTCTAGTTTTAGTGTATGACGAACTATCAATGACTTGCCTGGATCTAGTCAAAGTGCAACAAATCTTTCTTTTTTGTCTCTTGATTTTTGTTGGTTCCTCGATTATTTCAATTTCCATGGATGAACAAAATGATTTTTTCAAGTTTCCTTATTATTTCACACTTAAAATGGCGATCCAAAAATGGTACCCTGTGTCCATGAATGTGATCTGTACAATGCAACAAATCCGTTTTGGATTGTTTGATGTTTGATATGCATGATCTGGAAAATCCAGTCTCCTGTTAATGCGATTTGTATTGTGAAAATTGTACATGTGCTTGATGGAATCATCTTGTAGCTGTGTGTAAAAGAATGAAGGCTAGTACTAGTTCATTACCGTGAGCCATACGCATGTTTTGGGCCTAGTATCTCGTGCTTTTGTGTAGTTCTAGGTCTGATGCTTAGCAGTTCTGTGAGATTTTACAAAGTAAATCTGCTACTGCTAGTAACCTGCGGGCAACTAAATCATTGTGAGATTTTCTTGTAAATTAGTTACTTCTCTGCACATGGGCTTGATGGAGTCCATCCGTTGCTACCTTGTAGTTGTTTGTTTTGCAAATTCACTAGTTATTGAGGTAGATACGAAAGGCCGAATGAAGGCTACATGTAATTAGGAAAAAATCTAGTCCTATCATTACTTGGAGCATACCGTGATTCATATCCATATTTTGGGCCTAGTATCTTTTGGTTTTGTGTAGCTCTAGGTCTGATGCTTAGTAGTCTTGTGAGTTGTGAGGTTTTGGTGTTTTGCACAATAAAGTTGCTACTGCTAGCCTGTATGAATTTCGATATGGTTCTTACTTGGTTTCCGTTATATTTTTCACTCAATCTTCTAATATGTTTATTAACCAATCTCGCATCTTCTCTGTTTCTATTTTTCTCTATTTGGTTTCTGTTTCCAATATTTTGATCAAGTTCTTGTATGAATCTTGTGTGATACAAGTGTGAATGTTTTTTTACTATTTCCTGGCCATGTATTTATCTTGTATTAGATGCTAGCAAAAAAATTCTGCCATTATTCATAAGTTTTTTTGTTTCATATGAGATGCTAGCAAAGTTCGAGCGCAATGATTCAAAAACATTCAGTGCAATTCACTACAGTTTGATATATAGTTCACTACAGCTTCTTTTTGTTTGCACTATTTCTCCCATGATTCCTCTTTCCAACTACACATCAGGAAAACTTTCAGTCTTGTACGGAAATATCAGAGTCTGTGTTTTTAGGATGTTGTGCATTGGAATGTGAATTAGAACCCCATTGTGTTACCTGACTGTAATCTTGTCTTTTTTTTTCTTAACGGTATCTATTAGTATGTTTGACTATACATGATAAAAAAAACATAAGCATCCGCCTGAAGTTTCCAATTCTTATTATGTAAACTTGTCTTTGGGAGTTCAGTCTTTGGAAACTATTTGATCTGTATTAGTGTCTTCACTTCAATACAAAATGACTAATGTATTGCGAATTCCTTTGTGGTTGTGACGAGCGATCGATAGTTCACCAAGAAATTTTTGAACTGCATCTTTCATTTTCTGGGAGCATATCAGGCATACTACATGTTGTCCGTGGTGCTTAGCTCATTGCACTACTTGATGGTTCCGATGTTGCACTTCCTAAGACAATGGTGGTGGAGAAAACGAATAAGAAAAATGTAAAACTTTGGGATACTATTATAACTTTGAGAAACAATTGTAAAACTAATAAGATACTGTGGTGTGAGGTACTGTTATAACTTTGGGAAACAATTGTTAAACTAATAAGAAAATTAAGTGAAACCACCGCAAACCATTATAGCTACGTTGAAAACCTGGTTAAACTTTACGACAACATGAAACCCTTTTGAAATCTTGATGAAACAAGCTGGAAAGTGGAGTGAAAAATTGCATAATCCATGTGAAAAATCGTAAATTTTGATCAAATAGTAAACGTCTTTCTCCAACAACATTTAAAGGTTTCCACCATCAAAATCTACTTTGTTTCGTAAGAAAGTCATCAAGAATTTAAAAAATCTAATAGGAACCATTAGACTGAAATCATCGCGAAGTATATTCGAAAGAAAGTATTCAACATTGGTTGGTCGGCACTACAAAGTGACGTAGCAAGAAAACACCAGGATGCTCAACCAAATGGTTGTCCGTGGTTTATGTTTGGGCTAAAAAAGTGGCAAGGGCTTTATATGTTCTTGCTCTTGCTCGCAACAAGTTATCGTACTTAGAAAGAGACTTATGTTGTAGTGTGAGGTACCATTATAACTTTGAGAAACAATTGTGAAACTTATACGAAAATTAAGTGAAATCAGCGTCAAACCATTATATCTTCGTTAAAACCCTGGTTAAACATGAAAACATGAAACCCTTTCAAACCTTGGCAAAACATGATAGAAACCGGAGTGAAACATTTGCACAATCAATGTGAAAATTCTTAAGTTTTGATAAAAAAGTAAGCGTCTTTCTCCAAGGAAATTTATAGGTGTCCACCATCAAAATATACTTTCATCAACTGAATTAAATCACAGATTCATGAAAAATCATCAAGAATTAAAAAAAAACTACTAGGAGCTATTAGGTTGGAATTATAAACCGCGTGTATGTGAAATGACGTATTCAAGAGTGGTTGGTCTGCACTACAAAGTGAAGTAACACAAAATTATCAATATGCACAACCGATGGTTGTCCGTGGTTTATCTTGGGCTAAAAAAGTGGCCAGGGCTTTTATATGTTCTTTTTCGAGTTTTTCAAGTTTGATGGAAATGAATAAGCGTCCATCAACAATGAAAACTTAGAATACTCTTTCAATAAATTCAATTTTGTGATATTCTAGTGTTGAGGTAAGATAATCAGCGACACATAGAAATCAAACTTGTAATTTTGTTTTGCCATTGGCTTCACCTCGTCATCTAGAACAATTTATTCTTGAACAACAATTTTGTTCTTGAACGTTTTAAAACACAAGTATTGCCTTCACTGCGAGACAAATTCCCAATCTCAATCTCGTTGGCGCGAAAATTTTGTTCTTGGAGTACAAGTTCATGCATGTGTGTACAGTTACATCATAGTTCAATCAAACTTAATAGAAGACGGATCTGAGAACAATCTACTAACCCACCCAGGGCATTATTTCGTTAAGAGAACTGACAATATATCAGACACAAAGGATGAATTACTATTTAGTTACACAATGGTTGTATAAGATGGAGCCTTATGGAGGCAGATCTCATCATTCGCACCTTCACACAAAGCGTACCACCGGGATATTTACCTTCAAAACACACAGAAGAAGAAAGTAAATGAACTGAAGCAATCATTTCTTGATATTTCTTTTTCTTCTTAAGATGACCACGAAGAAGCTACTTTTTTAAGTATAGAGCAAAAAGATCCTAACAGTTACAAGAAAAACAGGTGCAACATTAGACAACTCACATGCAAATATGTTTCTTCAGAATCAGGTCAAGATATTCTAAATTACAACGACGGTGTGTAACGAAGATATACTTAATTTCCCGGTGGAAATTGTAATGAATCACGTTCCTTAATTTTTGTGTATGCTCTTCTTTTCGAATTTTACATAGGCGAACAGTTACGAAAATTTTACATGTGTCCCAGATTGTTTTTGGCTTGGAGGAATTCGTATGGACACCCAGATATTTTCCTCTTGGCTTGGAGGAATTCGTCTTTTTGTTCCATGATATGTGCGTACATGTGAGCAGCTTTCTTCGTATGGACACCCAGATTGTTATTTTTATTTCTTAGAGTCTGATTATACATGTACGAGCAGATCTTAGCTTGGAGGGATTCGGATCTTGGCTTCTCAAACTTGGAAATTCAGTGATGATTGGATCTTATTTCACTGAAGATTCATGGATGTGTCTTGGAATTTTCTGTAGATATTGAATGCAGATGTTTTTATTTGAATCTATGTATCAGAAATCCTGTATAAATATATGTGCGAAAATGCATCTTTATCATGTGAAATATATATTGCAGATCATGTCTAAGATTTATGGCATAAATTATATGCGGTTGTGACGAACTTGTGTGGATGTTGAAAAACCCTAAATCAATTGTGAATCAATAATTTTCTGTGTGAATCAATTGTGAATCGGTAAATGAGTATATGCAATTGTGACGAACTAACTTGTGTGGATGTTCTGTGAATTGAAATTTCTGTAAATTAATCTATATGTAATATTGAAAACATATGTGAAAATTTGTTGAAAATATTATGTCAAATTATGAATCACGGATCCCAAGTCCGTAGAAAAATATTATGAATCATTTATTTTCTTTAAGAAAAATGTGTATGATTTTTTTTATCTTGAATTAATGTCATCCGAAAATTCGAATCTGGTTGTACAACCAAATGTGTATGAAACAATATTGAGTTTCGAATTTTGAGTAAAATATGTGTCTGGAAACTTTTTGAATGAAATATATATAAATTCATTACAATTTTCATCAAGAACAAAGTTCCACAAGAACTTTATAGACAAAGTTCATTACGTGCTAAACAGATCTTAGCTTTATAGACAAAGTTCCACAAGAACTTTCAAAATAAATATAAATTCATCAAAGTTCACCCAATTTTCATTTCATATTTAACACAATTCATTACAATTTCGATCTTGGCTTCAGCTTCGAAAATGCTAGTGCTGATGATCGGTTTAATTCTTCTGACTTTTCTATGAAACTTAAATGGGCAGTGTATGGAATTTCGAGTTATATGTGTTGATTTGTGAATCAGTTTGTGGATCATTTCAGGCAAAAATCGTTTGACACTGTTTGTGCACTCGTATGAATTCCTGCCACTAGGATTTAAATGGAAGCGAAACAGAAATGAAACTCTTTTGAACATTCCTACAAAATCCTCCTATGAAATCATCACAACATTTTTCATCCAATTAATATTCTACAAAAATCTTCAGAATTTTGTTCCAATTAGAAAGGCATAATAGTTTCTATTTTATGGTTAAACAAATAAACAAGGATATGCCACTCGACTAGCTCCTGGATCTCTATATCAAGACCAAAAACACACTACTGACATTTTCAGACCAAAAACAAATTGTACAGCGAACTACTCCACACAGGCTAGCCAATTAGCTGATATACTAATTGCTTCATAAGCACTGTTAACTACTCATGTTAATGATCATAGAGCACACATTGGTTTGCACACATTCTTTCGTTCCATAACAGCAGACAACAAAGCATTCCACTTAACAACACTACGTTCAGAAATAAAATTGAAGGTAACATGGCGGTAGAATAGGGGATCTAAAAACACTATCAGCTTACTAGTCAGAATCCGGTAACCAATAGGAGAAATGCGTCATTTTTCTGAATCTCAAATTGCCAAAAGCACAAGCATTCATAATTCAGTTCTTACAAGCAACCAGCCAACAAAACATTGGCAGATTCAGCAATACTCATCGAACATCAGAAGCGCACGGCGGCCTGGTGCACGAAGCCGGCGACGGCCGGAGCGCACGGAGGCCGGGGCACACGGAGCCGACGGCGACCGGGGCGGGGCGTCGGGGCCGCTTGGCCAGGACTAGCGCCCGGCGGCCGGAGCGCAAGGACACGCTAAGCCGTGGCTAGGTGGGCGGCAGGGGGGCGACCGGAGCACACAGGATTCGGCGGCCGCGGAAAAGGCGAGGTGGGCGGCGCCTGGCCCGTCAGGACGAAGTGTAGAACGGCAACAGAGCACCACGGCCGCTCGATGGTCTCCTTGGCGAGCGCCAGGCCGAGCGGCTCCCCTGGACGAGCTCCTCCTTGGACTCCCGGCCGGCGGCGGTCTGCGCTAGAGTAAAATCAAGAAAGGAGAGAGAAAGTGGATCGGGGTGGAGAAGGGGATAACGACAGCACGTTGACTGCGGGTTGATTTACGATTTCTCTGGGTACTGAACTGCAAATGCGTGTGAAACTTTGACCAAATGAAAGCCGTGCGATCTCACAGAAACGGACGGCAGAGATAGTCCGAGGGTCCAAGGTACGTGTGGAGTTGCATTTCCCGTGGTAGAGCAGCTCGCTCATGACTCTGTACGCGTGCTGTGTGAGGTGGACACCGTCCCAGCTTATGTACTCATCCGGCCTCGCGCACACCGTCGTCCCCGGCGCGCCGCACATCCTGTCCACGTCAACGTTGTACGCGCCGCCGCCCGTGCCGCAGCACGCCTTGGTCACCGCAGCCCCGTCGAAGCCCATCTTGGGCGCGTCCCTGAGCAACCGCACGTACGCGGAGAAGTAGTCGGCGTAGGCGATCGTCGCGCTCGGGTAGGACTCGCGCAGCTCCCGGATACCCTGCTGCAGCATCATGTTGTGCATCTGCGCGAAGAGGTTGAGGCCGATGAGGCAGCCGCTGCCGTCGTACGCCGCCGGGTCCTTCTCGTTCACCGCGCTCCGGTAGCTCGGCACGCACCCGATCGGGAAGTTGCCCGGGATCACCATCCGTGTTGCGCCCATCTCGAGCACCTCCTTGGCCGTGCTTAGTATCGAATGAACAACCTCCGGGACGAGGCTCATCGCCTCGACCGCGCCGATCGTCGTGCGGATAGTGCTGTAGATGCCACGCTCGGCTCCAGCCACCGGCTTGTTCGCGACGAAGGCGTAGTTGTAGTCGTTCCCGCCGATCTCTCCCACCATCACCAGCGAATCGGCCAGCTTCTCGCGGATCTCCTGAGCTGAGTTGGTGGTGGCGCCCATGAAGTCCTTGAACCATTTGAGCTGGACAGCGAGGGAGCTGTTGGTGTGGGCGACGGTGATCCCTCTCCTTGCCAGGGCCGCCGTGTCGAGGGCGGTGGCACCTGTGACGGCGAAGTTGACGCCATGTGTGAAATCAGCGCCTTTGTCGAGGTAAGGTTTGAGCAGCGGCAGTCCGAGATCCCTGGCGGTGCCGTACGGGAGCTCGCCGGTGTGACTCATCATGCCGACGGCGCCTTCGTGGACGAAGTTCCCGGTGTCTGATATGGAGTCTCCGAAGTTGTAGATTGCCGTGATGCCGTCCACCGTCCCCTGTTTTGACGTCGCCGTGGGTTGCCGGAGCGGCCTCGCCTCGCAAGAGCCGACGAGCAGGAGCGACAAGATAAAGCAGAGGACGACATGATGTGCCACGGTCGCCATGGAGACGCGCTGCTTGCGGTGCGCGCTGTTGGCTCGGGCTTTCGCGTTCGTGTGGTTTGGTGTGGAGAAGCCTGGTGCCCCTTTTATGCATGGATCGATCAATGAAACTCGCTCTCCAGTCGGAAGCCGGAATAGAAATCCGAATCGAACAATGGAACGGACCGATCGCTCCAACTTATGCCTCGTCTGCCACAGAAAGGTGATAACAAGTCCCGGTTCATCAAGCGGCGGAAGAAATCTTTTTGTTAATAAATATTTTCCACTTTCTAAATGGAAAAAGCGGGTTACTTTGTGAAACAACTACAATAAAATGGTACAAAATGTCACAATTCCATTTATCGCACAAAGTAAACCATATATATTGGACAACCACTGTCCAAATATTGTGAATTTTCAAGTGTTGTTTTACTTTCACCGATTTATATAAATTTCAACCAATTTCCTGAAAATCATTCCAGTTTGTCCTACATGTATGTGATAGATTTTTTGTAAAAATTACCCAGAATCATTTTCATGTAACAAAATAGGATTCTATGTAAGATTCTCAAGAGTGTCGAAAATTTCAAGTCCTTGCTATGAAAAGTTGTGCCACCAATTTGCATCCCATTTTGAAACAACACTTGAAGAATATTGAAAGGGGGTAATAAATGACATTCCATGGCATGAAGTCCAATTCAAATGGCCAAAGTGATGGCTATTAAGACCCTATTTAATATCAATGTGCCCATTTTAGGCAGAGAGGCTCCTCTTACCATTCAAAGAAGACCGCCTTTTTAAATTTAAGAAAATATTGAATGGTGAAAAATGGCATCATTTTAATTTTCACGCAAATTGGACCATATTGAATGGTGACAAACTATTGTGTCTTTTTCGATTTTTTTACTAATTTCTACATTTAAATAAAATTTAGCCAACTTTCCAGAAACATAATTCAAATTTGAGCTACATTTTGAAAAACTAAAAATATAGGTTACAAAATTGCCATTTGTAAGCATGTAATCATTTTGTGTGTACTGCTAAGAAAAAACTTGAATTTTGACAAATTAAAAAAAATGTTAACAAAATGGACTTCCATGTATTAATTATCTTGGCTTTCGGATCAAATATTAAGAGTATGACCTTTTAAGAACATATTTCATGATGTGCCTAGTTTTGGCAGAGAGGTGACTCTTACAATTCCATACAAGAGTGTAAAAGAACATTCCATCTTTTTTTAAAACGATGTTTTTCCATTTTTTAAATGCCTAAAAGAGAGTTGGTTTGGTGAAGCAAATACAATAATATATTGTGCAAAATGGAAGGATTCCAAGTTTCACAGGAGACCATATCGGTATTGGGTGGCCACCGTCCAAAGATTTTGAATTTTCAGTCTTTTTTCTACATCTTGCCATTTAAATGAATTTTGACTAGTTTTCCTAAATTAATTCATGTAGCAAAGTATCATTTTCATGTAGCCAAGTAGAAATGGTAAAATTGAGCCGGTAATTTGCAACCCATTTTCATGTAGCCAAGTAGAATTCTATGTGGGATCCGAGGGTGCTGTAAAGTTCAAGTCCTTTCCATGGAAAGTTGAGCCGGTAATGTGCAACCCATTTTGGAAAAAAAAACAGAGAATATGAAAAAAAAAGGTGAAGAAAGGCCATTGCTTGGGATGGCGTCCTACCATGCGTACAAGGTGCCAAAAAATGCTAAACTTGAATTTTGATAACTTTTCATAAATTTGCTTCACGAATGGTGTTCCACGCATATCTATGCTTTAAACCAAAAATGACTAAGGTCATGGACACTTTCAGGCCATATTTTATGATAATATGCCCTTTTTGCCAGGAGGTGCCTCTTACCAAGAGTGTCGAAGAAGATTTCATTTTTTTTTATTAAAAACAAGTTTTCCATCTTCCAAATGGCTAAAAGGTATGAAGAAAATACATAAAATATGGTGACACAATTAGCATACTATATTTGAGTGCTACTGTCAAAGGTTGGAATCTTTCTAACTTTCTTGATACTTTTACTGATTTAATGGAATTTCAGACAACTTACCGAAAGATTCATGTTTCGTTCGGGACTTAATTAAGACATAAGGACTTATTTGTGTTGTACAATGAGAAGTAATACTAAAAATAATGGGAAGTAATACTATGTCTTTCTAATAATTAGAAGTAATATTATGTTTATCTAGAACAATCAGAGAGTTTAGGCTATTTTGAACCCTGAACTCATAGTGTGGAATCGAAAATTGAACTTCTAATCCTTGAAATTGGTACCATGTACTGACCGATCCCGGCCAATTTCGACCCAAGACATATTTGGGGCATCATGAAGAAGACTATCCCGCAGGCCCACATGTCATCCGCTTCTTCCTTTCCTATTACAGTCACACACAAGTCATGAACATATTATGTTCGCTCTTCTTGGGGAAAAGACAGAGCACGCGGTATTTCAGAAAAAAAGAGAGCAGTATATAGTGCTACATACAGAGGAACTTGTTGTTTGAGAGAGCTTCGAACTTTGTACCCCACATTTGAGAATGTTATTAAGATTTTTCTCGTAGTTTATCTCCAAATTTGGAGGTTTCCCATGTTGCATATGGTGTTATATTGATGTTGCTACTAAGTTTAGAATTCTCAAGATCTAAGACGGTGTCTTAGGTGTGGTTTGAACTAGTTACTCCATATAGACTGAATGCATATGTTCCTTTTTTTCATGATGACTTTGGTTAGGAATTAGGATACAAGTCATACGCAAATTATATTTTGTTCCTCTGTAACTTTTGGATCACATTAAATGTGTGCTCATTTTCTCAACGAAATCGTGGGATGCACTGGATGGTCTACGCCATGGTAGTTACAGATGACAGTAAGCGATTGTCTCTTCTTCGTGCAAAGAAAAACAGTCAAATTGACATTGGTGCATGTACAAGTAATGCAGTTGCATACACTTACGGACAGCAAAAAAAGGGAAACATGCAACGTTCACAAGTCGAAGAAAGCAATATTTTCTTCCAAAAAACAGAAATGTCACTTGGACAGACGGACAGGATAGCCACTGCATGTGCGGTGCTCCAAACAATGACTCGATCACACGCACTTGAAGCCGTCGGGGAGCTCCTTCTTGCAGGCGCTGGCGAGGAGCTCGACGCCGACGGACCACTCCGCGGAGACGACGCCGCCGAGCACCCTCTCCTTGGCGGCGACGCAGAGACACGCGGCCGCCTCCACCGCGGCGAGCCCGCTGACGAGCTCGCAGCACTTGCTCCCGAGCTGCGCGCCGGCCTGCTCCTCCACGAGGCCGAGCACGGCGGCGCACCAGCCGAACTTGACGGCGTCCCACGGGCAGAACGGGTCGGCCGGGAGGTCCTTCGCCCACAGCACCTTGCGTCCTGCGCTGCTGCCGGTCGTGGGGAACGCTTCGGCGGCGGCAAGGAGGAGGAGGAGCGCGAGGACGGCGGTGTCGCCGCGGCGAGCCATTCTTGCGGTACGGTAGCTGTGAGTTGCTAGCCTTGCCGTTGCCACATTGTTCGTGTCATCGTGTGTCACGCACGTATATTTTTATACTGCCCGGTGCACGGCTGCTGGTACAAGCACGCTGCAAAAAAGGGTATAATGTTAATTTTGATATTCAGAGCTATATGGTGTGTGTTCGACAATGCATGATGCTGCCTGCGATGCTGTGACTGTGATACGATCGTTGTCATGATCGACACCACGGCACGATGGCAACTCCGGCCGGTGGTCCATCCATGCATGGCCGATACTACGTGAAGCATCGCCATTCCGTATGGGGTACGGCCATGTTCTGAATGAGTGGGTGCGTCCTTAGGTCATGCATGTGACGAGGGGATGGCTTCGTCGATGGAGAACGAAAGCGGGTACAGGCCGAGACGGCGGGTGGCGACACAAGCGTCTTGTCTGGGTCTTTCAGCGTCTCCTCCACACAGATCTGCTTTCTCTGAAACAGAAGTCCGATCAATCTGTTCCTGGGCATGGCTTCGAGCCCATGTGCTGCTAGCTGGTAGCTGGCTCCAGAGAGAAGCGCCTGACCTCAAGCCTGCAACCGCAAGCAAGAGAAGATCGATGGGGCCATGACGGAAACAGCAGAGGCCTGCATCCACCAGCGGCCGGTCCAGTTCGCAGCCAGCTCGCGGTTCACCTGAAAACTGGTGCCTGCCCTGTGCTCTCCGAATCCGAGGCTACCTTGATTTTGATTGGCAACCGGCGCGGGCGCACTAGTAGCCGATCGCCTCTTGTGCAAACAGTACGTACGTCGAGCGCGCCCTCCGGCTAATCGGTGTCACTCCGGGAGACTCCGGGGAAGACTCGCCGCGCCTGGTGTCGCCTCCGTCACGGAGAGCGGCACCGGTACCAGCTTCCGAGCAATGATACAGCGGGAGAAGAGCCGCATGCGCAGCGCCGTCCTCCATGGCACCATGCATTGGCACACGTGAAAGAAACGACGTCACTGTCCAGTCGGGTAAATAACTACAAAACTGGATATATACATGAAGATCCGGGCATCCGGCTGTACATACTTTACTCCTGATGTCGATGTCTGAACCAGACATCGTATATTATTCCCGCAAAAAAAAGACATCGTATATTAGGTACAAGTTGTCCTGAATCATTTCATTTACACACTGTACATTTATAGTCGAGCGTAACAACACCTAAGCCAAACCAAATGTTATTTACGTATACACTGTATGGCGGATTTTGTAGACTAAAACAGGAAGTTTGTCAAGGCACTGACCACCTTCTCTGGCCTGCATAAACATGCAAGATGCGTCAAGGATCAACAGAAGCATATGCTGTATATAGTGCCTAATTATACTAGTAGATGTTAGCGTGAGTACAATAGTGTCAAGCGCCCGGCTATCGCGATTTTCAGAACTGCGTAGGGAATATGAACAACACAATGCAAGAGCAGGACAGAAATCTACTGAAATTTACTGTGTTACTCAGGATAATTACCAGTCCTCCTGTGGCATATGACCGGCCCCTTCTATTGTCTTCAATTTCACCACTTTAGGATTACTTTTCTGGAACTCCTCGGCTATCGAGAGCGGTAAGTACTTGTCAGACTCCCCCCATGCGAGCAATATGGGTATTTCCCAGCTGCAAAATATTATCGAAAAGATACCCAACGTTTGATAAGTGATTTTGCTGTCTGATATAAATACTGGGTGTCAAGACTTCAGAATGACTAATCAGTCAGACTAGAGTGTACAATACGAAGCAAGCATTGCATATAATGAGACATAGCCTGTCTGTTTAATCAATTGCTGGGATAAGTCTACCTGTTGGATGAAAATCCAGCCGAAATCCTACTTAATACATCTTGAAAATTGGCTTTCCTGGCAGTTTCAAGCAATGCTAAAAAATAAACAAATAAAAGAGTGAGATAATAAGATTGCCAAATATATCAGAACTAGTAAGTTGGAAGTTTGCAATTCGGTAACTAATTTATTCCAGAAAATAGGCAAGCAAACTAAAACATTACTCCCTCCGTTCCAAAAAGGATGACTTCCATTTGTGCAAAAGTAGATGTATCTAGCTATATACATGTCTAGGTACATCCACTTTTGCACAAATAGAAGTCATCCTTTTTAGAACGGAGGGAGTATAACATATGAATGTAAAATTTTGCATCCAGCGAGGTTCTTTGAGGTTTATCCGTGAAGGTTAATGCAACGAAGTACATCTCAGAACACATACATAATTGTTCAAAAGAAAAACATAGAGGCAAGTATGAAATTACTTGGATAAGATAGCTTTACAGGAGCCAATGTGATAGCTTTCCAGATAGAAGGACAGTGAGGCCAGTATGCACAATATATCATGAAGAACATTTCCCGAGGGAGTGGCACAAGTGCATATTGTTATGTGGATGCATGGCTTCAGGTGATTTAAAATCACCAAAACATTGGTAAATATGTAAAACTTACATTCCCTTTTATATAAGGAAAAAGGGGATCTCTTGTTTGGTAATTTGAAGTTCTTTACATGCTTAGCGACAGTAGTACAAACTGAATGTAATCAAACCAGTATATCTGACATGGTGACGCATGGAGAGTTGGAAATAAGAGACTAGGAGCAAAGGACAAACCAAATCCAGGTGCACCACTTGAAAGATACGGCAATCTGTATACGTCAGCCTTCTCTGACTTCAGCACGTAGCTGCCAAACAATCAGAGTTCAAATCAAACTTTCCCGCCAGTAAGTGAATTGATATTATGCCATACTGCTACATAGATATTGAGATCATGAACACAGAATACCATCATATGGTAAACAGAAGTTATTTTATTGTTTCAAGCAACATGCATTTCTCGAACAAACAAAGAGGCATAGTGCTAACAAAATCGGCATGGTATAAAAAACAGAGTTTCTGTGACAGGGATACATACGGGCTACCTGCTTCAATGAATCTTTCAGCCAAAATAGCATTTTGGCAAGTAAATTCACCAAAGAGTGGTAACCTGCATTGAAAAAGATTCCCTCAGTTCACCTACATAAGTATAAACTTACAGGAAAATATAAGAACATCAACTAAAATATTAACGAAAATATACGAAAAGGCTAGATACCTATCTCAAATACTCACTCTACAAATACCACAAGTGACAAAACTACTGAGTGAAACATAAACATCATTACACACCCATAACAACTAACAACACAATAAATGAAAGTTCCATTAACAAAATATGAGAGCAATAGAACATATGTTTGTTTTAAGCCAAATTTAGTTGTGAGAGCCACATGATTAAGTGTCTGGATTCACACTAGTTTGAAATCTACCAAAGAACACAGGTCGAATATAGAAGAAATAATATTAAGGAATAAAGAGAAGCATAAATAGCTGACCTGAGCTGCTTTATCACTCCAGGCACTGGGGAAGAAACAGTAAGTGGGCTGTTAAGAATTGCTACCTTACGAAGTTTGCTCGGGTTCTTCAGTGCCCATGTTAGACCATAAGAACCTACAATAAATCCCTACAAGGAAATGAATGAATGAAATGATTCAGACCTTCCATATGTGAAATTCTATGGTAATGATTTTTCGAGAAGTTCCGAGTTTGTACCTGGACGACTAAGTAGAATGGTTCAGTGACATTTAGAGTGCTGAGAAGTTCATCAAATGCCTTGTGGAACTCCTCTTCTACAAACGATTCAACATATGTGAGTCTTTGGTTAATTCCAGTTTTATAGACGCTTCTGTACCAGGAATTTCATAGACATTTCCTGACCTTTGAAATCGAATCCATACCCAGGCTGTGGCATCTCACTGAACCCAAATCCTATCCAGTCAGGAGCAAAGCAGTGGTAGCCAGCATCTGACATCTAGTAAGTTCAGTAGCTGCTTAGGGGCTGGAATGGTTGATTGCAACAAAAGCAGAAGTGTGTATATTCATTATAATCTTAAGGTTCTTTAAAAATTATTCAAAAAATGCTCAAAATAAACCCTTGTTATTTTATCAATACCCTATGGAAGGTCAGCCATCCCATCAGCCGGTTCCCAAAACCAAAACAAAAATGTCAGGTTTTGTGGTTCATAGTCAGTCCCAAGACACGATGCAGATTATGTATGGCTCTAAACTTTTAAACCATTTTTTATCAGGACAGAAGAACCGCATAATTTTTTTATTGCACAGCACAATGGCATTTGGTTATTTACAAAATATTTAGCTATATTTGTAATTAACCAAATCAAATAATTTTTAGAACTAGTGACTAGTTCCTACTAAGGTCTATACTAAAGGTCAACGAAGCTAACCTGAGCCATCACGGTGCGATAGCTAAACGACTGAGTTGGAGCACCATGAATAAACATAATAGTTCCACGCCGTGCATCAGGGTTACCTGGATGCAATTGCAGTTCCAAGCCAATCAGCAATCGGCATTCATAGTTTCACATGGTGCAGCACTATCGTCGCGGAGCAACACAAATATGAACAAGCCAATGTATTACCCGTTTCTCTCACGAACCATCGGAACTCTCCTGATCTCACACTCTTGCCGTACTCTCTGCCCTTGTCCTCTGTCCTCTACACGCAACAAGGTTAGTCATCATCAGCTAAAAATGCACAGCAGGAAGGATCAGGCAAGACTCAAGAGGAATGGGAGGTCAGCATTACGTAGAGCATCTGGCCGACATTGCCGTCCTGGGCGGGCGACTCCGGCAGCTGGATGGCGCTGCGGCTCGACGGGTTGTCCGTCACGAACCCGAACGGGTTGAACGCCGGGTCTCCCTCCTCCGCGTTCTCGTCCTTGCTCGCCGCGACTACCACGCGCGCGCCTCTCCGTCTTGGGCCGCACGAGGAGGAGAAGGCGACGACGTTGCTGCGTCTGGGGGCGACGGGGACGGGAGGCAGGAGGGACAGGTGAGAGGAGGCGGAGGTGGAGCAGGAGCAGGGGCAGCCGGACATGGCGGCGGCGGTGGCTGCTGCCTGGATCGTCAGTGGGTGCTAACCGGTGGTGGATTCCGCCGGCAGAATGTGGCCGCGAAGCGAAATGCTTCGGTTGGCTCAGCGGCGTCGCGGCCCGCGAGCCACGGGAACGAAGATTCTGTGGATTGCCGTGGGGCCCAACGGGTTTTCTCTTTTTTTTTGATGACGTGAAGCATCTTTTTGTGCGTCAAATGTACGTGAAAAAACTTTTATTTGTAGTCTAATCATGTGCATATGACAGATAAATTGGCATCGATGTGCGTGAAGCATCTTCCAGCGATCGTAAATTATCTGCATAGTGTTGAAATGCAATTTTTAAGATGTATGCATTTATCGAATATCATCAACATTTTCCAAACACTGCTAGCTAACTCTTTTAATTTTGTGTTGATGCGTCGAGATCTTGTTGCTTGAGAGATCTCCGGAGCCATCTTTGGGTAGCTCGTGCTTAAGTTACTTACTCGTAATATTTATGATTCATCTCTCCATATAAGAAAATGTTTGCATGAGATGATGCTATTGCTTCACATAAAATTTAACATTGTTTTTTTTTCGGTAAAAAAGGAGCTTTATTCACTACATCACGGTTGAGTTTTAGGGCACTTCATAGTGCCCCTAAATGTCACTTTTCTGCCCCTAAAAGTATTTGGGACACTTTTTTTAAGTACCCAATTTACTTGTGTCTCTAAAAGTTTTAGGGGCACTTTATATTGTGCCCCAAGAAGTGCCCCTAAAGGAATTCATTAGAGGCACCATGGAAAGTGCCCCTACATTTAGGGGCACTTTGAGGAAGTGCCCCTAAATGTATTTAGTGGCACTTTGATGAAATGCCCCTAAATACTTTTAGGGGCACTATCTCAAAATGCCCCTAAATGTATTTAGGGACAGTTCCTAAACTGCCCCAAATAACTTATGAGGAAATCTCAGAAAGTATCCGAAATGCTATTATTCAAACAACACAACACATCATCCAGATATATCTCAATGTACACATTACACATCAATCTTTAGTTCACATCATTAATTAACAATCATCAATCTTTAGTTCACATCACACTAACAAACACTACATCACAAGCAGGCAGGCCTGAAAACTGCTGCGTTTCTCCCTCTGTTTGACAAGTACCTCTGTTTGAAGAAATGTATCTACACAGGTCCCTCTATGATTGTAAGTTTGTAACTGCACACATGAAAACTGTTGTGATTGAAAAAGGTGTTACACATCTGCAAAAAGACGGGAAAAATGGACTATTGTTAACTTAAAGAATGCAATTTTCAGATCTGCAATGCAAAACTACTTACTCTATGGAACAATACAGAGAGGTACCTAGTGTGCAGCTAAATTATCATGCAGCTAAATCACTCTTGGGATAGCATATTCACAGCTATAAGAACCAGAGCTAGTCTGCAGCTAGCACCTAACCAAGAACTCCATACGAGTAGGAAATTAGGAATATAAAAAAATGAACACAATCTAGTCCGCAGCTAGCACCTAACCAAGAACCAGAACTCAACTTTGCTTCACGTCCAGGATTTCAGGAACATGATCTTCTAGTAAACAACAATACGTACCTCACTATAATCGTATGGCAAAATTCAGTCAGATAGTTGTTACAGATGCAATCCAAAACGTATATATATAAGATGAATTGGACACCACCCATCATCGTCGTCTGTTTCACCAAAAAAAAAAATGAACCAGTCAGATAGCTCCCCTGTCAGATGTTCCTAACTATGTCTCCAAAGACTAATGACACGCCAGCCCCCACAATGAGTAAGTGCTACCTTTGTAGTCTACTTTGCACTGCATGCATGATTAGCTTTGGATCATTAGCTCAGTATCTAGGACCAGAGCACTGCTAGTTGCACTGTCAAGACTAGCTCACTATCTAGGACCAGAGAACTGCTAGATGCATTGTCAAGACTAGCTCAGTATCTAGGACCAGAGCACTACTAATAAATTAATATAATTCATAATAGATTGTCATAGCTAGTTAGGTGAAAAATTTAGAGGTCTGGCTGCTTATACATATAGTGTTAATATTTAGCAACGCAAACAGTGTCAGAGCATGTACCTCCCTCAAGTTTATGCAAGCTATTACTCTATTACTTCAACATCTATGAAAAAACATCCTAATATGTACTGTTTACCTATTTATTTCTGCAAAGCTCGCATTTTAGAAAAAAACAGCTTCCGAAATGTGAAGCAAGAAACAGACTGGCTTTCATCTATGTTATGCAATGCAATGCTGGACAGACATAAACACATATTATGCACTAGTGGATATCTTCAGTATTTGGTGCATTTAATACATAGGATTACAGTTGGGTTACTGAAATTTTACCTTGGCATTCTCTGAATGAGTCCTTTCCCCAAATGGCTGAAAGCTATTGTGACTGCATTGCCTTGTCCTTTAGGTGGGAGTCACTGTGACCCACGAGCATCACCTAAACACATTGTTTCATTAACCATCTCTCCGTGAAAAATCCAAGCAAATCTCATTGTGCATATAAAAACTCCAAAAGAGTCTCGATTGCACGTGAGATGCTGCCGCTACACAAAAATACAATTTACACTACAGCCAACCGACAATTCCTTGTTAAATCTGATGCTCAACTACACTTCTGCTGGTAGAAAACAGTGCAGTACACTCCTACTGAATATGAGACTGTCGCTAATCAAACAAGTATGCAACACGTTAATCATATACAGAGCAACCCCAATCAGTACTAGGTTACATCAGTTACAGAATCAGCACTAGGAATTGACAAGTCAAGGCTAAACTTGATTTCAGCTCACATTCCATTCATCCAGAAGATCTTTTGATCACTAAGAATACTAAAGAACATGTCCAGAAATATAAAACAGCAAAGAAAGTAATAATGGATCACTTATACACATGTACAGGAGAAACAAAATTGATCTAGCAATAAGATAGGATACTAACAAAATTATTCTAGCATATCTTTCTTATGTGTATACATAGCAGCACCTCATTTACACACTGGTTTGATGAAAACATCAAGACTAAGACACTAGATATTTTACTTGCATGGTTTACACAAGAACAAGTATCAAAAGGTGCAGCAAGATATCACCTACTACATGGCGGAGCTCAAATCCTTGCAAAATGGACTTTAACCACACTAGATCGCATCACAGTCCACACTCCATATCAAATCATCACCAAGATGAACTTGAGCAAGCACCACGAACACTAAATTAACCAGTTCATCTACCACCAATTCATCATCTAGAACAGTACCACTAGTTCAGGAGACCACACGAAAACAAAGATCATCGGCACTTCCAGTCACAGAAGAAGTGCTCACCTTGAGCTGTTGCAGCCTACAAAAATGTGCAGTTACTAACCTCCATACGATCCCTCCTGAATTCTAATTCTTCAGTTCATAGTCAATAGAACACTTACCAAAGAAAAATCCATTGCCAAGTCAGGGCCTTGACAGAACTAAGAGCAAAGACAGGGCCTGGAACACCCTTGGAACACAAGTTTATAGAAACAAAGAAAATATCATGATGCCTGCCAGATGGACTTCTCACAAGGTATTCTTATGGAGTAACTAGAGTTTTCAAAGATGACCCTGGTGATACTTTTGCCAAGGATGACTACTATCGTTCCGCAAATTTATTTTTATATAATGGCAGAGACTGTCCTTACAAATGGACGATGACATTTCATTAAACAGATTCCACCAAAAGGTAGCAGCACGGCCAGCAGTTCAGCCAGCCCGTGTCAGCTCTATTGAGTTCTTCATATGAAGAATGTGCCAAGTATGTTATACGACTAATCACATGAAAATCATGAACACACAGGCATGGAAAACTTGTGGCCAAAAGGGCCTGTATCGTGCCCTCTTTTTCACAACCTCGCATGTATATATACACGAAGCCATGACCTAAACCTACACGGAATTGACATCCTAGCATCACTCGGACCCTACACGGCAACTAGCAGCTAGCTAATTCACTACAACTACGATTCATCAATTGAACATGCTACTGACTCCTACGTATACTCGGACATGGCAAGCAGACACGAAGCTCAGCTACCACCACTTACGGCATGCAAGCCGATTAGCAAATAAACTACTCAACCTGCTTAGACTTAAATTTCTCGCGGATATTCTGTCGAACAGGTGACGTGCGGCTCGAGTTTACCTGGAGAGTTGAGCTGGAGGCATTACCTGGAGGAGCTCGAAGGGATTGGGTCAAAGGAGCAGGGCCGCGAAGAGCACGCCGAGCGGGCAGCAGCACCATCGAGCGGCGGCGTCGGCCACCACACGGTCACGCCAAACCGCACGGTAACGAGGCGGCGAGGAGGAGCAGGAGCACGGGAGGTCAAGGAAGAGTTCGTGGACGACGTAGAGGGAAGCAGCGGGAGGCATTCGTTCGAGGAGGGAGCCGTAGAAGACGAGGGGGCGCGGCGGCGCAGGAATCGCTCAGGCGACCGAGCCAAGCCCGAAGCTAGGGTTAGCCACGGCGTCGTGCCCGGGGCGGAACGGCTTGGCGGGGGTGGGGCACTCGCGGAGGAGATTGAGGTAGAACATCGCAGGCAAGCGGCCGCGGCGGAGGGGGCGACGACGGCCGGAGTAAGCGGCGGCGGCGCATCACGGGCGCGAAAGGAGGGGATCGAGGGAGAGAGGCTTGTGCGTGACGACGATGCGAGGTGACCCTGAGGTTTTCCAAAATGAACCCGCAGTCCTTCCTGGACAGTTGCAGACTTGCAGTTGGTCGCCACTTTTCAATTTAGTCCCTTCAACATTTCTAAATGAAGCCGCCGTACCTAATCCCCAGACACACGAGACGCAGGCACCTCTCTGTCGCCGGCTCCCTCGCTCTCGCGGCGCCGCCCGAGCAGCAGCACCACAACCACCGCGCTCCCCTCGTGCCTCGGTGCGCTAAACTGCGCGCGATTCATCGGCCTGAGCGGGACCCTGGCGGCGCCTCCTCCGGCATCCTCTCCCTCGCCGGAGGCTTCCGTGGCGACCTCGCCGATCTGGATGTGCTCAGGCTTTCGTCTCTATACCACGAGGTGAGCAAAGGAAGTTGGGTTCATAACTAGAAATGCCTTACTTTTTTCAGTCTAATTTCATACCAGCATTCTAATTGTGTTAGACCTATGACCTATATTTGCATACAAACACTAGAAATGCCTACTTTCTTCAGTCACTTCTCGTATCGACATTCTAATTATACATGTGGTCAAGATCTGTAGATACCGCTAGCATTGTAAAATACTGTGCGTACTCAAAGTCCACACTGACAGTATATTGTTGCTCTAAAGTGGCCGGATATTGTTGGATATTATCTCCTTAAAACAACCTGACATATCCAGAACAAATATACCACTTGTCACCAGGTAATGGTAGTATATTTATTGCAACAATCCATATATCATTCATTTGCATTTTCTAATGGCATAATTTATTTGCTCACTGACAAATGATCATAACTATCTTGTCACCTAGAAATGTCAGTGCTAATTTCTGTAGCTTATTTTTACTATAGGCTGACATGAAAGTCGAATTGTTGGACAATGGTAGTAAGCTCTTGTTGTATTCAATGCAGATATAAAAGGGTCTTGACTCTTGATGGATAGTGGTTCTGCACTGTACGATTTTGTAGAATTTATTAACGTGCCTTCTAATGGATGGTTGAAACACATCTTGAAACAAATGTTATCTACGCTGCCAATCTGATATCTTCACTTTGTGAAATGTTGTGTGGAAAAGATGGCTTTCCAGTAAGAAAAATAGTAATGGCATAATTTATATTAGCATACATACCACACCAAAGGACCACGGGATCTGACCATACTTAATCGGCAATAAAATTGTAACACAGGATTAGTACTTGATTTTTTTGCTTTGTTGTGCATTAATTGGTTAGTAAGAGCAAGCACATCGTTTAGTTCGGTTTGGCGTGGCTATACTGACACATGGAGTCAGCTTTAAGCTTAGTCAAAATCCACAGTGTGTAGTTCACTCTATGCAGTTCTTCTCATTAAAAATTATTTTTCTCTCACGTATCACACCAACACCATGCAAGTGAGCTGTTGCTGGTCTCTTTTCTTCACCCTTTTATTTCTCTCTCATCTAGTAATCGGGTCTAGCAGAGGGGACGAGTCCAGGATGATTCTCTTAGCCACCCCTTGCTCTAATGATCAGACTATTTCTAGTTGTTCTGAACTTGGAATCAGTAGTGTTCCATTCTAATGAAATCTGAAATACATAATTGTTGTATTAATTAATTTGTTATGGTCAACTCATTTCTGCCTCTTTCTTTTGGTTTCTCAATCTTCTGTTATGTCAGTACTCCTAAATAAAATGCTGACTTTCTATAAGTATAAGTAGTGTTTAACGACCATGGAAAATTCGAAGATAATGTGTTTTTGTTTTTTGTTGTTTGTTACAGTGCCACAGAGGCAAGTGTGCAGAAAAGTATGGATGTCATGGTATTGTCACTCTCACTAATTCAGGCTGTTTTGTTCTTCTTCAGCATGCAGACCAATCTGCCGGCGCAGACCAATCTGCCGGCGCTCCTGACCTCCCAGCCAGACCTCTCTTACCTTGCCAACAATGACTCCCGGCGGTGGTGAAGCTAGAGGCTAGAGCCGAGTGATGGATATGTGGCTTAGTTTTGCATCAGCACTACAAGAAATATGCTAACTTGTGACCCTCAATATTGGTCACAGAAATGGTCATGAACTGTCATTTGTGACCTTTTTGTGACCAAAAACGATTGGTCAAAAGATGAGCGTCACTAATGGCCGTTTGCGACCTTTTTTGGGGATTGGTCATAGACGACTGTGACCAAAAACAAAGGTCACAAATTTTATGACCAATTGGTTTGGTCACTACCAGTCTGCCCAGTCCACGTCAGATCCAACGTGGCAGAGCTGACGTGGCAAAATTGTGACCAAATGAAATGGTCGTGAAGCAGAATCAGCCCAGTCCAGTTCAGCCCTCTAAATGGGCCTGGCCCAATAGTTCAGCCCATTTAACATATTTTTTTTCGCAGAAAATTTGGCATTAATATGGGCCGAGCCCAGCAATTTGGCCTTTTTGCAGCCCATTTCTTATTTGGGCCTCGGCCATTTAACGGTCCACAGTTTGGCCTTTTTGCGGTCCATTTTTGGAATATTCGACAATATAATAAATTGCTATTTTATTAAACTGAGTCCAACTAAGTTTGGCCCATGGCCCATTTAAGGTCCATTAGTGTTTGGGCCAAGGCCTCTTTGAGTATTCTGTATACATCCCAGCGCAAATTCAAATTCAAACCGAAATACAAATTCATATTCAAAATATAATTCATCTTTGCAATAGTAGAAATTCATATTCATTTCAGCACATCAAGTTCACAGCAGCACATGTTCACATAACTTAGAGAAACTAAACTTAGCAAAATCACAGCACAGGTTCATCTACTGAAATGCCCAGGTTTTGTAACTTAGAACCAGCAGGTTCGATCACAAGCCAAAATGCAGAGCCAAAATGCATGAACCAGCAGGTTCGATCACAAGCCAAAATGCATGAAAATGGACCAAAAGGTTCACAGCTCAGCTCAGCTCGCTCAGCTACTTAGCAGTAGCTCCAAGAAGAGCAAGCAACTGAGCATACTTAGCATCTTGTTCTTCTGTCTTCTTGCGCAGCATCTCATGCTCAGTTGCTTGCTCTTCTGTCTTCTTGCGCAGCATCTCATACTCTTTGTCTCGGGTAGCTTGCTCAGCTTCAGCTTTCTGCTTCATCGCCGCCATCTCTTCTTGCATTGCTTCAGCTTGAACTTGAGATCTTTCCAGCTTCTCCTCAAGATCACGCACATGAGCAGCAACGACAGCGCTGGGTTTGCTGGTCTTCTTAGATGACTCGAGTCCAATGTTCATCAAGAAGGTACTTTGCTTCACTTGCCCATTGAGGACTTCATGCACAATCTCAATGTCAGACTTTGGCTCTTCACCATCTGCTACTGGCAAGTCCTTCCTTCTTTCCATCTCAGCCTGGCATATCATTGCACATTAGTAGCAGCAATGATCAATTTCACAACTTACAGACATACAAGATGGAACAATTATGAATGTTCATTAATCTGAACCAAGCAAAAAGCACTAGAAAAGCAACAAAAAATAGTCACATAGTGCAAAATTGACAGAAAGGTCAATACCATGTCAAGCATGCAAGCAGATACCATCAAGTAACAAAAACCGTATGTAGTTCAGTCAGTTCTAGTTGCTGTCAAGGCTTGCAAATATATGTATTTCAGAAGTTAACCAAATCCTCAATAACTAAACCATCAACCGCACATGCCCTAATAGAGGCATTGAAAACAGAATTCAACTTGGTTTAAGCAATGCCATAAGAAGAAGAAGCACCAAAGGCACTCAGCACAAGCCAATCTATCACCCAAAGGAGCACATCACTGAATTTTCATACAGCAGCAGCAAAGCAAGTAACATAGGAGACATTAGGCCCCAGCAGGAGTGACTTACTATGGCAATCCGAGCTGGCTCCGAAAACCCATGTTTCTTGCTGAGCTGAGTGACCTTGAACTTGTCAATCGCGGTGAGCTCCTCACCATTCCGTTCTTCCTTCTGGAATGTTTTCAAGGAGAATAAAAATGTTATTCAGCGCCAATAAAAAATGTAACTCAACTACAATTAAACCAGAAGCTCTCCAGGCAGAAGTTACTTACTTTGGCATAAATGTGTGCCACGTATGACCTCGAACTAGTTTTCTGTTGGAACTTGACTTTTTTTCGATTCTCCACATTCGACAGACAGGTTTTCTACAATAAAGACAGACTTTCAGCATTTTCTAGCACTAACATATCATGTGCATAAGATAAACCAGGAACTTGATGCCACAAATATGCATCAAAGAAGAATGCATACCTTGTGCTTCGGGGTAGACCATAGCTTCACCAGATCTTGCCATTCAGTATCCGTCATATTTGGCACATGGGACTTGATGCTGACCTGATTAGCTGGTACCTTGTCAAAATAGTTCTTCTTGACGTAGTGCCGTCTGTTCTTGGATACTTTCTGCAGCATATCAATGCACGCACCCTGATTGACCTTCTTATCCATGTCCATGTTAAAATTAGCCTACAATGAGAAGCAGATAAATTCATCAACAGCCAAGCAACAATGACAAATGTAATTAAGATATGGTGATGTGAAGAAGAACATGACAATGGCATATAGCAAAGCTAACAAGTACTTACAGCAACTTTCCCAAGATAATCCTTCACAAGAGCAGTGTATTGCATTGAATGCAGCATTGCTAATCCGGTAGAAGGACTTGACGTGAAGTAGCTTCACGGTGAAGGTAAATCTTGAAAATTTGCCCCCTTCAACAGATGTGCGCTTGGCCTCCTCTAACACCTCGGCAAACATTGACCTCTGTCCATCAACATGGTCCTCAGAGTTGTACAGATCCTTCAACAAGTCAAGTATCCTATCATCCTCATTCCCATCCTCTTCCTCCAAATTATCATTCCCTCCCAGAACACTTTCCATAAAAGCAATTCCATCATCACTACCATGATGTGGCTCTGAATCAGCTTCAGCATGTTGAGCTCCTGCCTGCATTGGCTCTCCATGATGGATCCACCTATCATAGGTGCTGGCCATCCCATTAAGAAGCAAATGGTCTTGCACCCTTCCTTGATCAGCTACATCTTTACGGTTCAAGCATTGGCTGCATGGGCAAAGAATGCGGTCATCCTTTGCGAAATTTCTGTGAACACATTGCATGAACTCTTCCACTCCCTTAATGTGCTCACTGGAAAGCTTTCTACAACCCTTTGTAATCCAGCTTCTGTCCCTCTGAAAAAGACAACAAAATGTCCCAACTTAGCAAAAATCACTAAAACAAAACTTGCAATAAAATGCACACATTTAGCTGCTGATTTTGTTCAACTGTTCTAAAACAAAACTAAAACTTGCAATAAATTGAATAGGTACTAGAAACAAAAAAAAACATGCAATCTGTTCTAAATATCATGTCACAATACAGATGAAGTAAAGAGAAAGTAAACTACATAATAAACTAACTCTATATCATCTAAACTAACTCTAAATCAGGCTAGGATGGATCTCTATATCAGTGCAATGCATCTAAAACGATTGTGCATTCATAGAACACGAGGCCGACCACACGCAAATTCAACTGCCTCCTCAGCCATTGTGCTTCAAAGAACAAAGATCACGACTTTCCTTGCTATGACACCAAGAGCTAGGCATCGACGTGCCAGTGACTGCCCAGCCCACACAAGAGAAGGACAACTAAAGCATAAGCACAGAAGATCCTGGGAGTGGATCGATCCGGTACTGTAGCGTTCCTCTTCATCTTCCTTCCCACAGCATCGGGTGGTGGGGGTATCGTTGATCATTGTAATAGGCAGCGTAGCTGTTCTTCCTTCCTCCTCCCCTCTGCCCACGGATCCTTCGTGAGGTGTGTATCTGAGATTATGGATCCCGCTGCCTGTGCGTGACGCAAGGATTGTGGTCTACTCGTGAATCAAACTCCTAGATCATAGCATTCCTGAGCAACCTCTAGCTGCATAATCAGCTCAGGTGCCATCAAGATATGTGTGGATGCAGCCAACTTTCCCCTGGCTCCACCGCTGCAATCCACGCGCGCTCTACCATGGAAGGCAAGTCGGAGAAGAAGGGAAGAAGAAGGGCGAGAGGAGAGGGATGCTATACCGTGGATGGCGCTGACGGCGCTCCTGAGGCGGCCTCGTTCTCGCCGCTGACGCGGGGAGGTCGCTGACGGCGGGGTCCGGTCGTGGCCGAGGCGCTCCCGCCAATGTCCATGCCGCCGCCCCAGCACCCTCGCCGGCCCGAACCCCTCCGCCGGTGAACGCCGCCACCAACCCCCTCCGCCGGTGAACGCCGCCCCCAACGCCCTCCGTCGGTGAACGCCGCCCCAAATCGCCTCCGCCGTTGGAGCGGAACTGATAGAACAGATACTGAATCTGCCAAGTCCGGTGCCTGTTTCTGAACCCAGATAGAATTAAACTATAAAAGGATTGACTTCAACACTCTGCCAACAATCTTTCAGTAGCGCAGCGGAAGGGAGCATAGCAAGCAAGCGCTCGGTCGTGGGTTCGAATCCCCGCTCGCGCACATTTTTGCCAAATATCTGCTGAGTGGGAGGGACCCACATGTCATGGAAGCAATAGCTGAAAGCCCAAAAAGAAATAACAAAATATATAGGTTTGCTTCTACAGCCCACTGGTCCCACATGGCAGCAGGATGGGTCCCACATGACAGGTCACACGGTGGGTCCGACCAGGCGGGTCCCACATGGCAGTAGAGTGGGTCCCACATGGCGGGTCCCACAGGTCACACGGTGGGTCCCACATGATGAGTCACATGGTGGGTCCCACTGGTCCCACATGGCAGCAGGATGGGTCCCACATGACAAGTCACATGGTCCCACCGTTTAGATCGGTCAACAAGTCAATATGTGCTCCTCCTGTCAACGGGTCCCACCTGTCAGTGAGATGGCTGAGTATTGACACGTAAGCAAAAATGACACATAAGCAATGACACATAAGCAAAAATGACACCTAAGCAGTGACACGTAGGCGAGACTGCTGAGTTGGCTGTCAACTAATACGAATGACCATTTAAATTGGTCATAATCGGGTAGAAAAAATATATTAAATTAATGTTATTTGCATTATGACCAATTCATGTAAGACGATTATGACCATTTAGACAGATTTGGTCGTTATATTTTCTGGTTTAGACCCTTCAAAACAACGAGTGACCAAATGATACAAAATGGTCATAGATCTATGACCAATATTTTCAGGGTCACTATCAAAAGGTCATAGGTTAGCATATTTCTTGTAGTGCAGTGACATGCTCTGTTTCAGCTTGCAGGTTGAGACCTTCATCCTCCTCATTGGTTTGCTTTGGTCGGTAGAACAAACTACACGGCATTTGCTTGTGCAAATGCTTTCCCCACAGATTGATATCTCTATTTATGCCTAGACCTGGCTCCTTTATAAAAAATATGGCGGAGAAATTATTTCATAGTATGAAGCATCATCAATATTGACCATTTAGGGTGTCTAGTTGCCATCTTTACTTAGGTATGAACTTCTTTGGTAGAATGCAGTTATGGTACCATACGATCGGTTGAGTTACATATGGTTTCCCTTTGCACAGGAGGTAGATATGGTGATATAATCCAGAGATGCTTACTAATGTTTAACAATAAGGTCTAGTTGAGTGGCATATTGTTGATTCTCTTACAAAATAAATTAGTGAGCAATTTAGATACATATGTCTCTTGCAATTAATAACCTTTTTTCAGATGGTCGATTCTCTTACAGATCCATCTACGGTGTTGCCGTCAAAGGCGCAAAGAATGTAGGATTGGCTTTGTGTTGTGTAGATGGTCCAGTCGCTGGAAGCCTTATGCAGTGGAAGGGCGACTCTTTGTTTATGTATGAAGCATGGTTTTCAAGAGACATATTTCTGTACCGTCATTCTAGCGTAATTTTGCGTCGATGCTCTGTGTAGTACGTAGTTTATATATTTCTGAAGATAAATATGTGATGTCAGTTCACCGTGAAAGTAGTATAACCTGCTATATTGGTGCCATGACTGCGAGATCTGAAGTGTCTCACTGTTCTCTTGTCCACTATTAATATTGTTGTGATGAAGGAAGAGTTGATGTCTGTTTTTGTCATTCAACACCTTTTGGTCCCAATTGAATCGAGCTTTGGATGCATTTTAGTAGTAGTAACTATGTGGTAAGGAATGTATATATGGACTCCATTTAAGACTAAGTTGTGGACTGTTTATATGGCAAGTGAACTGTGGTTTAAACTTTTGATGTGAATTGCTAAGTTATGAAGTGTAATATGTTGTTGTGATGTTTAGTTTGTCCTTCTAAGTATTTGCAAAGTTATGATTTGGGATACTGAGCTTTAGGGGCATTTTGTCAAAGTACCCCAAAAGTTATGGTATTTAGGGGCAATTTATCAAAGTGCCCCAAAAGGTATGACATTTAGGGGCAATTTATCAAAATGCCCCAAAAGGTATGGCATTTAGGGGCAATTTATCAAAGTGCCCCAAAAGGTATGACATTTAAGGGCACTTTGTTAAAGTGCCCCAAAATATCATATCTATTGGGGCATATTGATAAATTGCCCCTAATTGTTGGCTTTTGGGGCACTTTGAAAAATGCCCCAGTCAAAGTGCCTCTAATTGTATACCGTGGTGTAGTGATTACTCAGGCCGGGTTACACGACGATCATGAGGACAACATCAGGTCCTGAACCTAACCAGGTAGCAATAGTATGTTCCGCTCTCGACAAATTGGCAAGGCAATGATTAATCCTAATCTGAGACCGCTCCACTTTTACAATTTTACTGACTCGGTCATGACTAAACAAAAGTTTAAGCTCATACATTATACAAGAGAAGGAAGTGTTTGATGTTCTCTGCATGTTAAACAGCTACATGAAAAATCTTAGAGGTCTCCCTCACCCAACTAGAACATCAAGATCTGCTTCCGTGGATGATGCCAGCTTTCAACATGAGGACGTGTTGTCTGGTGAAAAGGGATGTAACGTTGTGGTTGTGGCGCACGGCTGCAGAAGATAGGCATATCAATGAAGGCATTTGGTAGATTGTGTTGAGATTGGAATTTTAAGAAAAGGAATAAATCAAGTAGTATATATCCTTGTTGCATATGGCTAGGTCTATTAGATATAGTGGTTTAATTAGTCTTTGTTTTATTTTTAACAAAACATCCAGAATGTTCATCTCCTTCAAAGCTAGAGGGTCCAACAATTCATCATTCTTTGTTCATTCAAATCGTCTTCTGCATCAAATGCTTTCTAGGTTCAACCTACCTGAGTACATTCATCATCCCCATGTGAGAACAAATGACGCCCCACTCCTTCCACCAGCTGCTTTTTCAGAGTTCTCAAACCCCGATGCCTTCTCGGAAAATCGATCAGACTCTTCACAGTCACCATCATCAACATAGCGCCTGGAGATAGTAGAGAACAAGTATATTACTGTTTAGTATGTTTGCAGAAAAAACAAACAGCCCGTTCCCCACCTTATCTGCTGCTACAGTTGAGAGAGGCGGATAAGGAGGCGACCCGCGCGTGCTCTGCTCCCGCCGGCGAATCCGCCGCTCCCCTCTGCCTCCGGCCGCCGTTCGGGCGCTGCGAGGTAGGGGGGAGCTCCGGAGGCTGCCGTGCGTGTATAGTCTAGGTGTTAGTGTAGGTGTGAGTGGCTCGCGTCGGCGTCGAGACGGTGGCGATGGCGGCGGTGGTTGAGCTTCTGTCCTCCCCCTCTGTTCCCCGTTCCGGTGTTCTCACCGGAGAGGCTGTGGAGGTGGTTCGTCGGGCCGCATCTTCCTGCTCGTTTCCTCTGGCCGTCCGTGGTGGAGAGGGGAGGAGGGGGTGGGAGGTGGTGGTCTGGTTTTGTTGCTGCAGGTTGCGGTGGTCCTCTGGGTGGTTGCTCTGGCCGGCCGTGGAGGCATGGGGAGCGGCGCCTGGAGGTGGTGCGGGGGTTGTGGTGGTGGTCCTGGGCGGCGCGTCGCCGGCTGGAAGCTTGGTGGAAGCGGGGAGTGAAGGCCGTGGTCGTACTCGTTCAACGAGCTTCGGTTCCGTTGCTGCGCGGCAGACGGCTTCTGCGACCTTCTACATGCTGGAGCGGCTTCCTCTTCCCGGCGGTTGGAGGTACGGCGGCGGCGCCGTCGCCTAGGTGCTTGGGGTGTGCTGTGGATCCGTCTGTTTCTTCCTCGATAGCTCAGGGTGCTCTTTGCACTTTTTCGGGGTCCCCTTGTAATTTCTGTTTTCTTTTGGACCTTTTTGTAAAAGTGTTTGGAGCTGTCTGAATATATGTGCCGGATCCATCCTCAAAAAAAAAAAAAAAACAGCTGAAGCATTATATCTCTCCATAACTCAAGAATTGCACTGCTAGTAGCCAACAAGAAAAAAATACGCCAAAGTAACATGATTAGTAAGAACAGGAAAATGTTTCTCATATCATACCCTGGATTCTTGTGTGCTTCTGTTTCGATATACGCAGCGAGTTCTATTTTCTTTTCACCAAGAGCTTTACATCTAGGAGCCATATCAGCAGGATCAATCACATGAGACAACTTCGTCGTTGCAAGTTCAACGGCAAAACATCGGATCTCTCTGCTTAGCTAGATCTCATACGAGTCCATACGCTCTCGCCGCAAGTTAACACACATCAACTCAGCCTCCTTCGCAATGCCCTACATTGATAGATAGATAGATAGATAGATAGATAGATAGAGACCATTATTTTGTAATGAGTGCAAACAGACTAAACCAAAAAACTGCCTTTCTTTGTCGCATACATACCACCATAACAACATTTATCACCAGATGAATAATACCAGGAACAGACTGACACCCCTGTTCCTCTTTGGACATGTAACTCAAGGCAAGCTCCCGTATCTGTGTGCTCTGGTTGGGGGGGGGGGGGGGGGGGGGGGGGGGGGGGGTCTTCAGGGTCCGGTGCACTTGGTCCACGCCTCATCGTCTCAATGATCAACTCTGTCTCCTTTGCAATACACTTGTTTTGCAAAGAAAAGAAAAATGGAGAAAAAATAATGCACAACAATTAGTTATATTCATAAACTACAGATACTTGATATATTGTCATATTTCATTTGGCATGTTAATTTGGTCAGAGGCTTACTTTGGCAGCATTAGTAGCAGTGACATTTTCACCGCTACTGGTTAGCACGAGTTGGAGGGCACGCTTCTGGATATAGTTACTCAGGTTGATCTCATTTTGGGGGACATTGATCTTTCTGGTCAGCCACTCAGAGCGCACTTCATTTTCCTTCTCCAGACACTTCAAAAGAAACAATCCAAGGTTAAATTCGCAATTGGTGCAAATTAAGAACTCCTGAATACATACTGGGTGGTACAAATTAGCTGAAAAGCCAAATGTACAGAGTTAGAGAAGGGAATTACCAGCTGGTAGGCATTCAAATCATCACCAGGCTCACAGTTAAGATGGTAAAACTTCTGGAGGTATGCATGATACGGACACCACTCATAAAGGATGTTAGGATACAGGCGATCATATCCCATGATAACTCGAAAAGTCCTGAAACTTCACGATTAGGAAGTGCGCAGACGCTAGCCAGCAAAATAAGCAGACAATGGGAGGGACTCACTAGGAAAGAGCAACATGTAGGTGGATGGAATTAATTTGGGCTCGCCTGGCTTTGTATCAGCAACGAGTACTTCATACCATATGCGCAACGAATCATAGATGGAACGCAGGAGATCGGATGAATTGACGGTACCATACACCTGATGCGGGGCCTTCTTCGCTTTCCTTCTCGTAGATCTCACCGGATTCAGAGCTTCCCGACGACGCCGACATTGGGGTGGCCTTCTTCGGGAAGACGATCTTGTCCGAGCTTGATGACGCCAGTACTGCTGTGGTACCCGCCAGTAACATCGATTCGGCTTCTGGGGGTGGCAGATCCTCCAGTTCGTCGGGGCTCGGCGACGCTGACATCACGGCGGCTGGATCGGATCTAGGGTTAGGGGTGTGAGAACGGGGACGACGAAGCGGACGGGAATGGGTCTCTCTTATATACATTATATGTGCCAGTGGAGATCTTTCTTGAGTCTTCTCTCTAGTAGCAGCAATAAGTTGAGTACAGTCCTTCTCGACTATGATTGGCAATATGCTATGGTTGAGAGCCAGCTCCGGTCCTTCCATGCATGCTCGAATTTCCGCTTCCAGGGGCCTCTGCAGTTGTCGAGAGAACGGCAAGCAGTGAGGATGGTATTACCATGTTCATCTCGGATGGTAATGCCTGATCCAGAAGTTTGATCACCAACGTGGAAAGAACCGTCCACTGATAGCATAACGAATAACGAAGCCTGGCGATGGTCAACACCAAATTTAACATTGTTTTAAGTATTTTTTATTGCGGGCCTCTGTAAACTCTTGTACTCACCGCTGAAGCAATGGGAGCATCAACCAAATGCTTATTTTTAACATAATTTTTTTAACCTTCAAAACAGTAGGGAGCTCCCTGTTGCTATCTTAAATTAAAAAAGGGGGAATAACTACATAGTGTTACAGGGGGTGGAGGCTAGCAGCCATCTTGGATCACGGTCATTGTACCATAGAGGTAATAAAAATGTGTAGTTCTTCCTTGGTCCTATGAACCAAGAGGTTAAAATTTGTGATAAATATTACTTTTCAAGAGTCTATGGTTGGAGTTATGCCATTGAACACCAGATTTATTTTTAACATAATTAGACACCAGTGAAAAAAATTCATCCACTTTGGTAGTTTTTAACAATAGTAATTGCAACAGTGCGGGATGCAACAGTAATGTTGAGTTTTCCTTGTTGGAAAACATGCCATCGAGAGAATTAATCCAATATCAAGCATCATAGTATGTGACCAAAATCGAAGAAACTGCGAGGAACTAGTCCAAAATGAAATAAAACGAGAATCCATATTTTGGTGTCTAGCATGTGATGTTGAAGATTACCAATCTAAGCCAAATTATTCAGAACGTTGCTTGTGACAAGGATATGATTTCACCAATGGCCTGAGTAGCTGGAGGGCTGCCACCTGACCCATTTTCAGGTCTAGAGTAATGACACGTTCTAGAGCCATAGAAGCCTTCTGATCTTCGAAAGCCATGGTGATTGTTCCTAGGCCTTGGATGAGAGATGGGACGCCAAACATGACCATGAGAAAATCCGCTAGGTGGCCTCATGTGTTGTGAACTTGTAGAAGCATAGTTGGTTTGGGGCGTTGGTCAAACATCCAATGTTGTTGCAGAGTTGTTTACATGATATCTTGAGGAGCTGAAATAACATGGTGCAAAACTCGGAGGAGGACGATGGGAAATGAAGCCTTGATCGCCGGGATGATGTCGATGAAAGAAGCCTTGATCTGTTGGTAAAGGAGGAGGATGGCGGATATAAGCCTTTATATGGTAGTCCAGAAGGAGGATGTGGTGGATACGAGCCTTGCTCTGCTAGTACCATAGGAGAATGTCGACGAAATATGCATTGATTTGCTTGTACATGAGGAGTATACAGAGGGTATAATCCTTGTTCTAATAGTGGAGGAGGAAGATACCCATGAAATAAGCCTTGATCTGCTGGTTCAGAGGAGAATCCCGAGGGAATAAGCCTTGCTTTGCTTCTACATAATGAGTATGATGAAAAAAAAAAGCCTTCATCGCCTTCTCCCTTTTTGCTTTTGGCTTTGGCCACCCTGTATTTGCTCCTCATATATATCTATACTTCTATACTAATATTAAAAGAGCAAACATGTGTTGAGCTGTGTTGATACATTAAATTTGAGCCGTTCAATTTGATCAACGTTCTAGATCGCTTCAAACATTTTCGGTTTTATGATAATTATGAGATTACCACCGCTAAAAAATAAACTTTTCGGTTCACCTCTCTTCTTCCTTCGTGCATCCACCGGTAAAAAATAAACTTTTCGCAAGGAGCTGCTGCCCACACGGAACGAACTCGCCTGGCCTAACTGCTCCCTCGCTGAACACACCGGTACCCTGCTCCCCTCTTGCTCCCGCGCGCTGAACAAGCTGTGAACGAGGTGATTGCTGATCGACTGCACTCATGCGACCCATATTTAGAGCACCTGTACGAATTAGCAGTGAGGATTCCGTGATGATTATTTTGGAGACAATCTCAGGTGCTGCTCTCTTGCAATAATGAAAGTGCACACTTCTAACCTATGTGCACATAGCTTCGTTGATTCACCTAAAGAAGATACAAAATTTCTTGACAAAAGGAAGAGGAAACAAGTTGTAGCTGAATATTATTCAGTATTTTCTCAAAACTTTTTACTTATACAACGTCAATTAGCTGGTAGACCTCCAAATGCACCGCCAAATCTTTTCGAAAATGTCATGTATGGTTCTGAACCTGGGACTGATCCCTACTGGACTAGGAGCATATGGAGAGCAGTTTCTTGGTTCGGGTTCTGAGTTCATACAGAGCAATGTTTCTTTTATCGATAATACCAGCTAAAATTATAATGTATGATGGTCAAAATTAAGTCTTTAGTTTCTCACGCCCGTCGCAGTGCATGGACATTTTATTGAATGGATTAAATTTAATGTATCAACACTTGTTTACTCTATTTTTTTAATAGTACTATACATAAATTTTTGCATCATGCTCATGTAGTCGTGTGAAGATGTAGCTATATTATGTATACGATAGTGTTGGAATATCAACAGAAGAAGCATATATATGCTTGGTAGAAGTTAAAACTACTGTTGTGTGTAAGGTTCATAAGATGTTAGTGCGCTCTTGAAATTTAGCGGAAGGCTCAACCAGAAATCTTGGGTATATTTCATTAGCTTGAATATATTCAGATTAATTTCTGTTATCCTAGAGAGTTGTAGTTAACGGGGTTTGTATAAATTAAATACATCAAACGAACAATGTAGTAGTACTTTTGGGCCATGTCTCAAACCACAAATAAGATAAACACTTATGTTGGCTTCGGTGTGAGATTTGTGTGCTCCATGATGCTTGCATAAACATCGTTTTTTTTGCAATATAAAATATAGGATTGATGCAGAAGTGTAAAAGAAATAATCAATGTAGACGTTGGTACGGTCTTTCCTACTTCTAATTGTCCCTTAATCGTGAAGACGTGCGTTGCACGTACATGCCAACTAGTCAATATAAAGGGCAAGACTTTGTCTCTTTTTTTTAAAAAAAAATCTCCTGGTAGGTACAAACCAGCTGACCCATTTTTAAGGATTGTTCCGTAGTCCAACTCTGACGACGGACACATCATCATGTATGTGACCTAAAAAAAAATAACTACCGGTAGGACATCATCATGAATGTGACCTAAAAAAAATAACTACCCGTAGGATATGTATGTGAATATAAGATTCATCAAAATTATCTTTTTATTTCTCTCAAATAATACAAGTCACTTGTGATTTTTTTTTTCAAAATTTTGAGTACACTAAAAATGTCTAAAATAAGTATAGTGCTACTTATTAGAAACCTATCTCATGTCATCATGATTGGAATTTGCTCCGGCTCCAAATGCAAACAAACCAAAAGTCCACTGCTCGATCACAACTTACCAGTTACCACCCAACGGTACTGCATGGCACCGCCGCGAGGAGCGCTGCTCGTCGTCGCTGCCGTCCTCGCTGTGGCCGCTGGTTCCGGCACCGGATTCGAGTTCCACGACGCCACCGTGGAGGCCGTCCACCTCGGTTTCATCAACGGCACCCTCACCTCCGTAGGTCTTGTCCGGTTCTACCTGGATCAGATCACCCGACTTAACCCGCTGCTCCGCGCCGTCATTGAGATCAACCCGGACGCGCTCCGGCAGGCGGCGCGCGCGGACGCCGAGCGCGCTTCCGGCCGTCGGCGGTCCGCCGGCTTCCTCCATGGCGTGCCCGTCCTACTCAAGGACCTCATCGCCACGCGCGACGCGCTCAACACGACGGCCGGGTCGCTGGCGCTGCTCGGCTCCGTGGTCAGGCGCGACGCCAGCGTGGTGGCCCGGCTCAGACGCGCCGGCGCCGTCGTGCTCGGCAAAGCTAGCCTCCCCGAGTGGGCCAACTTCTGCAGCGCGCCGCCGGGCCTCAGAGGCTGGAGCGCTCGCGGCAGACAGCCCCGGGTAAGTACGTATGTCAGTCGGACGCACCGCATCGTGGGAGAAGCGCCGGTGACCAGAGCAGCTCGATCGAAACTGCAAGACTTGACTTTCTGAGTTATGCGTGCTGTGCAGAACCCTTACGTGCTGTCGGCTGACCCGTGCGGGTCGAGCACCGGCTCGGCGATCGCTGCGGCGGCGAACATGGCCGCAGTGACGCTGGGGACGGAGACCACGGCGTCGATACTATGCCCGGCGGCGTTGAACTCGGTGGTCGGGATTAAGCCCACGGTGGGGTTGACCAGCCGAGCCGGCGTCATCCCCTTTTCCTCAAGGCAGGACACCGTTGGGTATGTAGCAACTAAGCTGTTCTAAGGAGCTCTGAAAGTTTGACTTCAAAGGACAATCATCATATCGCGACCCGCTCCCGTGCCGCACCCAGTCGGCACCGGGGCGTCACCACCGCGCCGCCACCGACTCCTCTCCTCCGCGCCATTCCCGCCGCTGCTGCCGCCGGCCTCCGGGCCGTGGCGCAGGGGCGGAGCTACGGCAAAGCTGACCTGGGCCATGGCGCGCCCAGGAATTTTGGAGAGAAGTCCTTTATACCTAAGGAATTACAGCCTAACCCACTAAAACTAGCACACTAGCAGCACCCACCCCATTATTTGTGTGTTTCTCCGGGGGTGGCTCTCCTTCCTCGAGCGCGCTTGGGCGGGCGCAGGGACCGCCTGGGACGGCGACGGCGTCCACCGGCGCAGGAACGCCGGAGCGGCGGCTCCGGAACCGCAGCGACTGCGGAGTGGTGGATCCGGGGCCCTTGCGCCTGGATCTGGGGCGGGGCGGGACTGGCCGCGTGGGTGGCGGGTCGACCTCGCCGGGGTCGCGTCGGCTTGGTTGCGCGCGGCCTGGCGGCGACGGGGGCTGCTCGAGGGCGAGGTCGGACGGCTCAGGCCGCGGCCAGGAGGCGCGCGCGGTGGGCTGCATCTTGGCCATGGTGAAGACGATGGTGGTTTTGGGGTTGGAGTTGGTTCGGGCGAGGGCAGGTTGGGAGCAGGGCGGCGGCGCGGTGCCGCCATGTCGGTGGGGCTGTACCGTCGTCGGCGGCGTCTTTGACGTCGTGTCCCACTTTGGTGAGGTGGCCACGGGGAGGAAGGCGGCGCCGCACCTGCATCTCGCGGCCGCGGGCCGCCGGCGATGCATCTCGCGGTTCGTGGCTCGGCGTCGTGAGGTGACGCCCGCTGCTGCCGCGGTGGAGGGGTGGTGGGCGCTGCTGTTGGCGTTCCTGCAGGTCCGTGGCAGGGGGTGCCGTGGAGCGAGGGCGGCTGATTCGGCAGCGAAGGTTTTGCTGTTGGAATCGCGGCGTGTGGAAGCTGGTGGGCTAGTCGGTCTCGTGGTCAGCGGGTGCAAGACTTGGCTACGTCGAGCGAAAGCTCTGCTCCGGCTGTCGTCGGGCAGGCGGCAACGACTCCTTTGGGCGCCGTTTCTCTTCTTGAAGATGCCGTCGAGACGTGGTGCTCGCCTTTCACCCGGACCACTCCGGGGAAACCCTAGATCTTCCGGGATCGGGCGATGATGGCGCTCTGTGTCATGCTCCCCCTCGGGGGCATCGTTCTTGGAGTGGTGACCGGCTGGAGGGACATGTGGTTGCGGGAGGTGGCGGCGAGGGTGTCGAGGCTGGTGTGGCGGCAGCAACTGCAGCTGTCTTATAGGCCGGGGCGGCGGCCCCGGATGTTGGTACGACGTCCGTGGTCTGCGAGCAGCTCTCCTTGGGCAGCTTGGGCTGCGGGTGGCTGCTTCGTGCGGCGTCGTGGCTCGGTTGCAAGCGGTGCTATGTCGGGACGGCGGTCCCGGAAGGGGGTGCTGGCGGCGAGGCTGTCGGGGCTGCTGGGGCAGCGGCAGCAGCAGTTGCCTTTTAGGCCGGGGCGGCGGCCCCGGATGCTGGTACGACGGACGTGGTCTGCGCGCGGTTTACCTGGTGCAGCTTGGGCTGTGGGTGGCCGAGTCGTGCAGCGTCGTGGCCCGGGTGTGGGCGGTGGCATGTCGGGGCGGCGGCCCCGGAAGGTGGTCCAGGTGGTTTGCGCAGGGCGTGATGGAGGGTTGGATGTCGGGGCAGCGGCTCCGAGTTTTTTCTGCATCATCGAGGGCGTTCCTCCTTGTGTCGTGTGGGCGACAAGGCTGCTCTCGGTGTTGTTCGTCGTCGAGGCTCCCCGGTTGTGGCCGCCTTCATCTACGACGGAGTGTCCTGTACCTGCTCCTCCCATAGCAGTTGCGGATTCTTCTCTCCGGCAAGGGTGGATTGCTGGCCGGCTGTCCGTGGAGTGGGTGTTGTGTGGGCTCTGCCCCGTGGTGTTCTTTGTTGTGGGTGTTTGTTGTTCGGTTTTCGCCCGGTTTCTTCCGCTAATAAACCGGGCACCTTCTGCTTAATTAATATATGGGGCAAACCTTTTGCCCCACAGTTTCTAAATAAATAAAAAAAGCTGTTCTAAAAAAAATGAATCAACTAAGCTTTGTACGGTATTGCAACAGAGTTTTTACTTTACTCCTGTAATCACACAATAAAAGGTTTGCTAAATTTGATGTGTCTGTTTGCATCTTCTTTGCATCCATGTTGAGATCCGTGGAAGAAAATAAATTATTTGAAACTTTCAGAACAAACTCTCTTTTTTTGGCACGAGATGAACCATTTATTACATCAGCATAAACTTTTTTTAACACGAATGATCAAAATTCTACTCCCTCCATACCGAATTAACTGACGCGGAGAGAGAGTTATATAATACAATTTTTATACAAATGGCGTTAATTAAATCGGATAGAGGTAGAATTTATGAGACTTAGACACTCCCAAAATAGAGCATCTTTTGTACAAAAAGACTCTATTTCTATCTAATTGAATGACAGAATGTCTGATAACTTCAAATGGAGTTCGGGCTACACAAGTGAAAGGGCATTTTCATAATCCCTCGAAGTTTTGTGTGCTAGGCAACAACACTAGCGATAATTTAACCATGCTTAAGTGATGCAGGATTTAGGGAAAATCTTATAAGCATCAAACTCCAAAAAGATGTGAGAAAAGAGCTCGTGAGTTGCTTTGGTAAAACCGGATATTTGAGGCCGGACATTTGGAATTTGGGCCGGATATTCCGGCCCCCAGGAAATTCCTCTAAGGACCAGCAGCCTGCCATTTGTGCGCGTGTCTGGAAAAACCGGATTATTGGGGGCCGGACATTTCATCTCAGGGCCGGATATTCCGCCCCCAGAATTTTTCACTAAGGACCAGACGTGCTCGCTTCTGTGAAAACCGGACATTTGGGGGGCGGACATTTCTATTCCGGGCCGGATATTCCTGGGGGGGGGGGGGGGGGGCAGATATTCCGGCCCCCACTCAAGCCGGATATTCCGGCCCCCTAAAAACTTGCAATGGCTAGAATTGGGAGGGGTATAAATACTCCTCCACCTTCCTCCAGCAAGTGAGCTTCACCAGAATTACTTGCTCCCCATTGTTGCAAGACCAAAGCTCATCGATCTCCCAATCCCTCCACCCAAACTCACTCATACTTGGAGGATTGAAGGAGAAGGCCCGGATCTACAACTCCACTGAAGCGTTCTTAATCTCCCCCTCATTCACTTGAGGGTTTTGAGCCTAGGGTTTCCACTAGGAAAACCTAGGCATCTTGTTGTACTTACTTGCTTGCTACTTTTGTTAGTGAAGCTGTGGTGCTTGGGAGCTCCCAATCCTTTTGTGGGTTGTGCTCCAAGCTTGTTGTAAGGGCTCCGGATTCCGCCTTGAAGGACTCCGATAGTGGAAGGTGGACCGAGCTTTTGTGCGAGGTTCATCGGAGAATGGGTGAGGCCATTTGTGGCGTCTTGAGTTTGAAACTCACACCCCTCCAACGAGACGTACTCCCCTAAAAAGGAGGAACTCGGGATTACATCCTTGTCTCCGCGTGCTTCCCGATCGGTTACTCCTTTCTTGCTATTTACTACTTGTATCTTATCTTGTTTAGACTTAACTTGTCATATAGGTAAATTCATCATAGTTGCATATCTAGAGAATTTACCTTTGTGTCAAGCCTTAATCGAAAAAGAATTAAAAATTGGAGTAGCACCTATTCACCCCCCCCCCCTCTAGGTGGCCATACGATCCTTTCAATTGGTATCAGAGCCTCGGCTCTTTATTCGGGCTTAACCGCCTAAGAGAAGTATGGTCCTCAACGAGCAAGGGGAAGAGGTGCCCGATATCCCCATCGTTTCCACTTCGGTTTCCGTGGAGGACTTCACTTCCTTGAAGTCCTCTATGGAAACTCAAATGGAAGAGTTGCGCAAAATGTTAGCGCAACTCATGGGGCAAAGGGTATCGAATCCCCCTAACTCCGGAGGCTCCTCCTGAGGAGCCCTCGATGAAGGTGTTGATGGGAAAACGGGGGTGGACTAAATAAAAATGAATCCCCATCTAAAACACCTAATGGGAAGGGAGATCATGCTAGAGTTCCTTTTGCATACTCTCCCGACCTACCTATCCCTCATCCTCCTATACACTTAAGAGGAGCCCACCTAGTCTTAATGCATCCTCTTTTACCATTGGCAATCTTCTATGAAATCTCACTTGAAAAGTGGTTGCATAGGTCTTTGGAAGATCATTGTAGATGGATACAAGGCGGTGGATGAAAATGATTTGACAAGGCGAGAAGAAGTTGAAGCTCAACTAAATGCCACCGCTCTTGATGTGATCCGTGTTGCCGTGGGTGAGAAGAACATTCATCACATTGAAGATTGCACCACCGCCAAGGAAGCATGGGACTCTCACGGAGGTGTTCGTTGGAAATGATAGCATGAGGAGAAATAGATATGAAGCCATGAGCAATCAAATTGAAGGCTTCTACAAGAAAGATGATGAAACTCATGAGGAGATGTATCAAAGGCTCAAGGCTCTTGCTCCGCATTAGAGACCTTGGTGCTAAACATGTGGATGATACTTACATCAAGAGGAAGTATGTGAATGCCCTCATGCCGTTTGAAGAGGCCGACTTGAAGAGTCTCCAAGGAAAGCACAACTATGACACTTGACCTCAAATGAAGTCATGCAAGAGATGCAATCTTACAAGGTCCAAGCCCAAATTGCTAGAGACTCTCGTGCCCGAGCTCTTGGAATGGCCCAAAGTTCCTCACTTGCTTTGAAGGCCAAGGTGGTGGAACAAGATGAAGACCAAGATCATGAAGAGGGAGTTACTTGGAACCCGAGGAACTCATGAGTGCTCATAGAGATTATGTGGCTCTTGCGGCAAAGACCTTTTGGAAGAATCCATCTAAAGCTAAAGCTCAAGTGGACAAAAGTACAAATCAAGTGGTTACAAGGAGGGCAACCCAAAAATGAAGACTTGCTTCAATTGTCAAGATAAATTCACTATGTTGCCCAATGCCCTTATGAGAACCGTGAAGAACATGGAGGAAGACTCATTCTCAAGGAAGCTTCAAGGTCTTCTCCCAAGAAGCCCTACTTCAAGAAGTCCATCTCCAACAAGAAGCCACCTTCAAAGATTGTGTTGGTGACAAGAGAAGAATATATGTCCGGGAGGAGAGTGATGAAGAAACAACCACAAGTGGAGTGGCCGCTTTAGCCATTGCTTCATCGACACCCCTTCTCTCTTTGAATCCCCCAATGAGAATGTCTCCACCAAATCCGCTACGTGTCTCATGGCCAAACTCCCGAGGTATCATCTTCCCCTCCTTCTAAGACTATGAATGAAATACATGAACTTATGAGTCTTAGAGTTAAGGAAGAAAATGTTGCTTTGGATTTCTTGTTGACTAACTTGCAAGGTGAATGCAAGATTCGGCTTGAGATTCTTATGAATCAATATGGCATGGCACAAGATCTCCTTGAGAAAAGGGGAGACTTGAAAGAGAAAATGCTAATGAGATGCTTCCCTTACCATTGCTATTGAGGAAGAGCATGAGCTTCGAGTTTCTCTTGAAGAGAAGCTTGAGAATATTGATGAATCTCAAAATGAAATTCTTTCTCAAATCATTAAAGAACGTGACCATGCTATTGCTAAATACAAAGTTTTAAGAAAAAAAGGTCGAATTTGGTGTTGGTCATATAGACTAACCGATGAGCTAGAGAAGCTCACCAAGGCTCACAAGGCCTTGGAGAGTGATCACTCTACTCTCACCAAGTCTTTTGAACAACTTCAAATTCAACCTACTAAAATTGATGTACCTAGTTCCTCTACTTCTTCTTGTGATCATGCAAATGTCATTGAGGAAAATGCTAGGTTGAAGAATGAACTTGCCAAGGCCTCTAGCCCTCAAGGTGAGAAACCTCTTTATGAGCTCTTGCAAGCGCAAAAGCCACACATAGGGAAAGAGGGCCTTGGTTATGTTGCCAAGAAGAAAAAGAAGAACAAGAAGAAGGCCAAGCCCGCACAAGCAAAGGAGACTACCATTGCGAGTAGTGATGCCACAAGGGGCAAAACCACTCGTAATGACTTTGCGGGAAATGCTAACCCCAACTATATTCTTTATGTTGATTATTATGGGGATGTTTATGCAAAATATGTTGGTCCCTATGATGGTTTCATTGCTTATTCTATTTGGGTTCCTAAGACCCTTGTTGCTAACAAACGAGGACCCATTGCAAAATGGGTACCTAAAACCAAGCAATGATTTCTTGTAGGACTATGCTTCCGGTGGGTCTAAATGGGTGATTGATAGTGGATGCACAAGTCATATGACCGGAAGCAAGGAGCTCGTGACGGAGTTGAGACCAAATACAAATCATTCAACCGTCACTTATGGTGATAAATCAAAATCGGAGGTAACGGGTTTCGGCAAGGTGGTAGTAGCAAAGGATATCACCCTTGTGAATGTCATGCTTGTCGAATCCCTCGGTTACAATTTAATGTCCGTTTATGCACTTAATAAGATGAACTTTGATGTCCATTTTACTATTGATATGGTGGTACTCTTGAGGAGCAAGACTCTAAAGGTCATGTTCGTTGGGTATGTTGAAAATGAGTTGTTTGTGGTGGACTTTTCGGGGTCAACCAACACTCAAGCAATATGCCTCTTCGGAAAGGCCGACGTGGGGTGGTTGTGGCATCGCCGCTTGTCCCATGTCAACATGAGAACTTTGCAAAGTCTTCACAAGGGTGGCCACATTCTTGGACTAAACGAGAATGTTTCTTTTTCTAGAGATCGTCTTTGTAGGGCTTGTGTTGAAGGAAAATGCATGTTCTCCCCATCCAAGCAAGACATCATCTCATCAAGAGGATATTGGAACTTCTTCATGTTGATCTCTTTGGTGCCGTTCCTCAACCGAGTCTTGGTGGGAAGAAGTATTGTTTGGTGATTGTTGATGACTATTCAAGATTTACTTGGGTTTATTTCTTCAAGACGAAGGATGAGACTCAACAAGCCGTCATCGACTTCTCCAATGAAGTTCAACGTCAACACAATGTTCCCATATTGGCCATTAGAAGTGACAATGGCTCCGAGTTCAAGAACTACACCCTAAATGAGTTTCTTAGTGAAGAGGGAATTCGTCATCAATATTCCGCTGCGTATACCCCTCAACAAAATGGTGTAGCCGAAAGGAAGAACCGGACTCTCATGGATATGGCAAGGTCCATGTTGGCGGAGTTTAAGTCTCGCTTTACTTGTGGGCCGAGGCCATCTCCACGGCGTGTCACTCTTCAAACCGGCTCTTCTTCCGCATTGGTAAAAAGGAAACTCCATATGAAATGCTTACCGGCAACAAGCCCAATATCTCCTACTACCGTGTGTTTGGTTGTAAGTGTTTCTATAAGATCAAAGGTGTTCGTTTATCTAAATTTGAACCTAAAGCTTTGAGGGTATTTTTGTTGGTTACGGTGCCGAATCTCACACCTATAGAGTCTACGACAAATCCTTAGGGAGAGTTGTGGAATCTTGTGATGTGAGTTCGATGAGAATGACGGCTCCCAAGTGGCGCAATTTCATGTTTGTGATGTAGATAATGAGGAACCTCAAGATGCAATAAGAAGAATGGGCGTTGGTTTCTATCGCCCTATTGAGATCCATCATGAGGCACCTCAAGGAGGATCAAGTCCTATCAAGTAGAGCCTTCTTCATCACAAGATCTTATACTCCCACAAATGAAGCCAATGATGCACCAACCCAAGAACAAGTTCAAGACCCTCCTCATGACCAAGTTGCTATGCAAGAACCTATGTCTCCTATTGTCAATGCTAGCCAAGGTCAAGACCAAGATCAACCTTCTACTTCATCCAATGAAGAAGTGCATATTGAAGATCAAGGTCATCAAGACGGTCAAGACGGGGACTCAAATGATCAAGCGATTATTCCTCGTGTCAATGAGGATATCGAAACCCGTCGTAAGAAAGAGTTGAAAGAGATTGGGAAATAAAGAGTCATTACTTAAAATATCATTGGCGATGCAAGTCGCAAGGTTACCACAAGAGGTCAATTGGCAAGCTTTAGTGAGCATCAAGCACACATCTCTATGGTGGAACCAAAGAAAGTTTTGAAGCTCTTGAAGATCCGGATTGGTTGGAAGCTTATTCTTCACCATGTGTCAGGCTCCAAGACTGCTCCCCCCAAGGCCACAGCTCCCCTCTCATATAGTAAGTGGAATCGGTCACAGGTTCCATGGGTCGACATGGAGAAGGTCCTCTACTCTGACAGTGCTGCTGCCACTAGTTCACCTCCGCCTGCTGACAGTGATGATGACGAGGATGATGATGATGCTGAGGTTGGTAGTGATGTTGTCTCCGAGGAGCGCGAGGATGAGGATGATGATGAGGAGTCCGACTGAGTTTCCGGGACGTTTAGCCTCACTCTTTTCCCTTTTTGGCGTTTCGATGCCAAAGGGGGAGAAGTAGTTCTATTTAGGTTCTCCGTGGGGATTTGCATGGGTCGGACACAAGCATATGCCTTTATCATGTCTTAAGAGCTTGTGTCCTTTTATCTTTTTTTTCGAACTATTTGCTATTTGTATGCTTTGTGTAAGCACTATGTCCTATGGTTCGTTGATGAGACATGGATTTCGGAGTTATCTAGTTATGATTATGATTGAAATTATGTATGCAATGGTATGACCTTCATCTCTCAATTCCTTCATGTCCATATATATATCTTGTCTCATGTTTGTATCATGTTTCCGCTTTATGAATGGTGAAGCTCTATACCTATATGTTGTGCATTTGTATTCCAATGCAAACTACTTATATGCACACATTTAGGGGGAGCTTTTCTAATCTTTTGGAAACTTGATGACTTGTTTTGGTTACCTCATTGCAAATCCTAGTGTTGTCATCTAACACCAAAAAGGGGGAGATTGAAAGGGCATTTTCATAATCCCTCGAAGTTTTGTGTGTTAGGCAACAACACTAGCGATAATTTAACCATGCTTAAGTGATGCAGGATTTAGGGAAAATCTTATAAGCATCAAACTCCAAAAAGATGTGAGAAAAGAGCTCGTGAGTTGCTTTGGTAAAACCGGATATTTGAGGCCGGACATTTGGAATTTGGGCCGGATATTCCGGCCCCCAGGAAATTCCTCTAAGGACCAGCAGCCTGCCATTTGTGCGCGGGTCTGGAAAAACCGGATTATTGGGGGCCGGACATTTCATCTCAGGGCCGGATATTCCGCCCCCCAGGATTTTTCACTAAGGACCAGACGTGCTCGCTTCTGTGAAAACCGGACATTTGGGGGGCGGACATTTCTATTCCGGGCCGGATATTCCGGCCCCCACTCAAGCCGGATATTCCGGCCCCTGAAAACTTGCAACGGCTAGAATTGGGAGGGGTATAAATACTCCTCCACCTTCCTCCAGCAAGTGAGATTCACCAGAATTACTTGCTCCCCATTGTTGCAAGACCAAAGCTCATCGATCTCCCAATCCCTCCACCCAAACTCGCTCATACTTGGAGGATTGAAGGAGAAGGCCCGGATCTACAACTCCACCGAAGCGTTCTTAATTTCCCCCTCATTCACTTGAGAGATTTGAGCCTAAGGTTTCCACTAGGAAAACCTAGGCATCTTGTTGTACTTACTTGCTTGCTACTTTTGTGTAGTGAAGCTGTGGTGCTTGGGAGCTCCCAATCCTTTTGTGGGTTGTGCTCCAAGCTTGTTGTAAGGGCTCCGGATTCCGCCTTGAAGGACTCCGATAGTGGAAGGTGGACCGAGCTTTTGTGCGAGGTTCATCGGAAAATAGGGTGAGGCCATTTGTGGCGTCTTGAGTTTGAAACTCACACCCCTCCAACGAGACGTACTCCCCTAAAAAGGAGGAACTCGGGATTACATCCTTGTCTCCGCGTGCTTCCCGATCGGTTACTCCTTTCTTGTTATTTACTACTTGTATCTTATCTTGTTTAGACTTAACTTGTCATATAGGTAAATTCATCATAGTTGCATATCTAGAGAATTTACCTTTGTGTCAAGCCTTAATCGAAAAAGAATTAAAAAATTGGAGTAGCACCTATTCACCCCCCCCCCCCTCTAGGTGGCCATACGATCCTTTCAACAAGTACATGTAGATATAGATGTCTACTAAGTACCTTTAAAGTTTCATCGAATTATCTTTTCATCTGCTACCTACAAAAAAAAAGCCAAATGCAAAGACAAAAATCGAGTTTTTTCGTGTATTTAGAGCCATATTATTAGGTTTTTTGTGTAGCCAAAATCAACCTATTTCAACAAAATTTAAAACTTCATAGAAAATAGCCGTATGTCAAAATCAAATTATTTTGAAACTTTAAAATACCATTTTTTTTTATTTCTTTCGAAGTCAAGCCGATGGAGAAAAAGAACAATGCACTATAGACCGACGTTGTGGGGTAATCCAGCCCCCGCAGCAATTGGAGAAATTGGCCAAATCCAAAACGTGATCTTAGGTTCCATATATATTTCTAACTTCCTCCACCAGGTTAGACTTGTAATCTGTAATGGAAATCAATCCAGTTTGGATCCCGTGAAAAACAAAGGCTTTTATCTATTCAATTTTATTTCACAGATCAGAAACCGACCTTTGCGACCACTTCTTAACCTTTCATAAACATCTTGTTTTGAAATTTCAAATGCATGCAGACCATTGTGTCGCACGGTGGCAGACGCCGTCCATGTGATGGACGCCATCGTCGGCTATGACGTCCTTGACGCTGCGGCCACCGGAGCAGTCTCTCGCTTCATCCCTGCCGGCGGATACGCACAGTTCCTAAGGAAGGATGGGTTAAAGGGTAAGAGAATAGGCATCCCCAGGGACGGAGGAAGGGGGGACGAGCAGGGGCTAGCCCCCCCCCCCCCCCCCCAACAAACTGTTTTTCTTCATAAACTCGCTGATGATCATGCTTAAAAGTAGCAGTTCTAAGCCACTTTGCCCCCTCCAACATATTTATGCCCCCTCCAATCATAAGGGCTGGCTCCGTCCCTGGGCGTCCCAAAGGGCTTCTTTGATTTTCAAGAAGGAACAGTGCGGGACATAGTGTACAGGGATCACCTACACACAATGAGGTAAATAAGTTTGTTCAATCAAGTTCCGAGTCCTTGTGGATCATGATAATCTCGTCTGCTCAATCAGTTTTGGCATGTTTCTCTAATGCGTCGCCGGTTATCTTGCTATTTAATAGTTTTGAGTGTAGTGGCTATTTTCTTTTTTGACGGTAAATAGCAGGAGCTCTGCCTATGCATTATAAGGAGAATAGAATTGGTCCAGTTAATTAGGGAAACCGGACCCAAAACCCATACATACGCGGTTAAAAACCGCACACTCTAACTCATGGTACGTCGTCTGTGCCTGAAACAAGGGAACCTAGTCCCAAACTAACAGGCCACACCTCATACCCAACTATCAGATACTCTCCAAACACACACAAACTCTCACCGCTAGAGATGCACCGGTGTGCACCTTCCACACAGAAGATGTCAAGCATTACTCACAATTAACTCTCGAACCGCCTCCATCACCTGCGGTGTGCGCTGCTTCTTGTACATTTGCAAATAAAATTGCATCTTCTCCTCTATGGCTTCATCGGTGGCTTTCTCTTTGCTCTTGAGTTTTGGGATTTCCCCAAAAGCCTCCGCCCGCCTAAACTCGGCGCGCTTGGCTGCTAGAATGGCATTATCTTTGTTCTTCTTGTCCAACTGGATGCTTCGTCGCTCGGCCAAAGGGGGAACATCCAGCCGAAGCTGCTTGTCCTTGGGCATGTCGGCAATCTCTCGGCAGAGCTCCACCATCGAAAAAGGCAAGGTCTTCTCCTGTGGCTCAATCGTGTCATACTGAGCCATCACCTTCGCGATCTTCTCCTCCGGGCTAGGGGCATCAGAAACCCTCAACTCCTCCAATGCCAAAGGCGTCTCCACTCCAAGATCCTTCATCGGGGGCCCCTGCACCACCGGGGTGACATGCTCCGAAGCAGCAAGAGGCGTGGAGGTGAATTCCATGGCAAGCGGCGACGCTGAAAAGCTCACAGCCTTGGGAGAGTAGCACCCAAAGCGCTCGATCCCGCGGTCTGCGCAATCAACATTGTCCCCACTACTCAGAGATGGTGTTGGCTCCTCCTGCACCATAGCCGGCGGCAGGGACAGCCTCTCGAGAGCAGCCTCAGCCCGCACTAGCAAGTTCCCAGCACGCTCCATCAAAGCAGATTATATAATAACCCCGAATAGTTGAATCTGAACAACAATTTAGTCAGTCATTTCTCCTCTTGTTTGAAGGAAACATGGAGCGGCGGTGATGGAAAACCTGGAGATAGCAAATTTGGCTGTCATACAAAACTTCACTTCCAGTGGATTGTTGACTGCACTTATGGCAGAGTTCAAGCTAAATCTTAACAAATATTTGTCGGACTTGTCACATTCGCCGGTCCGCTCCCTCGCCGAAATAATTGCATTCAATGACGCACATCCTGTTGAGGTTACCCCAAAACAAAAATTATCAAACTATATTTGTACCTGTTACGAACTCAAAATTGCATATATGCGAGCCTACAAATTTAAAAAAATTCTTGAACACAAAATATCTTGAACCTTTGGATGGACACATGAAATGCAGGAGCAGCTCAGGAAGTACGGGCAAAGCCTCTTGCTAATGTCAGAGAACACTACAGGCATCGGTGCTGCAGAGATATCGGCGATGCACCGGCTCCGCAATCTATCAGAGAACGGTGTGGAGAAGCTAATGAAAGAACACCGGCTAGATGCAATCATCGCACCTGACGCCGATGCCGCTGTCATCCTAGCCTTCAATGGCCTCCCGGGCATTGCAGTGCCGGCAGGGTATGACGACGAGGGTTTACCATTTGGTGTGTGCTTTGGTGGGCTGCAGGGGTACGAGGCGAGGCTTATTGAAATTGCTTATGGGTTCGAGCAGGGTACCAAAGCGCGGCGTCCACCGATGTTCAAGCCTTAGAACAAGATTTAATGCATATTCAGATGTAAATAGGAGAGAAAATGTTCTCATACATTAAAATAAATAAATGAATTCAAGGAATAATGGACAGACAACTTCATGGATACAAAGATTTGGAGTATATTTGGTTTTAGCTGGTAAAACTTTTGCTTGCCATCAGTTCTCTAATATTGACAAGAAAATGACCTAAAGTTGCTAAAATAACATTGAGATGCGAATAAATTGGCAGTCGTCCAAACAAAGATCAAAATCTTGATCACGACAAAACACAAACGGATAACCAAGAGTGCATGGCCTAAATTAGTCGGGGGGGGGGGGGGGGGGGGGGTAGAAGTTTGTTCTCTTGGTTCTCAATTAGAAACTCCATCACACACTAAGATTTGGTCTATGGCTGCTAAACTATGGTGTGTTGAATACATTCCACAACCTGAAATGAATAAATGACCACAAATGTTCTTCTAACCGTAAAATAAAGTAAATAAAAGTCTTTAAATATAATAATAATAATCACGATGATGTATGAAAACAAGGTTAGGAAAGAATCCGCTTGCTGCCGACTCCCCAAAGTCAAACGAAACCTATGACCATCTATCTTTGTATCCATCGCCGATTGCAGCTTGTGGGATTCTATAGTTTTGCCAATTGGAGTCCATCACATGATACCCACTAGCAAGACTACAATTGTTTATCAGCGCACAGCTTCCTATAAGCAAGTTTATTTAATCTCAAAGTTGTTATCGTCGACAGGCCTAATTTTACCGGGTCAAGCATAGCAAAAAGGCCGTCCCAAAATAAGTGTTTCGAATTTGATCAAAAGTGGATGTATATAGATATGAAACAAGTCTAGATATAATTATTTTTGGTCAAATCTGAGACACTTATTTGGGGGGAGGGAGTACATATTACTAATAGGGTGAGCAGCTTCAATTGAGTCGAGCACGGTTCAGTCGACACAAAGAAGCTAGACATTTCGACGATGCCGCGTCTGCTCCTTGCAGTTGCCGCCTTCCTAGCTCTGCTGGCCGGCGGCGCTCATGGCTTCCGGATCGAGGAGGCGACCGTGGAGAGCATCCAGCAGGGCTTCGGCAACGGCAGCGTCACCTCGGTGGACCTCGTCCGGTTTTACCTGGAGCGCATCCGTGGCCTGAACCCGCTGCTCCACGCCATCATCGAGGTTAACCCGGACGCGCTCCGGGAGGCAGCCCGCGCCGACGCCGAGCGCCTCTCCGGAAAATGCTTCACCGCCGGCGCCGGCGGGTTCCTCCACGGCGTGCCCGTGCTGCTCAAGGACAACATCGCCACGCGCGACGCGCTCAACACGACGGCCGGCTCGTTCGCGCTGCTCCGGTCTGTTGCGCCGCGGGACGCCGGCGTGGTGTCCCGGCTGCGCCGCGCTGGCGCCGTGGTGCTGGGCAAGGCGAACATGGACGAGTGGGCCAACGCCCGCAGCCTCCCCGGCACCGACGGCTGGAGTGCCCGCGGCGGCCAGGCCCGGGTAAGCCAATGAACCATGTGAAATCCTTCTCATTTTGCTCCAACATTCCAATGGCGACCGAAAGAAATAGTTGATTTGCGTTGGTGTAGAACCCATACGTGTTGACGGCGAGCCCGTGTGGGTCGAGCACGGGGTCGGCGATCGCGGCAGCGGCAAGCATGACGGCGGTGACGCTGGGGACAGAGACGGACGGCTCCATACTGTGCCCGGCGTCGCTGAACTCGGTGGTCGGGATCAAGCCCACGGTGGGGTTGACTAGCCGGGCCGGGGTCGTCCCCATCTCACCTAGGCAAGACACTGTTGGGTAAGTTATTAACATACAGTATTTCGTCATACTCCTAGTCCTCTCTGTCAACTATTATCTCTGTGCCAAAATATAAGATGTTTTACTATTTTTGACGATAGAGATGTACTAGATGTGGTATTAGTGTGTAGATTCATTCATTTTTAGAAATATTTAAAACATCTTATATTTTAATAAGGGAGTAGTAGAAAATAAATTTAGCAACTACTTGATGATAACAAGGGTTTTTTTACGGACACGCAAAAAGTCACTGTTGGACAAGTCTTTCTATACCTAATAATCAATCAAGAAAGATAAAATTATTTGTGACCACTGTTTTTCTCGAAAAATGGGAAATTACTGCACATAGCCATTTTATTGTAGAGTTTTATTACTCATGGTATAGATCACATAAATCAAACAAAGGTGTAAATTAAAATTAACTAGCAGAACAAGATGAACATAAAACACATACTATGCATCATGTAGTATTTGTAGTATGTCGTCAGCCACCCGATTGTAAATATACCGAGCAACCGTCTCCATTTGGATGCAACCAGAATCCATAGGGGCCCGCCACGCTTCCGGAAGAAGACCATGTGTGGATCCAATGCGTAGCCATATGAATAATTATAAATAAAATGAGTATTTCTATACTTATAAAAAACAATATTGCTTCAATAGTTCCATATGGCCCAAATTAAAGCACAATCCCCAAATTAATCTGAGTAAAAATTTGTTTTTTATATAAGAACCCCAACCCTATGCCCCATTGCCCTATGGTCGGCATCTGATGTTCCTTTTTATCAAGCGACACTTGTTGAAAAGAAGAATTTTGAGATTTTCAAACTGCAGGCCAATTTGTCGCAGCGTGACGGACGCGGTCCATGTGTTGGATGCTATCGTTGGCTACGACACCTCGACGCGGCTGCCACAACGGAAGCTTCCAAATACATCCCTCATGGCGGATATGCACAATTCCTAAAGAAAGATGGACTAAAGGGGAAGAGAATCGGTGTCCCCAACGGCTTCTTCACCTACCCAAACGGGACATTGCAACAACGGTTTACCAACAACATCTCTATACCATGTGGTATTATTTACATTTTCATATGATTTTAAAAAACATCATAGGGATATTTAGGCATATGCACCATGCTCAAACTATCGCTAAGTTCGTAAGAAAAATTAAGATCGTGTATGATATCATATTAATATTACATCGATTTGCATTTGGTTTGTTTGAAGGGAACAAGGAGCAGTCGTGATTGAGAACCTTGACATAGAGAATCTAAGCACCATACTAGATTCCCTTAACAACGGTGAACAAATTGTGTTAGCAGCAGAGTTCAAGTTAAGTCTCGACTCCTATCTGTCAGACCTGTCATATTCTCCAGTCAGATCACTCGCGGACATCATTGATTTCAACATCGCACATCCCGTTGAGGTCAGTTCCAACATTCAAATTTTGATAAATTTGTTTTCATTCCATCATCGTTATATCTGACTTTTCTGCTTACATTCTCAACATACACAATGAACGAATACTTACATATGCATGACCATGGCAGGAGAAGCTGAAGGAAATCGGGCAGCTCATCTTCCTGGTAGCGGAGAACACGACCGGCATCAACGTCATGGAGAAAGCAGCGATCAACCAGCTGAACAAGCTCTCCGTCGACGGGCTGGAGAAGCTGATGAAGGAGCATGAGTTGGACGCCGTCGTGACTCCAAACAGCGCCTTGTCACCTGTGCTCGCCATTGGCGGGATGCCGGGAATCACCGTGCCAGCCGGGTACAACGAGTTAGGGGTGCCATTCGGTCTCTCATTTGGTGGGTTGAGGGGGTACGAGCCGAGGCTGATTGAGATGTCGTATGCGTTTGAGCAAGTTACAAAGGTCAGGAAGCGCCCCACATTCTTTCAATAGAATAAACAGCACCGCGTTAGCGACTGGAAGGTTCATTGGTGCAAGCAATTGCAAACTTGATTTTGTTCAGGATGCTTTAACGGCAGAAACTCACGCAATGAAGCATGGAATTCAACTAGCTCAAATGTTGGGATGCAACAAAATTGTCCTTAGCTCTGATTGCTTGGATGTGGTAGAAACGATGAAGAACGGTGCATATTCGCATGGTGTCGCTAAAGTTTCGAGCCAATCTGTTTGGCTTGACGATCCTCCTGTCTTTAATACCCTTGTTAATTTCCGATTAATTTCCGATGTAACCATTATTGATAATCAATAAAGAGGTATTTGAGTTGTTAAAAAAAAAACAGCACCGCATTCGCGAATCGTTGCGTCCTCGCGAAACAGGTCTCTCCCTCTCGCGAGCAAGGTCGACCCAGACGAAACGGCGGCGCCGGCTCCGCGGCCAGGTACCTCCCGCTCCCCTTCCTCTCCTTCGCGCCTCCGCACTCTCTCCGCCTCCGACTGGTCTGTTCCCGGCCGCGGCCGCGCCGTCCTTCCCTCTCTGAGCCGCGCCACCCTCGCAAACCTAGATGGGGACGGCGGCGGGATGGGCACGGCGGCGGGATGGGGCCGCGCCCTCCTCTCTCCCTCTCTCTGAGCCGCGCCATTCTCTCTCCCTCTGTACTCTCTCACTCCGACGGACAGCTCCGTTCTCACATTTTGATAATTTTTTGTTCATTTGAAAACTGCAGATTGTTGATTCGAATTGCTTGTCCTAGCAGCTGATTGAAGGTATAACACATCTCTGCCCCTAGCTTGTACTAGTAGCTGAGTCGACCATGAATTTGTGCTATATGAATGTGAATGTGTGACCATGTGTTGTTGCTAGTATAGTGTGCAAATTGGGTAATGTCATATGAATGTGAGACCATGAATTTGTGCTATACATTTATTTAAACGATGCTCTTTTCATCATGTTCATTGTAGCATTTTCATCATGTCTCAACAAGAGTTGGTTGCTTATATTACCGAAGAGAACAAGAGAAGAAAAAGGAAAAGGATAATATTGGCACAGAAGTATTTTGAAATATCATGTCTTGCATTAGCTTATCTTAGTACTCAAAGGGCACCTAGAGACCTCGGATGCTTTAATGATGAGGAGGAAACAGTTAGATATCGGAAGTACATCTTGAAAAAAACTTATGATGGGTCCGAAGCAACTTGCTATGATAAGCTACGCTTAACAAAACGAAACTTCCATGATCTTGTTGCTATGCTGCGTGAGAAGTGTGGTCTCAAAGATAGCTTGTTCATGACGGTAGAAGAAGATGTTGCCACGTTCCTACAAGTTGTTGGTCATGGACTTAAAATGAGGATGTTGGGTGGCACGTATTGTCGGTCTACTGAGACAATCAGTAGGCACTTCCCTACTGTGTTATCAGCAATCCTGTCTGTAACCGGGGAGTTCATCAAGCTTCCCGATCCTTCTACCAATCCTCCTGATGATTACAAGTGGAAGTGGTTTCCTAATGCACTTGGAGCTCTAGATGGGTGTGATATTTCCTGACAAAGGGAGGTATAGGAACAGACACCAAGAAATCAACACTAACATGCTAGGTGTGGTAGACTGGAACATGAAATTCTCTATGTTCTACCTGGTTGGGAGGGTTCGGCATCAGACTCGAGAGTGCTAAAAGATGCTATGAGAATCGATCGTGAAGATGCATTTGTTGTACCACAGGGTACGACTCTTTCTCTTTGTGTTTCATTTCTCATATTTACTTGCTCACTAACTAATGTACTTGTCAATAGGAAAGTACTATCTTGTTGATGCTGGCTATACCAATGGATCTGGATTTCTATCTCCATTCAGATCCACTCGGTACCACTTGAAAGAGTGGGTTGCTAGTCAACAAAAGCCCCAAAATGAAAAAGAGTTGTATAACTTGCGCCATTCTCGTGCTAGAAATTGTGTAGAGAGAACCTTCGGCTTGTTGAAGAAATTGTGTAGAGAGAACCTTCAGTAGAACCCTAGCGTTATGGGAGAACAAGCTGCTATTAGAATTACAATTACGCTTGTACATATGATAAAATAATACAGTAATTAAAGTGAGATACAAAAGTTCCAAGTATTGTATATGATACTGGTCTACAGAGCAGCTGACAGCAAACAAAACGAGAAATGAACCACTAGATAACAAGATGCAATGAATTATATGCATCTAACAAGCAGTAATAGAACAGAGCAACGAACTGGACCCTGGCATAGCTTCCAGCAATACAAAACCATGCGCACGACGCAACCGAGTCATTGCAAAATCATGTGAAAGACAGTATCATGTGAAACATATTACACACTTCAGGCACAAGTCTAAATCTACAAGGGAAATTTGAGCACTAGCCCTAAAATTCACAACCTATGTCCACATGCCTATTTGATGAGCCTCTTGATACGACTCCCTATAGTTGATTGTGCCACTTATGACGGGGTTGGCTGATCATATTCCCAAGTTGTGCAACCACATGAGAAAATGCCCTGGAGTTGAACTAGCCTCTGATGATTTACGTTTTTTTTTGCAAAACGAAATCACTTAAGGCTTTAACCCAAGCTAAGATTTGCCTAGGTAACAAAACGAAATCACTTAACCCTTTAGGCTTTAGTTGCTCAAGTAAAAGTCAATGACTCTATGTACAGAGCCCTCCCTAAGACTCTGAAGCACTCTGATCCATTCCCCTTCATCAAGTTTACTCTATACATGGAAGTGGATTTCGGAACCATTAAAACAATCGCAGATGTGAACATTTGCAGTAGGGTCCATTTCCCATCTTTTTTTTTTTGACTGTAACATTTTCCATCTCAAACCTAAAGCTCATACAAATTGGGAACCAAAACCTAGGGCTCATACAAATAAGAGATCGAAAGGAATGGAGTTAGGTTGGAGAAGTTACGTTTCTCACGGCTTTCGCCTTGGCCGCATGAGTCGCTCGAGGCTGCCGGGTAGAGGGGGTGGCGCGCAGCCGCGCACCTCCTGTGAGAGATGGTGATCGGGGTGAGTAGAGCAATGGATAAAGATGCGTGAGCGGGATAACGGAGAGAGGAAGATGGCTTACCTCGACGGAGTGACGCAGGAAGCGGCCTTGGTCGTCGGAGTCGCCGCCACCGGGTGGATGGAGGCGCTGCTGCCTGCTGGGGGAGGCCCTATGCGTCGACCTATGCGATGATAAGGACACATCGCACACCCCGCAGCCGCACCTCGCCTTCTCCTTCCTCTCGCCGTACCTCTCGCCGCTGCTCCCCTTCTTCTTCCCCTGCCCACCGCGCCGCACCTCCGCGAGCTCGCCCACCGCCGCTGCATCTCTTCCACCTCCTCCTCTCTTCTTCTTCTTCTTCTTCTTCTTCTTCTTCCTCGAGCCGCCCGCCGCCGCCGGCCAGGCCGCCTGCTCCCGCCCCCCGCGCTCGGCGTCGCTACCGCGCCGCCTCCGCGCCCCGCCCTCCTCCAACCGCGGCCCACCGCCGGTCCTCCGCCCCCCGGCCGGCCATCCCTCTAAGCCCCCCCCCCCCCCCCCCCCCCCCCCCCCCCCCCCCCCCCCCCCCCCCCCCCCCCCCCGCACCCCGAACGCCGGCGAGCTCGCCACCCGCACCCGCACCCGCACAAGTTAAGTTTCTTTCCTCGCCTTCGCCGGCGACGCCGCGGCCAGCCGCGTCGCCCCCGTCTCCGGCGAGATCCAGGCCTCACCTCCGACGGGGCGCCGCGGCCAGCCACGTCGTCCCCGTCGTCGGTGAGTCGCTCGGCTCGCCGTCTTCTTCCTCGCACGCGGTGGGCCGCGGCCCATGTGGGTCTCCTTCTTCTTCGACGGGGTGTGCAAGACCTGGTTATCATCGACCAGGTCGATAAATAGGAAATGCCCCTGTTGGAGCAAACGAACCAGAGCAGGGAAGAGGGATGGTGAAGAACTAGGCCGTTTGCTAGGCCTGAGGGGTGCGAATAGTTGCACATATGGGCTCTAGACGGCGCTACACATTGCTGGGCCTGAGGAGTACTAAAATGCAAGCAGTTTAATCTAAACTGATTAGCTACACATTAGCTCGCACAATTCTTTATTTTCTCTGGAGCATGGACTTTTGATATTAGTTTGTGGTGTGTTATCGTTAATCTAAACTGATTAGCTGCTGTGAGATTCTCTCTGGTTCTATGTGTTCAATAAATAGATGTGTAATTATTATTGAGAAATCAGAGAACAAGTATATCTTCATTTATCCTATCAGACTGCTGATGTTGCATTTTAAAAATGAAATCACATCTACCAACAATCTTTGTTGGTTTTTTCCTTTTACATTTCACTCTTGAGATTGTTTTGGAAGGAATAGGGGTATTTAACTACAAATAATTTAAGGAAGCGAAGTGCTCTGAAATCTGAAGAGCTGAACTTGTTGTCAGCTCCAGCAAACAAGCATAGTCTTCTATCAACAAACAGGCTAAGGGCCCGTGATGTCGTTACGACAGTTACTGGGATGGTCAGATGGGGATGTGATGCGGCCAGAGTCAAAGCCCTGCTCCAGGCTGATGCGTCACACTGCTGGTATCTTCTCCGTTGGTGGCGGCCTTGCTTTCTGGGTGCTCTGCCGCCTTCACTATGGTAAATTCTCTGACGATCTACATTTGTTCCATAACAATGTGTTCTGTTATCTCCAAACATATATTTATTAATATTATCATGAGGTTGTGAATCTGACTGTTATCTATCAATATATGAGTTTGACTATATAGTTTTGAGTGATAGTCCTTGGAAGCAACTCAAAATCTAAACTATTTCGCTGACCCTGTGCTCATCCTTTAGGTCCAAGGATAACTGTTCCGAGGAGTCTCAGGTGGGCATCATGCGGAGCAATCTCTTGTAGCTCAACATCGGCGTTGCTTGTGCGACTCTTCAGCCCGGAGTGTGAACCGCAGAACATAGCAGCTTTTGACAGACCTGAACACAAGCCTGCATAGTTTCATGAAATTTGAGGGGCCAGTCTACGAAGATCCATGTGAACTTTGCTGATCCTGTCCAGGAGTTCCTTTCTTTGTGGTAGATTTTTATGAGTAATGTAGTCTGCTCTGAACCTGAAAACCTATTTCGCTCTGTATTTCCTGGCCTCCATCATTTGTTGCCCCTGATAATCTAGTACCTGTAGCATCGAAGTTGTTCTCTGATGCTTGCAAGTGGAGATGGTACTACTACTGAAACTAGAATCGAGGGGCCACGTTAGAAATAATGTTGTAATCATGTGTTCTATTTTCGCCAGCAACTTTGTTCGTTTTGTGCACGTTTAGTATTGGAGTTGATTTGCTGTTAATCCCGATTCCTTCTCAAACCCTGGATCCTTCAACCACTATACCTAAGTCCGGATCGGACTTGGGTACAGTGTAGGCCCTACGATACGGACACGGCGATTCGGGTCACGGGTGCGGATGCACCCATTATATAAAATATTTTTTGTTCTTCCTTCTGGGGAGCACTTTCATTTCTCTGAGGTTCTCATGTTTTTGTTCTTTCTGCTTTGCCTTAGGGCACAAACTTTGTTCTGTTATTTTCAATAATGGAACCCGGCCTCCCTTTGGGGGACGTTTGTAAAAAAAATATATATATATATAATATTTTTATCTTTTTTTCAAAATGTCAAAAAAATCCAAATTTAATTTCGGTTATACCTCATGACATTTTGTGTTAGCACAAAAAACATCGCGAAGAAAAAATAATTTTTGTGACCTGTGCAAAAAAGACAAAAATAACTCGCGTACAAAGTCATTTTGAAAATCCCGGATTTGTCTTTTTTGCACAGTCCACAAAAAATGTCTTTTCTTGGCGGAACTTTTTGTGCTAGCCTATGATGTCATCTAGTATATGTGAAAATTTTATTTGGAATTTTTTGACATTTTGAAAAATGGTTTTTGAAGAATGGGTGCATCTAGCCTATGAGCCGATATGGATTTCCGGTACGGTACGATATAATCTCGTCCCTGGAACGGCGTCCAAGTCCATACAGCAATCAAGCGCTCGAATCTCGTCTCTCGTTTTCCTTTTTTCGCGTGGAAGCCAAAAGGAGAGAGACGTCGCAATGCAGCTGACGCTGTGGTGCACGCCGGGCACGGCGTCACCGGACGCGGACGCCGGCGACTATGAGGAGCTGCCGGTGTCGTTGCCACCGCACGTCCCGCGGGGCCTGACCATGGACGACGCGCCCGGTCTAGACGGATGGGAGGAGGGCGCGTACGCGGAGCCGGTGGAGCAGCTGTCGACGCCTGATCATCACGACGGCGCGGAGATGACGGGCGGCAGCGCCGGAGCAGCGGAGCTGTGGCTACGCACCACACAATATTATTTATCACGAAACTTTGCACATATGTGGAACATTAGCATATGTTTGACCCATATTTTTACAGAGTTTTTTTTGAAGTGTTTTCATATTTTTTTGAATTTCGAAAACATGCAGGAGTAGGTAAGCTCAAGAGTCAAAATGTGTTTCAAACTGGGTATAAAAATCCTATTACACGTGAAAGCACAAAAAACACCTTCACAATCAAGAAAACAATAAGAAGTGAGTTCGATGAATCAAAATGTATGTCTAGTGGAGTGGTGTTTGGGCTTGGCCCTGCTTGCTTTGGCGCACGTGTGTGCTCGGCCCGATTCTAGCGGTTTTCGTCGGTTTTCTTTTAATTAACCGGGCAAACTATATTCTTCTTAAGCAATGGAATATGCAAACCTTTTGCCCCGTTTCAAAAAAAAGAAGGAACTGGGAACCCTTAGCGGCCCTTTGAAATGTCGTCCAACTCTTGGTTGTGGCCTCTAGTACATTGGCATGGTTCTTAGTTTGTTTGGTCATTGATTTTTCTATTTCTTTATTCCATGATCTTAATCTTCTTCCTTGATAAGTTCAACTCATGAATCAATGATTCAATATTCTGCCTTGCAAGAGTTGTATCCTCAACTAAAGTCAACAGTTTTGGAAGATCTTGGTGTAACTTTTTTGCCGAGTTACCCTGTTATATTTGTTTCAATTAGAACGTTGAAGGTAATCAACCGATTAGGGACAAATGCTGCAAAGTGGGATCTGGAAGAGGTCATCAATTCATATGATCATCTGGGTGCTCCATAAAAAAGAAACAGAAAAGAGACATTAATTTCTCCTAATATATTTTTCACATGATATATGTCGTATTTTTCTGATAAGCTTTTGCATATTATATTGTCGTACTGTTACATACATCCATAAAAAAGAATTCACATTTTTTAAAGCCCTGAACTTTTCAGGGTCAATAGTGTACGGTTCGTCTTAAACTTTTTCTATGAGTTGACAGTTCTTCAATATAGACAGTTTAATTTGCGGTTCAAGACCAAAAAAAATACCTTTGGATTAAAAGTATTTTGTTCTAATTACGAAGTCAGCGAAAATGCAACTGGCCAACCACTTCAAAAAAAATCCCTTGCCAGACAAAAAAAAACGCTCGAGGAGAGAAGCATGAATGAATCTGGCCTATTGGGGAGAAAAATCTGACGTAGTATTTGAAGTTTCCTACGACCAGTTTTCCAACTTTTTTCTGAAAAAATTCCACCGTCTCCGGCGCCCCCACTCCCCCACTATCTCCCACCTCTCTTTAGAGAAATGAAACCTCAAATGGATGTTGGAGTTCCAATGAAAAAAGGGCGGTGCACTGCATTTCCTACGCTAGCTGTTGCTACCCGTGTCAGCGTTTGTGTAGCGTCTCTCAGGCCTTGTTTGGTTACGGAGTTTTTTTTTTTTTGACAATTAATATCACGATATATTATATGATCGAATAGTACATGGTAGAGATACATGAGCTGACTATATCGATTACAAAATAAAGTCTAAAAGAAACGAGCAAATCTTCGAAGTATTCAAACTCTTTCTTCTTTCAAGACACGATCTTGTACTTTTCTGAAGGCAGCCGTAAAACGATAAAGATATCAAACCACAAACCTGTGAATACCAACGAAGGTTCTCCTATAATTATAATTTTGAGCCGCAATGCCAAGGCTAGGTGCACGCACGTAGCCATTAAATTAATCAACCAACATCGACAAGAGTACCAACACCGATATCCCAGGGAAAAGAAACCGAACAGCCTGGTCGACGTCGCCGGGAGCCGATAGCGCGAATCACCATTGTCGAGTACGTAGCAGTCGGGACAGATATTGTGAGGACAATCCTCCTCGCAGCAGCCATGAGAGACAGTCCAAAATCGATCTGGCGAAGCAAGATCTGAAAAATCATACCTAGACAAACTTAACCTTCCAAAACCACCATTGACGTCGGGAAGAAGATCTCGCCGCCGAACGAAATCCGGGAGATTATTTATTGTAGACGATGCCATCTCCATTGATAAAGAAGATGGCTACCAAAACCCTAACCAATTTGTTGAAACGCAACTATTATTAAAAACTCCACTCATAAATCGGGTTCTCCACCCCTCCCGACGCCGACAAGGCCGGCCGGAGGAGGGGGAACCGATCTACGTTGTTGGAGGAGGAGGAGAAGGCGGCGGCTAGGTTCCTGAGCTCTCGTAGGATATATGTCTTTTAGAAGGAGGTGTGTGGCTTATCTTATCAGCTTTGGTTTTTTGTTACGGAGTATTAGTAGAACCAGATTTCACAAAAGGCCTTTGAATCTCTAACAACCTAAAACTCTGTTTGGGCAGTTGTAGAAAATCATGGATACGTAGAACCCGACTTCCACAAAACCAGAAAAACGAGCTTTACGAAAAAACGAGTATTATACGTTTTTAACAAAACGCGTTTAACCACGTCTCCGTCGATGAGTTCCGACTTCCGATCCGAGGAGGCGGCAGCGATGTTGGCGTTTGAGCTGTCGCTGCCGTTCTCTGTGCGCAGCAGACTGGACATGGCGGTCGGACGCCCAGGCGGCGACGATGTTGGCGTTTGAGCTGTCGCCGCGGCTCTGGCCGCACTTGGCTGTGCGCAACAGACTGGACATGGCGACCGGGCGCTGCGGACGAGCTGATCTCGCGACATCCATGTGCGCGACGAGACGCTGTCATTAGTGATGTAGGCCTCCGGGTCCGGGGAGCTGCACGCTGGAGGCTGGATCGTGAAAATCTCGTCCAAACAAAGTTTTTCTTAAACACGTTCACGAAAAAAACTAATCAAAACTGGTTTTGCTAAAGGACGCTCCTTAAACTCGTTTTCTCAAAACTAACTCTAAAACCTCCTTATCCAAACAACCACTCAGTCTCACCACACGTACTCTCTCCGTTCCAAAATAGATGACTTCAATTTGTCTAAAAATGTATGTATCTAGACATGTTACGTGTAAAGATACATCCACTTTTCGACAAATGAAAGTCATCTACAGTACTATTTTGGAACGGAGGGAGTACTACTGTACTAGCACTAGTCATCAGGCTGTTGATATCGTAGAGGGGATTGTTCTCGATCGGGCCAGGCTAGCTGCTATCAGCCGTAGTGGTCACTGCGTTGCATAGAACGAGGCGAGATCCGGAAAACCGCCAAGCTTTGCATGCTTAAACCGCGACATCGTCGACGGAGTACGTACGTCGCATGCGCGCGCCCGTACGTATGGCCTTTGCGTAACACCCACCGCACCGTCGTAGACGAGATCAAAACCTGCGCCGATCGACCGGGGAACAGACAGAGAGAAGCATGGCGATGGCGTCTTCGCCGCCGGAGCCGGACCACCTGCTGGGCCTCCGCAACAGCTTCTACGTGGGCGCGTACCAGGCGGCCATCACCGGCAGCCAGTCCGTCCCCTCCCACGCGCTCTCCCCCGACGAGGTCCTCCACCGCGACGCCCTCCTCTACCGCTCCTACATCGCCATCGGCTCCCACCAGCTGGTGATCGACGAGATCGGCCCGGCCGCGGCCACGCCGATCCAGGCCATCAAACTGCTCGCGGTGTACCTCTCCGGCGGCTCCGACAACAAGGTTTGGCTACTTGGCTCCGTGCCATTTCGTTGCCACATTCGTAGATCGTCCACCTATATGACACGCGTTGTGCTTTTGTTTTGGCTCGCGCGTGTGTGCCAGGAGTCGACCGTCTCGAAACTCAGAGAGTTCCTGGGTGATGCCGCGGTGGGGAGCAACCCAATTCTCCGGCTCGTTGCGGGGACCATCTTCATGCACGAACGGGACTACGCCCAAGCTCTGAAGCACACGAACTCTGGTGGCACTATGGAGCTGTAAAGACCCCTTACTCAACATTTCCCTCTGTCAGTTAATCACTTTGCTGAATATTGTATATATGCGTGGAATCATGTGTTGTTCCATATATTAATCGCTGGCTGCAGATTATTCATATACATTCGCTATGCTTCAGTTTGTCCGGAGAGATTAGGACACTAAACTAAACTCTCATATATATCCTTCAAATTGATATGTTTCAGGCTGGCGTTGAGTGTTCAGATATGCCTCCAAATGCACAGGCCCGATCACGCGGAGAAGCAGCTCAGGGTCATGCAGAAGCTGGACGAAGACCACATGCTGACGCAACTGGCAAGCGCATGGGTACATCTTGTCATGGTAACCATTTACTATGAAAAATTTACTTGCTCGGAAAAAACGGGACATAAAAAATGTTACTGTCGCTCGCCATCATTTTCAGTCAGCATATCTGCACTCTGCGCAGGGTGGTTCCAAGATCCAAGAGGCGCACCTCATCTTTCAGGACTTATCGGAGAAATACCCGGCGACATGCATGATTCTTAACGGGAAAGCCCAGTGCTTGATGCACATGGGAAACTTTCAACAGCAGAGGGTTTGCTGCTGGAATCACTGAACAAGGTCGGCTCTGAATCTGATCGTCTTAGCTAGCCCACATCTGAGCAACTAATTTCTTGTTCACCACAAAACTTGTGTGTTTCTCACGCAAAGTGAAAAGTCCTAGTACTTCGCTGAATGCCTCAAATTGTTCAGGATGCCAAGGATGCTGAAACTCTTGCCAACCTCGCCGTGTGCAGTCTGAAACTGGGGAAACCTGCATCGCGCTATGTCAAGTAAGTGAACTCCACACATTTTGCACCGTAGAAGGTAGTAGAAGCTATAATACATAGCATTTTATTGGTCAGGTTTTGATGATGGGTCTCAATCGACTGAGATTTTCAAGTCTTAGTCGATTTAGAAAAACGTGCAAGTTCGGTTTAGTAAAAAGCAACTTGCACTTTATTTAAGCGCCACTAGATGAAAAAGTGCAAACTGCATCTTTCACTAACCTGAAGTTGCGCTTCTCTGAATCAATTGACCCTTACAAAAATCCAATCGATTGAGACATAAACAAACTTCAATCAACTGAACCTGCACAAAGTAATTATCTATGCCTGATAAGCTGAACTACCTTGCATAGTGCTCAATGCTTAGCTTGAGTATTATCAGTATTTGTCTGCTCACTCTGAACTGACGCAAACTCTTGTGTTTTTTGCAGCCAACTGAAGCTAGCGCATCCCGAGCACGTACTGGTGAAGCGAATGTCCTCTGCCGAAGACAGCTTCGACAGAGCTTGCCAAGCGGTGGCATGAGTTCACTTGTATTTTCTCACTAATCCTGTCGCTCGACGTACCAAAGCAAACACTCTTGTCTCACAGCACCCAATTCAGAACAGCTAATAACAATTCTTATGGCTACTTCCAAATCTCGAAGGTCAACTTAACATTTTTTTAACGAGTCACTGTAAAACTTCACCATCGATCAGGCCGGATGCCTGCTCGTTCAAGGTGGCAAATACATGTGCCGCCTCGTTGACACAACACGTACGCGCATGAGCTCTCGCGGTCGGCGAGTTGGTATCACGACTGCTAGCCGCGATGCGCGCTCTGCCTGCCCCGGTGCCGCCGATGAGCTCAGGATCAGTTGACCGTCAGTCCGTCAGAACCTATGATGATTTGATAAGCGAAGAAACGCCTGGCGTCTCGACGTCAGTACCCTCCATTTGCCGGCGATCAAGGGACGTGCCACAGCCACGCGCGCGCGTGTTAGCCGCCAGGTTAACCTGCCCAGCGCGGCAGCGGCTGGTGCCCGCGCGTTCTGGCAGGTCGATGGCGACCGGGGTTTAATTTGGCTGGTACCCGTCAGCGTATCCCCGGGCTAGTATAGCTGCCTGTATTTTTCTGTTCCCTTGGGCCTCTGTCTCCTTGCCCGGCCGGTGGCTGACAGCGGCCTGGTGCGTGTATGGTTCGCCCGGCGTTGCCTGCTAACCAGTGCGATGATTCTGCTCGAAAGTGCAGTTTGATCTCTCCATTTGCCGTGTGGGCGTGGGAGGGTTGTGTGCCCTCCCATTGGTGGCGATGTCGCCGAGGGTGCTAGCCGCTTCCCCGGCCTTCTGCCCTGATGCCCCCGTTGTTGCCTTGCGTAAATTATGTTGCTGTTTCCCCGTACGGCGTACGCCGGTTGTCAGGCCATGCTTCCCTCTCCGATGGGCACCCTTTCGTCGCCGCGCGTTTAGTTGCTACGCCGGGTACAAATCCCTAACCATCGAGCCTCCGCTGGTCTCAGCACTTCAACGTACAGCTCCTTAGTATGCTGTCCAGTGTCTACCCAGCTGGTATGCTCTCACTTCCCTTATTAGCTCTGTCTTGGATACATTCTGGAGTTGTCAAGTGCAGCGCTCGGAGCCTGATTCGGTTGCGATCCTCTCATGCAGAGCACCTCCCGTCGTCCATGTCGACGGCGGCGGCAGGAGGATCAGGCACCGGCGACATGGTCGCGGAGGCGGTCTCGCCCGATGTTTCTGCCGCTCCGGCGATGGCCGACGACCATATATGCGTCGTCGTTCCACGGGTATGTAAGAATCGCATTTGCTTTTAACTCTCGCGTCGTATGCACTTCTTATTGTACTTGTTGTGATCGATATACATTGGTGGAAGAGGTGAGAGGTCGACGTGCGTGCATGCTCAACTACTTACGTCTCCCTTGACGAATGCACACTTGCTCTCACGGTGCTTGCTTTTGCCATGCCACTACGTACGTTTTTTTCTTGACAGTATGTTATATCTACACTAGCTAATTGCCCGTGCGTTGCAACGGGATATAAATATTCTTTTGGTCGAAACAAATAGTTTTAGGATTCTCGTGCACATCAATCATCATTATATAGAGCAGGGGCAAACATAGTTTCTAATCAACAATATTTATATTAAAAGTGCAACGGTTTCCCTCTACTTGTTACACAACGTCGCCAAAATTTACAAGTCAACTTGTTAACTTACTGAATAACATGTGCAACTACCATTTCCGAGCACACAAATTATGCCCGGAGAACTAATAGTGTGCAACTACCATTTCAATGCACAAAAGCAATTTTATGAAATTTATTTCCCATCCTAACTATAATCGGTATATGCACTACTTGTAATGGAAGAATCATGTACTTGGTACATTGTATATAGCCGTTGCTTATGCACCTCCTCCACCTTGCGTTGAAGCTTCTGTGCTGCCTTATTTTCTTCTTCTCAAGGAGCGAGTCGTAATCCTCCTCTGTCTTGAATCGGTGCCAGGCAAAATCCTTTTGTGCAACTAATGCAGAAATTTACTTATCCTTCTCTGAGCTCAGGTTCTTATATGCTCTCTTTAACTCCCTTATCTCGGCTCTCCAATTTTGTCCACTGCTCATGTTACGTAGTTCCCTGGCTAAGATTGACAGAATGTTCAACTTACTCCAAAGCTCATGTTGGTAAATGCACCTTCTTTTTAGCGTTTTCTTCAGCCAAAGCTTATGCACAATTTTTGAAATCTTCAAAGTCCTCATCTTAGTTTTCTACATTGGACAAAAAAACAGTGTTATCAGTGGACATAGCAACATAAACTCCTAGCAATGATATCAGTCTGATTTTCAAAGGCAACACGAACTCACCTTGCTCTAACACAGGATTGTGCCCTGACCAAAGATTGCACACACCGGACTGTTATAGCAGCTTTGCTTTCTCACTTTGTGACCCCTTATAAGGGATTGAAGGCTAGCCAATCGTTTTAAATCTCGATGGGCTCTCCTAACCTGAAGAAGATTGAAGTTAAACATAGTATAGTACCTTATAAGAAAATAGGATATTATGCTTTGGCTAACACTTTAACAGTCAGACGTGATCCGCTGTAGCCATTCTTACTTCTACTGAAACTGCATAGTCATCACATAATGCTGATCTTATAAATCAAACCCATGCAAAATTTACAAGGTAAGACAAGTAAATGCAGTACACCATAGTGAGTTCTAAATATGCAATGGATAGACAACCCTCTAATATAGCCGATGCATGGAGATGCAGGTTCAGGTTTGCTTGGAGACACCAAACCAATAATTAAATCGTTAGAGATAACCTAAATACCAGGAAGGCTATATGTGCAGTCTGTATAACTGTGTCAGCCGAGATCCCTTTGAATTCATCCTCTGTTTGAGGTAGTAGCACACTAAGGATGCTGAAACTGGGTCCTAAGCATGAAGGCCGCACGTCGGAATCAACTTCTGACGGGCCATTTCTGCCAGGGGTGCAACAAGGCTAGCGTGATCCTGCCATTGAAACTAATCGACGATATCACTTCTCTGCAGTTTTCACAATTCAGATGTATACTATGATTCATTTTTCCAGTAATAATGCACTCAACGAATTGTATTGGGGCCAGGAATTTTCTCTACGTGTCAACATCAGAAGATAGAATCCACAATATCATGCTCAAATGTCTTGTGCAAATTCTGTCGAACAGGTGATGTGCGGCTTGAGTACGTACCTAGACACCAGCGAGGAAGAAGATGGCGATCAGCGCTGTATCAGGTGGGCGGCGCCGGAGCAGCAGGGCGCAGTGCGTGTAGCAGGGTGCAGGTCCCATCAGTCCAGGTACCACGTGAGAAGTTGGAAGACAAAGGGCAGGGACTGTACGGGACGGGCGCATCTTCGCTGGTTCCATGAGGGCGCGGCGGAGGAGAGGAGGGCGGAGTGGGAGGTGGAGAGGGAGCCCTTGAGGACGTCGACGGCGCGGATGAAGTCGTGGAAGTGCGCGCCGCAGAGCTCCCCGATCTCGGACTCGCGGTCCCGCGTGACGGCGCGGAGGGAGGACAGCGGCGGCTCCGGCCGGCCGCAGCGAACGCCCAGCGGCGGCGCATCGCTCGGGGATGGGATAGCAACGATTGGGAAATTTAGCTATCTGCTTGATTCTTCGAACCTCCTGGACGAGGACGGTGGAACAGGCTCCTCAGGCTACGCCTGCCCTCCCTCGGCCGCTTCCCTCCTCCCGCTCCTCCGGCGCGCGTGACGCCCTCGTCGCCCACGACACGCGGCGCCGGCGCGGCCGCGGCCTCGTCGATGATGGCGAGGCTGGACTCGATCTTCTGCGCGACGGTGACGAGCTCGTATGTGTCCCACAGCGACTGCGCGAAGTCCCACGACCTCCTCCTCTACGCGGTCGCGGCGGCCGCCGCCGCCTCCAGCTTGAACCGGGATGGCCGGTATCGCGGGTTGCCCGCGTGACGCGCTCCCACGGCGCCGTCGTCGTCGTCCCCGATGCGGCGCAACAAAAAAAAAAAACGAAACGTTTTTTTCCACTTACCGGTGGCAGCGGTGGGTAATATCTCCAATTCACAGGGGTAAAATCGGAAATTAAAAAAACGTACCAACCATCAACCATCACCTGTAGCCATATTATATAGTAGAGATTAGCAGAAATCAGGAGGTAGATCATATGCAACTAACTATCTAACATCCGTATAAGTATCGGATTTGGTAAATATCACTCCGATGTACCTATATATTGTACAAACCACTCGGTTCATGAGACCTTTGGATCAATTTGCTTCAAAATTCATGCTCGGATGAGCTCACCCTCCTATGCGAGTATGCGACATTGGGCTAGAATCAGAGGTTATTGGAAATTTCGAACCTCACGAGTTTAATTAGAATGTGTGGTAGAGAGGGAGATCGGTGGTACCTCGTCCATTTGGCACGTGAGGGTTCTTTTTTCGATAAAAAGGAAATGTAATTAACTCAAAACTCTCATCAGGAGGACAATACAAGCAAGATACTTTACACCTGACGTCTACAAAAGAAGAAGCATAGGAAGGTTTTGGATGGTTGATAAAGGTGATCCACAACGCCAAACGAGGTGGGAGGTGGCGACAGTTGGGTGCACCGATGTGAGGAAACAAGGATATGTTAGACTCGGGAGGTGACTAGGTGTCAGGGGTATAGGATGGCGAAGAACAAAGCTAGCTACTTTCCTTTCATTCGATTGAACATATATTTGTGAACAAGCAATCCGGGGAACTTGGTGGAAATAACTCTACTTGTGTTCTTGCGCTCCACTATCAAACATGATCAATCGCCCGCCTCCACTTTGGGCCCCTTGGTAACTGCCTCAAAGAAAAAGAAAAAAAGAACCAAGTTTCTGGGACAAAGAATGCCTCACAGAAAATTAGGGGAAGAATTATGTTTCTGAGACAAAGAATGCAATCAAGAAGTTTCCAACCAAGAGAAGAACATGTGAAAGAGAGGGCCAAATGATTCTTGGGGAGAGGTGCAAAATAGCCCCACTGAGCGCATCTACACTTGAGATAAATACAATGGGTTTTTGAATGTAAAAACAATCCACAAAAAAAAAATACATATCGGAGTCTTCAAGCTGCTTGTAAACTTCATGAAAGAAATGGACTCTGAAAGAAGATAGTGCTTTAATGACCAATCTTGACACTAAACTTCTATAACAGATGCAAATATTGTGTTATGAACACATGAATATTCAATATCACCCTTATTTACATGTGTAACTTGACATTTAGACGCACAACTAGCCGCTTAAACCGGCCAAACATTCCAATATTTTTAAGGAAAAGCTGAAATAAACAATTGTTGTTTCAATTTAAAATGTACATGTGAAAGTGACACCATATTATAATGTAAAGATGAACATCTACTAGAAGTAGGTAAGAAAACTAAATTTAGTACATGTTAGATCTTCAATCATGTTATAAAAATCATGAAAACACAGTTTGAAGAATGTAGCAATTTAATAAACATATAACCATATCCCGAGGTTAAAGTAATGACATATAACCGGTGGAAGGGTACGTAGTGCTAAACTCCGCTTACGCACACACGCACACACGCAAATCCAAGAATGCAATTATTGGTTTTTACACCACACAAACTTACAAACACATAAATGTCTCAATCATTTACAGGGTACCTTGACATTTGGACATACGAGTCGGTAAAAATAAGAAATAATTCTAGATATTCAAAAAAAAAGTCATGCAACCACAAAATTGTGTTTTTTTCCAAACCGGGCTTCTACCCATTTCCATTAATCAAAACGAAACGAACAAGTTCATTATAAAATTGCGGTTTTGTGGAGCCAGAAATAAAACTTCCGGTTTGAAGTTAGAATCGACATGTGGAAAGTAACACCGTACTACTATAAAAAATCAAGATGTACTCGAACTACCACTATAGTTTCTTTAAGCAAAAAGTTCTACCAAATTTGTCGCCACAACACGTAAGACAAAGACTCGCTACACACACAAAAAAAACACCAGAAAGAATCCACCCACCGCACAAGACACACCGCCCACGGGAATCAGAATCAGATCCGATCGACGCTTTGCTAACGCCGGCGGAGTTTCTTCTTGTCGAGAAGCGTTTCGGTTTGCTCCTCTCTTCCGTTTGGCCCAGGCGTGCTGCCACCGGAGTCTTCGCCAACCGTTTCCGAGCTTCCAGTTCTCCAGTTTCCACTGGCACCGGCTCCACCTACCACTGACAACCGTCACGTCCACGCGGGACCCGGTGTCGCCGGTCCCCACGGTCACCGTCAGAGTCATCAAAGCGCCTTCCGCTATCTCGGTCCCGCGGAATTTTTGTCGCTGTGCTCAGCGAGCAGAGCCACCAGTCACCACTCCCCTGCTCGTGTCGTGCGTCGCGGACTGGTGGCGGGTAGCGGAACAGCGGAGGCGATGGCGGCTCCGAGGGAGCCGAATGGGGGCGGCGGCGCGGATCCGGAGTCTGACATCGAGGCCCCTCTCATCTCATCCGGCTCGTCCTTCTTGTTGTTCCAGGACGAGGCGGACGGCGGCGAGGAGGAGGAGCTGGAGCAGCAGCGGCGGGCGCGGTGGCGGTTCCTCTCCTCCTTCGGCCGCCTGCGGTCCAACTTCACCTCCCAGGTCGCGCTCGTCGGCACCGACGTCTGCCCCATCGAGAGCCTCGACTACGAGTACGCCCCTCACTCCCCCCAATCGCAGCCGCTGGCTTGGCCACCACTTGATCTTGACTGACTCCATCGGCTGCGTGCGCGCAGGTTGATCGAGAACGACGTGTTCAAGCAGGACTGGAGGGCGCAGGGGCGGACCCACATCCTGCGCTACTTCGCGCTCAAGTGGGCCCTCTGCTTCCTCGTCGGCGCGCTCACCGCCACCGCCGCCTTCCTCGCCAACCTTGGCGTCGAGAACGTCGCCGGCGTCAAGTTCGTCGTCACCTCCACACTCATGTTCGAGCGCAGGTAAGCAACTGGCACTCCACACTCTACAGGCCTTCTGATTCAGGCACTCAATTTTGGTTTTCACTCGGTCAGGTTTGAAACGGCGTTCACGGTGTTCCTCGTGTCAAATTTCCTGCTCACCATGTTCGCGGCGGCGCTGACGGTGTACGTGGCGCCGGCGGCGGCCGGGTCCGGCATCCCGGAGGTGAAGGCATACTTGAACGGCGTCGATGCGCCCAAGATATTCTGTCTCAAGACTCTGCTGGTGAAGGTACACACATCAATTCAGTTCGCCTTCGTTCGTGGTGTTTCATGAAACTGAACTTGGAAGCATTCCTTTAGTTTCCTTGTAATCAAATACTAGTTGGCTTTTAGTAGGTAACTTGAAGCAATGAACTGCTTCTTGATCTGAGAACTTGCCTGTGGCAAGATGGTTAGGTGGGTGGTTGTACCCCCAGCCCACCAGAGTTCAAACCCCAGGTTTGACGCTGGTGTTTCTCATTTAAGGCGGAATATTCTTCAGTGGGAGGCGACGTTCCCGTCGACAGCGAGGCGCCCGTGGTGACTTCGTCAATCTCAAGACTCGACCCGCCGGCTCAGTCTCTCGGAGGTGCTCATAGGGGTAGGGTGTGCGTGCGTGCGTTCATAGGGGTGAGTGTGTGCGCGTGTATATGAGCGCTTGCGTTGTACTGTGTTTCGCAAAAAAAAGAACTGCTTCTTGATCTGCGATTCTGGTAGTACTGTAGAAGAGATATTTCTAATCTGCTTGTCAGAATTTTGAACTGGATCTGCAGTAGTGCTGTTTTTTATACTTATTATTACTCTGTTTTTTTTTCTCCATCGCGTCAGAGATGCTCTACACAAGTTGGAGTGTTGGATTTTATCGGATATCTGTAGGCTAGAAAATTTAACCAATAGAACTATGTTGATATATGCCCCTTCTAAGTGTGTGTTTTGTCGAAACGTCCCTGCAAAGTCATATTTTGTAAACGCTGCTCGGTGTCCAATATGCACCATTTCCAGTCCAATACGCTGTGGTCATATGCCATTTCCCTTTGTGGTCATGCACCATTTCCAGTCCAATACGCTGCCCTGCATATTGCTTCTGCTCTTTCGTCTACCTGAATTTCACATTTTCTGATTTTGAGCAGATTGTTGGATGCATTGCTGCAGTATCATCATCACTGCATGTGGGAAAAGCTGGTCCTCTGGTACACATAGGCGCATGCATTGCATCAATACTTGGGCAAGGTGGTTCACGTAAATATCGAATGACAAGTAAATGGCTAAGGTACTTCAAGAATGATAGGGATCGGAGGGACCTTGTCACTTGTGGTGCTGGTGCTGGTATTGCTGGTGCCTTCAGAGCTCCAGTTGCTGGAGTCCTTTTTGCTCTGGAAACAGTGTCTTCACGGTAAAACTTTTGTTTTACAGTTTACTTGGAATAGTGATACTTACATTGATGGATTGTCTTATTTCATCTTTTGTTAATTAAGATAAGAATAATATCCATACCAGCTGAAATGTAGGAGAGCATTTTGTCTACTGTTTAGTTAACAATAGGTTCTATGCTTAAAGTGTTACACAAGATGTCCATGACATTCCTCAAGTCCTTGACTTTTTACTGGTAAGGAAAAGGCTGCACCACCTAGTGCCAAAACAATAAACTCGACACATAATTTAAGATATTAGAATTTTTTATAACAAATTATAGCTTTACTATCTGCCACCTTTTATCTTAATAAGTTTCTCCTTTTTTTTCACTAATTCCCCTTCAGCTAGGACTATCTGAAATTTTGAAGCATCATTTACTTTCCCGACCAATTCTTACCAGAATTTCAGGAAATTGTTAGAGCAAGGGAGGATATCGTACAAGATAATATGTCCTTTCATTTTCTAAAAATATAAATATTTTATTTATGCTTACCCCTTTAAATATTTTTTTCACTAATTCCCCTTCAGCTAGGACTATCTGAAATTTTGAAGCATCATTTACTTTCCCGACCAATTCTTACCAGAATTTCAGGAAATTGTTAGAGCAAGGGAGGATATCGTACAAGATAATATGTCCTTTCATTTTCTAAAAATATAAATATTTTATTTATGCTTACCCCTTGAAATGAAAGTATATCTCTAATTCCTCTTACTGCATGGTATCCGTATGCAAAGTTCTGCATAAAAATAAAATACTAAGAACTATCTTTTTTTTTCAGGTGGAGGAGTGCCCTACTCTGGCGAGCTTTTTTCACAACAGCAATCGTTGCTGTTGTGCTTAGGGCATTAATAGATGTCTGTAAAAGTGGCATGTGTGGCTTGTTTGGGAAAGGTGGTCTTATAATGTTTGATGTGACTTCCAGTTATGTCAACTATCATGTGGTTGATTTACCCCCGTAATCACTCTAGCAGTTCTTGGAGGTGTACTGGGGAGCTTGTACAACCTCTTCCTCGACAAGGTTCTTCGTCTTTACAATATTATCAACGGGTATGTACCAACTTAATGTTTATGGTCTTCACTTTCATAATTTTAACTTGCACGCATTCCCTTTGGTAAAGCTTACTACTCCTAAATACATCACTTCCTTTTACTAGTATCTCCTATCATTTTTTAAGACTAGTTCACAAATCACAACGGCACTGTGCATGTACTGGTCTTCTTCATAGATACTTAATTGCAGTTATTAATTAGATTCAATTTCTCCATTTAAAGTGCTAGCATCTTCCCCATCTTAATTTCTTTCCTAATCTCTTCAATCTACACTCTCAGGAGAGGGCAAACCTACAAACTACTCCTGGCTGCAACAGTCTCCATCTGTACTTCATGTTGCCTCTTTGGTTTGCCATGGGTCGCTGCTTGCAAACCTTGTCCAGCTGACTCAGAAGAAGCTTGTCCATCAATAGGGAGATCTGGAAATTTCAAGAAGTTCCAGTGTCCAATGGGACAATACAATGACTTGGCTAGCCTTCTCTTCAACACTAATGATGATACTATTAGAAACCTCTACAGTTCTGGCACCGATCATGAGTTCCATCTCTCTTCCATCCTTTTGTTCTTTTTGGCATCATATTTTCTGGGCCTCTTCAGCTATGGGCTTGCCTTACCATCTGGCCTGTTTGTGCCACTTATTTTAACTGGTGCAGCTTACGGTCGTCTGGTTGGCATGTTGATTGGGTCGCGATCAACTCTAGATCATGGTCTTTTTGCAGTTCTTGGCTCTGCTGCCCTTCTCGGTGGATCAATGAGAATGACTGTCTCGGTTTGTGTTGTCATCCTAGAACTGACAAACAATCTGCTCATGCTTCCTCTGGTTATGCTGGTTCTTATCATATCAAAGACAGTGGCAGATACTTTTAATGCGAATGTCTATGATCTGCTTGTTAAATTGAAAGGTTTTCCCTTTCTTGAAGGGCATGTTGAACCCTACATGAGGCAGTTGTCAGTTAGTGATGTTGTAACTGGTCCTCTACAGACATTCAGTGGCATAGAGAAGGTTGGCCGTATTGTGCATGTCTTGAAGACAACCGGCCATAATGGTTTCCCTGTCGTTGATGAACCACCATTTTCAGATACTCCCGAGTTATATGGTCTTGTTCTGCGAGCCCACCTGCTTGTTCTATTGAGGAAGAAAGATTTTGTCAGTAGTTGCACAGCTTCAGCATCAGATGCCTCGAAGCATTTCTCACCTGAGGATTTTGCTAAACGTGGTTCAGGAAAACACGACAGAATTGAGGACATTGAATTAACTGCAGAGGAGATGGAAATGTTTGTAGATTTGCATCCATTCACAAACACATCTCCTTACACTGTGGTTGAGACTATGTCTTTGGCTAAGGCTCTTATACTTTTTCGTGAAGTTGGATTGAGACACCTTTTGGTTCTTCCCAAATCTTCCAAGGTTAGCGACTTGTTTACATTTCATTAATCACATCGTTTAAGTCTTTCAAGTATTATTTCATAAATCTACTTTTTATCTCTTTGTTATTGATTCTCGTGCTTGCTCGACAAGTTTAGTTGACTAGCACTTATGTTGCACTCGCCATGTGTTTTACACTTCTACTGGCAAATTACTTTTAAGCCTGACTAATTCTGACGGAAAAACATGATGATTAGTCATACAGGGTCGCAAAATGCATGTACAACTACTAATAGAATTATCTTTTATAATGCAGGCATGTGTATTCCTTATTTGAAATTATATATTTTAATTCTGGTGATCAGCGTTGATAATTTTGTCCCATTTAATTTCTGTGACTGCAGAGGTCGCCTGTCGTTGGCATACTAACACGGCACGATTTCATGCCTGAGCACGTATTGGGTATTCATCCTTACCTGTTCAAGAGCAGATGGAAGAAGGTGCGATTTGGCAAGTCAGCTTTCACCAACTTCTTTCGTCACTAGAGCTAGCGACTGACAGTTTGGAGAAGTAATCAAGTGACCACTCTATTGGTATCTGGACACCGCTCTCTATTCCATCATATCATTGTCGACAAGGTCTCTTTGAAGACATGACAATGGAGCTCGTGCATAAGAACCATGTAGATAGCCTTGACTAGTTTCGAGGGCGACTATCAGAACGATGAGGATCAACACTGTTAATATAATGGGTATTGAATGATGACCGCCGAATATAGTTTCTCCCAGCATGTGGATCAAGCTAGCTGTACTACATTTGCAGTAGCATTTTGTGGTATCAAATGAGCCATGACAATGTATGTTGCTCATGGGAGATGCCCTGGAAAACACACACATGAAGAGATGTTAGACAAGCGTTTCCGGTCCAAGCGGCAACGAGATCCATCGAATACTAGATCCCCCGGCGCGGCTTCGCCGCGCGCCACCCGCCTTCCACACCGTTAATCTTTTGGTAAAACGTCTTTATTAGCATGATTAATATGCCACGACAGTAAACTATTTCAATACATATAGATGGCACTATAATTTTAGAGCAAAACATAATGCTCTTGTGTAGATAGGTCTTGAATTACAACATTTCCAACAATCACACACTCATATAGTGGAACGTTAAAATATAGCATAGTGGTAACCATCTTACGAAATAGTAACATAAGTACCAATATTATGACAAAACAGTCAATAATTCCTACACATAGCACACCACCTTTCGCATAGGTTATCGGTTTTCAAAACATAATCACAATGGGAATGAAAACTGAAAGAGAAAATCTTACAAAATCAAAAGCAGAGAGCGTTTCCAAGCCAAAAAAACTATAAAACATGAAGAATAGGAGGTAAACTTGTATATTTAAGAAATCAGAATTGCTTCTCCCAAAGAACTAAGCTTATTTTTAAGGAGGGAACTAAGCTTGAAATAATGGAGAAATTAATTTGAAAACATGCACAAATATAAGATGGAATATACTACTCACTTGCCAAGCAGAAAAAAAGAAATATATTACATATACAAATTGGAAATAAGACTGCAGAGGATCAGATTAGGTCATGAGGCCTAACATTGTCTTAGTACCATAGTAGTAGAATTCGACAGGCTACCACACCATGAGCTAAACATCTTTCACTTCAGAAAGAACTACCTATTTACACATTGTAAAAGAACGGCCAGCGTAGCATGCAGATAACAAAAACACTTTCAATATGCTTAGGGTTCACCAATGACAGAGCAGGGATATCGGCAAGTTCAGAACCCTGTAAAACAAAGGGTTGAAGCAGACATTTCAGAATGTACCAACGCCGGAACTGAATGAAAAAGGGCGGTAATTTTCACTGTACCTGAGATGATTATTGTACGACACCACGAACCAGGTAGATCTCATTCAGTAAGGATTTATAGGGACAGGTGTGATGACCTGCACGTGTAGTTGACCAAGAAAATGTAAGGGAAAATGCAGATTAGTCGAAAATAATTGCAAAAAACAAACTGGGCAAGTGTGAAGTGTGTAGTTAAATGATACATCCATGAAGAATATTTAGTATGACATGAGAATATAATAATGGTGAGACATAGGCTGTCCTATCCAATAAGCATCATGAGAAAACATGGTCTTTGAAGTTATCATTTTTTCTAGCAAAATCTGCTCCAGCTATTTATCTAGCAATGTTGTTTAAAGTTGTCATGTTTGCTGATCAACAGTTAAGTTCAAACGGCAATAAAATGTTGGGAGGTAATCAGGACTACAATGATGATACCGTGTGTAAGCAAAAAAAAATCGTGCTTAAGTGCTAAGCCCATGATCTGTGAAACAAATAGGAAAATGCCCCGCATACACAGAAATGGTATTGAAGTATCAAAAGCCTACAAATCTTTGAGGCACATGCATAAAAATGTGTAATGCACATGAAACAAAAGAATGGTACTGTTATTTTGTCTCCCCCACTTGTCATACACAACTCCACGGTTCTCCTATTAAGAAACTGATCCCTCGTAACTTATCCCGTAATAATTAGTTCCTAAAAATACAATACATATAGCCAAAAAGTGTAAGTAAAATATTGGTCACAACATATACCTCTTGTCTTGGAGAGACAGAGACAGTAATCTATTGTCACTAAGTATGATTTCTTCGAGGCCATGGATGGATTAAATAAACATGAAATGAATAAACATAACTATCGCATGTTCGTCATTGTGTTTTGTCCTTGCTCAACCGATTTTTGGCTCACATATCAGCTTAGCGCCACATTTAGCTGGACAGATCGAGTAATATATCACAGACAGCTAGGCAATCTTCAACGTAGAAAGCACTGAAATTTCTGGAATTTAAGAAAGCTAGCTCAATAAATAAAAGGTAAACCTAACATGATTGATGGCTCAAATACATAACCTAGAATAAGATTGACATGAATTAAGAAACAATTTAATCTCATAATCGACTAAGTTTCCACTATTCAGATTTTTCATTGCAACTCTTGAATGGAGCTCATTAGCCTAGTTCACAATTAGCCAAAGGATTTGAAGGGTAGAAATGACGTGTGGAATTTGTTGTATCATAGAATGATGGCAAGCAAGGAAAAGATGGCAATTCATCATCCACACAAAAATCTTCCATAGCTATGCCAACACTTGCCCACTCATTTAACATGGAGTAGAAACAAATGATTTAATTTGCATCGTACAGTAAAATGTATACCGGTAGCAGAAACTCTGCGACAAAATAAACATGTAAGGAGATGACAGAATAACAACAGAGGGAGGTACAACTACATGGTGCAAACACAAAAGAGAAAATGTCCTACCTCGTGAAGCTGCAAAGTAACATTTCATGGGAAAGCACATTGGTTTCTTCTAATTGGCAGCAAGAAAGTCAACTACGCAAACCTGAAATCCATATGCAAAACCCAAAGTCAAATGAATACAATTAATAACATACCCTACACTTAAATAAACGGTACAATGTTCAGTAATTAGCAGCCAAATTGCTAAATCGTTAGATTGTCTTTTACATAAAAGCATAGCATAAGGTGACGCAAGATCAATCTTAGGTTTAACAGTAAAAAAGTGATGAACTGATAGAAGTGGAAATGTGTCATAAACTTTCCTTGAACATTACATGATAGTTTGCTTAGATCATGGATAACCGATGGATAACCTAATATAGACATGCTACAGAGCATAAGAGAAAGCTGGCGACCAATTTAATATAACTACCAGGGATGGACCAGAATTTTAAAACCCAGCAGAAAGTGTAGAAATATCACCCACGGTAGCCCTGGTCAGCAAATAGGAAGAACAAAGCAACATATCAATCAAAAGCTCATGATAACAAAATGTTAGAAGTATGAGAAAACGCATGGAGTAACTGGACCAATAATTAAATTGAAGTGAAAAGCGGTAACCTCAAATACCTCAAATAAGTCGACTTTTTCTATGGGGATTTTCGAAAAGTGCAGGAAAACTGGGAACTAACTGGGCAGACGTAGAAGAGATAAATTGGAAGGCAAGGCCTGAATAAATGATCAAATTTGGGAACGCAAAACATGTGGATACATGATCATTATCTGAAAAGAAAGATGGCATGCTTTGTTTAACCGTATAGACTTGGCAAACCCAGCAATAAATTAGTTGTGCCCTGTAAATTATGAGACAAATATAAACATGAAGATTATTGGTTCAGTCAATATGGAAGAGACATTTACAAAACTAAATCAAAAGACATTCAATAACCAGATAATTTAACACACTACAATCTTTGCAATTATCCAATTGACAACTTGGAGCATATGAGAGATGTGACTTATTCTAGCAAAAAATATTGCTTTGAAACTACAATTTTACATTGACCAGCAGCTTTGGCAGTGGGTGCATGAATACTGACCTGGATGGCTGTGGAGATGCACCCGGGTTAGAAACCCATGAGTTGGGAGCCCCATGTTACAAAATTCGGATCCAATGCTGAAAATAATGAAACAATCATCTTATTAGCTAAAATAATCCTAATTCACATAAAGCATCTAAAAGTTAGTCCTATGACCTGCAAGGACATTTAGACACATCTAGAACAGATAAATCACAACAAAACTATTTTGTTTCCAATGTTAAACTGAACCACAAAGGTAATAATGTCAGATAATCCTATGTGGGTAAAACCAGAAGAAACAGTTCCATGTGGATGCAGGCACTACTCAGTATTAATATCCACTATGGGCCACTAAAATAAAGCTGCAAAAAAGAGCAACTATCTGAACAGATAGAACAAAAGGCCACTAAAACCATAAAAAAGGACACCAATACACCAACATACAGAAGCCAATTTAGTTGGGTAACCATAGGCTATACCTCATAATTTTTTGTGCTCAAGTAACTGTCTATCAGTTGACTAAGCAACAGAGAAATAATATAAGCAAATACAATTTGACACGCGGACGTAGACACTAATCAGCCATAATTTGTAATCTGAAGGACCTACCCCCACCATAAACAACAGTCTAGGTATACACCAAAAACGGAAATCAACAACTGCTACATCATGACAGTTGTCTTAATTAGTGAGAACAGTACCAACCTTTTGTTAGCTGAAATGATGTAAGAGAAGCTGTCCCTTCTTTGGGTTTCATAGATAATTTGTTAGCCAACATGGTAACAATCCAGGACACTTCTTTGGTGGCCACAGACCGGTACTGCAAGTGGAGGCAAGAGAGTAAGATGAGTGCAACATTATTTGCTAAAAGAATCATACTGTTCCGAATGCAAGCACAAAGGAAAGTTCAAAAGAATCATACCATGAGAATAACTGGGAGCAGCACCAGGTGGACACGGCATAGACAGAGGTGGTTGTCGCAAAAGAGTTCAGGTTAGTGGGCACTGAATTATGAACTGCATAATAACGTTAAGAGTTAGATAGGCTCAAGCCCAGAGCACAATATAAACACCAAAACGAATCGAGAAATGAGATCAAACGTCTAACAAATCAAGTATATTATACTTGTACTTGCAACTGACTTGTAAACTAAGACACTGGCATTTACACATCTCAAAATTCGTGAGAACAAAAATCACCTACAATTCTGTGGGCAAATAAAAATAATATAGGGCTATAACGTGTATTCCTTGACTTCATCTAATTCTCAGAAAGCATTTTGCCATGAATATTACTAACTAATATTTCCTTCTTAATGACACAAACTACCAAAGTCTGAAAAGCATAACAAAATCTATGGTGAAATTAAGGAAGAAATCAGTCAGTGGAATCACCTTATCTTGCTTCTACAGCCCTGTCAGCAGATGCACACAGCAACATCTCCAGTAGTTGGTGATCACAATGCTCTATCTCGAGTACAACCTAAGGAAAAAAGATATAGATCAGAGGCAAGGGTAGGGAGGAAAGGATTTAACCATCAATAGCTAGGAGCCTAGGAAGAAACCATATGCATCAATCAGTTACCTGGAAATAATTTGTTGCCACGTGTTCTAGGTGTTCATGGTCGTGTTATTGATAAGCACAGCAGGCACCAGGAGAAGCTGCTGCCACCACAACACAATTAATCATCACTGAATAAAACCAGGACCAATTGCACGTAAAATATTACATATATTTTAGGTGCTTGAAAGGAAGGCAGCACACTGTAACTTAGATTAGATATTCTATTGCAAAGCAAGCTTAGTAATCTGCAGCTGTATATAAGACTGATATAAATTGTATCAACTCTCCGTCTGGTACATAAGTGGTCTCGTACCATTAATCATGTAGAAGCAGCAGGCCGGTTGTTGCTCAGACATCTCAGTGGCGATCTGTACTGAACTAAAAAAGGCACCAAATTACAAACTGAAAGAGTGGACACTGCCAAGACCATGAACAGACGGGGATAAAAAATGTTAACAAACCGAGAAACAAACCTTAAAGTAGTTAGCAGATACACCAATATATGGCTACACTCAATCGTATATTCACCACAGATTCCTCAGCGGATCTACAACCTGCAATTGTATTAAAAGATCAAGATAAAATCAACTTGAGAAGGGGGTCCAACGCTTCTAGCGTGGAGAGACAAAAGGGATGCCATAGAGAGTTCGGTGAGGATTGGGGTCGCTCAAACTTAGCCCCCACACGCGCAGAGAGAGCTCGTACCTGCACCGTCGAAGCCCCCTCCTTCTACCATACGAAATAAATACGGGTCGTGGAGGGAGGGCAGATCCCTATCGGCACCGGGCGCCACGCGAGAAGAAGAGAGGACGGGGATGAAGGCTAGTGGGAGATGTAGCGCGTGGCCAAGTGCATCTCTTCCTCCTCGGTCAAGCCTCTCTTCTTCACATCTCCTTCTCGCTCCCTGAAAAGAGAGTGTGAGAAGAAGCAAGAAAAATGGAACGGGGAAAGCGGTGATAGGGAGACGACCTCACCTGGACGACGGACCTGCTACTCCCGGCAAACCACGGCTCACCTCACCCGAAACCACCGCCAAGGCTTCCATAGCGTCAGGCCCGGCCGGAAATCGACGATGCGGCGGCGAATCTGAAGCTAGATCTAAATCGGAACAGTAGGTGGGAGGAAGATGCGGAGAAGGCGAGGGAGAGAGAGGCGACTGAGAAAAGTGAGGCGTGCTTGCTCCTCTCCCCAATCGAGTCCAGGAGTAGGGCGCCATCTGTACCCGGCAGCCATGGAGAGGTCGACACCGAGGAGGACGGCGAGACTTTCTGCCCCACGGCCAACACGCGCGACCGCTTGCTCCGAAGCGGTACCGACCACGCGACGCGGTGTGTCTCTGTAAAACGGGCCCTGTGATTTTTGGACCCACCGTCAGCGACCGATTGGGGCAGTAAAAAAATAAGACGTGGAACGGACGGTCGAGATGGCGCGGTAGCTGCTCGATCCGACGGCCGACGTGCGCTAAACTCTGTGAGAGCCCCTTGGGGGCACCCCATTTACCTCCTTCGATTGCTCATGAGAGTTTCCGGTGCAAGCAGCAATCAGATCTGTTTTAGGACAAGCTGTCTCTGAGGGTTCCTCATATATCTGATCCCCGGCTAGTAACCCGCACATTATGATCACTAGACTTGTACATTATTTGTATGATAGAATGAGTTAGTACTATAGCAATGTGTTACTAGTGATTGCTAGGTGGATTGCGAAAATATCGTACAGCAATATTTGATAATAACACTATAAGGCACCACCAAAAAAAGCAGTTAGTATAAAACGCGCGATGACAAGCGTAATGTGTTTTCTGAACTGCCACAGCCCCCACACCCAGTGATTGCACTCAATGATGTTAAGCGCTTCTGCTCACCAGAAACCACCCACATCTGACTGTCTGTATACATGCAATGTACCATAGCACATCAGGCATACTAGCACTTGCAGAGTTGCAGTAGGTCGTACCAATTTTGACCAAATAAACAAGAGGTGGGGACTATCGAAGTACTTCTATAGCGTTGCCCTGCACGATGACGATGAACTGGGTCAAAGGTGGCAGTGGCTTCAAAGGTCAGATCGAAGGAAGCAACAGATAGACGCCCGGCCGAAAAGAGAGAACGAGACGGCTGGCTGCTGGTAGGCTGAAACGGAACGGGAGGTGGAGAGAATTGTTTGTCCGGCGTACAGCCGGACAGAAAACCAGTTACGGGTGACTCGGAAAACTAGTTTCAGGTATGGCGACACCTCGGACAAAACATATCCACAATAATCTTACTGCAAACTCGAACAAACTTCACGCGAAATATAGTTCATCAAACGACATAGAAACTAGATTTTTACAAACATATAAACTAGATTTTTACATACGCAGAACCAAAAAAGGGCTACTGCTCGGCTCCGCCGGACTAGTTGTTCACGCGCCAGAATTCGCACAGGAAGATACGCTCGCAGCGCACCTCCCTCTCATGGCGCCGCTGCTCCGCTGCGTGCTTGAGGCTTAGTCGGATGCCACACTTAAGCGATGCTTCGTTGATCATGGCGGCCCAATGGTCGGTCGAAAGGCGCCACTTCTCCGCGCGATAGGCGGAGCGCACAGACATATCCTTGATGCGCACAAGTACCTCGTCGTCGTTCATGATTACGGTGAGCTCCTCCGCATCGGATTCCGTGGTGGGCTCGGTGAGCGACGAAATGGAGCCGGAGTCGGAGTCCTCGGGGTACTCTACGGAGGAGGAGGAGTCCTCCAGTGGCGGCAGCGATGCCCCCACCGCATCGCCGAGGCCGGCACCAGCAGGAGGAGGCGCACCGCCGAGGCCAACACCTCTGTGATCGTGCTCCATTTGGTGTTGGGGGAATGGATTGATAGCTCGCGGGAGCAAACTAACCCTAACGGCGGCGTGGAACTAAATCGACGCGGATATATCGGGGGTGAACTCTAAATGGCCCCTGGCAGGCCGGAGCCACCGCTTATCTTTAACCCCGGATAAAAGTTTCCGGGCCGGGCTGATATGTTGTGCCTATTCGGCTGTAAAAAGGCCCAACCCGCATATCGGCCAAAATTTCCGGGACGCGGGCTTATTCGGATTTACTTGAGATGCTCTAAGGAGAAAAAAGATCCTCCAAGTTCTGGGACATGACTCTTAAAAGAAGCAAGCGGAAGGAGGGAAAAATCTTAACCGCCCACATGATGGCATGATGCTCGTTTCTTCGTCGTCGTTCTTCTATTGGGTTACCTAGCTCGCGGCGGCCAATCTGGAATCTAACGTTTAATTTTCAGATTTAGCAAGTTTTAAAAGGAATACCCCATTTTACTCCGGAGTTGTGCATTCATTATTCATATAACTATTTACTGAAAATTTAATTGGAATACCCATTTTCGTCGGTGATTACTTTAAGCAATGCTGCAGGTATATTGAAGATTGATTAGTGAACTCGCTGGAACACACACATCTCAAGAAAAGAAAATTCTACAACAAGCTTCTCGTAAAACACCTTATATGCTCTAAAATCTATTTTTCTTAGCCTAATCATCCACTAGAAACCGCTGTTATCGTGTGATCTAGAGATCTCAACAAATATATTTAAGGTATTAAAACATGCACGAGCATGCACACCCACACAAACCCCTCACACACACTATATCTTAGACAACTGCCTAAAACTAATCCATGGAGGCATCCTGTTTAATCCCTTTTTTTATTCTTCTCACATGCAAGGGTTTATTATTTAAATAAATATTCTTAAAACTAGTGTCTAAAAAGAAGTAGCATACATTTTGTTACGAATTAAACTTTAAATGTAGCACGTGGTTGCAAGTTTTTTTTTTCGATAATAAGTGTTATAATTGTATGAAAAATAGCACCATATATTGATATTGTCAACATTGTTATTGTCATAAGGTAAGTCGAGACTATGAATTGATAAGATGAAATACAAGTAAGTATAATAGTTCAGTATAAATATTATTTACTTAAGTGGTCCTTAAGCTTGAATTGATGACACACCTTACCGCTAAATCCTAAAATATTGTGAGTTGTGAGTATTGAAAGTGACTAAGCAAGGGTGCCACCATCAAAAGATGGAGCTACATTTCTTGGACATGGATTTGCCTTGTTGAAGGTTGATATCCTAACACTGATCTCAAAAACGCTCAAGCTTCCTAGCAAGGCGACAACAATTGTCGTGGGGTAGATAACACGGCAGATGCTACTTTGGGGTAGCTTAAGTTTTTGGGCAAGGCGACTCTGGCGTCTGGGAGATTGTTTAGCACTGCAGGGACAAAAGGTTTACCCAGGTTCGGCCTCTCCATTGGAGATAAAGACCTACTTCCTGCTATCTTATTATTGATCTCGATCTCGATAACCCGGCTACGACAACAGAGCCGGATCTCGATCTAGGTTACAAGGATTATATGTCTCTCTCGATGGTTCTCTCGCCTAAAGCTTGGGTTACGAAAGTCCTGCTAGCTATGACTCAGGGGCCGGTTTATATAGATACCGGGTCCTCTGGTCGCGTACATAGTAAGGCCGGGTTCTACCCGAACTCGGAGTCCTACTCTAACTCTTCTGGTCCTCGTGTACTCCAAGTCTTGAACCGCCTCTGGACCTTCTAGAACACCTCCTTCCTTAGCCGGGTTACCGCCAAGATGCTGGGCCTACATCATAACCCGGCCCATGCGGATGGCTAGCTGTCCTGGCCGGGCCTCCTGCCTGGCGGGTCATGCTTCCCTCTTCATGGGCCTCCCGGGTTATTATCCCCCCATCAGTAGCCCCCAGGTTAACCAGGTAACCAGGTTGCCACGCTTTGCTTCAATCTTGTGTTGCTTTCTTGATCAATGCTGACATCCTGGCTTGCCGGGTTAACCACCTGAAATGCAAAGAATAACAAGCACATCATATCAAATTTCTTCTCCTTCCGTTCAGCTAGGCCAGCTCTTCTTGGCGGGTTATATCATAACCCGGCTTTCTCATACTGGGTCAAACGCCTCCGGGTCTCACACCCAACACTTAGTGAAAATCGCAACTCAACCGACACACTGGGCAATCATAAATGGGTCAAGGAATATTCTCTTTGTCTTTTCTGTTTGTCGCTGACTTCCAGGAGAAGATAGTGACCTTATCCACTCATTTTTACCGCAATACCCCTAGGGTTTCACCGTGCCTATAAATATCTGGCCCAACACCCCCACAGTCATTTTCCCCATTCTCGAGCTCATCTCCTACCTCACGCTCGCGTCACAGCTGCCGCCGCCGCCGGAAATCCAATCTTCGATCAAGCCCTCGAATCTCGATCAAACTCCAAGGTAACCTCGATTCTCACTTTCATCCGTACTACGCATCCGATTCCAACCTTTATTTCATCTAGATTTGCTCCGTATTTCTTTCTCCGCATTTGCATCTGGAACTTGAGTTTCTCATCGCCACTGTTTGTTCTTTGATATGCTCCAGAGCTCTACTCCATGACGAAGGAGAAGATGAAATCTGGAGGGCCCCGTGCTGCCAAGAAGCTTGCAAGAAACCTACAGGCACTGCTGCTGGTGGATCTGGCGCAGCTGCCGCCGCTGCGCCAGTGATCTGGACCAGGTCCAGCGCCACGAACACCACCTTACAAACATTTGTGAACCGGGGCGAACTCCCGCCTCAAAATGAGATCCACTGGCGCGCACCTGGAGAGGAGACCCGGCCTACTCCAGAAAAAGGTGAAGTGGTCGTACTCTTGGATCACGTTTCCCGGGGTCTCCGCCCCCCGGGTTCTCTCTTTTTTCGCCAAGTTTTCAAGTACTACGGGCTCACTCCAATGGATGTGGCGCCCAATTCTATTCTAAACATCAGCAACTTTGTTGTTTTCTGTGAGGACTATCTCCAAATGCCTCCCTCTCTTGACTTTTTTCTTGAGATCTTCTACTGCAACCCCTCTCGCAAAAATCAACCCCTTGGCCCATATGGGGGTGTTTCCATCCAGCGCCGCAAAGAGTGCAACTTCCCGGCTCTTGCTTCGGCCAGCCACCCTAAGGGGTGGCAAAACACTTATTTTTACTGCAAGGACACCTCCCCTGAGACAGATGAAGCCAGATTCCCGGCTTTCAGAAATTTTCCTTTGGTGTACAATTCCAAGATGAACAGTTACGCCAGCCCAGAGAAGCGGGAAGCACTTGAAGGCATCCACTGCCGGGCCAGAGCTCTACTCGCCCATGGGCTCCGTGGGACTGATCTAGTGAAGTGCTGGGTTGGCTGGTTCATCCAGCCTCTCAGCATCAGGACCTGGCTCTTCTACGAATACACAGAAGAGACCACTGATAACATGCGTTATTCTGAGATCACACTGTTGGAAGACCAGATTGTGAAGAATGCCAAGAGGCTCCTTGGCGAGAAGAAGACTGACATCGCGCTGAACGGGCTCGCCCCGTACAGCACCAAGAACAAACCTCCTACGGTAAAAACTTGGCCTTACTTGTTTCTGCAAATCATAACCCGGTATTTCTTGCATACTGTCTTACTTGTACAACTTCTTTTTCTCAGGACTCCAAATGGTGGAGCGCAGATTACACCCCTACGTCCTCTGCTGATGAGGACACAGAAAGTGATGACCAAGAAGAAGAAGAAGAAGAAGAAGGTGAGCCAGATTCCATAGGCCGGCTCTTCCTCGACCTGATTAACAGCGAAGTCTCCCAGAGGAACACTTCTACTGACAACCCGACTCCTCTTATTCCAGGCCCCAATGACCCGGCTCCAGATGTACTGCCGGATCCACAAACTGCTGCACCCACTCCTCAAAAGAGGACCCGGGCCGCCATTGCTAAGGTGCCACTTTCTCGTTTCTCAACTTATATGATGAACTCATCTCAAACTCAAGCACAAACACAGGAAAAGGAAGATGAGAAGGAAGCCGAGGCAAACAAGAGGCCCCGGACCCGGTCTTCATCAGCCCATGTATCCCGGGGCTCAGGTATCCCTCAACACTCTTTGTCAAGCCGGGCCAAATCCATCCAGAAAACGCCCAGCAAAAAGTATCCTTTGGCTGGCAAAATCTGGACCCCTAAACGCTCTCGTTTATCAGATTCCTCCTCGGACGCTGTTAGCACGCCCGAGGATTTTCATATCAATACCGGGTTAGAAATGCTCTCCTACCTTTTCATTTTTCAATACTCTGTAATCTTTTCTGTGACTAACTACAGTTCGCTTGTTTCAGTGCCAAAGCCATCGTGGAGGAAGACCCGGATTCCTCTCCAGCCGCGTCTCCTCCACCTACTACAGCTGAACCCTCTGTAATGGAGGTGCAAGTCGAGGATGCAGGCCAGAAGGAAGAATCTGCTGCTGAAAATTTAGTTGCGTCTCCAAGAAGCCCTCCACCAGCTGCTCCAGAGCCGTCTCCTGAGGCCCAATCACCGGGTTAGGGTCAGGAACCAAAGAAGATGAGCCAGAAGTATAGATCACCGGGTCTCATCAAGGCCCGGTACCTAGCGTTTCTCAAGTTATCGCCAAGGTTGTTGCTCCTGAAGTCAAGGTGGATCCCTCTGCCAAGGGCAAGGACCCGGTTTCTTCTTTGGATTTGGCGGCTTTGGACTCCATGTCCACACCGGCTCTATGCGAAGAATATTTTTCTCGCATCGCTCACCACAAGAACCTGGAGACTGAACTGGTCTCCTTGATCCAGAAACGATACCAGGTATCCAATTTTTCCTGCCTTTTTACTTCTTGTATAACTATAACCGTACTAGCCCCCAAGCTCCAAGATTATCACTTGATGAGCTTGGTGCTTGAAACAGAAAAGAACTTAGACAAAAATTTCAACCTGTAGCCCCCAAGGCCCGGGTTGACTGTAACACCATGTTTTGAAACTGCAGACTGCACAGAACAAACTTTGAAAACTATAGCCCCCAAGTGCCGGGTTAGCTGTCCACAGCAACCTGGGACTTTTGCATCTTTCACTCCACACACAAATTAGAACTTCAAACACTGTAGCCCCCAAGTACGGGTTAGCTGTCCACAGCCACCGGGGACAAACACTTAGATAATTCAAACTTTTGCATGTGTAGCCCCCAAGCACCGGGTTGCACGCCTGCGGCGACCTGGAACTTCACCTTTTGTTTGTAAACTTTAAACCTTGTAGCCCCCAAGTTCCAGGTTTATACTACCTCAGTAACCTGGGGCTTAACTGCACATTTCTTTTATTGTTGTGTAACAGGAACATGTGAGCAAGGCCGGTGAAGAAGTTGCCCGGCTCCAAGGAATTTGAAGGCCGAGACTGAGACCCGGGCTGAAGAGGCAAACCAACTTCAGGCCCTAGAAGAGAAAGTCACTGCCTTGACGCAAGAAAACTCTGACTTGAAGCGGGACATGCAGGAGCATGAGGAGAATTTTCAAGAGCAGCTGACCAACCCCCAAAAAAAGTTGGACTCAGCTACCAGCGAGCTGACCCGCCTAAAGAAGATGATCACTGCCATGGTCTCTTCACTTGTTGGTAAATACAAATGTCTCAAACCCGGTAAATCTTATCTGATCCAAACCCGGGATTTAAACTATTTCTAACTTTGGTTTCTCCTTTGCAGGTTCGCGTGACGGCAACGTCCGCAAAACTGCAACTGAAAAGATCAAGTGCATGTATACACTGGTGCGCCAATTATACTTTGGAAGTTGCGAAGTGATCAAGGCTGCAAGAAACTAGGAAAACCCGCCCAGCACCTACACTGAGGTGCTGGGTCATCTTTCCACAATGCCCAACTGGATCCAACTCTTGAAGAGGTCCGCTTGCAGAGCCGGGGCAATGCGTAGCTTGGCCTTGGCCAAGGCCTACTACCCCAATCTGGAACCGGGTCCCCTTGCCTCAGGATTTCCCCAGTTCAACGCTGATGGCAGCAAATTCGACAGAAAATCCGACGCTCGGGCTGTGAAGCAGACCGGGTACGTAGCCACACAAATCGCCAACAGCCTGAAAATGAACTCGGTGCAATATGGCTATAACGAGGCCAATGAAGAAATTGTTGATGATGAGCCTCAGCGCATCGACCTCCTCCAAAGCTACAAGGAATCCCTTGCTGCAGAACAAACTGCTCCTAGCTCCTCTGCAGCTCCAAGTTCATCTACTCCAACCGTTCCTCCTCCATCACGGGCTGCCATAGAAGATGACGATGAAGGGTACTTCCAATCCCTGCAGCTCGTGACCTGGCGCAACGATGGAGCCCCCAAGACCCGGGACGCAGAAGCAGAGGCGGCAAAGGATGACTCAGCAAGAGCCAAGGACAGCACCCCAGCCACAACTCCTTCCACAAACCCGGCACCTGAAGCCGTTCTTAAAAAACTTATGCAGATGCTGCGTCTCTGCCAGAAAACTTAATCTCATTCGGCCCTTGGGGCACTTTATTGTAATAACTTAGCTATGTTGATACTATGCCTGTAATGTGTGCTCGTGCACTGTTTAAACCTTGGTTAAATCATATGATATCTGGAATGTCCAATTACTTGTCTGTCTGTGGTTTGGATGACCCTTTTGATTTCTTTAACTGTGAGCCGGCTTTCGCATGGATACCCTGGCGCAACTTCTCTGAGAAAAACAGGGTCAAACCAAGTCCCAATGGGCCTCATGGTTGATTGAGTTTTCAGGTGTGCAATCAGGCCATATGATCGCGAGTCACATCAGATCCACAGCAAGATAACCAAGAATACTAGTGGCGTAAAAGCCGGGTCTTGGGATTGCAGTTGCAAACTATTGAAGTAAGAGCCCTGTTGATGGGAGAGCAAATAGTGGCAGTCTGCTGAAGCGCTTCTAACTCCCCGGCAACGGCGCCAGAAAAAGGCTTGATGCAAGGCGTGCCTGCTCGTTGGGAAACTCCAAGAGGAAGGTTTGATGTAGTCCAGCAGCAAGTTTTCCCTCAGTATGAAACCAAGGTTTATCGAACCAGTAGGAGCAACAACTCTTCTGAAGGTTGTTGGTGGCGCCGTTACTCGATCACCAACGTGGAACCTGCACACAACACAATCAAACTACTTTGCCCCAACGAAACAGTGAGGTTGTCAATCTCACCGGCTTGCTGAAAACAAAGGATTAAACGTATGGTGTGGAAAATGAGTATTAAATTGCAGAGAATGAAAAAGGAACAGTTTGCAGTTTGTGGTTGTTTAATCAGTGTAAAAGAATGGACCGGGGTCCACAGTTCACTAGTGGTGTCTCTCCATAAAAGATAACTAACATGTTGGGTGAACAAATTACAGCTGGGCAATTGACAAATAGTGAGCGCATGACAATGCATATACATGACATGATGACTACTATGATATTTAATTGGGCATTACGACATATACATAGACCGTTATCCAACAGCATCTATGACTAATAATCCACCGCCGGGTTGTCATCCGAGTCCCCCGTTGGTATTAAGTTGCAAGCAACGGATAATTGCATTAAGTAAAGCGCGTAATGTAAACAAACACATATGCCCGTGGACATAGCATCGTTAGGTTATCCCTAGTGGCAACAGCACATCCACAACCTTAGAACTTTCTGTCACTGTCCCAGATTAAACGGAGGCATGAACCCACTATCTAGCATAAATACTCTCTCTTGGAGTTACAAGCATCTACTTGGCCAAAGCATCTACGAGTAACGGAAAGCATGCAAGATCTTAAATAACATAGATAGATTGATAATCAACTTGACATAATATTCAATATTCATCGGATCCCAGCAAACACAACATGTAGCATTACAATAATATGATCTTGATCATGTAGGGCAGCTCACAAGATCTAAACATGATGGCACAAAGTGGAGAGACAACCATCTAGCTACTGCTATGGACCCGTAGTCCAAGGATGAACTACTCACGCATCACTCCGGAGGCAGGCATGGCGATGTAGAAGCCTCCGGTGACGATTCCCCTCTCCGGCAGGGTGCCGGGAAGAGGTTCTGAACCCTCCCGAGCTAGGGTTGACGGCGGCGGCGTCTCTGGAACTTTTCGTGGATATTTGCTCAGGCTTAGGGTTTTCGCGTCGGGGGGAATAAGTAGGCGAAAGGGCGGCGGCTGCGACCCCCGAGGGGCCCACACCACCCAGGGCGCGGCAAGGGGCCCGCGCCCTAGTGGCGTGTGGGGCCTCTGGCTCCTCTCCGTTGCTCTTCGCTCCGTCGGTGTTCTGGAAAAATAGGGACCCGTAGTTTCGTCCAATTCCGAGAATATTTCCAGACTAGCTTTTCTGGAATACAAAAACAGCAGAAAACAGGAACTGGCACTTCGGCATCTTGTTAATAGGTTAGTCCCAAAAAATGTATAAAAGTGATATAAAGTAGATGCAAAACATGTAGCAATTGGTATAAAACAAGCATGGAACATCAAAAATTATAGATACGTTTGAGACGTATCAGCATCCCCAAGCTTAGTTCCTACTCGTCCTCGAGTAGGTAAACGATAAAAACAAAATAATTTTTGAGGTGACATGCTACCATCATAATCTTGATCATATAATATTGCAAGGCACATGTAAATGAATGAAGTGATCCAAGTCAATGGTCTATAATTTGCTACCAAATAGATAATGAGTAAACAATGAATCACACAAGCTAAACGTTTTCATGAATAGTACTTTCGAGACAAGCATCAAACAGTTTTGCATAAGTGTTAACTCATAAAGCAATAGTTTCTAATAAAAGGTATTCAATCAACACAAAGGAAGAATTAGTTTCAGCATTTGCTTCAACTTTCAACATATTTATCTCATGGATATTGTCAACACAAAGTAGTATAACAAGTCCAATACATTGCATATAACGCATGTTGTAACAAAGTTGACACTAGTGTTTGCTTGTGGAAGACAGAAAGAATAGGAAAACTGACTCAACATAAAAGTAAAAGAAAGGCCCTTCGCAGAGGGAAGCAGGGATTAAGTCATGTGCTAGAGCTTTTAGGTTTTTGAAAGCATATAGAGATTGCATAAAATATTTGATACTCCTCCCAACCTTGCTAACACAAGCCATGGCTAACCGAATCCTCGGGTGCCTTCCATCAATCACATACCATGGAGGAGTATCTATTTTTGAGAGGTGTTTGTTAATTGTCAACGAATGGTAGCGGGTGAGAACAGTATTCTACCTGTCAAACGGACTTTTAAGAGCGGCTCCCATGAAGGACGTTATTTCTACCAGCAAGGCAGATCATCCCTCTTTCTCTTTGGTTTACACACATTCAGGTATTTCACTGTTTGTCATTGCTTACTGATGAATCAGGGCAAAAGTGTGAAGAGAATTAATTGGTTAAAGTTGTAATTAATTGGGACTGGGCACCCCGTTGCCAGCTCTTTTTGCAATTATTGGATAAGCGGATGTATATGCCACTAGTCCAGGTGTAAAAGTCCATTGACAAATAGAATAAAGAATAACCACACTAATTCCTCATGAGCTAGTAAACATTGACACAAAAAGGGAATAATAACATTTTGAATAATTTAAAGGTAGCACATGAAAAATTTACTTGGAGTGGCAAGGAAATACCACATATAGGTAGTTATGGTGGACACAAATGGCATGGATTTTGGCTCAAGGATTTGGATGCACGAGAAGCATTCCCTCTCAGTACAGAGTTTAGGCTAGCAAGGTTATGTAAGCAAACAAGAATATCAACCCGTACACCAAGTTTTATATGACAAACATATTGCAAACGTTATAAGACTTCATACCGTCTTCCTTGTTAACCAAACCCTGTTATTAGAAAATATCTAGACCTTAGAGATACCACCGATGCAAACCAAATTTTCAACAAGCTTTACGGTAGTTCTTCACTAATAGGCTTAACTCATGTGATGCACAATTTAATCATGATCTACTTGTTAACTCAAAACAATTGACAAGCATCAAGTTATCCATTAGTGATCTACAAGATTAAGCAAGTTTTTCCTTATACCAATTACCACATGCAACATTTTCTGAACCAACCAAACACCAATCAATTTATTTCAATCAACTCTCCAAACAAATATAAGTGAAGCAAGAGAGTACTTTCTACAAAAGAAAGCTAATAGCTCTGACAAGAGATACATGAAAACAAGAGCTAAAAGCTGAACAGCGCTAGATATGAATACTCAACAAATATAAGTGAAGAATAGGAGTATTCTCATGAAAAAGCGGAGCGTGTCTCTCTCCCAATCAAGAATGCTAGGGTCCAGTCAAGCTTTATTGAAAATAAAAGTGCAATACTGAAAATAAAAGCACACAGACGCTCCAAGAAAAGCACATATGATGTGAAAGAATTAAAATATAGTTTCACTAGAGATGACCTGATAATTTTGACGATGAAGAAGGGGATGCCTTGGGCATCCCCAAGCTTAGACGCTTGAGTCTTCTTGAAATATGCTGGGGAGATCCATGGGAGCCTCCCCAAGCTTAAGCTCTTCACTCTTCTTGATCCTATTATCATCCTTCTCTCTTGACCCTTGAAAACTTCCGTCACACCAAACTCAAAGTAGATCTCATTAGAGGGTTAGTGCATAATCAAAAATTCACATGTTCTATAAAGACGCAATATGATTTGTTACTTTAAACATTAGCTACAGCCACTGATGTTATGTGAAGCTCTTCCACCCAAAAAAGAATTTCACTCAACACTAGTAAAAGAGAGAATGCAAAATAAAAAGGCATAATCTGTCTAAAACAGAACAGTCCGCAAAGACGAATTTTTTCGAGGCACTTACGACGCTCAGATCGAAAACTTGAACTAATGAAAGATTCAGACATTCATAAAGATTACGCACAAAAATTTCAGATTTTTAACAATCTGGTGATTTTAGGAATTTCGTACAGTGAACAGCAAAAATCTGTTTCTGCGCAGCAATCAAAATTAAGCATCACTTAACATTAGAGGCTACTCTTGGCACAACAATGCGAGAAAATAAAGATACAAAGGAGTTGCTACAGAAGTAAACACTCCTTGACTAATACTGAAAATAAAAGATAATGGGTTGCCTCCCAAAAGCGCTTTCTTTAATGCCTTTTAGCTAGGCTAGAAGATTTTAATGATGCTCTCATAAGAATAAGAGTTGAAAAACAAAGAGAGCATCAAGAGGCAAATATCAAACACATTTAAGTCTAACCCACTTCCTATGCAAAGGAATCTTGTAACAAAATAAATTATTGAAGCATAAAGCAACTAGCATAGAAAGATGAAACAAATAACTTCAAAACTTTCAACATAAAGAGAGGTGTTTTAGTAACTTGAAAACTTTTACAACCATATTTTCCTCTCTCATAATAACTTTCAGTAGCATCATGAACAAACTCAACAATATAACTATCACATAAAGCATGCTTTTCATGATCTACAAACACATAATTTTTATTAAGCTAAAAAACAGGGGTTATCAAACCCACTTTTGACAATAGTAGTAAATAATATCATTAGGCAATATAGGACCATCATCAAGAGCATTATCATATATAACATTAGGGAGCACATTTTTACTTTCTGCAATTTCCTCTTTTACTTGAGTCAAGGAGGATGTTACTTCAAATTTATCAAAAAGATATTTCAATAGAATCATGACATTCAACAATATAGCATTCTTCCTCCTTAGGTAGGCATGGAGGGTAATCATATAATGTAAGAGTTAAAGAGTTACTATCATTAGAAGGTAGATCCTCCTTTTGTTCATCACTCTCTTCCTCTTTTTCATCAAATGAGCTTTCAGCTTCAGCAATTTCTTCTTCCACATTTTCCTGCAAGGCATTAGTCTCTTCTTTATGAGGAAAAATCCTCTTGACATGTTCAGTAATATAAGAATTTTCATCCTTATAGTTATCAAAACAATATTTAAGTATAGCAAGACTTTCAGATTTATAAGGGGCATCAATTTTATGCTCAAGATAAGAACTAATTTCAAGTGCACCCTTAAAGACAATAAATTCTTCCATCCTTTCTACCTCATAAGCATTATAGTAACCTTTAACATAAGAAGCTAAGGTTTCATTTTCATTACAAGCACATTGGAAAGGAAAGTGTTTAGACTTCCTATGACAATCAGATTCATTAAAGCAAAAAGATTTGCCAAATATATAGCATAAATTTCTAGCATATTCCTCTAGTTGATTTAACAATTTCCATAAGTACATCCCTTTTTGTGACAAGCGGTAATTCCTATAATATCTTCGTTCATCTTCCGTGGACCCACCTTGCCAACAAGATCTAGTTTCATAGAGATAAGCCATTGATAGCAAATAAACAACTAGACATAATAACAAACCGAAATAAACTAAATGCAAGAAACTAATTTTTTTGTGTTTTTGATAATTGAAAGCAAACAAGATAAAATAAAATAAACTAAGCAAGACAAAAACAAAGTAAAGAGATTGGAAGTGTGAAACTCCCCTTGCAGAAGACTGCTGACTCCCCGGCAACGGCGCCAGAAAAAGAGCTGTTGACGGGAGAGCAAATAGTGGCAGTCTGCTGAAGCGCTTCTACTCCCCGGCAACGGCGCCAGAAAAAGGCTTGATGCAAGCGTGCACGCTCGTTGGGAAACCCCAAGAGGAAGGTTGATGTAGTCCAGCAGCAAGTTTTCCCTCGTATGAAACCAAGGTTATCGAACCAGTAGGAGCACAACTCTTGAAGGTTGTTGGTGGCGCCGTTACTCGATCACCAACGTGGAACCTGCACACAACACAATCAAACTACTTTGCCCCAACGAAACAGTGAGGTTGTCAATCTCACCGGCTTGCTGAAAACAAAGGATTAAACGTCTCGTGTGGAAAATGAGTATTAAATTGCAGCGAATGAAAAAAGGAACAGTTTGCAGTTTGATGTTGTTTAATCAGTGTAAAAGAATGGACCGGGGTCCACAGTTCACTAGTGGTGTCTCTCCATAAAGATAACTAACATGTCGGGTAACAAATTACAGCTGGGCAATTGACAAATAGTGAGCGCATGACAATGCAAATACATGGCATGATGATTACTATGATATTTAATTGGGCATTACGACATGATACATAGACCGTTATCCAACAGCGTCTATGACTAATAATCCACCGCCGGGTTGTCATCCGAGTCCCCCGTTGGTATTAAGTTGCAAGCAACGGATAATCGCATTAAGTAAAGCGCGTAATGTAAACAAACACATATGCCCGTGGACATAACATCGTTGGGTTACCCCTAGTGGCAACAGCACATCCACAACCTTAGAACTTTCTGTCACTGTCCCAGATTAAATGGAGGCATGAACCCACTATCTAGCATAAATACTCTCTCTTGGAGTTACAAGCATCTACTTGGCCAAAGCATCTACTAGTAACGGAAAGCATGCAAGATCATAAATAACATAGGGCATAGATTGATAATCAACTTGACATAATATTCAATATTCATCGGATCCCAGCAAACACAACATGTAGCATTACAATAATATAATCTTGATCATGTAGGGCAGCTCACAAGATCTAAACATGATGGCACAAATAGGATAGACAACCATCTAGCTACTGCTATGGACCCGTAGTCCAAGGATGAACTACTCACGCATCACTCCGGAGGCAGTCATGGCGATGTAGAAGCCTCCGGTGACGATTCCCCTGTCCGGCAGAGTGCCGGGAAGAGGTTCTGGACCCTCCCGAGCTAGGGTTGACGGCGGCGGCGTCTCTGGAACTTTTCGTGGATAATGGCTCGGGCCCTTAGGGTTATTTTCTCGGGGGGAATAAGTAGGCGAAAGGGCGGCGGCTGACGACCCCCGTGGGGCCCACACCATACCAGGGCGCGGCCAAGGGGCCTGCCGCGCCCTAGTGGCGTGTGGGGCCCCTGTGGCTCCTCCGTTGCTTCTTCGCTCCATCTGGTGTCTTCTGGAAAAACAGGGATGTCCGTGAAGTTTCGTCCAATTCCGAGAATATTTCCAGACTAGCTTTTCTGGAATACAAAAACAGCAGAAAACAGGAACTGGCACTTCGGCATCTTGTTAATAGGTTAGTCCCAAAAAATGTATAAAAGTGCCATAAAGTAGATGCAAAACATGTAGCAATTGGTATAAAATAAGCATGGAACATCAAAAATTATAGATACGTTGGAGACGTATCAAGCCCCCAAGACCTGGATCAATGTTTATAAAGTAAGGGCTTATGCCACATTACCCTATTGATCCAAAATACTGGTGGGACGCACTCTTTGGGCATCCTCAAGATAAAAAACAACTATACCACTCGTTCTAATAAACATAAGAAACTGATACTGAAACTTAAACATGCATACTACTGAATTCAAAATACGAAGCTAAGAACTGCTCTGCCGGGTTACAATCTTTGACCCGATAATCATAGGAGCCGGGTCCTGAGGGAATCACTTAGCTGTTTCAATGACAAGCCCAGGACCAAGCTTAACAGAGAACTATTACAATGCATATATAACAAATAAAAATAACCGGCTTAAAAATTGAAACGCAAACTGAAACAAGGCAAATTTCTGTTCAACCTTCACTTTATTGATAGAAAAGGTTAGGTCAGCAAGCCGCCTCATTAAAAACCTTCCAGCCCCCTTAGGTACCCTGGTAAGGAAAAGAGCGCGTCTGAAACCTGCTGCCTGTTACATCGTGTATTACATCTCATATTTCTTTCTCATGCTAAGTATAGTATGGGCACAGCTGTGCAATGTTCCACGGCCGCTCACGCTCTTCCAAGGAAAAAGTGGAGTGCGCCGTATCATTGACTGTCTCTGACCTTTCTCTAGCGTCCACCAGAGTATGAACCATTGTTCAATTTCTTGCTTATGATGAAGGGCCCTTCCCAAAGAGGAGATAACTTGTGCATCCCTTCCTTGGACTGCACCCATCGCAGCACTAAATCACCCTCCTGGAAAGTTCGAGTTTTAACCCGGCGACTATGATACCGCCTCAAATCTTGCTGATATACTGCTGATCTTTCCAATGCTTGCTCTCTATTCTCCTCTAGCAAGTCCACAGAATCTTGCCGGGTCTGCTCATTCTCTGTTTCGACGTAAGCCGCCACACGAGGCGAGTCATGAATAATGTCACTTGGCAAAACTGCCTCTGCCCCATACACAATGAAGAAAGGGGTCATCTTTGTGGATCTGTTTGGTATTGTATTGATTCCCCAAACTACTGATGGCAACTCCTCAACCCACGCTCCGGCGGCTCTGAGGCACGGGACCCGGAGACGTTGTTTTAAGCCTCTGAGTAACTCCTGATTTGCTCTTTCAACTTGTCCACTGGCCTGAGGATGAGCCACTGAAGCAACATCCAAATGTATACCATTGTTTCCACAAAACTTTGCCATCTCTCCAAGTGACATGTTGGTACCATTGTCTGTGATAATACTATGGGGATACCCAAACCTGTGTATGATCTGCTTCAAAAACTTGACTGCTGTAGCTGCCTCAAAATTTGTAACGGGCATCACCTCAACCCACTTTGTAAATTTATCAATGGCAACCAAGAGGTGGGTTTTCTTGCAAGGAGACATGCTAAAAGGACCCACCATATCAAGCCCCCAACTGCAAAGGGCCAAGTCAAAGGTATAGTACGCAATTCCTGAGCCGGCACATGAATCTGCCTGGCATACCTCGACAACCATCACATCTATTCACCAAGCGCTCTGCATCTGGCTGTGTGAGCCAAAGAAACCGTGCCTGAAAGCTTTTGCTACTAAGGACCTTGTGGAAGCATGATGACCACAATCTCCCTCATGAATCTCTTTCAAAATTTGCCGGCCCTCCTTTCCAGACACACATCTCTGAAACACTCCTGAGACACTCCTCTTGTATAACTCGCCATCAATGACCACATAGGCCTTGCACCGACGCACAATCTGCCGGGCTACAACTTCTTGCTGGGGCAGCTCCCCTCTCAAAAGATATGCGAGGTAAGGCTCTGTCCACTCTGGAATTTCCCGGGTTACTGCTACCAACTGCGAGTCCGGGTCTTCCTGACCTGCCAGCTCTTCCGCATCCTGAAGCTTGACTGATGGAGTCCATAGCTCGTCCAAGAAAACATTAGGTCGAACCGGCTCTCTGCGTGAGCCGAGTCTTGATAAAGCATCTGCAGCATCATTTTTCCTTCGATCAATGTGATCCACCTGGTAGCCTGAGAAAAACCCGGCTACCCTATCCACCTCTCGCCTGTAAGCCGCCATTGTTGCATCTTTTCTGTCCCAAGTTCCTGAAACTTGCTGCGCCACAAGGTCTGAATCCCCATAGCACTTGATACGCTTGATGTTCATCTCCTTTGCCATACGCAAACCATGCAACAAGGCCTCATATTCTGCCACATTGTTAGAACAATCAAAGTGAATTTGCAAAACATAACTCAGCTTATCACCTTTGGGAGAGGTTAACACCGCTCCAGCTCCTGATCCTTGCTCTTGTTTTGACCCATCAAAGTGCATAACCCAAGACTTGAGACTCGGGGTGAGAGGTGGAGCACTCAACTGTGTCCAATCATCAAGAAAATCAACCAGTGCTTGAGACTTAATAGCTGTGCGAGGCACATAATCGATGTGATAATCCCCCATCTCTATTGCCCACTTGGCAATTCTTCCTGTAGTTTCTGAATTTCTGATAATATCTGCTAAGGGTATTGAACTGACCACTGTAATTGGATGCTCCTGAAAATACGGCTTCAACTTTCTACTGGCCATGAAAACACCAAACACTAGCTTCTGCCAATGTGGATATCGCTGCTTTGCCTCTGATAGTACCTCACTAACGTAGTAGACCGACCTTTGGACCGGGTTCTCTTTTCCTTCTTCCTTACGCTCGACCACCACCACGGCACTCACAGCTTGAGGCCCGGCAGCGATGTATAAAAGCATGGGTTCCTTAGGACCCGGGCCGCCAAAACTGGCGCTTCTGACAACTGCTTCTTCAAAGCCTCAAATGCCTCATCTGCTTCTTGATTCCACACAAAATTGTCCGTTTTCTTCAACAACTTGTACAGCGGAATTGCTTTCTCTCCGAGCCGGGAAATAAACTGGCTTAGCGCGGCCACACAGCCTGTCAACTTCTGAACATCTACCAAATCCTCTGGCTTTTTCAAACTCTGGATAGCCCTGATTTTCTCCGGGTTTGCCTCAATTCCACGCTCGGACACAATGAAACCAAGCAACTTTCCCGCTGGAACCCCAAACACGCACTTTGTAGGATTGAGTTTCATCTTGTACTTCCTCAAATTCTTGAACGTCTCTGTAAGGTCATTGATAAATGACCCGGCTTTCTCTGACTTGATTACCACATCATCGACATAAGCATGTACGTTGCGCCCAATCTGATCATGAAAACAATTCTGGATACACCTCTGATAAGTTGCTCCTGCATTCTTCAACCCAAAAGTCATGGTCTTGTAACAAAAAGCACCAAAGGGGTGATGAATGACGTCTTTTCCCAATCTTCCTATTAAGCTTGATCTGATGATACCTGAATATGCGTCCAGAAAACACAAGAGCTCGCTGCCTGCAACTGCGTCAACGATTTGATCAATGCGCGGCAGTGCAAACGGGTCCTTGGGACAATACCTGTTCAAACTCGTAAAATCAATACACATCCTCCACTCGTTATTTTTCTTCAGAACCAAAACCGGGTTAGCTAACCACTCTGGATGAAACACTTCCATGATAAAGCCGGCCTCCAAAAGCCGGGCTATCTCCTCTCCTATTGCTTTCCTTCTTTCTGCATTCATTTTTCTCAAACCCTGTTTTACCGGCCTTGCCTTAGGATCAACATGTAAGCGGTGCTCAGCGAGTTCAGTTGGAATGCCTGGCATGTCACTAGGTGTCCATGCAAAAACATCCCGATTCTCACGGATGAACTCGATGAGCGCGCTTTCCTATTTATCAGTTAAGTTGGTCCAATGGCAAACTGCTTGGAGGAATCTCCAGGCACAAAATCCACCATCTTAGTATCCTTTGCTGCTTTGAACTTTGCCCTGTCATCTTCTGTTGTTGGCCTCTTGAGTGCCTTGTTGTCCTGTGGGTCAAGATTTGATCTGTAAGCTTTCAACTCCTCTTTAGCACAAGTTTGTTCTGCCAGGGCTGCATCCCCCTCATCACACTCTGCTGCAATCTCTCTATTACCATGCACTGTAATGATCCCACATGGGACCCGGTATTTTCAACTGCAGATACACGTAACACGGCCTTGCCATGAACTTGGCATAAGCCGGCCTTCCCAACAAACCATGATATGGACTTGGAAACTTCACCACCTCAAAAGTGAGCCACTCTGATCTGAAATTATGGATAGACTCGCCAAAAGCAACCTCTAGTGAAATTTTACCCTCAGGTGTGGCTGATTTCCCAGGAACTATACCGTGAAAAATTGTTGACATTTTCTGAAGCTGTGATTCCTTCAAACCCATACGTACGAACGTCTCCCAGTACAAAATATTGATACTACTGCCACCATCCATCAAAACCTTCTTCAGCTCAAAGCCATGAACTTGGGGAGCAACCACCAATGCAAGAAGACCCGGGTGTTCCACCGCCTCCGGATGATCTGCTCTACTCCACGTGATTGTATGCTCTGACCACCTTAGATACCTTGGAACTCCAGCAACCACCGCATTAACCGCCCTTTTGACTATCTTTCTCTCCCTCTTTGTTGTGCCACTAGTATATATGTCATACTGGCCAAGTTGCCTTGGCTGCTGTGAAAATCCACCTTGGTTATTCGTGTTCTGGTTCTGACCCGGGTTTCCCGTAGGTACCGCGTTTGCTCCAGTCAAAGGTCTTGCAGCCGGGTTAGCACTTGGGCCGGGTCCTCCGCTTCTATTTGCTCCCTGCAAAGCTCGCTGTACCTCATTGTTTTTCCACCTGTTCAAGTCTACACACTGTGCCAATGAATGATTGGCGGGTCTGCCCATCTTACTATGGCGAGGACACGGCATCCTGAAAGCTTCTTCAGTGCTCATTGGACGTGACCCTTGATAACTATTTCCACTACTATACTCCCACTGTTGCCTTGGTAACCCCTGTTTTCCTGATAACCTCTGTTTTCCTGATAATTCCATCCATCCTTTGCCTCTGAAACCCGGCATTGGTGTTTGCCACTAGCTCTGAATTTCCCTCGTTATGACCACGCTTATGCTGATTCTGGTTGTTATTGTTGTTGTTTCCCGAGCCATTGTTATTCCTTCCTCCATTTTTACGGTTCCTTTCCCTTCTCTTCCTCATTTTCATCCTGGGTCTTGTCCGTGGCTGCGTGCCTATTGCAAGCATCCATCAACTCTGCCATGGTGACCGGTTTAACCCGGTGCCCTTCCTTCATGCGACCCAGCTTCTGGACCAGGGGAGCGTACTTACAAGTTTTCTCCATTGACGAAATTGCATCCTTGGGCTCAATACCAGATGAGGAGTGCAGGATCTCCGTGACCCGGCCCATCCAATGACGCGCTGACTCGCCCTTCTTCTGTACACAACGATCAAGATCCTCAATGGAAAACAAACGCTTGCACGTACCCTGAAAATGCTTGATGAAAACTGCCTTCAGCTCATCCCAGGAATTGATAGATTTCTCTGGCAGATTCTTGAACCACAACTTTGCTGCTCCATCACTCATCATCAAATACATGTACTTTGCACAAACATTTTCTGTGGCATTGCGTATGCACATTGCCATCTCATAACTGCTCAACCAGCTTGCCGGGTCCATGCTTGGCTCATAGTTGGATATCTTGCTTGGCTCCTTGAACTTCTCAGGGAAAGGCTCCGCTCTAATGGTATCTGAAAGACACTTTGGCCCGGCTAAGTTAGAAGAACTTGCTAAAATATTGATATTACCTGGCGAACTTGCAGATGCTGCTGGTGCGGGACCCGGACCTCCTTGCGGTACTCCTGCTGCAGGTACTACCGGGTTTGCATTGATTGCACTTCTTCCTGCTCGCGATCTATTGACTATCTGCTGAGCCACTGAAATTGCTGGGGCAGGCTGGTGCTGTTGATTGTTCTGGTTCTGATTCTGCTGGGGCGGGTTTTGCTGCTGTGCTACGGCAGGCCCGGCCAAAGGCGGGTTACCTCCACTGCGACTCTTGCTACGATAAGTTGTGGTATGAAGCGCACTTTTTCCCTTGAATACTGAACTTGCTGAACAACTGTTGTACGCAACATATCAATGGCACGCCGGGCTTCAATCTCTGCTGGTGAATTTCCCAACGGAATACAATCAAGTGCTAAAGTTGCTGCATACACGTTATCCGCCGGATTTGAATAGTGACCCGCCGGCGTGTGGAACCTTGGCGTTCTGGGCGGCAGACCCGGATTTCCCCTGGCTTCCCCAGCGGGCAAACCCGGCATGCTGCTGTTGCAACACCGGCTCCTCCTGTTCCCCTGTTTGGTTCTGCGCTTGCTCTGGCCACGGTGCCACCTGAGTTGCACCAATGGGCTGATCTTCTGGGGTTCTGAACAGTGCTGCAATGGGCACTGGGTTTGCTATTTTCTCCACGAACCAGCCGGCTCTGGTGCCTCCTTTGGTGAACCCGGGTCGCCTCATTGAGACGATTTTCTTCAAGCTCAATTTGCTTCTTTCTTGCTTCTATCTCTTGCCTTTCTGCCTCTGCGTTTCTGCGCATTTGCTCCAAAGCTCGGCGTGCTGTATCTAACTCTATTGCTCTAACTGCTGCGTTTTCTGGGGTAACCAACCTCGTGAGTGCTAATGGATCTAGGACCAGGCCATTGTTAAACAAGGCCGGGGCAGCAGCTGTGTTATTTCCTTCCTCTCCTTGAGCCCGGTTATGCAGGAAACCAAAGCTGTTTCTGTACCTCGCCGTATCTTCACTTTCATCTGACACCGAAGCCGGCTCTCCATCCGCAAGCTCCAATATCGGTGGCAGTTGTTGCTGTTGACCCGGAGTAAAAGCCGGTGGAACAACAGTTGATGGTGATGCTTGCATGCTGGACGAAGGCGGGTATACACCGCTACCCTCCGAACCGGGCTTGGGCTGGACTCTTGTTCCTCATCATCTTCTCTTCTGCATCATACCCGAACCGGCCTTCAAACAGGAGCAAGATCGATTCTGACTCGGCACGGTCCACCACGTCACCCGGGATTTGTGCCGGGTCTCCAGCCGTTCCTCCAGCGTGTCCAGGACCAACTCAACTTCAGCCGTGCCAACTGATTCCTCACCATCAGATTGAACAATTGTGGCGGCTCCTGACACAGATTCATAGTCCCCATCACTAGCAGATCTAGTTGTAATCATGCCAACAAAAACATTGAATTTTCCAATTGGAATAACATCACCTGATTCAAGTAGATCTGATTCCGGCCCCCAGCCAGAATCATCGACGATGGACTCTCCTTGTGCATTGACTGTGATCTGGCAAAAAACGAAGTTCTCGACCCCGTGCCTTGCTTCTCCCATGATGGTGACACCTTTGGACGCGATTCCCACAGACGGCGCCAACTGTCGTGGGGTAGATAACACGACAGATGCTACTTTGGGGTAGCTTAAGTTTTTGGGCAAGGCGACTCTGGCGTCTGGGAGATTGTTTAGCACTGCAGGGACAAAAGGTTTACCCAGGTTCGGCCTCTCCATTGGAGATAAAGACCTACTTCCTGCTATCTTATTATTGATCTCGATCTCGATAACCCGGCTACGACAACAGAGCCATCTCGATCTAGGTTACAAGGCTTATATGTCTCTCTCGATGGTTCTCTCGCCTAAAGCTTGGGTTACGAAAGTCCTGCTAGCTATGACTCAGGGGCCGGTTTATATAGATACCGGGTCCTCTGGTCGCGTACATAGTAAGGCCGGGTTCTACCCGAACTCGGAGTCCTACTCTAACTCTTCTGGTCCTCGTGTACTCCAAGTCTTGAACCGCCTCTGGACCTTCTAGAACACCTCCTTCCTTAGCCGGGTTACCGCCAAGATGCTGGGCCTACATCATAACCCGGCCCATGCGGATGGCTAGCTGTCCTGGCCGGGCCTCCTGCCTGGCGGGTCATGCTTCCCTCTTCATGGGCCTACCGGGTTATTATCCCCCATCAACAATGCTTGTTTTCCTCTTCGCGGCGGTGAAGTATTTATATCACGCTTTGAAGGAAACCAAGAACATAGAGGAGGTTTTGGCTTATCCAGGAATATTGTGAAGCAAGATGCACCACCAATAGAAGATAAAGATGGGAGGCTAAACCATAGGATAGTGAGCCAGGAGAAGTGAGTAAGCAAGGTCATCACCATGAAAAGGTTGGTATACTAATATGATACAGCATAGAAATGAGATGATAGACACCATTGTGAGATTTTTATTGGAGTAGTCATTACAAGGGATCTGATATACTACACTATATGAAAGACCAAGGATTTGACGAGCTCACAGCGCTCCGCGCACTGTAGATTAGCTACAGTGTTACTGTAGGAAATCTACAGTATCTACAGTGCAGCGGTGGTCCCCACACGTCAGCGACACATCGGGCCGTCGATTCTTGCAAAGAAGCACACGGGTGCCCGGAAATTCCACGTTCTTCACAGAAAATTCGGCTCTAGGGACCTGTTTGCAAATACGTGAAAACCCGGGTTCTTTTTCATAAAAAGCCACGGAACCCCCCTCCTCCTCTCCTCTCTCGCGAGCGGCGCCGCACTCGCCGCGGCCGCCGACGCGCTCCGCCGCCGCCACACGCTCCCCGCCCGCATCGGAGGCCACGGGGAGCTCCGACGTCTTCACATCCACCTCCTCGCCAATTATCTCGCGCCCGGACGACCGGACTCGCCGCAAATCCACCGCGGTTCGCCGCCGCCGTCCTCTGCGAGCGCCGCCGCGAAATCACCCGCCGGCGCCGATTCCGGCGACCATATAGCACGAAACGCCGCCCGTACGACTCGCCTCCCCATCCTCCATCGGATCCGCGCCTCCACGTCCCGCGCGCGTCCGCCGTTGCGCCACGCGAGCTCAGCGCCGTCGCCCGCGTCCGCCGGCGCATGACGCCAAGGGCTGACGTCACCGTAGTCCGGCTGACGTGTGGGACCCACCTGCAAGGCATTTCTTAATTGCAGAAAAAACTAAAATTATGAAAACCATATCTTTCTATATACAACTCAGAAAAATATAAACAAAATACTTAAATTTGCAGAAAAAATAGATCTTCACAACTAACACATCTCCATGCATGTTTGAACAACTTAAAAAAATAATTACAATAAATGATATAGCTTTTCATATTACTTACGGAGCTCACAAAAAACATTTAAAATTGCCACCATATCTCCATGCATGATTAAAAAAAAATTGCAATCAAAATAATTACAAGAAATAATATAGCTTCTCCAAAACATTAGATGCCTTCCAGACCTACTAATTTTTAAAAATCTAGACGCCTTTTAAACGTTAATTTTTCCAAAGAAGCTTTCCAAAAATCTAGACGCCTTTTAGACGTCAATTTTCCCAACGACAACTATTTCCATATTTGAACAACCTCTGAAACCCGACCATTTTTAAAGCTCAAATTTTTTATGAATCCCAACGATTTACGAACTTAAAAAAATCCAGATTGCCGCCACTTTCAAATTCGAAATTAAAAACACGAACCACTGCGCACACGTCAAAGATAGATGAATATCCAGAAATTCAACAAAATAAACAAACTTACCACACCACACTAATAAATGACCATATTGTATTTACAAACAATATTACACACAGTAAAATCATAAAAAGGAAGAACAAACTAACGCGACAATTTGCAGCCGACCAATATTTAAACGCACCACACAAATTAACGCCAATTTTATCCTTTTCCAAAACATTTTTTAAGCAGTTCAGCTCTCTGGCAGGTGCTACCCTTTTACTTCACCAATTTCCAGAAAATGAAAACCGTTCGAACTAGCTTTACTTTAAAATTTGAACTTTTCAAAATACAACGGGTGCAGAATGTGAGGTATAACAATAACTCCAAATCTATCCGTCAGGGAAAAACATAAATAAAAATTAAAAAACAGAATTACAACTCTTCGCACCACGGTATATATTTACAAATATATATACACCGATAAACGATGACTGTTCACGGCAAACAACAATCAAAATTCAACTTTTCAAAGTCCCAACATATAGATTGCCTCCCATATCTGAGCATTCAAAAACCGTAAACCAAATTCAAATATAAATACCTTCCTAATTTGAACAGTTCTGAATCTCGAACACGTTTTAGATGTAAACCTTTCCCGAATATCCGTACACTCAAATCTAAAAAAAATGTGGATATTCCTTACACCACGCTATTCACAGATATGCCAAAAAATATCATCAAGACTGATATGCCAAAAAATATCATCAAAACTACAATATCTGAGCATTAAATAAATGTAAACATAATTAAAATATGAACAGCTCTCCAATTTGGTTACTCTCTCCACGTCCCGCGCGCGTCCGCCGTTGCGCCACCGCGAGCTCAGCGCCGTCGCCCGCGTCCGCCGGCGCATGACGCCAAGGGCTGACGTCACCGCAGTCCGGCTGACGTGTGGGACCCGCCTGCAAGGCATTTCTTAATTGCAGAAAAAACGAAAATTATGAAAACCATCTCTTTCTATATACAACTCAGAAAAATATAAACAAAATACTTAAATTTGCAGAAAAAATAGATCTTCACAACTAACACATCTCCATGCATGTTTGAACAACTTAAAAAAATAATTACAATAAATGATATAGCTTTTCATATTACTTACGGAGCTCACAAAAAACATTTAAAATTGCCACCATATCTCCATGCATGATTAAAAAAAAATTGCAATCAAAATAATTACAAGAAATAATATAGCTTCTCCAAAACATTAGATGCCTTCCAGACCTACTAATTTTTAAAAATCTAGACGCCTTTTAAACGTTAATTTTTCCAAAGAAGCTTTCCAAAAATCTAGACGCCTTTTAGACGTCAATTTTCCCAACGACAACTATTTCCATATTTGAACAACCTCTGAAACCCGACCATTTTTAAAGCTCAAATTTTTTATGAATCCCATCGATTTACGAACTTAAAAAATTCCAGATTGCCGCCACTTTCAAATTCAAAATTAAAAACACGAACCACTGCGCACACGTCAAAGATAGATGAATATCCAGAAATTCAACAAAATAAACAAACTTACCACACCACCTAATAAATGACCATATTGTATTTACAAACAATATTACACACAGTAAAATCATAAAAAGGAAGAACAAACTAACGCGACAATTTGCAGCCGACCAATATTTAAACGCACCACACAAATTAACGCCAATTTTATCCTTTTCCAAAACATTTTTTAAGCAGTTCAGCTCTCTGGCAGGTGCTACCCTTTTACTTCACCAATTTCCAGAAAATGAAAACCGTTCGAACTAGCTTTACTTTAAAATTTGAACTTTTCAAAATACAACGGGTGCAGAATGTGAGTATAACAATAACTCCAAATCTATCCGTCAGGGAAAAAACATAAATAAAAATTAAAAAAACAGAATTACAACTCTTCGCACCACGGTATATATACACCGATAAACGATGACTGTTCACGGCAAACAACAATCAAAATTCAACTTTTCAAAGTCCCAACATATAGATTGCCTCCCATATCTGAGCATTCAAAAACCGTAAACCAAATTCAAATATAAATACCTTCCTAATTTGAACAGTTCTGAATCTCGAACATGTTTTAGATGTAAACATTTCCCGAATATCCGTACACTCAAATCTAAAAAAAAAAATGTGGATATTCCTTACACCACGCTATTCACAGATATGCCAAAAAATATCATCAAGACTGATATGCCAAAAAATATCATCAAAACTACAATATCTGAGCATTTAATAAATGTAAACATAATTAAAATATGAACAGCTCTCCAATTTGGTTACTCTCTCCACGTCCCGCGCGCGTCCGCCGTTGCGCCACCGCGAGCTCAGCGCCGTCGCCCGCGTCCGCCGGCGCATGACGCCAAGGGCTGACGTCACCGCAGTCCGGCTGACGTGTGGGACCCGCCTGCAAGGCATTTCTTAATTGCAGAAAAAACTAAAATTATGAAAACCATATCTTTCTATATACAACTCAGAAAAATATAAACAAAATACTTAAATTTGCAGAAAAAATAGATCTTCACAACTAACACATCTCCATGCATGTTTGAACAACTTAAAAAAATAATTACAATAAATGATATAGCTTTTCATATTACTTACGGAGCTCACAAAAAACATTTAAAATTGCCACCATATCTCCATGCATGATTAAAAAAAAATTGCAATCAAAATAATTACAAGAAATAATATAGCTTCTCCAAAACATTAGATGCCTTCCAGACCTACTAATTTTTAAAAATCTAGACGCCTTTTAAACGTTAATTTTTCCAAAGAAGCTTTCCAAAAATCTAGACGCCTTTTAGACGTCAATTTTCCCAACGACAACTATTTCCATATTTGAACAACCTCTGAAACCCGACCATTTTTAAAGCTCAAATTTTTTATGAATCCCAACGATTTACGAACTTAAAAAATTCCAGATTGCCGCCACTTTCAAATTCGAAATTAAAAACACGAACCACTGCGCACACGTCAAAGATAGATGAATATCCAGAAATTCAACAAAATAAACAAACTTACCACACCACCTAATAAATGACCATATTGTATTTACAAACAATATTACACACAGTAAAATCATAAAAAGGAAGAACAAACTAACGCGACAATTTGCAGCCGACCAATATTTAAACGCACCACACAAATTAACGCCAATTTTATCCTTTTCCAAAACATTTTTTAAGCAGTTCAGCTCTCTGGCAGGTGCTACCCTTTTACTTCACCAATTTCCAGAAAATGAAAACCGTTCGAACTAGCTTTGCTTTAAAATTTGAACTTTTCAAAATACAACGGGTGCAGAATGTGAGGTATAACAATAACTCCAAATCTATCCGTCAGGGAAAAAACATAAATAAAAATTAAAAAAAAGAATTACAACTCTTCGCACCACGGTATATATTTACAAATATATATACACCGATAAACGATGACTGTTCACGGCAAACAACAATCAAAATTCAACTTTTCAAAGTCCCAACATATAGATTGCCTCCCATATCTGAGCATTCAAAAACCGTAAACCAAATTCAAATATAAATACCTTCCTAATTTGAACAGTTCTGAATCTCGAACACGTTTTAGATGTAAACCTTTCCCGAATATCCGTACACTCAAATCTAAAAAAAAAATGTGGATATTCCTTACACCACGCTATTCACAGATATGCCAAAAAATATCATCAAGACTGATATGCCAAAAAATATCATCAAAACTACAATATCTGAGCATTTAATAAATGTAAACATAATTAAAATATGAACAGCTCTCCAATTTGGTTACTCTAAAAATATTTCAACTCATAAATTTCGTTTTCAAACCAAAAAAAAATTTCTAATTCAAACCGACATCAAAATTTGACATCAAGGGTCTGCTTTGCGAAATTAACTATTTTACTAACGTGAAAGTAATTAAAATCCACGTAACTTTCCAACACGACAGATTTTCAAAACCTACACAAATTTTCAAACACAGACACTATTTGCATTCTAGCGATCCTCAATATGCCAAAAAAAACAAATTTAACATATTTTCGAGCTCTCCACACAAAATATGCATCAAAATAACAACAATTAAAAGTAAAAGAAAACAACCTGACGTATGGGACCTATGTTCCATAACTTTCACAGTCACAATAAAATGCTGAAAATTATGAAAAACATAACTTTCAATTTGTTACTCCGAAAAATGCAAACACCATATCAAAAAAGAAAAAACATGTTTGCAAACTCTCCACATAAAAAAAAAAGTGGATTTAAAAAAAAAATACCATACGATAGTATGAAAAATATGAACAACATATCCGGCCGATCAGAAGAAATAAATACTTGCTATTTATGCCAAAAAAAAAAAAAATCAAACTACAAAATGGGTCAACATTAAAAAAAAAGAGATCTAAATGCACTCCCTCCAAATATATGAAGGTAAATCTTTCCACAAATGCTTAATTCGATGAATAATTACAGATAATACAAATTCATAACCCTGATTACGGATAATATTTAAATTAAATTTCACACATTCTCATATAATGTATTTCCCCTAATTATTGAGCTACATCTAACATTTAACATAAATTCAACAATTTTGCAAAATTCGACACTTTCTAGAAAAAGGACATTTCCAAATTTGAATTTCACCGCACGAGCCACCTACGGGTCGCCCGCGGTTTTTTTTTTCTTTGAATAAAGCCAGCTTATTCAGATAATTCAAATAATTCCGAATTTTTTTGTAAATCAACATTCCACAGAAAAAAAAATGCCTTCCACATATTAGCCCTTTAGGCCTAAACCCTAAGGCCACTTTTTTTTTTGCTGATTATTCACAATATGCAACTAAATATTCACAATATGTATGTGCGAATAAGATTCAAATTTGAAAATGTAGGCGCTTATATTTTAAATACTACGGAATTAATGAAATGGAAGGTGAGATTATGTCTAAAAGATTGTATAAATTTCGAAAACTGTTCATGCTTTCCCACAATTTCAAAATTAAAACAAATAAATCACATAATTCAATTTTACGACTTGCAATAATGCAAACCATGTATAAAAAAAGCACACAAAAAAAAGGATTCCCCCCAATAATTCTCCCACTCCAAAATATTTAATTTTGTTCTAAGTTCCAAAATGGATTTCAAAGATTCATAACAGTTAACTTCTTCTACAAAAAAAAAAAATCAATTTCTTTCGTAAAAAAAAAAGAATTCCCCCAAATAATTCTTCCTCTCGAAACATTTAATTCTATTCCAAAGTTCCAAAATAAAATAACATGATTTAAAAATTCGCAACAATTAAATTTCCCACAGTAAAAAAAAACTTCATGCAAGTTTGTAAACAGAAATTAATAATTCGCAGAATTGCGATCTTCAAATTTTAAAATTTCATCTTCCTTCCAAAATACCACTATTTCCCAGACTATTCGAAATAAAGTAATTCATAGAGATCAAAAAATTATAATTGTATCCCTTTTCCATATTTCCGAATTCGAGCACAATTTAGACATGGATATTTCCAAATTAAAATTTTCTGCACCTTTCTTTACAACATAGAGCAAGGGTGCGGCGTGACGCCGCACTAAATATTACTAGTATTGTGAAGAGCTCAAATCGTCATGCAATAGCCAAAACACACCACAACAATCCCCTTTTGAAGGTTTTTAGCGTCACAAGCATCATCGCAGAATCACTAAAACGCCACGAGCTAATTCTTATGGTTCCTCATAGATGTGATCCCTAGCAAGTAACCCGCACATTATGATCACTTGACTTGTACATGATTTGTATGATGGAACGAGTTATATATTTACGGTAGCTTTAGTGCTAGTAATTGCTAGATGAATCTCGAAAATATAATCCAGTAATGTTGGTTGTACTATAGCAAAAGCTCGGAACCGTAATCAAACGAAAGAGCAGCCGCCAAAACAAGGAGTGTACCGTGTACGAAGCTTAACGTATTTCCTAAACTGCCACAGCCCCCATACCCAGATGATTTCACTCCCACCCGTCGGAGGGGCGTGTCCAATACTCATGAGCTGGCCTCAAAAATTGGGGGCTAACAATGGGTTGACAGACTGGTTTTCAGGGCATCCAAACCATGGGACGCCGGCTTTCGTGTTCCGATGTCTGCTGGGCCGATGGAAAGACCTATCGTAGGTGCCGGTGGAGATGCTCTAACGCGGCATCATTCAATTCCTGACCACATATTTGGTTTCATCCTTACCTGATTAAGAGCAGATGGAAGAAGGCGCGATTTGTCACTCACTAGTGCCGGTGACTGACAATTTGGAGAAATAACCAAGTGACGGCTATATACCATCATATCATGGTCGACAGGATTTGTATTAGGACGTGCCATATCGTGTGGAAGCATCATTCAGACTGCCATGCACACTTCCAAGAGCAACTATCAAACGGATGAGCACCGTAAATGGGAGGATGGACACCGTAAAAAAGGGCCACATCTTTTGACGAGTTTTTTTTCTAATCATCTTTTGATGACTTCCGAACATAGTTCCCCCACCTGCCGATCATACGGATCAAAGCTCGGTACCATTTTGTCGTGTCGCAAGGCAATGCAGACGCGCAGAGGAGACATGCACATGAGAGACATTTGAATAAGAGTTTCCGGTACTTGTTAGTACAAAATCAACTCTGTGATGAGGCGGTAAAGATCCTACCATAAGCCACGTAGGGAGCCATTTGCAAATTATATGTTTACAGCTGTGTTTAATGTACTAATGCTCTTTAACAAAAGAATTACCAAGAAAGCGCTGTTGTTCTATAAAGTTTCAAGAATCAACAATCAGCCTTTCAGAGTTGGCAGGCAGTATATACTTACAAGAGCTAGCCATGGTGGGGCACAAAATGAAGAAGTACTGTCAAGAATTTACATATTGGCTCACCACAAAAACTTAGTATATTTTGATCTTTTTTTAGCTGTGGCCAAATTTTGTTGAATGCATCAGCATGGCTAGCCTAACTGTAGAATAAAATAATGGCCATACTAATATATATCTAACAGGAGGCATCACTAAAAAGAAGAGCTATCGGCCCAAAACCTTACGAACACTATTCCTTATACTTAAAAGAATTCTTTATCACCCTCATCAGATCACCTTTAGTTTTTAGGATCTTGTAAATTCCTAGCAAGTGGATTCTTGGTTCTTCCACGTCACCGATTTCATAGTGCACAGCTCCTAAGTACACTTGAAGACCAATGAACCTGAGATGGACAAATAATTGTTAGAAAATATATTTGTGTGCTGCGAATGGCACAACATAGTAATAACAGTTGGTTAGAAAATACTTACCAAATCAACTCTGTGACGAGACCGTAAACATCCTACCATAAGCCACAAAGAGAGCCATTAGTAAACCATATATATTCGCTGTTGTGTTGAAGTTAAGGTACTCGTGATCTTTAACAAAAGACTTACCACGAATGCCCTGTGGTCCTTGAATGAGAGTACAAATAACAGAACTGCATTGGGAATGAAAGGCATATGCTTCGTTATTCATAAAGGTTCATAATTGCCAAGGTAGAAATATACATCTATGTTCAGTTGGATCCATGTTCTGTGATTTCATTAATGAAATCCGGGAGTGATATTTATTTTATATGAAAAAAAAGTTGGATCCATATGAAGTTTGAGGGGTGCTTCTACGCTTTCCACATGTTTCATTTCATTTGATGAATTTAAGGTCGTGATAAGAAGAACTAATCCACCTACCGTACTTAATGAAAGGGTAATTTAGTCATTGGACATCCATTAGTTAATATCCATCTGGCTCTAAACTTCAAGCTCATGGCCAAACCCGATCCATGATATATACAACCTGCAGCCTACCGAGATGCAACCACCCATGCACTACCAAAGTCGTGGCCGCCTGATGAATTTTACGTGCATCTTAACGTATCTAGAAGGCACCCAGGCCTTCTAAAGCCTTAATGGTCGCTGCCCCGGCATGTCGTTCTGAGTGCAGCATCACGCCAACAAGGCAGTTTACTAGAGTTTGCGCTGTCGACAACAAACCAGGTTTCGTTGAGATGGCCTGCTAGAGGTCTTAAACTCAATGGCTTCCTTGGTCTGGTACTATACGACTTGATCTCCGATCTCGCTTCCACCATGGTCCAATAGAGAGGCCAAACAGAAAGCATGTACCCCTGTTAAGGGCGAGCTGGCAACTGCTTCTGCTTGCTGCTTCCTGGTAATGTCAGACTAGACGGAAGACCGGCAAGGTGGGTCGCCAGCAGCGGTTGGATATGGATGCAAGGAGTTCGGGAGGCGGAGCATTCACATCATCCTTGCAGTAGGAGCGCATGTTGCCATTCCATGTTACTGATTCGGTACTACTCCGTAAAAAAGACTCTGGAGCAGAGAGCCGGCCGGTTTGGATTGGACATGTGCTTGGATTTTGGGCCTAACTTTTGAGAAAATTGTGAATGGTTTACCCTTTTCAGTAACTAAATATTGGTCCATTAATATTCGTGGCAAAACGCCCAAAAAACTTGTGGAAATCATAAAAGCACTCCTCATGAAATTTACAATATAAGTATTATTTAGGTTTGGCAGAATCCATATAAAATATATAACACAGGTACAATTCAAAATATGCGTTAAGATTCTTCACATAAAAAATTCAGGTATGGAAAATACTTTGAGCAATTGAGGAGTTTTCTAACAGGCAAGTACATGCCACTCCTCGAAAGGCAAACCCCTAGAATTGCTCATGTCATAGAATTTCAAATGAGTGATACAAGATTATTCTTTTGTTCCAATCACAAGGCATGAAGCTTTTACGAGGATCCACTCAGTATAAAGAAATGTTACTTTTGTTTTCTCTGTTATAAACACGAGTTAAACGATATAGTTTGATTTCCAAAACTCACCGAGTTGTATCCGAGCACACATATGGTTTGACTTCCCATTCCTTTTCAGTTCTGCTGCTAAAACACTCAACTTGTAGCATATATATCCAAGAATTAAATCCACAAAAAGGGTCGGTACTAATTTAACGAGCTGGCAAAAACCAGCAATCATCAACAATGGGCCTGCAAAAACAAAATTACGATGAATTCAAACTAGTAATTTGCAGAAGACAGTTCAGTAAGGGCACCGGTATATATCGTATTCCCCTTTTTTGATGGTTGATTCAGCAATGCAGATTTTTTTCAGCAGGTGGAGTTAAGCAGTTAATAACACTGAACTTCCCCTATGGGCGTATTAGATACTCCATCCGTTCCTAAATATAAGATGTTTTAGATCCCTCACATGTTTACTAGATGCGGACATAAATGAGTGAACATACACAGTAAATTATGTCTAAATACATGTACAAACATTTGAATGTGGACAAAAGCTAAAACATCATAATTAGGAACGGAAGGAGTACATGTGATGAAGGTGAGTCAAGTAACCGGACATATTGTTTGTACGAACCGCACAAACAAAACAGGGAAGCTTTCGCATCAGAATCTGTACAAAAGTTAACCAAGAAAAACTCTATATTACCAGCGATGATCCCGATGTGGTAGCTGCGGCAGCGGAAGAAGTGGCCGCTGTCCCTGACCTCGCGCAGGGCGAGCAGGAGGGGCCGGAGGGGCTCGTCGACGAGGGCGTTCCGTATGGCGTCCAGCTCCTCCCGGCCGTGCCCGGTCGTCGGCGCGTCGGTTTCCTGCGTGGGGAGCTCCTCCGGCGTGAGCTCCGTCGCCCACCACGCGTCAGCCCACCACCGGTCGTCCGGCGGCGCCGGAGCGCTGGGGCGAGCGCTGCACAGCCTCAGGGTACTCGCTGGGCGGTTGGTAAATCGGAGGCCGGGGGCGCAGGAGGCAACTGAGCGGCCGCTCGACCTGGTACGGGCGACGAGGGTGCCTGCGGGGGACATGCGGAGCGAGGAGGCCATGGTCGCCGGATTCATCGCCGCGATTAGGGACATTTTTTTCGATGCGAGAAACAAAAAAGGTATTGTCGTGGCGGCGTATCAAGTGCCGGCCGGATGAGAGCGGGACACCAAAATCCGACGCGCTTTAAACTCGATTTTCTTTGCCGTTTTGGAGTACAAGTGTACAATACGACTCAGGTCAGGAAAAATAAAGCAAACACCCCTAGAGACTGTACAGTTGACTGTAATTGACTGTTGTGATGTCTAGCGCCAAGCAAATCTAGCAATTAGGGGCTGCGGCAATACCCTTCTGAATCAAACAGGTGGTGGTGCCCTTGAGTATTATTACTCAAGCCCTTCAGTATATTGCTGTCTCTATTCTCTAGCCTGGGGTTATTCCTAGTATTTTCTCATAAATGGTTTTAAATATTCAATATAAATACAAATGTTCAGACATGTCATTTCGCTCGTTTTCCTTATATATTTTCCCACTAGGTTTTAAAAGAGTGTTCAGTGGCACATCATATTAAACTCTTTTCTCTTTGCGAGTTTACTCTCAAAGTGCTCGTAAGGGTGTTAAATGAGGCAATATTTTCTCATTACATATTCCATGCTTTCTATTTCCCCATCAAGATTTTAAAATAAATATACAAGGCATATTTAATGTTCTCTAAACTCACTAATGCGATTCTTTCCAACAAATTTTTTCCATATTAGTTATCAAGGATAAAATAACCATCATATCTTGTACTCCCTTTGTTCCTAAATATAAGACTTTTTAGCTTTTTCTTGATTCGTAGATGTATAAATGTATTTAGACTCATTTTAGCGTGAAGGATCACTCATTTCGCTCAGTATCTAGTTCACCTTGAAATATTTTAAAATATCTTATATTATTGAACAGAGGGAGTATTGTTTTCTCCTTATTGTTCCACAAGGTTTAAAAGAGTTTTTAAAGCATATTAATACTAATCTCCTCTTTTTTTCCACATGGTTTTTGGGGGAGAGATTCTCGAGATTAAAGGAGATACTGAAGACTATCAAAATTATACAAGAACGTTCTATCACTTCTATCACTCAAGATAATATGTAAATTTCAAGATATGAATATGAATTCAACGAAGGACAACATCGTCTATGGAAGAGTCTTAGGTACAGTTACCGTTAAGCCTAGGCTAGATAAAAAAGGTAGTGTTTATGCTAAGCAAAATATTAGCAGTTAGGTAACTGTGTTGGCCAAACGCTAAGTATACCAAACATGCGCTTGTAAATCCTACATAAAGCAACTAACGTCTATAAAGTGGGTCTATAAATATGTATACCCCGGTCCCTTGATCAATGAAACACCTTGATTTATCTTGATCCTTTGAGTTTCCAAGAATAAATAAATGCATGTAAAATATGATTGGTCAGAAGACCCATTCTCTTTTTTAATATTAGCAGGAGATTATGAGGGAAACCGGATCTAAAAATATTATATACACCCACGTGCCATTGCGGCTTACAAGTTACAATGCACACCTACACAAGCACATGACAAGGACTCGCCTTGCCTAGTCTCCATCCAAGAATGGCGCGAGAACGGGACATAGAACCTCTAAAGTTTGATTATACAAGTTTATAGGGCTTTATATAGAAGTACAAGGAGATTAGAAAACAGAGAGACACCGCACACACAAAAGACTAACTGAAGCTGTTGGAGATCCTAGCGTAGCGGACGCACAGCTCATGCACTCCTGCATGCCGAGCTTGGATAAGTGGATAATGGCGGTAGCGCTCCAGGACTGAGTCTTCACTATAACATTTTGTTCATCGAGTGCATCTTCCAGATCGATTCCTGAGATCCGATCGTGTCCAAGATTAAAAAAATGCCGTGTGGTAACTGCTGTGTGCTCTGCCACATGTTGGTACGAGCTTTGGTCTATCTTTGCTTTTACTCCCACCGTTCTAAATTAGATGACTTCCATTTATTAAAATGTGGATGTATCTATACGTGTAACATGTCTAAATACATTCACATGTGGGCAAATGGAAGTTATCTAATTTGGAACGGAGGGGGTACCTTTGGTCAGTAGTTGTGATCGAGTACAAAAAATGTCATATGTCGTCGTTCGGCTTCGGCACCGTTTCTCTTGCTCACTCTACACGGTGATTTTGACGGTGTCTGTTTCCACTCTATCTTTGTGCCTTTAGATGCTACACTGTTTTTGCATTGCATTGACCAAATTTGTTGTTTCTTTTTCGTGTTTCTTATGTTAGAGTTTTATTTCTCATCCTCTTTTCTGGTATGGTCCTATCTATACAATTTTTATGTCTCCTTTTTTCGGTCCGTACCCTTTCATAAAAAAATTGTGACCTCTTTTGTCGGTCCTGATCCTATATAAGATTTTATGGCGGAAACGGTATTTTTTACTCGTAGATTATAGATACAACCATTGCTGAAATTATATTTTAAAACATTTAAAAATATTAAATTTCTAAACAAAAAATATTGGCTGTACATCCGAACAATATATGTTCCCACACAAAGTCTCGCGAGAAAATCGACATTTTTTGTGAATTGTGTAAAAACGAAAAACAATGCCTCGTGCGAAGTCATTTTATAGAACCAAAATTTGTTATTTTACACAAGCCACAAATAATGTCCTTTTCACAAAACTTTATGTGTGAGCATAAAATGTTTGGATATATACCCGAAATTTTTGTTTGAAATTTAAATATGTTTTTTAATTAGTGGGTGCATTTACACCTATGGGCGAAAACTGATATCCCTTTTATGGCCTCCATTTTCCAGGCCCGATCCTTTATATAGAATTTTTTACCTCATTTTGCATTATTGTTGATCTACGCATATTTTTGTACCGTTGATTTCTTGTGCTACGATCTTTTGTGACATGCTCTTCTCTTGATAGGATCCTGGTTTGTCGTAGTCTCATTTTTCGATTGATTTTATCCATTTTGGTTTGACTCCACAGATTTTGAAAATTGTTCATGCTACAACGACACTCTCAAGACGTGGTTTTTGGATATCATTTTTTTTCCTATTTCTAGTGTTACAACTTCTCCAAATGCAATGATATTGCATGCGCTTTGCATTTGAGGGGGTGTTTGCCGCTCTCAAATTTGGGACACGGCCATGTAGCGAGTCTTTGTCTTACGTGTTGTAGCAAGTCCTATGACCCGAAATGGATTTCCCTTCTGATCATAACTGTTATTCCTATGCACTGTTTTTTACTAACCTATGCATCCACTGTTACTCTTGGTGTGAGGATCTAGTACTAATGGTCCACATTCTAAGTTATGAAGTTATAAATCTTTTTTAAACTATTCTTTAAAATGTACTTCAGTACGAGTTTTTTCCAATAATTGTAACCATTATTTCCGAAACATGTTACAGACACCAAGGGAGTTTGGACGCACACGATTGTACCCCTATGGAGAACTTCGATAGGGTCACCGACAAGAACACAAAGAAACCAGACATCAAGTGGGATCTTTATTGGCTATTGCACCATCAGGTTGCGGACCGGTCCATGCAAATTAGGCCTTGGAGCATATAAAAATAAATGAAATTAATTTATACTAAACTTATGTACTTGTCAATAACCGATTCGAGGTCACCACATTTATAATAAATTTACACTTGTTTTAACACATTGCGTCTTTATATATAATAAAAAATCATGTCAAACATGGAAATAAGAAAAGACGAAATCATATCTTATGGGATTAATTTGCGTCACTTGTAGAATATAGTGTATATGCATGTGTATCCTTCTACATCTTGGTATAATCTGTAAACTATATGTTATAAGAATATTTCGATAGATTTTTCTAGCTTATGATTCGTTATATCAAATAGAAAAATCTGGAGTATTTTTTTTAAGAGAACATTGTCACCAAATTAATATTTTGCCTATTAGTGTCATTTTTAGGTCAAATGTGTCTTACTTATAATAATGGGTTCCATAATTTGTTGATGAAGTGCATCTTGTTGGTACTTTGTAGATCTAGCTAAAGTATTCTTTAGTACACCTTATAAGACATACACGGGCAAGAGACTCGCTGTCTAAGTGAACCACCAGTCCTAGTTGATCATATCATATTAATTTGTTTCTATGTGATTCAAATTATTAGTTTTTTGTCGTGTGGACTTAATCATAGAGATTGGGTATTCTATTTTTCTACATAGACCAATGTTGATGATATCGCTTATTGGGAACTTATCGGTCGACCCAAAATAATCGAACGGTTTATCGGCATATCAGCCGATTTATCAACCGATTTATGTTATCGGTCAGAACTGAGAAGCGATAAATCGGCCATCGGAATATGGAAGATATCTTGAACAATGACATAGACTCTTTGCATAATAAAGATCTAATAAAAACAGTGATTGATACACATCGTTACTTTGTGGCTGGGGCTTGTACATGTCGGGCTCGGGGCTGTCATGTTTTTTCAACCTATGGACCAGCCTTGCATTTGTACTGAATCCGACGTTGACCATTTATTCATCCGTCATCACGCCACCCAACAATATACTTCTTCCATCACCGTATTTGCTAATTCTTGTCACCTAGTCACCTCCAAGGCTCCAACACGAGTGGGGAATACTAGTTTGCCACTGGACGTGTAATTTGTGTTTTGTGTATTTTTGGCGATTGTGTCCTGGTAGCATGTGTTCCGGTGGCACGGTATGGCATGAAAGTAATTCAGCTCCATTGACGTCTTGGCATGGCTGTGCCGAACCGAGGAACCATCATTCAATCATACTCCATAGTGTGACCACTCTCGATTTGATACATTTTAGCTTTGTGCCTAAACCTTGGTTAGCGATGGTGCCAAATTTGTTTAGGTGTCTGGTTCTTTAGTTTTACCCGTTTTGCTCCTAGTCTCGCGGGTAGTCTAGCAACGTATTTATAAATTGATAACTAGCCATGAGAATGTGTCCCGAGTCACATTGTACCAAGCGGCAATTTAATTTCCAATACCATGGACGGGAGCAAAAAATTGTAGGTTGAAAATGGTGATACGCCTATAGTCAATTGTATCATTGTTTTATTATTGGCACATTCCCTACTCAATTTGCCACCCATGGTTTTAACTTGTCATTGATGGAAATACGAAATAGTATCAATATTTAACCGTAACAAAATAAACATCATCGATATTTCGTTGAATTGAGCACCTAGGCGATTTTTCCTTATCCACATAAGCATCTCCTTCGACCACGTGCCAATTTGCGACCAATTAACAGAGGCGCAAGGGAATGATGTAGTACAGTCCAATAATTGGAAAAGAGTGAAAAACACTCCAAGTAAAAAAAAAAAAAGGGTGGTAAACACTCCTTGCGACGGGGCCTTCTTGCTCGTTGTAATCGAGTGGTTGGTCTCGGGCCTTGTTCATCAGGCAAGTTAATAAACCAACCCTTCCGGTCAAAAGGAAAGGATCGGAGACAGTGATCAGAGTAATCCTCAATGCCCATCTAGAGCTGCCGCTGTGGTTTGAACCAGTCTGCATAATAATAAAAAATCGTCGAACCAGCCAGCAGGATTCAAATGACGGCGAATCAAAACTACCAAGAGAGTGCCGCCCTTCCTTGATATCTGAGCACGGAACAATCCTCAGGTTTTTTAAACTTGAGAAGAAGCTTCGGATCACGGAAATCGGGAACCGACCCACCGCTCAGCCATCAACACATGCCCACCTCCCTGCGGCCCCCACATGCACGAGCTCCCACCTGCCAGTGGCCCACAAACCCCAGCCTCTCCAGCTCATCATCCGCACGCGACCCGTAGGCAGGCCCCAGCCCGTTTCGCTTTCTCCCCTCACGCTTTCCGATTTGCCAGTGGCTCAACCACCAGCAAGAAAATAAAATCAGTTTCTTTCTTTCTGGCCAAGATCTCCCAACCCGTTTCGCTTTCTCCCCTCACGCTTTCCGCTCCCCGGTCTCCACATTTCTCCGCTTTTTTCTTTTTTTCTTTTTCATTTCAAACTCTTCGTCTCTTCCCAAGGCCGCAGCAGCGGCGGCGGCACCGAAGCACCACTTGGACGACTCCGCCCACTCCCCCCTCCCGCGCCGGCGTTGGCCGGGCCGCCTCCTGGTTGCCTCGCTTTTCGCCTGCTAGCTGTTCGTGCCTGCCTTGCCCCCCCAGATGCGCGTTGGCTCGGGTTGGGGGAGGCCAAGCGGGCGGTGGTAGGGGAGGAGCCGGCGGAGAAGAGGCGGAATGGGGTTCTGGTTGGGGCTCGCGCTGGGGGTCGCGGCGGGCGTGGCGCTGATCGTCGCCTTCGCCCGCTGCGAGAACGCCCGCAGCGCCCGCCGCCGCCAGCTGGTAAGCGCCGCCCTTCCTCGAATCTCCTCGATTTGCGGTCTGTGATTAGGGTGGATTGAGAGAGTAGTTTCGCGTATGAAGCGCGGAGGTGGCCCCGAATCTATCTATACTTGCCTTTTGTGCTGGGATAGCTGTGCTGTTGCCTTCGGTAGGTAGACAAGGCGCCGTGCGCTTCCCGTGGCGCGTTGCTACTTGTGTCGGCGTAGGTTTTGGCTTGCTTGGGTTGCAACTTACAACCATGATCTCGTGGCCTGTTGCAATGGTAGCTCACACATGAGCTTGTAGGACAGCAATCATTTTGGTGCCCTCGATTTTTGCTGACAGATTAGCGCAATGTCAAGTGTTCCCTAAGCAGGTAATATGGTTCATGTAGTTGCAAACTTGCAATGCTGGCCACTTCCGGTCGTTGTGAGTAAGACAGCTAATCTAGTCCAATTAACACCCATGGGATTACTTGTGTATCATCGTTTTTTGTGGAAGAAACTGCATGTTCTATAGACATAGAAGGCATTGGCAACCAAATTTGTGCACATTACTTGAACCGAACCCAGGGGGTTGGATTGCATATCGACCCCCACACAGCTGAGATAGGCCTAGTTACTTCATGTCCATCTTGTACTTGGAACGCCTCGCTCTGTCCGTGCTAATCTTGGATTGCAACCATACCTGTATGGTTCATACAGTTGCAAACTTGCAATGCTGGGCACTTCCTGCCACTGTGAGAAGACTGCTAGGCTTACCGGCACGTCATAGGTTTTGCCTTACATGCCTTGCAACTTACTAACATGTTTGGAGCTTGTTACATTGGTAGCTTACTTTTTTTTTTGTCACACATAAGCTTGTAGGATAGCACTCATTTTTGGGGCCCTCCATTTTTGCCGACATATAAGCGCAATGGCATGTGTTGGCAAGCAGGCAATATGGTTAATGTAGTTGCAATGCTGGCCACTTGCCCACTTCCTGTTGTTGCGAGTAAGACTGTTAAGCTAGGCCAAGTAAAATCTCCATGGGATTACTTATGTATCATTATTTTTTGCTGAAAAAGCTGCATGTTAATTTGTGCCCGATTACTTAAACCCAGGTGGTGGGATTGCACATCCACCCCCATCCAACTGAGATAGGCCTAGTTACTTTATGTCCATCTTATACTTGGAACGCCTCGCTCTGTCAGCCTGAATTAAGCGGGATTTTTCGCTGGTCATTTGTGCAGGCTGCCACGGTTGCTACTTTCTCTAAGATGACATTTGAAGATTCACGCAAGTTACTTCCAGGTGACCTCTGCCCATCCTGGGTTGTTTTCTCTACGCAACAAAAGGTATACTCTTTTAACAATCTCTAGTTAGCTCTACTTCACAGTACAGGTGGAATGATCATATGTTAATGCGTGCTATTATGTAGTTAAAATGGCTGAATGAGGAGCTCAGAAAAATATGGCCCTTTGTGAATGAGGTATGCATTTCTTCCCATGTAACCTGAAACTGGGACTGGAGTTCTCTTTATCTGATTTCATTTGAAAACATTCTCTTCTTGAGCATTTTCCTCTCTGGTATTCATTGTTGCAGGCAGCGTCAGAACTCATCAAAGTCTCTGTTGAGCCTGTTCTTGAACAATATAGGCCAGTGGTCTTTGCCGCCCTCAAGTTCTCAAAACTCACTCTTGGTACTGTTGCACCACAGTTTACTGGTACGTATATTCAAACTATCTTTCACAGTTTCACTGTTATTGCTGTATTTTTTTATGACACTGAACTCTGCTGCTATTTGTTGCCAACATATTGTTCCTACACAAACTTCATTGACCCAATTTTGCATCTTTTAAGCAAGAGTATGATACCAGCAAAGCAAACAATAACTGCTGAAGTCTGCAGCTGCTGGATATTACATTGTGTACATGATATCTGCCTTTTTCTAGTGTCAGTAATAGTAAAATGGTTTTGAGGTGCGGCTGAATGCCTGTTTTTAGATGCGTAGCACTTTATCAATAACACAAAATTCCATCCTAATGGAAAGAAAATGGTTTAAATGATCTCATGCTGTTCATTTAAGGTGCTCCACTACATCTTATCCATTTGAGTGCTAGTTTTTGTTAACATTTAGTTATGCTATGACAATTTTGCAGTTGTTTCATTTGTGCGGTACTTTATTTTTGTTTCATTTATCTAGCTTGATCAAATATTTTGGTGTACGTTTCAAATTGTCTGTTGGATGTAAACTTATAAGTTTTCCTGCCCATCTTGGTGCAGGTATTTCGATCATTGAGAGTAATGAAGAAGGTATTATTATGGAGCTAGAGATGAACTGGGATGCCAATCCAAGTGTCGTCTTAGATGTAAAAACTAGAATCGGGGTGTCACTACCAATACAGGTGATCTATTTCATGTTATCTTTGATCTTGTTGTATGAATGCTGGAGTATGAGGAAGGATTTAAGCCTAGCTTACACAGTTGACCTTTACTCCTGGGTGTACATACTCCCATACTCAATATACCTCACATATGAGGGTATTATACCTCTTTATAATTTTTTATATACCTCATTAATTATTCTAAGATACCTCAATTCAAACAGTATGAAAAAACTATCACCATACTCCTCAAATTTTTTATATACCCTTATTACGTACATAAAAGCAGTATATGTGCAAATAATATAAAATATATAGATTCAAATGAAAATTTTCATGTAACTCACTTTGGGGTATCTACTATTAAATAATGAAGTATATTAAAAATGATAAAGAGGTATATATGATTCACCTATGTGGTATATTGAACGTGAGAGTACATACGCCTAGGAGTACAGAACCATTTTCCTATATATATATAAATATATATTTTTTTTAGTAAGGACTGTTGGTATAATGACTTAGTTGTCTTGTACATCTAACAAGACAGTACATAAGCGATTGGTAATCAGATTCTACTCTGGTATACCCATGACCAACCTAGGATCGTATTAGCTCATCAGCCAACTCATCAGTTTCTGTGGTGCAAAATTTAAACGCAATTTGTGCATGGCGTCGTGATTTGTGAGGGTCCATGTGTGTATTTCGATTGGGTACTAAAAGTGTTTATCATGTCCTGTATTTCATACACGCAAATGAACTTATTTACTTTTTTCCCATACTCATAAGAGTGCTTTTGGCATATAGGTAAAGGACATCGGCTTCACAGGAGTTTTCCGCTTGATTTTCAGACCACTAGTTGAAGAATTACCATGCTTTGGAGCTGTTTGTTTTTCTCTTAGAAAGAAGGTTATCCTGCTATCCATCGTTGTTTTTCTCTGATTGCCGAAGCTATTACATCATTAGCCTCACTATTTTTTCTCTTTGGAAATTATGTTAGAAAAAACTGGATTTCAAACTGAAGGTAATTGGTGGTGATATTTCTGCTATACCCGGAATTTCAGCTGCTCTTGAGGTTTGGCTATGCTTTTGTGTTTTATAGCATTGATTTGGAATTTATCAAAATCCTACTGTTGAGATGATTGATATCCTTAATCTGTTTACAGGACACTATAAAAAATGCTGTTGAAGACTCAATAACATGGCCAGTAAGGAAGGTCATTCCTATAATACCTGGAGATTACAGGTAGTTATTGGTTGATTCTTGGTTACATAATAGTGTCATTAAGAACAAAATCACTGTCACTAAATCACAAATGAATGACCATAACATATATGCTGTGTCAGTAATTTGGAACTGAAGCCTGTCGGTACATTGGAGGTCAAGCTTGTGCAAGCAAAAGATTTGACAAACAAGGATCTCATAGGGAAATCTGATCCTTTTGCCACTTTATATATCCGACCATTACCAGACAAAACCAAGAGAAGTAAAACAATTGTAAGTAGTACTAATTCCATTCCTTGTTTGCGTGCTCTGCTTTTGGGGATTCCTACTAACTTCTGTCATCAACTGTACAGAGCAATGATCTCAACCCCATTTGGAATGAACACTTTGAGTTTATTGTTGAAGATGCTGATACTCAGAGTGTGACAGTGAAGATATTCGACGATGATGGTATTCAGGAATCTGAGTTGATTGGCTGTGTTCAAGTTAGCCTGAAGGATCTTCAACCAGGCAAAGTGAAGGATGTCTGGTTGAAGCTTGTAAAAGATTTGGAGATTCAACGAGACAGAAAAGATCGGGGTCAGGTGAGACCAGTTTACAAGGAAACAACACCATATCATCATTTTTCATCGAGCATATTGCCAAATTAGGTACCTAACATTCTTGTTTGGATGTCACCTTTTCTTGTGACATGACCCCAACAGGTGCACCTTGAGCTACTCTATTATCCATACAACATGAAGGATGAGACTCCAAATCCTTTTAAACAACAGTTTTCTATGACCTCCTTAGAGAGGTCAATGACGAGTAATGGAAATGGATCAGGGAGCACAGAGTATGGCAGGTTGTCATCAAGGAAGAGAAAGGAAATTATCCTGCGGGGCGTTCTCTCAGTAACTGTGTTATCTGGTGAAGATTTGCCAGCAATGGATATGAATGGGAAGTCTGACCCATATGTTGTGGTTTCTCTGAAGAAAACAAAAACGAAGTACAAGACAAGGGTAATTTTTTATCAGATATATTAACAAAGTAGAGGCGCATGGCTATGTTTCATAACAAGTATAATAGCACAATGTTTGCCTGAACCACACCATTTTATTAACTATTTCACAAAGTTGACCTCTGTTAAGCTTTTCAATGTGTTACCATCGGAATATCTCAGTGGTAGCATGTCTTCACTGTTTCTATCATGTCACTGACTGCAGGTTGTGACTGAAAGCTTGAACCCAGTTTGGAATCAAACTTTCGACTTCGTTGTTGAAGATGGCTTACATGATATGCTAATGCTGGAAGTATATGACCACGACACTTTCAGTAGAGTAAGTTGTGTTGGAAGTTTTCATTGTAATGTTTTCCAAGTAGTTTTTCAACTTCGATATGTTTCATGTTAGCGTGGTAACTGTTAACTATGTTTTCTGTAGGACTACATGGGACGGTGCATCCTGACTTTGACTAAGGTTTTAATCGAAGAAGATTACAGTGATAGCTTCCCGCTGGAGGGAGCAAAGTCTGGGAAGCTCAACTTGCATCTCAAGTGGTCGCCGCAATCAATCTTCCGTGAGTCGGGAGAAGCAGCTTAAAGTTCAGAGGGTTCGCATCCTTTCCTCTGTTTTTGTCAGTGGATATTGGGTTGCCAGTCGGCCATGATTGGCTGTCTTTCTGAAAACCAGCTGGGTTCAGTCACCATTTTTCAGGTGTAAATTGATAGCATCATTTTGACGCGATGCAGAGTTATGGTGTTGATAGCTAGAATTCTGCAGTACAATGATAACGATCAAACAAAGCTTTGTGTTCCTTGTAATGCCATGCTCAAAGCACATCTGTAAATCTTTAGGAACAAATTGAGCTGCTTGAGCAATCCTAGATGCTTTGTCATTTTCATCAGGCTTAATCCCATCGATTGCCTAGTGACGTCAAACAAGTTGCCGAAACGTTCCCGTCCCTATCAGACCCACAAGCAAACGACGGTTCCAGTGCAATAGACTAATCTGCTGAAGGAGCTTTGGTCAATGGAGCAATGGACATACTCGTTGTACCAGACGCTGTTCTGAACGTATAAAAAACCGGCCGTGGGCATTACAGCCAATTGAAAGGGCCTGGACACAATGAGATTCCATGGCGGATCCGGACAGGGGCACGAGCATCTCAGGGCTTCCCTACTTGGGTAGATGCGTTTGACGACTTGGACGCTACCGCCGGCTAGCTCCGACGACGGTCGACGGGAGCATCCCCTCGTTTCTTCCAATTCACTAAAATAAACGCCATTTTTCTTCTGTAGTTAACCTAAGCAGAGGATTCCCTCCGCCTTGAAAATATTTTGTTATCTGCGCAGTCGCAGTCGCTCGAGTTAGCTTTGAAAGGGGAACACGGCGCATTACAACGCATCGAAGGAGGTAAACGGGGTGCCCCCAAGGGGCTCTCACAGCGATTAGCAGCTGTGGACCGTCGGATCGACCTCTCAACGCGCGATCTGGGCCGTCCGTTTGCCGTAGCATTTCACTTCTGGGAGCGCCGTCGTGGTGTATGTTTGAGGGGTAGTTTCGACATTTCGCCGTGTGGGATAAAAGGCGCAGCGCGCGGTCGAAAACCCTAGCCGCCGCCGTCCAATCGCTTCGCGCATCCTCCTCCCCCAATCCGCTCGTGTTTCCTCCTCCTCCAATCCCCTTCGTCCTCCCGCCGCCGCCGCCGTACTTCTCCTCCACGCCCTCCCTCCCTGCGTCTTCTCATCTGCCTCCCACGCTGGGCCCTTGCCGCCGCCTCCTCCTCCATCCCTGGACTCGGCAAAGACGAAGAGGACCGGAGGACGGAGAGGACGAGACCCCCACGCCTCCGAGTCCCTGCCGTCGCTGGGAGGAGCGGCTGGTGTACATCAAGAGCAGTGCAGCCAGTGGCTCGCACTGCCCCTGCCGCACCCAATCCCTTGCGCGTTCACTCTCCCCGATCCCCTTTCCCGTCCTCCTTTGCGCCGGCGCCCCCGCGGCACGGCAGGAGGCCACGCCGTCGTCTTCCTAGCCCTCCGCCTGTCCCTCCATCTCCCCGAGCTTGCGCAGCCATGTCCGGCTCGAAGAATCAGGTGGGGAATCGGACAGAAGCGCGGACCGCAGCAGGAGCTACAGCCGCGCGACCGCTCCCCTCGAGACGCCGCTACTACTTCTCCGATCCGCTGTTCATCTCCGGGCCGCAGCTCCATAGACCAAAGGCCAGGTTCCAACCTTTCTCTCTGGATCCCCTTCTTCATGCAGCAGATCCTCAAGTTATCAAGCCCCTCTCCTCACGGTTTAGTTTTCTTGCTTTGCAGCATGATGTGTCGCTTCTCATGAACCAATTTGTCTTGCTGCAGTGGATCAACAACAGGTATGGTTTCGCTCCCTCTTGGTCCTCGGTTTGTTTCTTTACTCGTGAGTGATGTCAGATTGATGATGGTAATCCTAAAGTGTTAGAGCGAGTCACATGTGAGATATACAACTCTAATTTCTTGCTTGGTGCTGTTTAAATTCGTTGGCTGTATTTCTATGTACTTGGTCCGAAGCATTTTAACTTTTGTACCCACCCGCTCATGCATGTATGATGTACAGGCTGAAGTAGCAATCATCCAATGGATGGAGACGGTGGATGGGAACAAAAGATGGATTCCTGCGCCAATGGCACTCTTTTCTCCATGGCCTGTCGTTGTGCTTTGCTGCAGCTCTTTACCACCAGGAGTAAGCTATGCACTGTGGTATGGTCTTGATCCCTACCAAGTCCTGCTTACTTCCAGTGTTCCAAACTGCTGTTACACTGTCGTTGCATAATATTCCTTCCATTAGTTTAAAGCGTTTTGTGCTAGCCCAATGACTATTGGTAGTTTTGTTCCCTTTGTTAATTATTCAGTAATATGCTGCTGCTATTAGTGATAGGTTACTTATTTTTACCCAGTATTATGTTACCTCTACATATTACTAATATTTACATTTTATTACAGTAGGTTGCTACTGCAGTACCAGACGCCACTATTGGTCGTGAAACCTGCATGCGGTAGGTTTCTATGCATTTATACAATGCCCTCCTCAGTATTCCTGTGATCTGATACATGTGACCACCATTTGTGCAGCGATGGCAAAGATCTTCTCGCCTCCTTTTACTAGCACAAATTAATTGTTACTCTAGGTTTCTATGCTGAAAGCTATTGAGGCATATCCTTTTTTCTATTGTTTTGCTGTGTGAGTTAATCCCCTGCTGTTAACTGATATTTATCTTGCGACTTGAACAATATATTATTTCAGGGAATCCCTTGGGCATGTAGCGGCGATGCATTATTGTTCGGATTCCTAATGGAACATATGCCTTTTCCTTGATGCTGCAATCCTAGAAGAAATTATGTGAAGACAGTGAGTTATCTGGTCTTGAGTTTACCTCTTCTTTGATTTAAGATTTCTAGAAGTTTGTTACGTGGAGAAGAGTATATACATGTTAGATCTTATGGAAGCATGTACATGCATTGTCTTGCTAAGGCTGCAAGCCTGCAACTACTTATATTTGTGTAGTTCAGCTCATTTCTTTTCTACTTAGTTGCAATTCTATATGTTCAGTGAAGCTGTTCCTTTTCATCACTATTTTCTCTTATTGCCTTGCGTGTGCTGAGTTATCCATGTCGAGAACAAACAGATCTGCCGACACAATAAATAGGAGAGACCGCACATGGGTTTAAAAAATCTCATTTACCACCGTGTTCATGTATTTTGCATCTTATAGCTTGTGTCGTTATGCAGTTTCATTTCTTGGTGATATTACAATCCACAAAATATTTATTGTCGAGTGTTGTTTGATTTTTGCTGGATACCCACACATCCACTGGGTGGAGGACTCCCCCGTACATTTACATAGCACTGTTTGTGAATTTTCCTTCTCTTTTCCTTCAAAGCAACTGCTTTTGACTTTATTCCGTAAGGAATGTTTGTTCCCCTAATTGCACAAATTATTAATTTTCTTCTCATTGTGGATTTACTTTGCAGATGCCTTTTCTCGCTCCAGTCTCTCATCTTTCTAACCACTATGTTGGGGTAAAGGTCGATTCTCCTCTTTTTCCCTTATGTTTGTCAGCTCTTTTAAGAGATGATGCTTATTCGTTTGGCCCTATGAATCACTACATGGTTTCTCTGGATGGTGTGTTGATTAATATAATGTGTTTCCTCTTATTTTTTTTCAAGATTTATCTTTTCAATTTTGTGCATGTTTTCCTTTGTATTGAAAACTACACAATTTAGTTTGGGTATGTGTTTCTTGATTTTGTATTCTGCTCAGAATTAAGTTGCTTCTCAACTGAGCAACTGTTGCTTCCCAACTGCTAGCTAGATGTATTCTGCTCAGAATTAAGTATCTGGATATGCCCTCATCGCAAAATGATAAAGAAATTGATTTGGTGATACGATATTTCTTACGCGTGCATATTTGATTCATGGATGCAACCGGCAGATAAAAATCCAGATTTCAGTGTGTTTGCAATACTTATCTGGTAAAATATGTACACATCCATCCACCTACTGTTGTTTGGTGCAAGATCACAAAACTTACGAGACATGTTCCATTTATTAAATATTACCAGTAATATTTTTTTAGTAGGTTTCCTACTTGCTCAGTGAACATTGTATTGTTTTTGCTATATGTGGATGCGAATACGTGTGCAGAACCTATGATGGTTGTTCTATACCATGTATTGCTAATCTTTGTACTACTAATCTTGGTCTGTAATATCGTGTGCATTCCAATACCAGTACAACTTGGTTTTGCTATTTTTCTATGTTTATGCAGATGCATTTTTTTCTGAACTCATCTCTGTTCAATACTTGAGTCGTATACTATTTTTTCAATTGATTACACAACAATATCCTTGCCGCTGCTAATCTCCAGTCCAGCCCTACATAGCAACATTCTCATCCTTTATGCTGATTGCATTTAGCATGCAGATTAAACAAAGCATATCATTTTTTTTGGATAATGATCATGTAGTTATCCACATGTTTTGCTACAGCCATGGTTCCCAAATTGGATCATTTATTTGGGTCTTGCCTCCCAATTTTATCTCATCTACGTCTGTCCAGTTAGTTCCCTGTTTTCCTATACTTAGTGAAAAAGCCCATACAAAAAGTCAGCTTATTTCAGGTTGCCGCTTTTCACTTCAATTTAATTATTGTTCCAGTAGGCCTGGTTAATCCATATGTTTTCTTACGTGATCTAAGCAAACTATCATGTAATGTTCAAGGAAAGTTTATTTTTGTATTTACTCTGTAACCGATTGGAGGAAAATATTGGTGTAAATTACCTAACTCTTGTGCTCTCTTCCCAGGTATGGGCACTTCTGGTGATACAAGCTAGAAGCAAGTGTCCCTTAACTAATTAGTCTGCGAACCTTCGACTTTAAATACTCCGTTAGTTACTTTTATGATCATCATGTAAATATAAACTAAGTGCCGGTCGAGGCAATGTTCATGTGCACCTTATGGTTGGCTCTAGCCTATGTTAAGCACTTAAGTTAGTCAGGAGACAAAACATTTGTATGCTCTTGGTTCAGTGCCACTAGGCTCTTATATCTGAAACTGGTTTATTCGTGTTGTCAGCCTAAATTTACAGAATTTCTCTGAGTGAATGATAAGGATGAATGTAGACCCTATGTATGTACGAACAATGTGTATGTAAGAGCAATGTCTTTGCTATAAACCTATAAAGCTTTGCTATGTATGATTATTGTGTCATATTATAGATGTTTCGTATAGCGTTTTACAAACCGGAAACCAGTGTCCCCTGACGGGGCCACCGTCACAGCTGATCTCACATGGAACGTCCGCACCGTTGCACCTCGGCTCCACCCGACCTCCGCATTTGCACCTCTCGCAGGTACCGACAACCTCTCTTGCTCCTGATTTGCCTCCTCCACTCCTCTCATTTGATTTCATCCCACTCTTATTTCTCTGTGCAGATTCTTTTTAATCTATGCCTATGAGGTGTTTGATGAAACTCCAAGCAGGATGTATAGCTGTCTATACTCCCTTTCGTTGATATAGTAGGTGGATAGAGAGGAGTAAAGAAGGCAGGGAGATGATTTCTATGCATGTGTGTGTGGCCATGTATTCTCCTTGGTTGAGATCTCCTCCATGGCGTTAGTGACAAGCCCCATGATTCACCATGGTCTTGGTGATGCGTTGTGGTGAGATCATTTCCTCAACTTAATTTGGCCTTTTTTTCAATTGATCATTTCCCATTATTTTGGTATTTGGTGCTTTAGCTAAAGATTGCAAGTTCCTTTCGCTAGGTTGATGTTAGGTGGAAATCTCCACTGCAAGAGTCGTCACAGGAGTGGCTCCAGAGTACTGGCTGTCCCCATATTCACATCCTCCATTTGTTGTTTCATTAAAATGCACTGCAATAGTTATTGGTGAGTGCGGAGGTGGGTCCAATTATGCAGGGTTTTTCCTCAGTTCGTGCTAAAAATTGCATGTTGCTTTTTCTATGTTCATGTCAGGTTAACATATCCGCCGCAAGAGTCGTCAGGACTGCCTGGAGAGTACTAGCTGTCCCGGTGAGTTCCATAGTCGCCTCCTCATTTGTTTCCTCCATTTGTTGCTTCATTACATTGCACTACAACAGCTGTTGGTGTGGTGTGGAGGTGGCTCCAGTTATGCAGGTTTTTGATTTTTTTTCTCAATTTGTCTTTGTTTGTATTTGAGTGCAACTGATTATTTGTATAAATGTGGATGCGAATGACTGATTACAATGGCCCCTTCGTTTTGCTGTTATTGGCAACAAATTTTTTGCTTCCCTGTATGTACCTTTTAAGAACACTATCCACTGGATCTTTACATTTATTTCCTTTTAGCTGCATATACGGTTTTTGTTTGGTGCTAATAAATACATTCTCCGCTTTATGGCATCATTTTAAAGAATAGCTTCTTTGTTTATGAAATTTAGCTGCAGTCAGTACATCCTTATGGTATCATTTCTGAAATCATCTTATGCTATGATTTTTTTACAGATTTGCTCAAGTGATAGACGAGGTCACTGAGCTGAGGAGATATGACGTGTTGCTGATTCGCTATGGGCCTTCTTCTAAAGAAGGCATATGAGGGCGTAAGGGTTGGCGCTGCGCCCACGGGTGTCAAGGCATCCCAAAACGTCCTGCCAAGAACCTCTAGCCACAGTAAGTTCATTCCATTCATTCAGCTCCAAATTGTCTACTCAGCCCCTTTTACTACTATGATGATATCAGTATCTTATTGCCATAATAAGCAATTTGTTCGGAGGTATGCATACATATATTATTTAGAGTAACATAAAAACACCTATTAGTTATCCTATTCTGGGAATAAAACAAGGGATTTTGCAATTTCTAAGTTTGAGGCGATTTTCTAATGTCAGATACAATTGTAGGTACAATTACAGGTTAATATTGCTTTCAAATTTGTAAGGTGGAACAGGTTCAAAATTGATGTGCAGTAGTGCCATGTTTATAATGAACCCTGTTATTCTGGAAATTCTTTTCACAATACTCGTGCTTCAATTATACTCCTTCCTATGCAAGCCTCCACTTGCTATCACATGGTTTCTTAGTTTACTGATTTCTCTTGATGGATTGTTGCCCAATCTAACAATATAGGGTTGGCACTATTGAAATTTGTCATCTATCTGGAAATTATATTATTCATGGATCAAATGTTAGTGAAAGGTTCTGTGGCAGTTACTTTACTTTTTTCCTTTTTACACTTCTTGGCTAACTAAGCAGCCTAAGTTTGTCTTTTTATGTTGTCAATCTTATGTGCAACACGGTATGTTTCCACAACTGAACTGCTAATAGCCAATAAAACAGCACAACACTGGATGCATCTTTTTTTAGGTTCTGGCTTCTCAATTTTTTTGCTCATTTGTGGAGTTCATCTTACAAGCATGCTCTTTCTCCCTTTTTGACTTCCATGTACTTTTGAAAAAAAAATAATAGGAAGAACTTTGCTTTCTACGTTGAAGATTGCCTAGCTGTCTGTGATATATTACTCGATCTGTCCAGCTAAATGTGGCGCTAAGCTGATATGTGAGCCAAAAATCGGTTGAGCAAGGACAAAACACAATGACGAACATGCGATAGTTATGTTTATTCATTTCATGTTTATTTAATCCATCCATGGCCTCGAAGAAGTCATACTTAGTGACAATAGATTACTGTCTCTGTCTCTCCAAGACAAGAGGTATATGTTGTGACCAATATTTTACTTACACTTTTTGGCTATATGTATTGTATTTTTAGGAACTAATTATTACGGGATAAGTTAGGAGGGATCAGTTTCTTAATAGGAGAACCGTGGAGTTGTGTATGACAAGTGGGAGAGACAAAATAACAGTACCATTCTTTTGTTTCATGTACATTACACATTTTTATGCATGTGCCTCAAAGATTTGTAGGCTTTTGATACTTCAATACCATTTCTGTGTATGCGGGGCATTTTCCTATTTGTTTCACAGATCATGGGCTTAGCACTTAAGCACGAATTTTTTTTGCTTACACACAGTATCATCATTGTAGTCCTGATTACCTCCCAACATTTTATTGCCGTTGGAACTTCACTGTTGATCAGCAAACATGACAACTTTAAACAACATTGCTAGATAAATAGCTGGAGCAGATTTTGCTAGAAAAAATGATAACTTCAAAGACCATGTTTTCTCATGATGCTTATTGGATAGGACAGCCTATGTCTCACCATTATTATATTCTCATGTCATACTAAATATTCTTCATGGATGTATCATTTAACTACACACTTCACACTTGCCCAGTTTGTTTTTTGCAATTATTTTCGACTAATCTGCATTTTCCCTTACATTTTCTTGGTCGACTACACGTGCAGGTCATCACACCTGTCCCTATAAATCCTTACTGAATGAGATCTACCTGGTTCGTGGTGTCGTACAATAATCATCTCAGGTACAGTGAAAATTACCGCCCTTTTTCATTCAGTTCCGGCGTTGGTACATTCTGAAATGTCTGCTTCAACCCTTTGTTTTACAGGTTCTGAACTTGCCGATATCCCTGCTCTGCCATTGGTGAACCCTAAGCATATTGAAAGTGTTTTTGTTATCTGCATGCTACGCTGGCCGTTCTTTTACAATGTGTAAATAGGTAGTTCTTTCTGAAGTGAAAGATGTTTAGCTCATGGTGTGGTAGCCTGTCGAATTCTACTACTATGGTACTAAGACAATGTTAGGCCTCATGACCTAATCTGATCCTCTGCAGTCTTATTTCCAATTTGTATATGTAATATATTTCTTTTTTTCTGCTTGGCAAGTGAGTAGTATATTCCATCTTATATTTGTGCATGTTTTCAAATTAATTTCTCCATTATTTCAAGCTTAGTTCCCTCCTTAAAAATAAGCTTAGTTCTTTGGGAGAAGCAATTCTGATTTCTTAAATATACAAGTTTACCTCCTATTCTTCATGTTTTATAGTTTTTTTTGGCTTGGAAACGCTCTCTGCTTTTGATTTTGTAAGATTTTCTCTTTCAGTTTTCATTCCCATTGTGATTATGTTTTGAAAACCGATAACCTATGCGAAAGGTGGTGTGCTATGTGTAGGAATTATTAACTGTTTTGTCATAATATTGGTACTTATGTTACTATTTCGTAAGATGGTTACCACTATGCTATATTTTAACGTTCCACTATATGAGTGTTTGATTGTTGGAAATGTTGTAATTCAAGACCTATCTACACAAGAGCATTATGTTTTGCTCTAAAATTATAGTGCCATCTATATGTATTGAAATAGTTTACTGTCGTGGCATATTAATCATGCTAATCAAGACGTTTTACCAAAAGACTAACGGTGTGGAAGGCGGGTGGCGCGCGGCGAAGCCGTGCCGGGGAATCTAGTAGAAGAGGAGACAAGAGCTTGGTAGCTAGCCAGCTAGGGGAATGAACGAGTGCGAGTGAGTGACAGGACACCCGCAAAGTACTTTGCTGTTATGTCCATGTCGTTAACACATGAATCTACACGCATGAACCTGGAGTCCTTATTCCTAAGCCGTGTGGGATTCTGCTGGATTCTTCCTCGTTGTCATCTACGTTCTCCAACTGGAGCAGTGCCGAGTCGAGGCGCACAAAGTGTATTGTCGACATGTCTGGAGAGACGTACGGTGGTGCTTGAGTAAATAACTTTGACGCATCTTGCTTTTTTTCAGCGGCAAAATAACCGTTTCGCGCGACTGGGCGCATTTTTCACTTTAGCAGCCGCGCTATAATATCGCGCGAAAACGGAACGGTTTTTCAGACGCGCTAAAATAGCGCGCACAAACACGAATTTGCACTGTTTTGCAACGAAAGCAAATAAAATAATACGATAAATAAACTGGAAATATAAATATATTGATTCGACGAACACGAACAACACGAACACAAACACGATTCGATAAGATTCTACACGAACTAGAACTAGAACTCGGACTAATCTAAACTAATCTAAACTATAACTCGTCGTCGTCGGAGAAATCGGAGTCGGAGTTGGTGGTGTCCGAGATCTCCTCCTGCAGCACGGCCCACCTCTCGTCGCCGGCGGGCCAGGTGGCGAGGCCTGCCGCCAGTTCCGCCTCCGCCTGCGCCTTCGTCACCCGCCGCCCTCTCGCTCCTCATGGCGCTCGGCCCGCTCGGCCGCCCGGGTGTTCCAGAACTCCAGCTCCTCTCTCTCCACGCGCGGGTGGTTCCGGTACCAATCCTCCACGGCACGCTGTTCCCGCTCCTCGACTAGGCGGAGCGTCGCGCGGAGGCGTAGTTCGCGGCGGTCGTCGGCGGTGACAAGGCGCGGCGGAGGCGCCATGTTCGCCGCCTCCTGCACGTTGCGGCAGTCCTGAAAGTTCATCGTGCGGCGCAAGTGGCCGTGCCTCCACGCGCCGCCGCGTCATAGGTGCGGGCGGCCTCCGGCGCCGTCTCGAACGTCTCGAGCGGGACGCGGCTGTCGCTGGACCGGATCTCGGCGGTGAACGTCCCGTTCGGGCGTGGGCGGTCGCCGCGGTAGCCGGATTGGCTTCGGCGGCGCGGAGACATCGTGGCGGGCGGCGCGGAGGCGTGGAAGCGTCGGCGGCGGTGGGGATTCCGAGCGCGCGGGAGAGGAAAAGCGGCTAGGAGAGGAGGGAGAGACGCGTGGAGTGAAGCGCGCGCTGGACACTGGGCGGGTTAAATAGCGCGAAATGAAGCGCTTTGGCCAGCGCGCGCTACGGTTTTTGGCGCGCGCGGTCTTTTCCCGCCTATGCTGGAGCCCGCGCAAACTCCCCGCGCGCGGGAAATAGCCCGCTGTTGGAGATGCTCTCACGCGCCCCACGTTTCCTTCATTTTGGAACTGTTACCTTGGTCAGGCAAAGTCTTTTCTTGTAGCAAAGGGGGGTTTTTTCGTTCTCGCGAATTGTTGATCAGAAAAGACGACGCACGTCTAGGGAATACGCTGATTTAGCACTTGCCCCACTTTTCGCATCCTTACGCACACCCATATTCACGCGCTACATCATACCCAGACATCTATGGAAGTGCATCTCATAATCAAATGAGAAAGGTTATATACTTACTTAATTGTGGAAAGAGATTACAGTATCGCTCCCGCGTGTGGCCCAGGAGAAACCGTCGCCTGTGTCACCTCTCCTCCCCACGCTGCCGGCGGAGGACACAGCCTGGCGAAACCCGCGCGGTGTCTGCGGTGGCGGGTTCTTCTGATCCTCAGGAGAGCAGCAGACGATGGCATACCCTCGATGAGAACATGGTGGCACGGATCTTCGTCCTTGGTTGTGTGGCATTGATCTGATCCCGCGAGGACAAAGTCTTACTCGTTGTAATGTCTCGGTGGTACCTAGCTAGCGGTTGCGTGACATCGTCGTATGGGCGGCGCGGCACGAGCCGCACAACGGCAATCGTCCTGATCCGATGACGACGCTGAAGTTTGGTAATAGGGGCGGAGGCCTATGTTTTTCGACGGCGGGCACCACTGTGTTCATGTGTACGATGCGACACACGGATCTTGAAATGGTGATGGCCTTGCTTTAGGGTTTGATCTGGCTCTCAGCAGGTTCTATGCACGACAGCTCTTGCGAAGGCTTCAAGTCAGGCATGTTGCCGGCAGGTGCTATGTTCGACCTCTCATGCTGAGGCGTTAAGTCACATGTTCTCGGCATGTGCTATACACGGTCTCTTGCGAAGGTGTTGAGTGATGCCTATTGTTACTAGACCAGAGGTGGTGCGATCGTGGCTGGAAGCGAGGCGGTATGGTATCCATGTACCGAGGTGTCGTTAGCTAATCAAGTGATGACGGTAGAGGTGGCTTTGACGACAAGTATGTCCACTCCGGCAGAAAACACAAGGCCTTGATCAGGCAATATCGACACCTGCCTATGTCATGCTCTTGTTGAAGTTGGTGACTCGAGGCTTGGGTTTCGGGATGGAAATCCCAAGATCAACCTACGGTTGGTCTCGTCATCATCGGTACACGTGCAACTATCCCTTTTGAAGACTTGACCTAAGAATTGCGTATTTTTTGTTTGTTTAGGTCTTTTGTTATGGGTTAGCGGTAGCTAACGTGAGGCCTACGGCCTTGGTTTCTTCTGGTCGATTTTGTTCGGCTTCCACACCTTGATTTGTCTAGCTTTTAATTATATATATGTGTGTATCAAACCGGAAATTTTGAAAAAAAAACTAGAATTAAGGGTTTGAGTGGTAGATGATGCAAACTACACAATTGAACCAAGATGTGTTTTTTAGTGAAATTATGAGAAAGCGTTGTACAGTGTCTCCACACCGAGCTATGAACACAAGCATGAGAATTACTCTCTCTGTATTAAAATATAAGACTTATGCAGAAAAAGGCTAGAAAGTCTTATATTTTGATACGGAGGGAGTAGATGTTTATCCTTGGTTTCATGACATAGAACATCGCCCATCACCCCTGCGGAAGAGAAATAAACCACCCAGGGCCCGAGGCTATATTTACAATCGCACTACACCTTTGCGTAGTTATGTCACCGTTGTTCTTCTCCCGTATCTACTACCTCCATCCTCTTATGCAACCTTGTTGCCATGTACTCCTTCCGCCCAAAAATAAGTGTCTCGATTTTATCTAAAAGTAGATGTATATAGACATGTTTCATGTATCTGGGGCAAATGTTTTGCCTTCATTTTTGGGCGGAATGTATCTGGGGCAAATGTTTTGCCTTCATTTTTTAAAAAAAAAAGACCACCTCCATCCACGTCCCATCGGGCCTGAATATCTATCTCCAAGCAGATCGTGGACAACAACGGCAGTAAACCATCCTACTTTCTCCAGGCAGATGATGGTCGTTCCATTAACCTCCCAGAATATTCCGCCCGATTCTGCTGACGAACTGAACTGCACCATCACGGACGCAAGTCGCCCCAAAGGAGTCTGCATTTCTCACCTTGCTGTCGAGCGTGGAGTTGAGAACGCTCGATACCTGGAAGAAGGAAACCTGGAAGGCACTCAAGACAGCATCAAACAAAAACAAAAAAACCGGCGGCGGCATGCATCGGACCGGCCGGGCAACGCGAGGGGAGGGACGCCCAAGGCCCAATGGAACAGCTCCGGCCTGGCACAGAGACGGTGTCGTCGTCTTCTCCATCTGGCCTCACGCAGCACACAGCTACCCTTTGCTTGTCCGTGGTTTCGCTCACCCACCCGGCGCAAGCTAGCAGCTAGCTTGGCTTGTCCCGTTTCACTCTCCCGTGCTACTTTCTCGAGAAAACCAGCTGCAGTTACGTGACATACCCCTTTGCGTGTAAATCTTTTGGCAGCTTCTTCTTACTGTGCATGCGCCATGGCATGGCATGGCCGTTGATTGAGCGGACGATGCGGAGCTGCTACATGTGTCGTCCCCATGCGTCAAGCCATGTCCTATGTCCTCCATGTGACTGCGCGCTGGGCCCACGGGTCAGACGATTACCGCCGTTGGACGAGAGGCCAGGATCGCACGGGAGGCCAAGGACTCGATCGGATGAGAGCCGGGCTGAACCAAGCCGCACATCCTATATCCTCACCCCTTCGCACCTCGCCCCCGTCTTGAGTCGAGCTCCCCTTTCTTCGTCTTCTTCCTCTGTCTCTTCTCCATCCCTTGCACCTTGGCTTAAACCCATATCCTCCATCCATCTCCGAGGGAGGGTAGGGCTGCAGCAATGGCCCCCAAGGCCGGCCGCGGCAAGGGCAGGGGCGGCAAAGGCGACCGCAAGAAGAAGGAGGAGAAAGGTATGCAAGGATACACACCAATGAAACGTTCTCCTTTCTCTGCATGCATGCTCGTACAGAGTCATTCTGATAATCAATCCTTGCCCTGTTCGAGCTCGTTAATTCTTGCCAACATTGAATTGGTGTTGCTGTTGTCTGGCTATTTCTGTTGGACGACCTCTTTAAATGTGTTGTTGTAATAAAAGGTAAAGACTAAAGTGGGCGGCTATTAGTAGCAGCAGCAGTAATCCTGTCTGTCTCTTCTTTCTGTTCTTCTTCTTTTGCTTTCGCAAATCGTTTCCTTCGATTCCTGGCCATGCTTTGCGATGAATTGAAGGATACGCCGCCCCAGCTCCCGATGCTCGTTTCTTTTAATCTCCCTTGGTTCGAATTAGAGTCTTCTTTCTGTTCTTGGTGTAACGTACTGCGCCGCCCGGCCTTAAGGGCGTCAGTTGGGTCATGCGGTTCGTGAGCTCGCAGTGAATTGCGCAGCCGTGAAGGCTCTGACCACCTTAATTTCCTCCAGCTCCCGGTTTTGATGTTCTCTGTATTCTTATTGTTGGTGTTGTCTGAAACAGAGTTTGTTGTTGTGTGTTTGTGCAGTGGTGCCGAGTGTGATAGACGTCACGGTCACCACCCCTTACGAATCCCAGGTGACACTCAAGGTATGTGCGATCGATGACTCCAATTACCCTGCCTTCTCTTTCTCTCCCACGCATCGCTGGATGAACATCGAGAAAAGCTCCCCAAGAGGACAACAAATAGGACAAACTGAACCTGAATGTAGAATTTTTTATCTCATTGCTGACGCATCTGTTGAAACCGGTGTAGTTTCACCCTGCAGCAAATCTGCAGGACAGATCCAGATACCCCAAAGCATCGTTGTTTATTTGCACTTGAGGCAATGCATGCATGTCCAGCAATGAAACAGTGAACTCTAGCTAGAAATACGTTATCTTGGACCAGTGAGTGCTCCTCCGTTATCTTCTCTGTGGTCACAGTGTGTGCTGATGTGCAGGGGATATCGACGGATCGCGTGCTGGACGTTCGGAAGCTGCTTGGGTCCAACGTGGAGACGTGCCACCTCACAAACTACTCCCTCTCCCATGTGGTACGTAATGCTCCTCCCTGCCCTGTGGAGTGTGGACAACTGTACTTACATACCACTAGCTTGCTGCTGCTCCAACGTTCTTGGATGCAAGTCGTACTGCCTAGCTAATGCCAAGCGAATTAATCAGCTGCATGCATGCAGTTACTCGCATTGTACTAGCATAACCTATTTTGGTAAAAGCCAGGCTGCTTAATTAATCTGTACTATTAACAATAGATTAACAAAGGGTGCATGCATGTGTGTTGCGTTCGCAGGTGCGCGGTCATCGGCTGGACGACGGCGTGGAGATCGTGGCGCTGAAACCCTGCGCTCTCACCATTGTCGAAGGTAGGTGAAAATGCATGGTGACAGAATCTACCTGCCGCGCCCTGTTCTTTTCGTCAGTAGTAGTATGGCGCATTGCTGGCATTTCTTTGGTTTTCTCGTTTCTGTTTCAATTTTTGGCGTGAGTGAAGGATCACATGGATTCCATCGCGTTCCTCGTCCAGACACGGCGGAGCTGGTACGCTATGTACCAGCTGGCGCTAGAGCCATGCTGAGATAATTGAGTGAGAATGTGGGATGCTTAATTGGGTAGAAGACGCAATGTGCTACTGGACAAACAGAACAGACGCACTGTTCCTCTTGCCATGTCTACGTACAGTACCTGCGTGCGTGCGTACGTACATTACATGTGCGTTCACCCTCGATCAGTGGGCCGGGCGAGCGAGCTATCTAGTCTAGGTTTTCGTACGTGAGCCGGCACGGCATTGATGTCGTGAGGGTAGAAATTGACGGGAAGCACGCAACATGCACGAGTTTCTTGTCATGACCACACATATAGATGCACTGGGCCGTGTTGCCTTGGGCCAGCCTTGTTGGAGGGAGATGGCTGCATGAGAGTATATAGAAGACACGAGCTTCACAAGGAAAGGATCGAACAGATAACTCAAGTCTGAAAGACTGAAACTCTCCTCTCCACCCCCGTTCGTCTTCCCGTCCCCTACTTCTCCGGTGGCCGCTCTCCACAAGCGGCAATCTCCTACAGTGGCCGCTCTCCACAAGCGGCGGTATCCTTATCCTCACGTCCCCCGGCGACAACGGGGTGTTACATTTCTTGACACGATGGATCGACTCTCCCACGGGCCACGTACGGCGCATTTAGATTGCGCACCGATAGCGTCGGGAGTTCCATCACCAGGAGAGGACTTGCTGGTTGGTTCAATTGTTTTCACCTTTCTTTTCTTAAGTATATTAATAAGAGGAGTGAGTCGGGTCTGACCACGCATATACTACTTAACGTCTGGTTAGTACTGCCGGGCGAGGCTAATTGGTCGTCAGATACGTCTTGTTTAACATCACCAAGCAAAGAGAGTAGTTTATGGAAGAGCGACAGGTGCTGTCGTCAAGCGCTAAGTGGAATTTGGACGCACTGGGAGGGCATATTGTCCGCTCGGCCGATGCAAAATCCATGTCTTGCACTACATCTTAATCAACTAAGCGGACTAATCAAGCATGGCGCTTGACTCTAGCAGCACCATGTTATTATTATACGAGTAGAAAATTCACAGCTCCATTGTCTTTCCTAACTACCAACAGGCAGTATCATATTTCGTCCAACAAAAAGTATCTGGTCGTTGTCCGGCGCTCCGGGGCTGGTACGTACGGACAAAGGGCGGCTCTCCGGAATCAGCGGTAGATGTGCGCGTGCGTTGGACTGTTAGGTCCAGTGGCTGCTAATTTAATTTCTCTTGTTATTACCTCTAATGTCATGACTCCGTGCGCAGGGACCTTAACTAATTTAGGGGCACAATGATATTTTACATGTATTTCTTCATAGTCAAAACATGTGTATTACTACTAGTAGCTTGCTGACTCTGCTTTGTGTTCGTTGAGTGCACTGAATAATTCTTTAATTACCTTGACTCATTTTATTTGATTTTTTTCTCTAGCATGTGATGAGTTCAATACACTGACTTTACAACGCATATAACCAAAACATGTGTATTGCTAGCTTCGTTGACTAGTGGGCATGCGTTGAAAGGATCTTCATTCAGTTTATCAGTTTTTTTCTTCTCTTGCATGCATTGTGTATTTGTGTTTGATATATGGTGCAATTATTGGGCCCGTTCACCAGTGTCGTTGGGCTGGAAGTAAAAGCCTAGCAAATCGGCCCAGCCCAACTGTGATCACTAGGCCTCGATTCTAACCAAGCCCAACAACGGCTTTCCTTTCCTTTGTGCAGAGGAGTACGCGACGGAGGAGGCCGCGGTGGCGCACGTCCGCCGCCTGCTGGACATCGTTGCCTGCACCACCGCCTTCGCCAAGCCCAAGCACAAGTCCTCCTCCAAGCACGCCACGCGCCCCACCACGGCCCCCGCCGCCTCCCCCAAGGCCGCCAATGGCGGCAAAGAAGGCGAGGCGCCCGCGATATCGGAGGCGCACGACATGGCGGCCATCGGGCCGCCGCCCAAGCTCGGCGAGTTCTACGACTTCTTCTCCTTCGCCCACCTCACCCCGCCCCTCCACTGTAAGGACACGCATTTTCGTTGGACCGTTCTCGTTTATGTGGCCGTGTTGTGTGGGGGATTAAGATTAACTCGCGCGTGCAGTTATCAGGAGGAAGGAGAGGGATGCCGGCGCTGCCCAGGACGGCGATTACTTCGAAATAGAGGTGTGTTCTCTCTCCAAATCCCATATTTTGTTTGATTTACCCTGTAAGTTGGAATGGGGAATTTACATTCTGACCATACACCTCACTGAAATGATTTTCATATGTGCCCAGGTGAAGGTTTGCAACGGGAAGCTTCTGCACGTAGCCGCTTCGGTCGAGGGGTTCTACCTGGTGATGAAGCCCCGCACCCTGAGCCGCTCCTTGGTGGACCTGCTACAGCAGCTCAGCAGTGGATTTGCCAATGTGAGTAAGCGGGAATGCTACACACTTATGAATGTTGGCTTGCTTGCTTTGGTTCTAATTTTATCTGTAGCTTTGTAGAATGCACTTCACTGCGCCACATTTCATTTTCGATAACCTGACAAGTGTTTTTGGCACAGGCATACGAGGCCCTGATGAAAGCTTTTGTGGATCACAACAAGGTGATTGTCACATATACTCACCTTTTTTGCTTTGTTACACTGAAGATTGAATCACTGCTTAAATCTGCTGAACTTTTGATGCTGATACGTTTCTTGCATCCTTAGTTTGGGAATCTGCCGTTCGGCTTCCGTGCAAACACATGGCTTGCTCCTCCTATATATGTGGATTCTGCTACAAAGAGCCCAGCATTGCCTGCTGAGGATGAGAACTGGGGCGGGCATGGAGGTGGCTGCGGACGAGACGGAAAATATGACCGGAGACGGTGGGCAAAAGAGTTTTCTATTTTGGCCAGAATGCCGTGTAAAACGGAGGAAGAGAGGGTGATCAGAGACCGGAAGGCTTTCCTTCTACACAACCTATTTGTAGATACAGCCATTTTCAGAGCCGCATCGACAATACGGCGACTGATTGATACTAATACACAGACTGGTTCGGATGGTTCGTTAGTGTTTGAGGAACGTGTTGGGGACTTGCATATAACTGTAAAGAAGGATGAGGCTGATGCTAGTGTAAAGTTGGGGGATAAAGTTGATGGGGCTACCATCTACCAGACAGATGCTATGGATATATCACAAAGAAATCTTCTGAAAGGTTTAACTTCTGACGAGAGTGTCGTTGCTAAGGTGATTGCCTGCCGCCTTCATGATTTATACAAGTAACTCTGTGCTTTTAATTTTAACTGATAAGTTCTGTCAACATAATTCCCTTGCAGGACTCTTCCACACTAGGTGTGGTGATTGTTAAGCATTGTGGATATACGGCAACAGTGAAGGTTTCGGGACGTACAAAGAATAGCAGTGATAGCAAACAAACCAGTGATGTCTCTGATCATCTTGATGGAATGCTGAACATTGATGTAGATGATCAGCCTGATGGAGGTTCCAATGCCTTGAATGTTAACAGGTTGATATTTATTCTCATTTACATACTTGCTTAGTGACAGGCTGGTAGCTTTAATATCTTACTGAAATGTTTACTCATCACTTCAGGAAACACTGTTTATCATGTACTAATTTTTCACATTTGAGTCTCAATGTTCAATTAACATTCTTGTTCTCTGTGTCTATTTTTTCAGTCTAAGAATACCACTGCCAAAAATTGCGAACCCAGAAGGGGCTGCCTGTAATCAGCACCTTACCTCTAAATCTCATGTTGATAGTAATGCGAGAAAAGTAGCACATACAGTACTTGAAGCAAGCTTGATGAAGCTGGAGAACATGCCAAACGAAAATCCTAGACTTATCAGATGGGAACTTGGGTCGTCCTGGCTGCAACACTTGCAGAAAAAGGATTCTTCAGTTTCTGACGATAGTGAAAAGAGCGGCAAAAAGGTTGAGAAAGCTTCATCTGTCAAAGGTCTTGGCAAGCACTTCGAACAATTACGGAAAATTAAAAAGAATGCTGAAGATGCTAAGAATGAGAAGGAAGAATCTGACAGAAACTGCTCGCTGACAAATGGTACGGAAGGATCGGATAATTTAGCATTTAATGAAACCAACGAGGCTGAAATGAAGAAGCTGATGCCAGAAGATGCTTTCTGTCGCTTGAAGAGTTTGGGAGCTGGCCTTCATCAAAAGGTGATTTAACTATACAAGTTCACAGTAGTTATAGTATTTCAAAGTGCCATCAATTAATATGTTCTGTCTGAAAAGAATTTAATTTATGCGCTGTTGAGCCTATCCATGCTATTTTCTCGGGATTGAAAGAGCAAACAATTGGTTGTACATATGCCACTAATTTGCTAGAAGCCTTTGTATTATGTTGTGACCATAACGTATGAGCAGAAGCACATCATTGTACTCAGGAACATGTTGGTGGGACTTTGTTGTGTTATTACCTAACTTCATTTTTCTTGATCCAGTCTCTTGAAGAGCTCACAAAGATGGCCCATAAGTTTTATGATGATACTGCACTCCCAAAGCTGGTAAAGCCTTGTCTACTCTTATCTCTTCGAATAACCTTATTTAAGATCCATCATTCTGGGAGGCCTTATTTAAAACATTGCTCGTTTTTAAACTTTCTTAGTGAATAATTACTTTTCTCTGTGACTAATGTCCGCAGGTGGCTGATTTTGCTTCCCTTGAACTTTCTCCTGTGGATGGAAGAACCATGACTGATTTCATGCACACAAGGGGACTAAATATGTGCTCATTAGGCCGTGTGGTGAGTGTAACTACTAATTCTTAATTGCTTTTGCTTCTATATTCGGCTGAAATTGCCAGAACATCCTGACATTTTTTGTTCAAAATATCAGGTAGAGTTAGCAGAGAAGCTTCCACACATCCAGTCAATATGCATACATGAAATGGTCATTCGATCCTTTAAGCATGTCATTCGAGCTGTTATTGCAGCTGTTGGTGACATGCAAAATATGTCTGCACTTATAGCTGAGACCTTAAACATTTTACTGGGATCTCCAAGATTGGATAATGATCTTGATTCAGATGCCAATAATGGGCATAACTTACGACTGAAATGGATAGAGAGCTTCCTATCTAAAAGATACTGTTGGAAATTGAAAGATGAATTTGAACACTTGCGGAAGTCCATCATTTTGAGAGGCCTTTGCAGCAAGGTACATACTGTAAACTGAGATCTACAAACGTTCACATCATTCATTTTCTAAACAGCATATTAATGTATTTGTTGATCAGGTTGGCCTTGAGTTGGTTGCAAGAGATTATGATATGAATAGCCCAAACCCGTTTGACAAATCCGACATTGTCAACATAGTTCCTATATGCAAGGTAGCATATTTTTGAAAGTTGCTGAAGTATCTATGTCTCATCGTTTGGATAAAATGTTAATTAAATTTGCTTTGGCATGGTATTCTCTTTCAGCATGTCGTGTACTCATCTATTGATAGTCGAAACTTACTGGAATCATCAAAGATGGCTTTGGATAAAGGAAAGCTTGACGACGCTGTTAACTATGGAGCAAAGGTTTGTAGTGGTCAATCTTTTCTGTGCCTTTTCTGTACATCATTTGACTACTGTGCTATAGTTCTTCCGGCATTTTGTTCAGTGAAGTCATTGGTTTGCCACCTTTATATCTAATATACTCTCTTTTCTTATGAAGGCCTTGTCCAAAGTTATAGCAGTTTGTGGTCCATACCATCGGCTAACTGCTAACGCCTACAGTCTTCTTGCTGTCGTTCTTTACCATACTGGAGATTTTAATCAGGTATGCAAATGAACTTAGTCATAAATAGGTTTTGCTATGATGGAGGAAGTCATATTTATGAACTTAGTCATAAATAGGTTTTCCCATACCTTCTTCCATCATAGCAACATAATATCTTGCTGTCCGTACTCTGCCTGTTGTTTGCATAAATAGGTTTTGCTCAAAAACCATCCTAGTATTATTGTTGCAGTGAGCTGCATAGTTGTCATTCATAGAGGCTCCTCAAAGAGGGACATGTCGAGGCACTATGTGAACATATTGGAAGTTGCACTTCTTTACTGATATTACGTTCTTTCTTTGTAGGCAACTATATATCAGCAGAAGGCACTCGATATCAATGAAAGGGAGCTAGGTCTTGACCATCCAGAAACTATGAAGAGCTATGGGGATTTATCTGTTTTCTACTACCGGCTCCAACATATTGAGATGGCTCTGAAGTAAGTGCTGTCATAGGTGTTTCTTTGTGTCATTATTTTCGCTCTAAGGCAGTTCATTGTGATCCACAGTGTCATCGTGCTGATATATTTATCGCCATATATGATCAAGCATATTTATTGCAAGTAGAATGGGCATTGAAGCACGTGTGCTGTTTTGTCTAATAGCCTGTTACTGGAAGTGTGGTTATACATGAAAAGTGGCCATGGCCACCTGTTTGTTGGATAACAATCATTTGTGACACATCATCCACTTTTTTTTTCATTTTCGTTCTCTATTTTGGTTGACTTTAACAGTTTATTTCGTCTTGAAGGTATGTCAACCGTGCACTTTATCTACTCCAGTTTTCTTGTGGGCTTTCACATCCAAATTCAGCTGCTACCTACATAAATGTTGCTATGATGGAAGAAGGTATGGGAAATGTTCATGTTGCCCTAAGGTATTTGCATGAAGCGCTAAAGTGCAACAAAAGATTGCTTGGAGCTGATCACATACAGGTAAATGAATTGTTAGTTTTTTTCTTACCATTTTTTCGTTGGTCCACATTAAGGCAATTTCTCTTAGGATATTTTTTTATTAGAATTGGTTGATGCATTCCCAAGTTATTTTGTAGATGTCAGTTCTGTTTATCTGTCTACTCCAACACATTATTTGAGCTCCCTCCTGCACTATGGTTTTTTTAAGAATGGCATATCAATACTGAAATGCTTGTATTGGTAACAATGATGATATAATACACCATTTACAATCATTATGGGGTCAATTTCTTCATCTAGCTACATTTTTCTAACCGAAACAACATTTTTAGAAGCTCTCTTTCACCAACTTTTCCTTAGGATGGCATTCCTGTTCTAAAATTCTTGTCTTACAGAAAAATCTGCATAGATACGATGCATGGAAAATCCAACTTGCAATGTAGCTTCTGAAGTTTCAGAATATTCTCCATTGATCAGCCTCAAATGCCATATACCTAACTTTTCATGTTCTGTCAGTTATACTCTTTATTGTGTTGCAAGTTTTGAAATGGCGTACTTTTTACATAAGGCTGATATCACCATGCCGTTCTTTGGTTCACAAAAGGTTTCTATCACTCTAGCTCTGTGCTGTCATGTACCGATAAAATGTTGTTTAGCAAAATGTGCAGAGACCTTTTCACCTCAAGTGCCATGCATGTACATTTGAATTCCTTTGAAGTCTATAACATGCACAAGATCCAGTTACTAAATTAGCATCACTTTTTTTTTGCCAATCAGACTGCTGCAAGCTACCATGCCATAGCCATAGCCCTTTCCATGATGGATGCATACTCCCTAAGTGTGCAACATGAACAAACCACCTTACAGATACTTCAGGAGAAACTAGGAGAAGATGACCTTCGAACTCAGGTTAAAGTTTTGTGAATATATGAAGCTGAAGGCCAAATATGTCAATGTTCTTTTGGATTTTAAACGCTACTTTCTTGCTGCAGGATGCTGCTGCTTGGCTGGAGTATTTCGATTCAAAAGCATTAGAACAACAAGAGGCCGCTAGGAGAGGCATTCCAAAACCTGATTCTTCTATTGCAAGTAAAGGCCATCTTAGGTATTAATAAATTGTGTATTATCAATTCTAAACTGTTTCAATCTAGATTGAAACATTTATCTTTCCAGTGTATCAGATCTACTTGACTACATAAGCCCGGACCAGGAAAGAAAAGAGAGGGACATGCAAAGGAAGTGCAGGCGTGCAAAGGTGATTATAGCATCTCTTTAAGAGATATACTCGTTTTATTTTGATTAAAACATATTTCTGGGCATATACTGCCATATATTATGCTAAGATACCTGATTTATTAGTGCCTGTTATTTACCTGGCAGTATTCCAGGTCCACCCATTAACTTATGAACCAACTAAATCCATTTTGTTCTTAAATAGAACTTCTCTGGATATGGACAAATATTTAATCCTTGATTATGCTATATGATTCATAAATTGCGGTCACTTTAGTGTCCCTTGTGTAACATGTTGATTAAGAGTTCTACGGCTGCTGCCTTAAGCACTATGTGAGACTTTCATTTTACTCTCATTGCCTCTTACTTTCCCTTTTTCATCACATGTACTATTAAATGCAGAATACTACCAGAGCCCAACAAGGTGAATCAGTTGAAGAAAAGGAGAACTTCCAGCATGACTCAGGAATTCTTACTAAAGCAGACAAAAATGATTTCCAAGAAGCAAAACTGGAACCGCAGGCTCCTGTTGTAGCAGTAGTAACAGAAGAAATTTATGCTGTCCATGATGAGCTGAAGCAGGTAGATGCTTTATCACCTGAAGAGTATTCTGATGAGGGTTGGCAAGCAGCTACTTTGAGAGGGAGATCTGCAAATGTTCGGAAGAAAAGCATCCGCAGAAGGCCAGCTCTCAGTAAAATAGTGGTCGATCGCATAGAAGATGGTCACACTGCTTCTGCTCATAGGACTGGTGTACAAAAACAAACAAAAGAGCATAAAGAGGAAGCTATATACTCCCCTAGCCAACTATCATTTGGCAGCTTTTTCAAAAGTGACAAGTTGAATGGGGATCCCGTCATTGCTGAAGACAAGCCTGGTAATGCTACCTCCAAATCAGAACGGAGCATGAAACCTACAGGAATTAACAGGCCAACTAGCACAGCTTCCAAGTTGGTATCATACAAAGATGTGGCAGCGTCACCGCCTGGCACAGTATGGAAACCAATTTTGGAACAGAAGGAAGCAAAGGAGAAGGACAATGAACAAGATACTGATGTAACACCTTCATCCGAGGAAGAAGATAGGAAGCTTACAGATGAAGTTGATAAGTCAAGTGATGATGGCAGCAAAGAGGTCATCTCAAGTCAGCCAGAGGGAGGCAGTCATTCAGAGAAAGCTTCTGACAGCAATAGCGACGGAAGCACATCTCCGCACAAGAAAACAAGTGGAAGCAAACTTTCAGCTTCAGCACCTCCATTCAAACCTGGATCACTCTTGTCAGTGTCCCATCCTTACAGCACAGTGGCAATATATGATGCTAGCGCTGTTCTTCAGCCAATCCCAAGTCAAGGAATGGAGATTCTTCCTCATGCTGTTGATACTAGAATGCCTCGTGGTCCTCGGTCCACGTTGTACTATCGTACTGGGCATTCTTTCCAAAGGAAGCAGGGTTATACACAGAGCCAGAGCACTATTCTCAGGGGTAGCACCTCTCCCCCAGCCATGAATCCCCATGCTGCTGAGTTTGTGCCTGGAAAAGCTGTGCAACAAACTGATTTGGCTAACGGGGCACATGTAACTGATTCAGCAGATCAGCAGTTGGCATCGCAGACCTCAGATGAAGTGAAAGTCGACATTCATGCTGCAGACAAGGCAGGCCAATTGGAGAAGACAAGTTCAGGTAAAGGGAAGGAAAACAGAGGGAAAGACGCGATGAGAGATTCATACAAAGCAGAGCTGGCAAGGCAGATTCTGCTCAGTTTCATTGTCAAGTCGGTGCATGACAGTTTAGGTTCAACTCGAGCTCAACCGGACAGAAAGTCAAGTGTGCTGGATGAAGCCATTAACGAACAGAGCAGCAACATAACCAAGCCCACCTCAACTCCCAAAGAGTTCGATAGACAACCCAAGGCAGCTGAGGTACCAAAAAGCGGGAAGGATACAGAGGGATTTACAGTAGTTTCGAAGCGTAGAAGAAGCAAGCAACACTTTGTGAATCCCATAAATGGTCTCTACTCTCAGCAGTCAATCTGCACTTCGGTCAGCTGAGGGTGCTGCATTTCCCGAGACCTGCAATCTGTTGGAAGATGGTATTGCTTACTTTTTTTAGAGGGAGATGGTATTACTTTGCTCTTAGGCGCTCGGTAGCAGAGTTTTTTTTTGCCCTATTCCAGATGAGCGAGCATGTAGCCAAAACTGTACAAAGTTTTCTGTAATCTCCTTCTCTTATAATTTTTTGTAACTTGGGGTAGCAGTTGTGCTGAATAAAATGTTCTATTCCCCTTCTTCAGTATGTAGTCTATGATAGAACCATGGAGGATATAGTATAAAATATATTCATTTCATCAGAAAAGTCATTTTGACTCCGGATGTCCAGTGCTCTATGTTAAAAAATTATATTTATAAGTTTTAGAAAATCTGAAAAAATAAAATCTGAATGTAGCCAACGATGCATCCTACAAACAAGTAAAACACAATGCAAAATTCTTTGTATTATGTCTTATGAGCCACACAAAAATGATAAAATGTTGTATATTTTGTAGTCTTGAAAGTGTGCATAATTAAATTCAGATATGTGTCATTTTTGTGTAGATTAGAATATAAATTATTTTTCAAGTCGAGATTTTATATGTTTGTGTGATACATCATTGACAACATGTAGAGTTTTTTGTGAGATTTAAAAAAATTATAAATATGATTTTTTTAAGAAAGGGATCATTGTAACTTGGGAGCTAGAAATCTCTGCTCCTTTCATTCAACAATACAATGGTGCTCCTTAATATGCTCTGGTGTACCTTCATTCAACGGTACAATGATGCTCCTTAAGAGCATCTCCACCTCTGCTCCCAATAGAGTGTTTGAGAGCATCTCCACCGGGGGCCTCCAATTGACCCCCCCCCCCCCCCCCCAAAGGCCCATTGGGGGTCCGAACGGCCAAAAACGCCACCAGCGGCACCCCCAAAGGGTCGCCCCGAGCAAAATCGTGTCCGGCACCCCCGAAAGGGCCTCCAAGTTTGGAGGACCTCTCGGGGTGCCGGACATGGGGGCGGACATGCGCCTGACAGGGCTGACCCGCCCGTCATAGGCACAGCCCGCCGCGCCCAAATTCCCATTCGTCTACATTGCCGCCCCCGGCGCCAAAATTCGCAACCTTCCCTCCATTTCCCAAACCCTTGCGCCGCCGCCGCCGCGAGCTCCTCGCCTTCTGCCACCATGCCGCCAAAGCCCGTCGGCCTCGCGAAACCCAAGGGGGTCGCAAGCCGCCGGCATCGTCGCAGCCGAAGAAGAAGTCGCAGCCGAAGAAGAAGCCTAACGGAGGCGCATTCAGGCTGAGAAGATGGCGGCCGAAGCGGCGGCGCTCGATGAATCCGAAGAGGAAGGCGAGGAGGGCGATGAGGAGGAACCCGACGCGTGATCGCGTGATCGGCATGCACCATTGCGCCGGGGGCGCCCTTTTGATGACCGGCGTTGGAGATTTGTTCTTCAGCGCGGTCGAAACTATGTCATGGCCGTGATTTGGTACTTCAAATCCGGCGCGGCTAAACAGTTTGATTGCCGGAACCATTCGAGACTTTTATTAATGCATGAATCTACTTATTTGCATATCATTACAACTAGAAATTAAGAAAACTACTACTCGTCATCGGACTCGGCATTGGGCGGCGGTGTTCCAGGCTCGTCGTCCGCCGGCGCCGCGTCCGGAGTTCCTGGCTGCCACTCCAGTGCTGCCTGTGTTGGAGACGGCGGCCACGGGGACCAAGGTTCCCACGGTGAGTACGCAGGGCGTGCCGGTGATGGAGTTGCCGGCTCGGCCTCCTGCTCCGGTTCGGCCTCGGCGTCCACGGCCTCCTGCTCATGATCGGCATCCACGGCCTCCTTGTCGCGCTCCTGATCGGCCACCGGGGCCTCATGTCGCGCTCCTGATATTGGTTACGGTTCCATAATGAGAAGACAAAACTTGACACAAAAAACTTGAGAATCTTATGCATTTTCCGGAATGGGTTCGGTAACACCTATCCGTGTATGAGATCTTGTTCAAAGCTTAGAGAAACAGTAATGAGAAGCCTGTGAACTTGATGCAGTTGAATAGTAGTAACGTGTAAGCTTAGTTCCCAGTTTGCTGGAGGATTGTAATAGGATGTTGTTGAAGTAATAAAACTCGAGGTTTCAGTGCAAAAAAAAAAGTAAACAAAAATACTTTGTGGCCAAATTATTTACACAAATAGAATATTTGATAATCTTTCAGGGATTTTTTTTAGAATCTTTGAAATATTTTTTAATTTGTTTCCGCATATCAGGTGCGATTGTCCCATGTGCCATTAGTCCTCGTCCACGTGATACCTATCATCTTACCCCCCTTTTTTTTTGAACAAGTCATCTTACCCTTGGGAGTGTCGTTATGGAGCACTACGTCCTCGCTTGTTGTTTGGCGTGTATGTTGTTGGCAGGTGATGTTTTCCTTGGAGGTACGGATGACAAATTTATCTCGTTGTTCCTTCAAGTTTGCTGTATTTGATGATTTCATTGGAAGATTTTTTTTTTTGCAAAACACAGTATAACGCAGACGCTCACATACACGTACACACACTCACCCCTATGAACGCACACACGCACACCCTACCCATATGAGCATCTCCGAAAGACTGAGCCGGCGGTCGAGTCTTGAGATTGACGAAGTCACCACAGGCGCCTCGCTATCGACGGAAACGTCGCCTCCCACTGAAGAATAATCCGTCTAAATCAGAAACACCAATGTCAAATCTAGTATTTGAATTCTGGTGGGCTGGGGGTACGTCCACCCTCCTAACCATCTTGCCAGAGGCAAGTTCTCCATCGGAAGACATGTTAGCGAGTCATCTGATCCGCTCTTGGATCACCTCGTCCTTTTCGACTCCCGAATCACCACTTAATCAACTAGAGGGGTGGGGTTGAATAGCGGATGATGTATTTAACCGAATGTTCGTAATTTTAACACTTGTTTGCTACGGTTGCAACATGCTACACGAAATTTCTTCACGAGTTCAAAAGAAATGTTCTCACTGTTCAAAAATAATATTCACGAGATTTACAAAACTGTTCACACAGTAAAAAAATGTCTGCGAGTATGAAAAATTGTTTCGCGAGTTCATAAAAGTGTTCACACGGTTTAAAAAAATAAATCCTCACACAATAGAATGATATTCATATGGTTTTTACAAAAAAGAAAATTAAAATGTACTAACAAGGAAAAACAGAAACATGCAAATATAAATATTATTAGAAAAGAAAAAAAGTAATATTGAATAAACAAAAAGGAAAAATAAAAGGGGAACAGAAAACGAACAAGAAAAAAAAAGTAAAACAAAAAATGGCTGAAAGTTTCTGAAAGCTTCGCGAAACCATCCAAAAGTAACTTGGGCCGGCCGAGTGGACACTTTTCGCTGCTGAGGTCCAGTGATCATTCTGTTGTGAATTTTTTCCAAAAACTGTGAAGTTTTTCAAATGTAGCCAATAGTGTATCCAATAAATGTGCAAAATCAATTTTAAATAGATTGTATTTTGAGCTACACAAAAATAATAAAAGTGTGGATCTTAGTATGTACTTTAAATATCTAAAATTTATTAGATTTTATCATTTTTGTGTATCCCATAATATAAAGTATTTTTATTTGATATTTTGCACGTTCGTGTGATACACCATCGCTACATCCGGATTCTTTTTTCTTGAAATTTTTTGAAACTCACAAATACAATTTTCAATCTTTTTAAACTGATGGAGCACTCGAACTCGAGCAAAAAACTTCCGGAGGCCGGCCAACTTATGCAAAACCTAAACGCTGGATGGCTACGCGTTGCTTTCGGAACATTTTAAGTAGAAAAAAGTCCAAAACAAAACATAAACTTGTAGTCAAAACCTAAATCAAACTCTAAACTCCCGATCCAGAAATTGACACACCAAACTTGTCATTCCCGGTCTATTCTAAACCTCGGAGCTATTTTTGATGGTACAATTAAAAAACTTAAATTGATACTCTCGCTGACAGCACGGGCCCACTTGTCATGTTTCATCTCCTATACCCAATTCATCCTCTATCCCACGACTGCCATGGCCGAGCTCAAGCACGTCCCTGATGTCCCGGCTTGCTCCAGCAAGCCGCGTTGCCGTCTGCGCGCGTCGTCTACACCTCCGTGAGAGCGAGAGAGAGCGACGTCGCCCTGGCTGCACGCCAACGAAGAGGGTTCGGGAGAGCGAGAACAGAAAGGCGGTCCCCAGACCCCAGCTCGCCGCCGCGCCCCCGATCTTGCGGGAGAGCGCCGCCGTCGCGCCGAGCCCCTACCGCTCGTTGCGTCGCCGTGCACCGCGCCCTGCAGCTTAATAGCGGGCTATAAGGCTATGATCTTTTAGCGCAATAGTGTATGGTATAGCGTGCTATTAGCTCCGAAATAGCGTGCTATTTTTTCCATGAAAAATACTGGGCCGCCGGCCTTGTTTCCCCCCAACCCCGACGGGGCACGGCCAGACTATTGCGCCGCCCCCTGCTTTCCCGACCATCGAACGCCTCTGTCTCTCCCCACGAAACCCACTCGGCGAAACTCCCGAAACCCTAACAATGGCACTAACTTCAGCAACCATGGCATCGTCTCTCCGATGCTGCCGTGCCATCGCGGCAACCTGCGGGAACTCAAGGAGGCGCGCCGGTACGCTCAGCACTGGCCTACCGCTGCCGGTAAGCAATGAGCGTTCCAATGGAATCAGCTTCAAGCTCTCCTGCGCGTCCCCTACTGCCTGGAGCTACGCCCACGACCTGGACTCGGATTCGGAACCCTTGCCGCCTTTGCCGTGGTGGGGAGAGGAGCTGCTAGACGAAGACGACGAGTTCTTCCCCATAGCGGATTTGTTCCCAGTTGGGCAAGGGGGGGAAGAGCTCGATGCTATATGGCACGCCCTTGTCGCCGGCCCCCTCCAATCGATCGTGCTCACCCTGCGTGAGATCATGGCCGCGGGTAACTTGTTCCGCTGCCGCAGCTTCCACGCCGGCACCCTCTCCGGTAAGAGAAGAAATAGACACAATCTTCAGTTTGCAATCCTGATGATACTGTTGTTTTTACACTTCTCTGTTTTAGTTCAGTTTGTGATCTTCCATTGGGGAATTGTAGTAGACAATGTTAGGTTCTGTCAATTGGGTCGTGTAATCATGTTTATATGGACAATGCAATGCCAGTGTGGTGTGCTAGCTGAAGTCAGTGATCTAAGGATGACTTACTCAAGATGTTCTCTTTCTTGAATTCAGGTGCTTTAATACTCGTTGCTGGTTTTTGCCAACTATACAAATTATCACCTGCCCTTTTCGTGGACATTGTTCTTGGATATATATTCTACAAGTTAAGTATTTTAGCAGGGAAGTTGCAAAGGAGTGGCAGAGCATTTAACATATGTGCACGAATACAGCTAGGTGAGTTTTCTAAAGAATTTAGCTTCCATACTTTTATTTTTCTTTTCAATGCCCAACGGCCCCCCCTGTGATACATTAGCATGTAGAGGGACAAAATACATGGTTTTACTTTCGTATTTGTCTGTTTATGCTTAGTTTCCATGGTGGAGTTTGCACCTGTGCTGATATAACATGTTTTCTCCACAGTTCTGTTACTTATTTTATCTTTCAAGGATAACAGCGCTTTTCAGGTATGGTGTTTTTCCCACCTCCAATCTGGCTCCACATACTTTGTTTACTCCCTTATTAAGGTTCTACACCTATATGTTTCATTAATTAACCTTGATCTTTTTTTGGGGGGCGGTGGGATGATATAGGGCTTCTTCCACATTCTTGTGGAACCAATCTGGTCAGTATTTTAGTACACAACTTCGAATATCTGCTATATTTTTATCTGTTGATGCTATTTAGGGATTGTTTATTTATGAAATCCAATGGATGCATGATTGGAACACTCTCTCCATATTCTATAAATATAGTCAATGCCATTGAAATAGAAAGAAGGGGCATGGACCTGTGAGCTGCTTTGTTTTTGGGTTAATTCTAGATAACTGTGAATTTATACCACTTAGCTTGAATTGTAGAGCTGTGGGTGGTAAATAGTAACTTGCTTTGTGTTTGGTAGATATGCACTTGGAACACCATGTAGGGCCTCTTTGGATCTCAGAATTAGAAAAATGTAATAATATGAAAAACACGAGAGGCTCGTAAAAATTCCCAAATCCACCCAAATTCTCCTCGAAATCCTAAAATCAAAAGGCTCGTAGAGCATAAACTGTTGATTTGGGATCAGTAAATTTTTGTTAGTCCATATTCTCTGAGTAAGTTTGGTCATTAGGTATGTAACTGATTTAGCCACTGAACTTGTCAATGTATGTATAGGGGCTAATGGGGTTCACTCCTCGTACCTCAAGGAAAGGTTCAATTCCCCTAAGAGAAGTAGTAAAGTCTGGAATCCCCTTTGAAAATAAAGTCTGAAACAATAATGAACATTCTGGAAATTTTGAGTAAAATTATTCCACCTTCAACAAAGGTTGATCTCCCCTAGAGGAGAATATTTTATTTCTCTTATGCTATGTCTTGAAAGCCTGCCTATGTACAAGGTCTTTTTATAACTAAAAAAGTTATTTGTTGGTCTTAGGTGGTTTAATGTTTATCTCTATTCCACTATGGCCTACCATGGAGTAGTTGGTGTGAAGCACAGCAGAGTGTACTGGCTTGGGATTTACAGACTACTGCGAGCGAAAGGCGGTCTAAAGAAGGTATTGAGGCGTACCACTATTGATATACTTGTAAAAGCACGCGGGCCGAGACCCTTGTATGCTCGGAAAAGATAGAAAGTACCAACAGGGAGATGCAAATTGAATAGTGACTTTTCAGCAGCTGCCGTCAATGTTTTGCCATAGGCATTGTTCTCAGTGGGTTTATTGTGGCTACATCATGAAGAAAAGAACCTGGTCTGCTTTGGGAGAATACTCGAGTTTTTTTTGGGTCCATGTTCTTAGTTATAGTGAAGTAGCGAATTGGATAATCTTCCTCTTAGCATTTTCCAGCAGCGCTCCGCCATCTATTACGAAGAGAAGCCGGAGCACTAGCAGGGTTACGGCGTATGGTGGAGAGCACGGAAAAAAGAGGGAAGAAGAGGATGCATCCCTTCAGCACTTGGCGTGTGGAGAGGGGCTACCCCTCCTCTCCTTTTCGGAGGAAGGTCCCCCTCCCTCTAGAGGTGGCGCCCTAGGTGGGGACACCCTAGGGCCGGCGCATTTGGAGGGGGGAGGATGCCCCTCCTGGCCTTGTCCCCAAGGAAAGCGGGGAGGCACCCCACTATGGGCCTAGAGGCCCATGCGGCTGCCCCACTTGGTCCAACCTAGTGGGGCAGTGATAACCCCCAAGAGCAGGGGATCACTGTAGCACCTCTCAATGTGGAAGTAGGGTATCGATCCGCAGGACCAAGAAGGAAAAGTTATCTATTCCCTACAACTAAAGTGTCACTAGTTTTAGTTGATTATGCACTAAACAAGTTTAAAGAACAAGATGGTTGATTTAATGGATGGAAGTTTAATGTAACAAAACAAGAATGTAAAAGTGTCCCAATCCTCTTCAATGCAAGAGGACAAGACAAAGGTTTTCTCTTATAGGAATAATGGACATGGGTTCATGGGTTCACTCAATCCTCTCTCCCATCTATGGTGATTATCATGTTATAGATAAAAAGTACACACAATTGTCATGCTTTAATGGTAAACTTCTATGGCGGCTACATGTCCTAAAACACATAGTTGAAAGAAAATAATCATTTGTGTTGCTAGGTCATCCTCGTAAGGCTAGCGTGGTTTGTTGTCACTCCCACATCATACTTCTTCCTTTTTACCCCCAGATAAAGGATGTTGGGCTGTATTGTGTCACTCAATACATATGCCGTTGTCACATCGGCCATCCCGTACCTACATACATCATACTTCATAATGGACAATATTCTAAACACTAGTGCAATGATTCATATTTCGTGTGCATGACCACATCTCTCTCATCTATCTACACTTGGTGGTGTCAATCACCTCATGACATGGATAAACAAGGCATTATGCATAAATCGAACCATCACATGCATCATAGAATATCTCCAAAGTATGACAAGTCATATAAGATCCAACACAACGGTAAATGCATAACAAATATCATCTCATACCACAATATCCACCATAGGAATTACATAGATAGATCCATACTTATGCAAGGCACATCATATGGACTTCAACAATGATCATACATAGAGAGATTAGATCAAGTTATCACCACAAACCCAAAGTCCAGGGGGTGGACTACTCCCCCTTCATCATGGTGATGATGGTGGAGATGTTGGAGAAGATGGAGACCACCCCGGCAGCGCCCCGCCGGAGTTTTCCCCCTCCAATCTGTAGCTCCAGGTCTTCTGTTTCGTGGTTTTGTGTTTCTGCGGCGCTCCCTTCCGAAAACCGTCGGGGGACTATTTTTATAGTCGTTTTTAGGTCAAGACGAAGGCACGGGGACGAAGATCGATGACATCGAAGGCTCGAGGCCCAGGATAGGGGGTCCCATGCGGCCAAGGAATCTGGCCGCGTGGGCCCACCTCTTTTGGCCCTCGGGTTTCCATTTTTTCGCTTCCTTCGCTCCTACGCTTTGTTCCTTCCAAAAAATGATCCCCGCAAAATATTAGGTCATTTGGACGTCGTTTGGGTCTCTGAAACATCAAAATATAGAAAATAGGGTTTTCTGCCAGTGCAGGGTTAATTCCAAAAAATAGGAAAACTGTGAAATATTCCCAAAATCAATATAAAACAATGATATAACCCTTATATGATGCAAATATGATTGAAATATAAGTAATATAATGCAAAGTTCATGTATGCATTTTACATGCATCAACATCCCCAAGCTTAACCTATACTCGTCCTCGAGTATGAAGGTGATAAAACTAACATGGACTTTGCTTTTTAATACTATCAATGAATATCAAAGATGATTACTATTGCTACATAGAGTAAAATGATTCATTCTTCAAAGGAATAGCAATATACAAGATAGATTATGAAGTGATATCAAATATTCAATGTAAGGATGTTCAATGATAATTCACAAAGTGTAACATAGAAGAAAGTACTATGGACCAAATGTATGCATAATAAAAAGTAAAAACATCCTATAATGGTCATAGAGTATTCTTGTAAATCTGAATATAAAAGGTGGACACTTTGGAAAGATATATAAATAAGTAGAGATAAAACATGAATAAGTTTCATCTAGCTTCCAAATGCTTCTACTTAAGTTAATGTTTGCATGTGGTATCCATTGGTGTGGAGCTCTCATTACCCCTATCATAGCATCTTGAATGATTAAAGTTTAAAGTGAAAGCAAATATGAGTAGTGTGCTTGACAAAGTATGGGTTGAATGCCTCATGCCCTGTGAATACGAGTACCTACACCACGGTGTTACTCAACTCGGGCCACAAAGCAAGTTCAAGTTAAAATCATTGTAAGTAATATAATAGCGTCATCAAGAGAGTCAACTGGGATACCTCTTGCCACTAGTACAGAACGACACATCGGAAATGGGCCAAAAACCCCATCGGAAACGGAAAAAGGGTCCGTGTCCCCGATCCTGTTACTGATGTGAAGGCCCTCATCGGTAACGGAGGCGAAAAAACCGTCGCTGATGAGGCGTCGGTTGGCAACGGTTGTGCACAACCTCCATTTCTGATGTGTCGGAACATCAGTAACGGAGATTCTGTTTCAGCTCGTTTGCATTGAGGTTTCTTCATAAGCCTAGAGCAGGAATAGATTTGGCACTGGACATTTAAAATTTCATAGCAGAAGCACAAAAAGGCTAACAAATTCATTCATTCATAAGGTATAACAAATGTCACCGATACATTGCATCACAAGACAACCAATTACTTATCTTCATTGTCATGCCTCTCTAAATCTATCATTGACATGTCTAGCTAAATCTATCTATGTCATGCCTCTCTAAATCTATCATTGACATGTCTAGCTAAATCTATCTATGTCATGCCTCTCTAAACTTATCCTTGTCATTTCCAACTTAATTTATCTTCATGACTTGCTGTTAGAGTTCATGAATTCAATCTTCTTCTTGGACGGTGTCGCCAAAATATAATCAACTCGCCGCTTTGTCCCCGACCTTGTATTTAGCTCATTTAAATGAGCTAAACGGATCAGCACCATGCTCTGCACATAGTGCACTAAGCGAGTGCTGATGTACTGAAGGTGCCTCTTTTGTAAAGTGGTCACTGAAATGCAAAGAGAGAACATATGACTCCATGTTAGCTCACTATACATCTAGCATAAAGGACATACAACACAAAAGGATGCATAAGAAATAATAACAAACTTACAAATCCATTGCATAGTTGTTGTGTACCAACAATTATGCCGGACGACAAGCGCACCTTGGCTAAGGACCCGGCTTTTTATACAGTGTCCCGAAATGTACATCTGTTTTGCAAAGGAGATAAGTCAGCCATGAGTTTCATACACTACCGATTTGTGCTAGTTATGTTCTTTTCGAGCGACACTACGTAGTCGTCCTCAGTGGCGGAGCTAGAACATATTGAACCAGGATGCACACATGTTACCACAATACATTTAAAACAATTTTTAGGGGTGCATATGTGATGAAAAATTGCTAATTTATAAAGAAAAATTCCTTCTCCCGGTGTCCTGTGCACCCGGCTGGCTCAAGGTGGATCCGCCAGTGGTCGTCCTCATCGTCCTCGGATGTATTACAACCCTAGTTCTAGTTCTGTTCATGAGTGTCCTATGGAAGAAAACCTAAGCAGAACAATGACAACAACCCTAGTTCGTCGGCACGACGGCCGGTCACAAATAGATGTATTACCTTTGGATCTGGCGGCGGGAGTACGTAGTCGTCCTCGTCGTCCTCGGATCGACACGCCATGCGCCCTCCAGCTACAGATCAGGCGACGAGATCTGCCCGGGTGGAGCAAAGAACGGGTATGCGCTGCCACGGTCGGAGGAGAGGAAGATGCGCGCCGACACGGTCGGAGGAGAAGAAGATGCGCGCCGCCACGGTCGGAGGGAGGGAGATGCGCGCCGCCACGGTCGGAGGAGAGGAAGATGCGCGCCGCCACGGTTGGAGGGAGGGAGATGCGCGCCGCTACGGTCGGAGGGAGGGAGATGCGCGCCGCCACGGTGGAGCTAAGATCTGGTGCTGCGTGGAGGCGCCACCACACTTTGAGAGTGAGCCTGAGAGTGAGCGATAGAGTTTAGGGTTGTGTGAAGGGCGCATTTATAGGCAGAACATCGGAAACGGAGGGTATAAACAACCGTTTCCTTTGATTTTTTTCACTGACACACTGGGCTTATACTGATCTCTACTAGTATTGAAGTTGAAGAACATAAAAATAAATAACTATAACTACTCCTCGGCCTCCGCCTTCTCCTGCTCGTATGCGAGGAGAGCCGTGTAGTCGTCCGTGTCGTCGCGCGGCTCCTCGCCGACGATGTCATCGCCGCCCGTGCGCCCCTCCCACATCTCGTCGTCGTAGGCAGGATCGTCGCCCAGCTCCGGCGGGAGGAGGAGCCGGCGGCTCTGAAGCAGCTCAACTCTTTCCGGCGGCATAGGCACCGACGCGCGGTTGAGGTACCAGCCACCGGGTAGCTGAACCTTTGACCATGGCACTGGCCTCCTATATTGCCAGTGCCGCTCCGCGACGGCCTGCCCAACGATGACGCGGTTCCATCCAGGCGACCGCAGACGAGCGTCTCTCCGCCGCGGCGAGCGGCTGCGGTCGCGGGCGCCCGAGGATCCCGCGTCCTCTTCCGGCGGCATAGGCACCCTCCTGTGGTTGACGCGCCAGCCAGCGGGGAGGCTAACATTTGACCAGGGCACTGGCCTCCTATATTGCCAGTGCCTCTGCGCGACGGCCTCCGGCACGACGACGCGGTTCCAATTCAGCGAAAGCGGGAAACTGCTGCGGCGAACGCCCGAGGAGTTGCTAGGAGTATCCATGGCTGCGGCGAAGTGGCGTACTGAGATAGCAGGGAGATCCTGGGTTTTTAAGGAGTAGTGGGCGGTGCCGCGGCGTCACTACGCCACTACGCCATAGCAGTTACTCCGCTCGCATCGAATTCCAAGAAGATGGAACGTGTCCACATTGCACACTGACACACAAAAGTCTCCGTTGCTATAGAGGCACATATCGGAAACGGAGCCAGAATTAAGACCGTTGCCAATACTATGGGTAACGGAGTTAATACTTTCTCCGTTACCTATGTTGACGGGCCAGCCACGGCCCAGGTCAGGTTTGTACGCACTGGCCGCGCGGAAAGCGCGATTCTCCGTCGCCTAACGCATGCCGTTTCCATAGAGGGGTATCTGATGTGTCGTTCTATACTAGTGTGCCTCAGGACATGGAAACTAGCCCATGTCAAAATGACAAGACAAACAGATAATGAACAATCTCAGCACTCTTTTATTTACTATTTGTATAGCTTTTTATTATGACGTGCATCACTGAATGTTCACTTTGGTACGCTGTAAATTTCCACCATGAATGATGCATGGCTTAGGTTAGCGGCCCAGGCGTCTCTCTAGCCATTTATACAAACTCCTCAAACTTACTAAGTTTCCGCATTTATTTGGCACCATGATAAGCATCCATAAACAAAAGTACATGATATCAACTAAATATAATTAAGAGCACGTTGAAAGCTTGCCATGTGACAGCACATATGAGCTAACTCCCAACCAAGACTCTTGTCAAGCACACAACTTCATAATTTTAATCACAATGGTTCATGTTTATTAAGTGCAATAAAAGTAAAGTGTGCATCAAGTTCGTGAGAGCTTTTTAACCAACTTTCCCATAACAATCAATAACATAAGCATTTTAATTTGGAAACATAGATAATACAATATAACATGATAAACATACTCGGAATAGCATAAAGCTAATAGGTAGATATGGTGGACTCACTGGAAAACTTTGGTTGAAGGTGTTGGAAAACAAGTTTTTACTTGTTGGAATTTTTGGGCTAGCAAAGGGAGAAAGTTGACCGTCTAAATGCATGCATAAGTGTCCATAGAACTAATCAATCCATGTTAAACAAAGTAAAGTAACATTCAGCATCAAAACATGAATAAAAGATAGCTCTTGATAAAACACTTGCAAATTAATACTCATTAAAAAGCACATGAATCATGCAACTATATGTATCTTTTTGAATCAACTCAAACATCCCTTTCCCAATCTTTTTAATAGCATCCAACTTAATTCAACCCAAATTTCCAGTAGCTCTCTCATATATAAATGATAGTGGTGGTCTCACAAATAAAAAACAAACCGAAATAACAAAAATAAAAGACGCTCCAAGTTTATGCGATAAAGTGCATTGATCGAAAAACAGAAGTTAGACGTGTGCAAACCGAGAGTGTGTTGGTCCAGTGGGGTTGTCTCACATCCCCAAGCTTATGGTCTTCACCATCCTTGGATAGCTCTTGGTGCATCTCCTCTAATCCCTGTGAAAAAACTTCAAAACACCGTTTCTCCCATCTCTTTTCTGTGGGGCGACATTAGTAGTGATAGACAAATGAATTGCTTGCTGCATAAAATCCTTAAACAAAAATTCATATGAATGTCCAGAAAGTGTATAATGTTGTATGCCTACTTATAAACTCAATTGGATCAAAAAGATTCAAGTTAAAAGTTCAAAGAATGCATCAAACAAAATGGGACAGAATCTGTCCAGAAAAACAGCAGCAGCAAAACGCATTTTTCTACCCTACTTAAATATGTCGAAAAAATCTGAAAAAATTCACGCTTACAGAGGATGAAAAGTTGCAACTACAGTTCAAATTTCAGCTCATTCGGAGTCACAGAATAGGAATGAAAAATCATACCGTGCACAGATTCGTGCTGGAATAAAGTCTCCGAATGCAAAAAGCAACTTTTTCAAGCCAAAATAGGTAAAACTTGGCACTTTATTAAAAATTCCAGAAACAAAACTAAAAACTAAGCCTCTTGTTACAGCAAGAGGACACAAAGAAAATCAAAAATAAAAACAACCGGGTTGCCTCCCGTAAAGCGCTTTCTTTATAGCCATGTAGCTAGGCTTCTTACTTTGGTGATCATGAAGGTTGAAGCTCATGAGGGAGCTTGTTCTTTGTGTGTCCCTCTTCCTTGAGAAGTGTTCATGCATAATACCAGGGTCCCATGGTGTTATCAATCCAATCAAAATAATATTCAAGTTGAGACCTAGTAGAGAGAAAAACAAAACACAAAAGTAATAACAACAAAGTCTAACTTTCTTTCTATGCATTGGCATTTTGTATATGAATGAAGCACAATAAATAGAAATTTTCCAATGCATATTAACAGTAGATACTTGCAACTTATAGTTATTAGCAACATAAAGAGGGCTCTTATCACCTCCTCTTTCATAATAGTTGCAAGAAGTAAAAGTAAATTCACCCATATAACCATTGGACTCATCCAACTTAGATAATTTAGGTACATAAAGAGGATCATTAAATTTATTATGGAATTCATTAGCATGCTTCCCTCTTTCAAAATAGTTATTAAGATCAATATCAAGTTTAATATCATGGTTGCAACAAAGATTTGGAACTAAAGGTAATTGCAAACCACATAAGTATTTCTCAACATAAGCAAATTTCTCCTCTATGGTGTAATTAGGAGAATCCAGAAACAAAGTAGGACTCTCATGAGTAAGAGTAACATCACAAACAGCAAGTATATCATTTTTATCCTCACATAATTTAGTAACAACTAAACATGGAGGTTTATCAATAAGCATAGGACCATCATCTAAAGCATTATCATATAGCATATTTAAGCAATACTCCTCATTATCATCAATAAGTTCACTAGTAGCATTAATAGAAAGTAAAGGAGCATTATTAGTTTCATCATAATAGCATGAGTTATCATATAGGACCATAGAATTTTTAGTTTGACACTCATCATAACATGGGTTTTCATAAATAACAAAAGACTTTTGAGTTTGAGTGCTACTATCAAATGTTGATGGTGAAGTTGGGAGATCCAATTCTTCCCCAAGCTTAGGTTGGAACACATCCATTTCAATCTCCTCTTCACATACTTCCTCTTCCAAGCTTATGTTTTCATTATCCTTTTCCTGCAAAATATTAGTACTTTCCATGGCAGCAAGAATTCTTTCTTTAACATAAACATTATCACTAAACTCTTTTTTGCAAAGTTGGAGAAGAATAGAAATGTGTCCTTTCATTACACGAGCTTCATGACTAGTTGCAAAAAAATTATCAATAAGAAAGTCTATTTCATGGGCTGCAACATAAGCAATATATTTCTCAACTTGTTCTATATCAGGGCATGAAAATTTATTTTCACGATAACAAGCAATTAGAGGATCACTGTTGTGCTTACATTGATAGGGAGAGTGTTTATAGTCTTTTCTAAAGCAGCAAGTTACATCATGTAATTCACAAAACTCAATAGCCATATCATCGAGATGTTCAAGCAATTCAAGCATTCTATTTCCTTCTTTGGTAGATCGATATTCATAGTAAGCTCCAATAGTTTTGACATAACCTTCCTCCATAGCTTGAAACACAAATCAAAAGCAACACTTAATTTTTATGGATTTTAAGTTTTTAGATGAAAACTGAAAATAAAATGATACTGAACAATGCAAACCGAAATAACCAATGCAACACAAAATGCAAAACTGAAAATAAAATATGCAAACCGAAATATGCAAGACAATAACAAAACAAAATAAAATGATTTGAAGGTAAAGATGGATAAGATGATGCTCACGTAGGTGCAACCTCCCCAAGCTTAGGTGATTGTAAGATATAAAACAAGATAAAATAAATCTAAAGTCTAGTGCACACAAGAATAGAAACTTAAGCGCTACGCTCCCCGGCAACGGCGCCAGAAAAGTACTTGATAACCCCCAAGAGCAGGGGATCACTGTAGCACCTCTCAATGTGGAAGTAGGGTATCGATCCGCAGGAGCAAGAAGAAAAAGTTATCTATTCCCTACAACTAAAGTGTCACAAGTTTTAGTTGATTATGCCGTTGTCGCATCGGCCATCCCGTACCTACATAGATCATACTTCATAATGGACAATATTCTAAACACTAGTGCAATGATTCATATTTCGTGTGCATGACCACATCTCTCTCATCTATCTACACTTGGTGGTGTCAATCACCTCATGACATGGATAAACAAGGCATTATGCATAAATCGAACCATCACATGCATCATAGAATATCTCCAAAGTATGACAAGTCATATAAGATCCAACACAACGGTAAATGCATAACAAATATCATCTCATACCACAATATCCACCATAGGAATTACATAGATAGATCCATACTTATGCAAGGCACATCATATGGACTTCAACAATGATCATACATAGAGAGATTAGATCAAGTTATCACCACAAACCCAAAGTCCAGGGGGTGGACTACTCCCCCTTCATCATGGTGATGATGGTGGAGATGTTGGAGAAGATGGAGACCACCCCGACAGCGCCTCGCCGGAGTTTTCCCCCTCCAATCTGCAGCTCCAGGTCTTCTGTTTCGTGGTTTTGTGTTTCTGCGGCGCTCCCTTCCGAAAACCGTCGGGGGACTATTTTTATAGTAATTTTTAGGTCAAGACGAAGGCACGGGGATGAAGATCGACGACATCGGAGGCTCGAGGCCCAGGATAGGGGGTCCCACGCGGCCAAGGAATCTGGCCGCGTGGGCCCACCTCTTTTGGCCCCCGGGTTTCCATTTTTCGCTTCCTTCGCTCCTACACTTTGTTCCTTCCAAAAAATGATCCCCGCAAAATATTAGGTCATTTGGACGTCGTTTGGGTCCCTGAAACATCAAAATATAGAAAATAGGGTTTTCTGCCAGTGCAGGGTTAATTCCAGGAAAATAGGGAAACTGTGAAATATTCCCAAAATCAATATAAAACAATGATATAACCCTTATATGATGCAAATATGATTGAAATATAAGTAATATAATGCAAAGTTCATGTATGCATTTTACATGCATCAGGCAACCCATGGGACTTGCTAGAATATTCTGGAACCTTCTAGTGTCCATTTGGTTATATCGGGACCTTCTAGGTACCCGGAACTATTACAGGTTCGTATCCGAAACTATTCCGGTGTCGTTCTCTCATGTTCCTAACCATCTTATTACTCAAAAGATTGATGATACTTAAGCGTGTGATCCCGCAGGTTTGGTAACGTTTATGCATGACCCAAAACTCGTTTAGGTCAATACTCAATAGAGGGATTTGGACACCCATATTTATTCATACTCTTACACGAATGGATTTGAGTGAAACTTTTGTTCACACAGAGTTCCCTTTGCTCCATGATACATAACAAACCCGAGGCGACATTATATCAGTATCCCCGTGAAGCAATACTTTATCACGATACATTGTTATCCGTGTTGCCGGTTTGTTCTAGTTTCTCGATTCCTTATCCCGGTATCCCTGTGATCATATACATTGTATCTGTCCAGGCGATGATAGATACCATAACACCGAGAGGGCCCGAAGAGTATCTCTCCCTTGTTGGAGGAGCAAACCCGGTCTTCAACTATTGAGTCCTAAACATACTTTCCGCAGTACCTAAAAACTGTCTGAAAGCTGACCTATTACGGGTAATGTTTGACAGCCCCAAAGTAAAACGTCTGGTTCGTAGGAAGTTCTCATGGTCTAAGAAGTTAACACTTTTATGATTATACTAACAACATGTGATGATGTGATGTCGTAGTATAACACTTAGTTTGGTCTATCCAACACCTATATATTTCCAACAGTGTACTCTCATTGTTGCCGGCATTCTTTTTAGTTTAACTATGCCCATGGTCAGAAAAACATGACCATCATACAACATATGAACTAGTCTTTGTGGCGAGATCACTAGGGACTTCTTTGTTTAGGTTTCCACACTTGTTGATGAGTTTTTCTCTCAATCTCACATTTGAGAACCATATCGGTTATAACACAAAAATATAAACATTAATTATGAACATGGAAATAAACAATAAATTTATTATTGCCTCTATAGCATATCTCCAACACATGCATTTTTTTGGAATTAGGAAAATAATTCGATGATTTAAGCTCTCAATGTCTAGACCCTTGGCATGTAAAACATAAATTAGTTCTTTTAAATTATGTTACGTGACTTCCAAAACACCTGGTAAAACTCAGTTGGTTGGCCATTTTGACCAACAGCTTTGTTCTTTTTCTTGTTGAACACCACTTCCTTAATTTACCCCGAAGAAAGGGATTTTCCAAGAAATCTTTATCATCATCGTCTATGCACATTTAATACCATTGAATATCAACGAAATCACATCAGGGGGTCCAACATAAAACCGTTATGCGTTTAAGAATATTTTCTACCTGACACACTTGTATGAAGTTTGTTCTTCCACTAGCTTAAGGCGAAAATACTTTATGTTGCCATCTCCTATTGTAAAATTTTTATATTTGCTCTTTGTCTCCACTTCAATTCCTCATCTCTTAACAACCTTTTCAAACTGGTATCCACAAACAGTTTAAGCTGTCTCCAAGTTATAGATAGAGCGGCTACTTCATTTTTTTGTCTAGCTCATATAGCTTGCTCAAAATTTCCAGAGCCTCCTTATTGTAAACACCTTCAACATTTATGTGCCATCTTTTGAGTTTCCTCCTCAATCGTCTCGCTTTTTGTTGCCACTTTATTAGTATCATGTTTGGAATAAGGCTTTTTTGTTCCAGCCATCAATTTTCATATCTAAAAAGTTCATATATCTCCATAGTCAGCAGTTAAGGCACATGATCAGAAAACTCTTTGTTTAACGAAGTTACTATTGCCAATAGATGATCGGAACAAGAAGCTAGTCGTCGAACCAGTATAAATCCCTAAGTGGTCTGCTCTACAAGAGTATATTAACTCATGTTCGGAGTATGAAGAGGGAAACCCGATACCCGTCAAAAGGGAGACCTTAAAGTCCCCGCAGAGCTGAAACCTCTCCTTGAAGAGTTCCGAGACATCTATATCCCACTCTGTAGAAACAAAAACTATGTCTAATTTCTCAAAAGTAGGACTTTCTATGTTATCTTCCATATGTAAAGTCTGCCTTGAAGTTTTATTATTCAATCCATTAATTTCAATAATACAATAAAAGATATGTTATCTTCCATATGTAAAGACTGCTCACAATGGGGAGTAACGTAAAGTAGTAATATGCTGATGTTACTAGCCTATGTTACTACATACACAGTGGGGAGTAACATATGTGTGGTGTCTTATTTATTAGGCTATAGACTTATTTTGTCTTAATAAGTGTGATGTTACAGTAACTAGCTAAGTTATCACAAACACCTCTCTCCTCATTAACTACATGCCGCATAAGCAAACTTATCTTAAAATGTGTGATGTTACCACCTAAGTTACTCCCATTGTGACCAGCCTTATCAGGGCAGTGTTGGAGATATGCCCTAGAGACAATAATAATTTAGTTATTATTTATCTCCAAATTTATTATTAATGTTTATATCTTTATGCTATAATAACTGTATTTGGCACTTGGATAGCAAATACAACGTGTTCAAGAGGAAAACCTCCAATACAGGTGTAGAGATACGAACAAATAAAAGTGTTCCTAGTCTTGTCTCTAAGACTAGCCTATCTTGTTGTTTGATGATCATGTTTTCCTGATCATGGACTTTGTATAAGTCACACAACTATAGGAGTTTATTATCGGAATGATAATAGTACTGAACCGACCCATTGTATGATCTTGCTAAGAGACTAATCGTCAACGATGAAGGTAGAAATTGATCATATGTCTAGTTATCATTAGCTATATTCCTTTGCTATGAGAATATCTGGTGACCGCTTATTTGACACTCATGTTTTGATTGTCAGCTAACGTCTGGCCGTAACTGGGGACCATAACGGTGGCTTTTGGGCGTGAACTAGAATAATTTATTGGAACAGAGATTATTCAAGAATTGCACTTAGTCCACCAAACGATGGAGAGATACATTCTCTAGGCCATCTCAGTATTATTATTGTCACCCAATCGTCTGGCCAAACACAGCGTGATTTATCACGGGACAATATAAATACGGAATGAGAAAAGAGAATGATATTGGTACGAGAGTTATATGTGTTATGATCGAATGGTTTGATCACATTAGAGCACATTGTCTCAATCTAGAGATATCATTGGTATCATGCACGTAAGGGGATTAGCGTAATGAGTAACACACATGTTCTGTCGTTCACTCATAAACACACGGGAGTCAGTACGACCGTCTAGGTCCCAATGCTGGTTATTGTCTGGTAAGCTCCTGGACATGTCCTTGTGTTTACTAAATCTTTCGGACTTAAGCTGTGAGTCAACCTTTTATTGAGAGAATAAAGTTGTAGTATAAGTGGTAATGATATAGTGGTTTGAATTAGAGAGAAGACGGACATCTAATGTTCCGGGGAGATAGGAATGGTTTCTGTCACCAGCGGATTTAATCCGAAGGTTTATATATGAGGGAAATATTTATCGGGAGTATTTTGTCAGCGGACACTGGGTGTCCCGGATCATATGAAAGTGTTTTATATAGTAAGTAATTAATTCAGTGAAATATTCTGTAAAAGGAAATATTCAAATAATGAATTAATTAGACAAAATATTACTTAATTAAATATTAATTTATTTAATTAATAAATAATTATGGAAAAATAATAAATAAAAGATTTTATTTGGGCCCACCACCAGGGGGCTGCCAAGTGGGTCCATGGGGCTCAAAGGGCAACCGCACCCCCATGTGGGGCGGGTGGCCCAACCCGAGTTGGGGGGGGGGGGGGGGAACTCCCCCCTGGCCGAAACCCTAGTGGGCTAGGCCAACTAGGTGGAGGCGGGTTGGGAGGAGGAGTCCTCCTCCAACTCCCAATCCGAGTTGGGGTGGGGATGGACTCCTCTCCCCTCTCCTATTTTGGTGGAGGGAGTTTTGGGAGGAGGAGTCCTACTCCAACTCCCAATCCGAGTTGGGCTAGGGGAGGACTCCTCCTCCCCTAGGGCCGGCGCACCAAGGGGAGGGGCTTGCCCCTTCCCCAAGCACCCCTCCCCTTTGGCTACCTACATAAACACCCCAACCCCCATGGGTTGAAAACAACAATTGCTCTCGTGACTATGCTCTCTCTTTCTAGTAGATCTCATGTGTTGAGAATTAGACGTCTCTAATTCTCTCATATAGATCTAATCATCTAATCTAGTTGATTAGATCTACAACCTAAACTACGCCGAAAGGCTGTCTCTCTTCGTCGGTGCTAGTAGCTCTAGGCGGCGAACGTGCTTGGCGGGTTGGCGCGGTGCGTGTGGATACTGTTAGAGCGGGGATGTGCGAGCAGTTCCTCGACGACGGACCGGCAACAATCTCACCTCCCGGCGTGGACGTGAGATTTTTCATCAGGCTTCACCGACATCTACTTCGACAAACAAAAGATCTTCCGCAACGGTGTTTGTAAGTATTCTGGATCTAGCATTATGGGGTGCAGCATATCTTCATAGATAGATCTTGGCGGCAAGGTTACGGAAAATTTTAAACTCTTACCCGCAACCCAATAGTCAGCACATACCCATGCATGTAATTCTGAATGCCACCTCACGAGGGGAGTACTACATTTGGTTTAGCTTAGTCCTATCAAGACTAGTACTACTCGAAACAATATCATTACTATCATCGTCACTGCCAGAGCCAAGTTCACCAACTTACTGTGACATGACTAGTTTTCTTCTGCAGCAGGCTCTTGCATTTTTCTTTTCTTGTTGAAATAATCGGTTCCTTAACTTACTGCTCATCAGAACAAATATATTTCCCAACCAGAAACATTCTGTATTTACTCCATCCAAACATTCCAGCGGAGCCCCTCGTTAATGCTTGGTGCTTGCTCCAGTTTGCACTTGTCAAGTAAGGGCGTGTTCGGCAACGCCTTGGCTTCCAGATTCTCGTCGCTCCGAGCTGGAGCAGCGCCGAACATCCTAGATCCGCGAAGCCAGATTCGCGAAGCTGAGCAGAATCGCAGTAAAAAACGCGGAGCACCACTTTCCCAGCTTCGCGAATCAGCAAATCGCGAAGCAGCAGCTAATTACGGATGAACTGCCACCGCCAAGTGAAAATGCACGGTTCGGTCTTCTCTTATCTCTCCCGAGCGACAACAGACCTGAGCCCGAGACTGACAGAACCCACCCGTGGACTGCTTGACCTAGCCCGCCGCCGTAGATCCGCCGCCGCCACCCTCGACTCCGGCGGCCGCAGGAACCACCTCGACTCGCCGCAGCTCCGGCGCCCACTTCCCCGACTCGCCGTCCGCGCTTGACCCTGCTTCCCCGACGCGCACGGCCCTGCTTCCCCGACTCGCCGGCGCTGCTTCCCCGACTCGCCGGCGTCCAGATCGAGTAGCTTCGGCGCTGTCCACTCCGCCACCGTCCCCAAGCTCCGTTCCCATTCAGGTGAGAAAATCGTACCACCTAGATGTGTTACCGTGAGCAGCTCGAGAGGTAGAGGTTCGCAGGGGGTTGTTTTGCTCTATATTGTGTGCATTGTTCTTAGTAATTGTATCTGAAAATTGCTTGCGAAATCATGCTATAGAAGTGACCAATTTTGTATAATTTTGTTGAGCATGGCTGTTGAATGGACTGACGACAACACTAGGATAATCTCGGATTTGTTTGCCAAGCAAGTGTGTGCGGGTAATAGGCCAAACACTTACTTGACGCCTAGAGCATACGAGGATGTTGGTAAAGAATTCCAAGTGATAACCGGACTGGACTATAAGCAGCCCCAACATCAAAACAAATGGAACAAGCTGAAAAAGGATTACGTTGCATTCAAGAAGCTCAGATTGAGGGAGACTGGAGGGGGATGGGACATGGAGAAGAATACTGTAAAACAAGATGTCAAATGGTGGAAGAAGGCAGCAAAAGTTAGTTGTCATGCTTATGTTTTGCTTAGTACAATTTAATTAACTTAGCTTATTGACATGTTGTTCGTGTTGTATTGCAGGACATTCCAGGTTGTGGCAAGTTCAAGAAGCAGGGGCTTCAAAATGAAGCAAACTTGAGCTTGATGTTTGAAGACATCACTAGTGATGGGACTGATCATTGGAACCCTTCTTCGGGTGTACCACCTCCTTCAACTGAAGCTTTAGCAGATGCTTTGAATGTTGACGCCATCCAAGATCTTGATTCCGAGGATGGTGTACTGCAGCCAAGTCCGGGAGCTAGTTCTTCGGCAGTCAAGAGGCTTGGAAAGTATGTGCATGATGGAAACAAGAAGCCCAAGAGTGCACTAGTGATGCAGGAGCAGATTACAAGGATTGGTGAAATTGTGTGGTTCGTATGTCCTCTCACTACTTGAAGCCTAAGGATCCAAATTTCCGCACCTTGCATCCTAGAATTAGGAATGATAGACGTGCGTACCCACATTTTAAAAGCTGCATTGGTGCAATAGATGGGACTCACATTAGGGCAGTCATTTCTCCGTCCCAACAAGTGAGATACATTGGAAGAACAGGTGCAGTAACTCAGAATGTGATGGCGGTATGTGACTTTGATATGCATTTCACTTATGCTTCAATTGGACAACCTGGTGCTATGCATGACACAAGTGTCTTTTATCATGCACTTGACAAGGATAGGCTCACCTTCCCCCCATCCTCCAAAGGGTGAGCATTTAACAAATACTACCGTGTAATTATTTGCATGATGCAATATATATATGTCACAACTAATATGCAATATTTCCTTTGTTTTGTTTAGGCAAGTACTACCTTGCTGATGCTGGCTATCCTAATAGAAATGGATATCTTGCACCATATAAAGGAGAAAGGTATCACGTTCCTGAGTTCCATAGAGGTGTAGAGCCAAATACTCTTGTCGAGAAGTTCAACATAATTCACTCGTCCAAGCACAATATAATTGAGAGATCTTTCGGGTTATTGAAGATGAAATTTCAGATACTTCTCAAGATGCCAAAGTATGACATGGCTACCCAGAAGATGATTGTCGCTGCGACTATGGCATTGCACAATTTTATTCGTGCACATGATAGAGAAGATATCCATTTTCAGCGGTGTGATAGAGATCCTGATTATGTGCTTGAAATTCCGGAACGATACAAGCGGTACATTGTTCCAGCTGCTGCTTCGGATACGTCAACTCCGGAAGCAAACGGTGCTGACATGGATGCGTTCAGGCCATTGCTCTAGGATGGTGATGATCGTGGCATGTACATATATTTGTCCATGTGATGCTTTTGGACTTGATACCACCAGCTGATGCTTTTGGACTTGATACCACCACTGAAATTATGCTTGTATGAGACTTGATGCTACTGAAATATTGTCTTATATTTGTGTTCAGGTTATCTAAATATTTTATATGTTCACCTTACATATGCACAGCAAAAACTGCTATTTTTTTTTGCATCTGTACAGCCAAAATCGCAGGAGAAAAAAAAAAGTCGAACGCCGCAATCTGTTGCTGCACAGCCCAGACAGCAAAAAGCCCACCCGAAAATGCCAATCCAGCTCCGCATGGGCTACAAGTCATATTCTTAGCAGGCTGGAGTACACAAGATGGGCTTTCGGCCCAGAAAGTAGCTGGAGCTGCGCCGAACGTTTCCGCTCCGCCAGAGACGCTGGAATCACTACCGCGGAGCTGAATCTACGAATCTGAGCGGAGCGCACCCGAACACACCCTAAGCTCCTGGGATGCCTTCTCGGCGAGAAGACACCTCTTCCCTGAGTTTTACAGTTAAGCCGTCGCAGAGCAGCCCATCACAGAGAACGCAGAGACCGACATCGCTTGGCTCGCACTTACAGTTAAGCCGTTGCACGGCAGACGCAGGGTTGCAGCTGCTGCATACTGATGCGCTGCGCCCATGCTAGATCCTACCTCACCTCACGAGGTCAACTCATGGATCCGCCAATAGCCGGGGGCCGGCCGGGCCCCGTGCCATGGCAGCACCCGTGCACGCATGCTCTTAGCATTCATTTCATGGCCGGCCTCTGCGCTCTCTGAATCCGGCCGGTCGCTGACCCTGCCGGCCCTCGCGCTGTGCGTATGCACGCTGTGCACTGTCACGCCGGATGCTACGCTTACGTCTATTGTATGCTGCACCGTTTTCCATTTTTTATTTATGACAACTCCATTTACTCGGAGCCAGGGTGATCAGGCTCAGACCAGAGAACGGCGTGGCAGCGTGAACTCTTAATTAACCGTGTTGAAAGAAACACTGCGGCGGCCTGCGAGGCCGGAGAGGCTAGTCACGGGAATCCGGTTGGGAGCTGCTGAGATGCTACTGGTGAGCGACGACGAGGCTCTCTGTTCTGGTTGATACAGACTACCGAGATCAGGGTTTGGTTGCGACCAGAAACCCGGTAGTTATTGCAGGTTGTTCCGGGATGCTGTGCTCAGCTGGAGTATATACTTTGCGCGCGCACGCGTGGGCGGTGGGCTCCTGTCGGCGCCGTGTACGTCGTCTATGCGGAATCTGGGGGTTGGATGCTTCCGGTTTATGCTCCACCACGACAAGGGGTTCTTCCGGGGTTGAGAAACGTACGAATGAGAAAATACAGGATTTTTCTATGCAATTCACGCAGTTACCTAAGCAACTCATGTGCAATTCGAAAAAGTCATGTGCAATTGCAAACCCCATGTGTAATTAAAAGTCATGTCAACTTTTCATAATAGAAAAGGGTTATACATAAATAAATAGCCTGCGAGGCGTCGCCCCTCCAGGCGACGGGGGAGCGCTAACCCTAGCCCGCCGCCGCCGCCGCCTCCCCATCTCCTCCCTCCCCTCGTCGCCCCCGAGGCCGCCGGCGGACAAAGGCCGCTCGGCGCCGGTGAAGGGGGCGGCGGGGATTCGTTCCTCGGGGCCTCTCCTCGGCGATTTTGGGGGAAACTTGCCGGAGAAGACCGCCGCCGCCATCCGCCCTCGCCTCCTCAAGCTCGGCCTCCCGCCCTCGCCTCCCCGTGCGTCCCTGTCCGCCGCCGTGCCGCTGCGGCTGCGGGCGCTGCTCCTGCTGGCTCGGGCTTCTCCGGGTCCGATCTGGGCCCTGGATGGGCCTGGCGGGCTGCCCGCCGCGCGTTGGCGGTCTGGCTGCTGCTGGCCGGTGCAGCTAGGTGCTGGCCCTCGGAGCTCTGTGCCTCGCTTCAGAGCTCCCTGCCCCGGTTGTCCAGCCGTTGATCCCGGACCCGGGGGGCGCTGTCGGCTTCGACGGCGCTCGGCCGTGCCCTCCGATGGTTACAAGGGTCGCAACCTCTACACTCAGCCATTCTCCTGCAGCGGGGCGCCGTTGGGGAGGACGGGTGCCGTGGCTTCGCAGATGGCGGCCATGGCAGTGACGTGCTCCCTACATGGGGGGCCGTCGTGGCTGGGTGTCGATCCACCACTGTCTTGCCATCAGTGTCATGCTGGTGTGCTCCATGGTTCTGCAGATGGCGGCCGTGGAAGCGGTCTTCTCTCCGTCGCGAGGTGAGCCGTGGCAGTGGTGGTGGCTGCTTCTCCTTGTCGGTTGTTAAGCCCTCGCGTCGGATCCTTGTCGGAGTCCTGTGGCGTGTAAGGCATGGGTGGTCTTCGTGCGTGCTCTAGGCTAGTCCACCCTTCGGGTAACCGAACCCAGGTGGGGTTGGGGTTGCACTCGGTGGTGCTACGCCCTGCGACTACGGCGGCGACCCCCATGTGCGGTGAGGGCATCTCCGATACCCTTCAAATTCAGCCGGCGGCACACCGGCGTCGTGGCGTCGTCTTGCCGCGCGCGACCTTTCGGCCATGCCCCCGACACAGGTGGTGTCGGCGCGCTGTGTGGCCTCGGATGCATGTTCGTGTTCGATTACGTCGATGGTGCAGTGCCGTGGCCGGGTCACCGCTGTCATGTCCTGTGGATCCTCTTTGTGATCGCAGTGCTTGGGTCGTGATGAGCTTCTCATCAATCAACTGTCTCCGAGTTTTTCTCTCGGAGTGACCCTCTCTTGTGTTTTGTCGGTGTGCGTTCTTTTCTTTTATTTCTCCTCTCATGTATCTCCTGTAAACTCTGGTTCATTTGAACCTATCTTGTAGAGGCTGCAAAGACTCAAGGCAACTTTTGATATATATTCAGGTGGGGATTAAACTCCCCCCAGTGAAAAACTCAAAAAAAAAAAAAGTCATGTGCAACTCTCATATGCACCGAATCATGATGCCAATCTGACGGTCAGAAGAGTCGAACTGAATTCTAACAGTTAGCAAAAGGGGTTTTATAAAAAACGTTTAAAAAGTGCCTTAATCCTATGCGAACGACTCTTAAAAGGAGGTTAGAGTGAATATGTTCATTTCATATAAATGGACATAGAAGTTCAATCCACACGAATTTTCCTAGCACCATTCTCCAAAGAAATCCGTAGGAAACTCTCGTAAGGATTGAAATCCTACAAGAAAATCGTGTACCATTCTTAAAATCCAAAGAGTCTAAATGTAGCACGGTCAATATAAATCTTCATATCTTAACATTTGCATGCAACTAACTTTGTGATATTTCTCTTAGGCCAAAAAATCACCAAAAATTATGCAAAACATGATCTCCATTTTTTCTCTTTCTTGGCCTACATGTGTGTAATCCAACACGATACACGAACTAAGTCTTGATCGACTGAACTAGTACTCGATTTAGAATATCCACCCGCAAATTTTTCACCCAGAAAGACTTAAAAGGAGTAACTAACACGAATATTGAATCAAATAGAACTAGGCTAGTGCTTCCATAGGCCCCCAAGCCTCACAATCAACCCATTCAGCTCGAGCCGAGCCGACCTGGTGAGCCGCGTACCCGTTCAGCTCGAGCCGACATGACCTGGTGAGCTGCGAGCCAGCCCAACCAGCCCCCCAGCCCGTGAAAAAAGGAAGAGTAAATATGCGGCCGCGGGGACTTGAACCTGTGTCTCCAAGGTACTGCACATCGTTCTCAACCAATGTGCTAACATTGTTTCTATGATGTATTACACATCTTATTAATAATATTTCAATTATCTACGTGTTGGCTGAAAAAGTCCAGTTTGTTGTCCCAATTTTTCACGTAACACTCAGCTTGCATTCACGTGATGATTTCATGGATGAAGTCAACATTTTCTTTTTAATTCAAACAGTACTGTGTTGGTGAGGAGACCACGTTTGAGAGCTGGGCTGATGGAATATACATGCTGAATATGGCCGTATGGAAAAGTACTCCTAAACTGATGGATAAATATTTTTGTTAGTTAAAAATCTATGGAAAAAATATCTGTGTTTGATTTGGGCATCAACCAACGAACAATGTCATATTTTGGTTTGCATGTCACGTAGACTAAGATATCTCCACAGTAGTAGTAAAATGTATTTTAAAATATTTGAAATGTCAAAAAATTGATCATGTAAATCTTGACATTGTATGTGCTCACAAAGTTGTTATACAAAATAATGAAATTTTGTGTGTTGTGTTTAAAAAGATAAAATTGATGCTAAAACATGCTTTTCACATGACATCTTTTTGTCTTTTCTACAGAGACCACAAAAATTGTCGGATCTCCGTGAAACTTGGCGTGTGCATAAAGAATGTCGATGTACACTCCGAATGTTTGTTCGTAGATATTTTGAAATATATTTTTCCCGTATTGCGTTTTTATTTTTTTGTTGAATCGATCGAGACTCCTTTTCCGATCGCGTGTGTAACATTCCAATCGGGTGTATTTCGTTTTGTGTTTTGACTTACAAGCACCAACCCTCACCACAAGTCGTATTATAGAGCAGAGATATTTAAATTAGCTACCTTACTAGGGAAAAGCAGGTACGACACTAGCTATACAAACAAGATTCCGTCGTTCTTTCACTCACTAATCATTGAAAATGAGCATCAAAGTTTTCAAAATTAATTGTAATAAATTAACAACATGAAATTAAAATATAGATGAACCCATTTTCGTGAAAAACTTGATAACTATAGCAAGTATTTTTTTGACCCGCTTGAAATGACCCATTATTATTTTCCTAGTATAGTATACCTAAATTAGTCATCCTTGACAAGATGTTTTGTTTTGTTTTTTGACAAGTCCAACATATTATTTATTTTTTATCAACAAATTTGCCGAAAAAAGGGCATTCTCGCCGTGTAGGGAAACTTGCGATTACTGAGGATCACATGCTTGTATGGCCTACCCTTACACAGTCAATAAGCAAAACTAATTGGTCTACCCATTTCGACGCCGGTCCAAGGGGTAGCCGACGTATGATACGTCTCAAACGTATCTATAATTTCTGATGTTCCATGTTGATATTATACCAATTGTTACATTTTTATATACCCTTCATATCATTTTTATGCATTTTCTGGGACTAACCTATTAACAAGATGCCACAGTGCCAGTTCCTGTTTTCTGCTGTTTTTGTATTCCAGAAAGGCTAGTCTGGAAATATTCTCGGAATTGGACGAAACTTGGACAGAACCTCCTATTTTTCCAACACGAACACGGAGTCCAGAGGAGAGACGGAGGAGGGCCACGTGGCAGCCACGCCATGGGGCCGCGCGGGGCCCCCCTGCCGCGCCGTGGGGTGGTGTGAGGCCCACGTGGCTCTGCAGCCGCCGCCCTTTCGCCTATTTATTCCTCCCGACGCGAAAACCCTAAATACCCGAGCCATTATCCACGAAAAGGTCCAGAGACGCCGCTGCCGTCAACCCTTGCTCGGGAGGGTTCAGAAGCTCTTCCCGGCACCCTTCCGGAGAGGGGAATCATCACCGGAGGGCTCTACATCACCATGCCTGCCTCCGGAGTGACGCGTGAGTAGTTCATCCTTGGACTACGGGTCCATGGCAGTAGCTAGATGGTTGTCTCTCCACTTTATGCTATTATGTTTAGATCTTGTGAGCTGCCTATCATGATCAATATCATCTTATTGTAATGCTACATGTTGTGTTTGCTGGGATCCGATGAATATTGAATACTATGTCAAGTTGATTATCAATCTATCTTATATGTTATTTATGATCTTGCATGCTTTCCGTTACTAGTAGATGCTTTGTCCAAGTAGATGCTTGTAACTCCAAGCGTGAGTATTTATGCTAGATAGTGGGTTCATGCCTCCGGTAATCTGGGAGAGTGACAGCAACTTCTAAGATTGTGGATGTGCTGTTGCCACTAGGGATAAAATAACCGATACTTAGCTTAAGGGTGCGGCGTTAGGTCTAATGCATTTGTTTACATTACGCACATTACTTAATGCGATTATCCGTTGCTTGCAACTTAATTCCAACGGGGAACTCGGTATGACAACCTGGCGGTGGATTATTAGTCATAGACGCTGTTGGATAACGGTCTATGTATTTTATCGTAATGCCCACATGAATATCATAGTAATTATCATGTCATATATATGCATTGTCATGCGCTCAATATTCTGTCAATTGCCCAGCTGTAATTTGTTCACCCAGCATGTTAGTTATCTTTTATGGAGAGACACCACTAGTAAACTGTGGACCCCGGTCCATTCTTTTACACTGATAATACAACCAACTGCAAACATTGTTCCTTTTCATTCTCTGCAATTTACTACTGTTTTCCACACCATACGTTTAATCCTTTGTTTTTCAGCAAGCCGGTGAGATTGACAACCTCACTGTTTCGTTGGGGCAAAATAGTTTGATTGTGTTGTGTGCAGGTTCCACGTCAGCGCGCCACTGACAACTTTCAGAAGTGATTTCTTGCTCCTACTGGTTCGATTAAACCTTGGTTTCATACTGAGGGAAAACTGCTGCTACACTGCATCATACCTTCCTCTTGGGGTCTCCCAATGAACGTGTGATCCACACAATCAACGTACGACAAGACAAATCATCAGGGTTCATCAAGAATCTATGATAGTATGCGTTAGAACCACTTGAAAAGAAATGATTATATCATAATATTCCTATGTTGGTGTGGAGCGAAGTTGAGGAGACAATATCCAACATCCAAATTCACAAAATTACAATTTTGCCAATAATCCCAACATTTTTAAATGCAAATATTAAAAAATATGAAAACATTGCCAAAATGCAAAATAACATTGCATTCATGACTAATTTGGTCTAGCTAGACTCCTTTGGCACATGTGGACCCAAATTAAACACTCAGCCTATCTAGGGCTGGTGCATGTGGATCCATATGTCTATTAGGCCATATAGGTATGTATTTGTCACCTTTGAGACATGTGGATCCACATGCAACACTTCTAGCCATTTTGACCTAGCAGATCGCATATGTCTAGTAGATCATATATGTGTATCTACCAACTTTGATACATGTGTAATCACATGCAAACCCCCTAGCCATTTTGACCTAGCACATTTGGGAGATTTGGACCCACATCTAACACTCATATCAATATAGATAACAATCTAGTTGTATATGTACCACCTTTGAAACATGTGGACCCACATGCAACAGTCCTAACTATGTTGCATGTTGTGAGACTCACATGATAGTTCTAGGTCAAGCTGTAGGGTTGGTTCATGTGGGTCTAGATGTCTACACTAGTACAGAACGGCACATCAGAAACGGGCCAAAAAGCCCATCGAAAACGGAAAAAGGGTCCGTGTCCCGACCCTGTCACTGATGTGAAGGCTCTCATCGGCAACGGACTACCTCGCAAGGAGAGTTACATGTGGGTCCAGACATTTCCTAAAGGTGGTAAGGGTAGACCTAGCGGGTCTGATAGGAGTGTTGCTTGTGGGTCCACATGTCTCAAAGGTGGTAGGGATTGATGTGTGTGGGTCCACATGTCCCAATGGTGCTAAGGTAGACCAAGCTGGCGTGATAGGAGTGTTTTCATGTGGATCTACATGCCCGAAAGGTGATAGATCTATACCTAGATAGTTAGGAGTGTTGCGGTGAGACGACATATATCTCAAAGGTTGTAGGGGCAGACCTATCTCGTAAGGAGAGTTGCATGTGGGTCCGCACATGTCCCGAAGGTGGTAAGGGTAGACCTAGCGGGTCACGTTGCATGTGGGTCCACATATCGCAAAGGTGATAGGGGTAGATGTGTGGGTCCACATGTCCCAAGGGTGCTAATGGTAGACCAAGCGGGCGTGATAGGAGTGTTTTCATGTGGGTCCACGTACCCAAAATGTGATAGATGTATACCTAGATGGTTAGGAGTGTTCCGGTGGGATGACATATATCCCAAAGGTTGTAGGGACATATTTATATATCTCGTAAGGAGAGTTGCATGTGGGTCCACACATGTCACGAAGGTGGTAAGGTTAAACCTAGCGTGCCAGATAGGAGTGTTGCATGTGAGTCCACATGTCCCAAAGGTGGCAGGGGTAGACGTGTGTGGGTCCACATGTCCCAAGTGTGCTAAGGGTAGACCAAGCTGGCGTGATAAGAGTGTTTTCATGTGGGTCCACATGCATAAAAGGTGATAGATTTATATCTAGATGGCTAGGAGTGTTGTGGTAGGACGACATATAACCCAAAGGTTGTAGAACGGACCTATCTCACAAGAGAGTTGCATGTGGGTCTACAGATGTCCCGAAGGTGGTAAGGGTAGACCTAGTGCGCCAGATAGGATATTTGAACGTGGGTTCACATATTCCAAAGGTGGTAGGGATAGACGTGTGTGGGTCCACATGTTCCAAAGGTGCTAAGGGTAGACCAATCTGACGTGATAGGTCCTAAGTGGAGCCTCACTTCTGCTAGATTCGCTAAAATAATTTGTCATTTTTTCATAGATTCTTGACCTAAAATGCACTTTTTTGAAACATTTGTTGAGCATGTGGGTCCACATGTGTTAAACATGGTAGATATATAAATAGATGATCATCAGTGTTGCATGTGGGTCCATATGTCACAAATGTGCTAGGTTAATATGACTAGGGGGTTGCATGTAGTTCCACATGTACCAAAGATGGCAGATACGTACCTATAACAACTACTAGACATTTAGACCCACATGTACCAGGCTTAGACTACAAACCATGTAGACTTGTCACAAAATAAAAGTAGTTGTCAAGTATGCCTAATTTTGTCATAATATAGTAGAATTTTTTTGAGTAGGTTAAAAAATCACTTGATATAATTATCAAGTTTTTCATAAAAATGGGTTCATCTATATTTCAATTTCATGTTGGTATTTTTTAAAATTAGTTTTGAATTATCTGGTCCTAAATTTCAGAGTCAACAAAGGTTGAAATCTTTATCGCAGTCGCTTACCGTCCGTAGTTTGGTTCATCGGTTAAACCGCCGGTTCACTCTTTTTATTTGCCGGTTTTTTAAAAATAGAATAGTATAGAAATATTAATAGTCTATGAGGAAATTCAATCTATTTAATCCCTACGTGTATTAGTACGACATAAACCAGTATCGCGCCAGCTGGTTAACCCAAACGCCCTGCCCTGCTCGCTGCTGGGAGGTCACAAGTTCGAATCCTGCCCCTGTAATTTATTTTTCGTTTGCGTGAGGCATTTGTTAAAATGCTTGGCTTGGTGTGTTTATATAGGTTTTTATTCTACTCTAAACATGAACCGAGACGTAGCTCATTGGCTATGATCCATGTGTGTCTCCTGGGAGACCCAGGTTCGAATCCTGGCGGCCACGCATTTCTGTATTTTTTACCACGATTTGTTTGGACTAGATAATCTCTAAACTGTCGGGCTCGGCTTAACACAACTCCAACCTTCTAGGCTCCGCTCGAGCCGAATTGAGATTAAATCCTGGCCGTCCTTGTGTTTCTGCTTATGATACCCCTTCGCCCTTGGGTGCCTATGGAAGCACTGCTCATAGAACTATCTGATGCAAATTTTTCACTTCAACCCCACTTGCAAATTAAAAAATATCAGTTACAAGTTGACTTGTAACTTATAGGGTGCACGAGTCGTGATTCAATTCCGACAGTTCTAGAGTTGAATAAGCTCTAACTTAGTTCTCATTATATTGAGAATTAGCAAAACCATTTTTGAAACATGCTGCAACTTAAGAAAATCTCAATCAATTGAGAAATAGCAAAACCTAGCGAAGAACATTAGCCGTATATACAAACCTTGGCCGACCCACCACACATCCGATTCATAACTACATGCATGTTTAGTCTATCCGCAGTACGAGCGGCATGGTGCCCGTGACCGGTACTAATCTTCTAGGCACGCACATAAAATATATTCCTCGACATTTTGTGGGCCTCCACATGCGTCACTATACAAGATACTGTTGCTCTCCACAGGGGACCGTAGAACAAAACTGTTGACGTCGGCATCCGATTCCTATCCAACTTTTATGACCAAAGAGCGATACCGTCAAGATCACTTCCCGGAAGATAATGTTCGAAACTTTCAAGGGAAACTCGCGTTGAAGGTTCATGTGCACCCCTTTCGGGCAATTTGTGATACCTTTCTCGTGCCGAGGTTGACCTATGCTACCGATCTCTTCGATGAAGATATATGACGGCTTGGACAAAATATTTCTCATATTAAGCAACTTTGACAGCCAGCTTCTATGTTAGTAGAACTCTCTAATAAGCATCCTTGACCATGAGTTCTAATTTTAACTACTTATGTGTAAAGAAAGAATATTTATGACTTGCACGAGTGGATTCATCATATAGCTAGAGAGAAATGTGGACAAAGAGTCAAGAAACCAAATTACACATAATTAATCAGGAAGTAACACTGGTCATGGATCATCTAATGCGAATTAGCTAGGGGGTACAGAGAATTCAACGTAGCATATCGTGGGGATTAATGGGCCGGGTTGACTAGCTAGAGGTACACTAACGGCTAATTAAGAGCTAGGCGAAGGAGGAGTTCCGTGGGGAGTGGACGGGGAACAGCGGCAGCAGCTTGGGATCGCCTCCGGTGCTCCTCGGCGAGGAGTGCAGGTAGAAGGACTTGGAGGCGATGGCCTTCTCCTCCCTCTCCTCCTCCTCCTTGCTTATCACCACCCCGCAGGAGCACGACGAGGGCGGCGACGGTGACGGCGAGGAGGCGGAAGAGGAGGAGACCGCCAGGGCGCGGGCATAGTCCATGGTGGAGACCGGCGAGTACTGCATGAGGCCGTGCTGGTGGTGGTGATGGTGGTGGTAGTAGAAAGGCTGCGGCCGCGCGAGCTCCAGCCTGGCCGGCGCCGCCCGCCGCCTCTCCTGCAGCTTCGGTCGCCTCAGCGGCAGCAGCACCGACGAGAAGACAGCCGCGGCTGCTTGCTGCTGCTTCTCGCATGACGCCGGTGCCGCTCCCCCTGGTGCGCCCGTCAGCCTCTGCACGAGCGCACGGAACGTCGCCGGGTCCGCCTGCACGAACGTGGTGTTCGCGTCCGCCTCCGCCGGCCCGCCCCTCGGCGCCGGAGCGCGAGACGATGACGGCGACATGGACACGACACGAGAGGTAGCTACCTAAAGACGGAGCAGCGTGGGATGGCGAGGCGGCGTGTTGCACATGCGGGAGTGTGGAACGGAATGGAACGCAAGAGCTTCTCTCGCCCGGCCGCTCGCTGGCTCGGTAGCTTTTTAAGGGACAGAAAGAAAGGCTGCATTAAAGCGTGTAGGGATCCATCGATCCATCGCTCGTAGGACGAGGGTCTTTTCTTTGCTTTCTTTCTCCGAGCTCCGAACCTTTGCGTCTCTTTATTGCCGTGCATGCATGTACATTGTACGTACGTACATGTCACGTCGACGAGTGAAATTTAACTCTTATTGAAATTTAAACACAAAATGAACCCAAAATGAAAAAAAAACATGACCTGACCCTTTTTCATGGCCCCCGGCTGTCCAACGCCATGCTAGACTGTACAACGCCCAGGCCTAAAGGGCCATGGTCCCTGCCACGTAAGACCGACCGGGCCCGTCAGCGTAAGTTTGGCGCTTTATCCCTAGGCCGACATTTGGTTGTATTGTGCATTTTTTGGAAACCCTAAGAACTGGGGTTGGAAAAAAATCTTTAGCTTGTTGTTAATCTAGTGGCGCCCATAAGTAGTTGTTATGAAGGTCTAGCGTATATGACTTGTATGTTATGGTTAGGGATTCGGTAGCCCCAAACCCTGACCCTAACCGTATAAATTGTCTGTTAGGATTAGGGGGTGTAGGAAATATGGCATGGTTTGTTTTAAAAGCTTGGCTATTGTAATGATATAATTGTCGTTGTGATGGCCATTTTTCCGTTGTTTTGTTTTTAGATGGCAAGAATGTTTATATTCATCATGTGGATTATGTCGCCTTTGAAAGGAGATGCCGATTATATTCACCTGGAGGAGATAGTGATGATGTTTGACAGTAGTCCTAGCTTTGTCGATGTTGTGAAAATGTCTGAAGCGAGTTGAATTGGAAGGGCGAAAGTAGTTGATGTGAAAGGAAGATATAATGTTGGGCTCGATCGCTACATTCGTTGGAAGATGATGCCTCTCGACCACTACCAATAAATGGTATGGTTTGTAGAAAATTTGGTATGGTTTGTTTCAAATGGTTGGCTATTGCAGTGATATTATTAAGTTGTGATGGCCATTTTTGGTTCTTTTGGTTTTAGATGGAGAGTGAATATTCATCATGTTGGATTATGCCACTTTTTTGAAAGGAGAAATCGATTACATTGACCCGGAGGAGATAGTGATGATGTTTGACAATAGTCCTAGCTTTGCCGATGTTGTGAAAATGTCTGAAGTGAGTTGAATTGGAAGGGCGAAAGGTATATAGTTCATGTGAAAGGAAGATATAATGTTAGGTCGATCACTACATTCGTTGGAAGATGATGCCTCTCGACTACTACCAAGAAATCTACTATACTACCAATCTAAATAACAAATCATTTGAATAAATCTACTATTACCAATCTTACTAACAAATCTACTACTACGAAACAAACTAACATATCTAACTAATTGGATGCACTAGGGTTCGCCCAAATGAATCAAATGCGAAGATTTCAACCAATAAAACGAAGCAAAACAGAGGAGAATACCTTGAGAGCTCGAACAAGAACCAAATCCACCGAACAGGAGCTCAGATCTAAGCCATTTGGAGAGGGATTTGAGAGAAGGGAGGGAGGGACGAGTGGGCCGGCGTCCTCTGTTATTCGCGAACAGGGGAGCAACTGAGCGTGCCGGCTCTCGGGGCGCCTGGCCACGCACTGTTATCAGTTAAGTCGCATGGCGCCGCAAGCCGACGCGCCATGGTTGTCGGTATGGCGCCCTGGCCCAAGGCATCATACCAACCACGTGTGAGCCCGGCTAGGCTGACGTGGCATGGTTCACGGCGCACTTTACCGGGGAGTCTTGCACTATAACATGGAAACCCCAGGGCCGAGTGCCATGAAAAAGGATCATATCGAGATTTTTTTTGAATTTGGATTCATTTTGTGTTTAAAATTTCAAATGGTTTTTAAATTTGTCAAATTTTCACCGAGTACGATTGCTCACGGCTTGGCATCCGTCCATCCATCCTTGGATATATCCGGTCGAGCCAGTCAGGGTTTGTACATGTTGATGCATGTGCGTGCTGCACTGCAGCATGATGCATCTTTTCTCCTGGTCCTCTCACTCGCACTGGTCCAGGAAGCGTGCAGATAGATGGCTAGCTAGATGCCTACGTACTACGACGACATAGAGCACACGATACGGCGAGAGGTCCTGTCCGGTCTTATGAACACGAGCACGGTGGTGTCTCTTCTTCCTCTCCTGATAGTGATCGAGACCTCACCCTTCGGGCTTCAGGTATTGTACGTGTGCAGTGCATGCACTTGATCAGATGCACTTGTAGTGTCTGGCCGCTATGTACCACGGTGTACATGCCTGCGGAGGCATATGCAGCGCCTTACGTGTACGTATACTGAGCGCCGGTTGCTTAGCTTAGCCGACGTGCTCTCGGCAGGTACTGTACCTAGACGTACTACGTGGCATTACACCAAGTACGTACCTGCCAATCTATGGCTGTCTGCGTAAGATCAGCACAAAAACTTGAGGTTGATATGCTGATATATTGATTACTCGTGCCTGTTGGGTGCCCTGTTGGTGTCAATGAGCAAATTAAGCAAGCCTATGATTCTTGCCATATAAGTATATATAGCGCGTCCGTCCATGCCTCGCCGCAGAACCCATCGCTAACACCGATCAATGCAAAACGAGTTAACCGATTAACGTGCAGTGTGCGTACAAGCAAAGCAAAGTTTTCTTCATGGATCGACGCGTTCTTCTGACGAGTTCACGTACTGAGGGTACTAATGCAGTGCGACATGGGAATATACATCGATCGGTTCATCGTCGACGTTGACGCAGCTGTGACCTCGCGGGCGCGTGCAGGGGATCCGGCCACCCAGGGTTTGCGTGAGGGGAAGAAGAAGCTGCCGCGCGCTTGGATGGCTTGCTTGCGCCGCGTCCGAACGGAAGAGAGACCGGTTCGGCCGATGGCCGCCGTCGCCGTGCCACGCGGAGCGCTTCCAGCTGGCGGGTTCCCGTGTCGCGTGTTCCGTGGAATCGTGAGCTGGAGCGTGCATGGGAGCTGACCTGTCCGGATCGATGGACACGTACGCTGACGCGGACGGAGGGACCCGCGACGTCCGATCCGGTGTTGTCACGTAACGTCCGTCGATCGGCCGTTCGATCCATCACGGGGGTGGAATGGATCCCGCGATAACTTGTCGGGGGCCGATGTGTCGATCCACCATGCAAGCGCTCGGTCAACCAGCAGCCCCTCCTCGGCTCGTGCGCGCTTCGGTTGAGTTTTCCCTCTTCGGACGTTCAAAATTCCTTTTTATTTTTTTTGCGATGATGTTTCGAAAACAAAATCTGAATCTCCCGAAATAATATATGTGATGGAAACGGAGCTGAGTGCTTAGACTTGTATTTATCGCTATACATGTCTTGTGTCACGGTCCCTGGCCATATCGTTGCTCACTCTGAACCCGTCACAGTTTGTTCATTTGGAAACAATTCTTGTTGCTTTGCATCTGATTAAAGTAGCATCGACAGTATGCTTCGCTAGTGAGTCTGACCTTAATTTTTGCGCGCCCCTAAATTTTAGGGCCCTGTATTGGGTACTCCCTCCGTTTTTTAACTATAAGATGTTTTATCTAACTCACATGTTGGATAGGTGCACACCCAAATAAGTGTACATACACATTAAAACATGTCTATATACATGTTGACAAATGTAAATGTGGACAAAAGTTAAAACATCTTATATTTATAAACGGAGGCGGTATGACCATTCTTGCTTGAACAGAATGAGAGTAAGAGAATTAACAAACTGGGAGATGTAGACAAGGGTTTATCTTCTTCGGTACCATGGTGTGCATCAGATGCGTGGCGGTGCCCATTGGGCACTGGTTACTCCACCGACGGAGGGAGTTTCTTGGTACTCCCTATGCGTCAACTCCGTACATTGGTAAGTACAAGTTTAATATATACTAGAAGAAGGGAAAGGCGCGCTTTGCTGCGCCGGGACTCATCGTGTTACAATGACTATTTGTTGTTTGTGGAGCAACTGTTAATTTCACATTGCACAAGATAGTGACAACGGACAACATCATGATCTGGGACAAAGTTACTCAGCAGCATGCTAGCTGGAGGGCCAGGGCCAACCTGATTCTGACTCTTGAGGCTGACGGTTTAGTTTGATTATGGGAAGCTTAGGAACTCCCAGTCATCTGGTGACAACACCAATTTATTTTTTAAGGAACTCATCTTCCCTTTGCAAAAAATGTGCACTTTTTTAAGGAACTCATCTTCCCTTTGCAAAAAATGTGTGCACATGAGTTGCTGCTATTTGAATCATGATTTTGCAATTTGAGCATTCTATTCATGTAAGCAGGATGGAGAAGGACATCACATGTACTGGATTTACAAACAGAATTAGGTTAGCATGGTATGAAATTTGTGTTGTGAAATACGAACAAAGCATTTTCCCAGGAAGTGGAATAGTTTCGTCATCTTCAACAGGGTAAAGTATTACTATATGAAGCGAAATAGTTGTACAAAGGTTTCTCTCCAAACCAATTGGTTGTAACATGCATTTTCAGTTTAACCCGGAATAAAACATGAGGCTTGAGTATATAGTAATACAATACAGAAATGTCAACTGCTCACACTACTGAAAAGTGATTACAAACCATTACTGATAATTGTTAAATAAACTATGAAGAGGAACAATGACCTAAAACAATGGATAAATGAACGCAAAACAGTGAAGCATTACATGTTTATTCATGTCATCTCACCTTTCAAATAACACGAGAAAAAAAGCTTGGCCCTTTGACAATAATTAGCACACACAAATTCTCCCATTCAAGATTTACTCGAAAGATTCCCCTCACAACCGGGGAAAACATATCATAGTTTACATATACTCATATTCTACAATAACACACTTACACATAATCATTATTATCAGGCTGATGGATCCCTCAAGTAGGTAGAGAATAGATAGACATTAAAATAAAATCCAAGTACATCCGCATGATTAAATGATCAAATCGACAACATTTAGTAAGGAACTGAATGGCTTGACCGAATTCTCATAAAGTTAAATTTCAACCCTGGAAGAAATCCATTGCAAGCTGAAGAAGCACAACCAAAGAGAGCAGATAATTCACACATGACACAATCATTTCCTCGAACATAGAATGGGCATGTTTATATGGCATTTTTTTAGTATTACCAGTCAAGTTATCTTTTGGTAGGACTGGATTCAAACTCAGAAAAAGAACAAAAATATTAGAACAGAAAATTACCAATGCAGGTATTTTACTCCTTCATATTAGTGGTTACATTTTAGTTTTATTAAGAATTTTGACTGTTTCTATCGTTCCGATTTCCCAAGTATATACATCTCGTACATAACTTCAATCTCTTTTAGTCCCTTAGTGAATCAAATACTAAAGGCTTAAGCTAACCGAGGAATTACAAAAAGGTGGTTCGGTGATTCTGTGAGGAAATGAAAAACAAAGGCAAGCGTTGGGATGAACCTCATTTATACACCGTGAACATGCATTATGTATGTAAGTGCTGAGAAATATATAGTCACACCTCTCACGCTATCCGTGCAGGATTGTCCTATGCACCAGCTAGCCACCACCAATCCTAGCATGCCTCCACAACACTAAAGAAAGTGAGGCGCAAGTGAATGTAGTGTTGATCACATTCATAATAATTCATAACCCAATGTTAGACAAATTAGTGTACGATGAAATGCATGATGAACAAGCCTAGTCTCTATCGCATAATTCTATGTTGAAATAATCTATGTATCCAGTGCACATAATTCCTAGGATAGACGCACATGACAACCTTAGTCTCTATCGCACGTCGTCGAGGACCAGCTCACAGGTTTGTCATCTACATTGGTTCACCCATGCAGGCATGCACAATGAAATCAAAGCATGACTATATCTCACAGAGGACAGTGGGTAAACAAACATTTAAAATGCTTCAATGAAAACATGGAATCTAGCTATTAATAGGAAAAAGTAGCATGCCTAAATTTGATTTTTTTTTTCTGCAAAAGGATAGTAAGTGCACTATCTTGAGAAGAATTCTTCAGAGAAGATGCACAATATACTACCAAGTGAAAATTGAACCATGACAATATAACTAAAGTATTGGGCAATGTCAGATTGAAATACATGCAATATCATATGCCATTATGCAGTGGCATAGATGTAAATGTGCCTTTTCTATATGATAATTGCCTAACAAAGTTGTATTTACCTATTTTCAGACTTCCGCGCTACTGATCAGTGCCAAACAATGCATTTCTATGTAAGCATGCACTAAACAACAGTACATGATTGGAGCAGAGCATACGCAAATATGAAGTGTATCCTAAAGTCCAAACAACAAAATAAGTAGTCATTTATGCATCCCAGGTTTGTCCACAAGATTGATAACTTACATTTTTTGTGGGAAAATAGTGAGCGGAATAAAAGGATACCTTCCGGAAGAAAAACTAAGCAAACTAATTCATGTCAAATACATTGCGGTGCTCTCGTGAGACTGGCATATGCATGCAAATGACTACATGCTTGGGGTAATCGTGTGAGAAAAATATCAAATATGCATATTGATTGCAGAGAAGAGAGAACTTCATCTAGTCAACTATTTAGAAGCATATACATGAAGGAAAAAATAGACATCTTCTCAAAATCTCAAATAGTACCCACAGATGAACTCATGTAGATTACAATACTGAAACTACCTGATAATAGTTAAGAAAAGTGAACTTGATGTTGAATCCTAATGGTCTCATGAAAATAAAATTAATCAGTTTACTTGACTGCTGAGCATGTAATTCTGTAATTAGCAAAAGAGAGTACTATATAATTTAAAGGATAGCATTATAGAGCTTGACTTTATACTTCTGTAAATAAAAGAAAAATCAACAAAGATTAGGACCAGAACTAAGTTCATATGCCAGTTTTAAATTATCAATGCAATGCAGTGCCATGAAGTATATCCTGCAACAGAGTAATTATATATTTCTCTTTAAGAAGAAAACAATTATTCCCTAAATCCTGATTAGCAAAATAATATCCTCGTTAGCAAACATGATATGACACACCAAACTGAATATATATGATATTTCTGTTACACTGATTGCATATTATATTCGCTAACCATAAGCACATTCACCAAAAAATTCTTGGTTGCTTCTACTAACAGAGAAGATTGCATCTTACTACACAATGTAGGCTAACTATAACCAATACATCAGAATCTGCGTTGCTTCAGGAGAGCTGCTGGATGGAGTAGAGCGTCAACACAATATGTTACTTAATGTAGTTCACTTCAGCCCAACCAAGGAATTCAAAAGACCAAACATCTGGAGTAATGGAGTAGTGCTATAGATCGAACAAATTAACTCTAGTAGTATTATCAGAAACTGATGCATTAATGGAGCAGATTTGATATTGCTTGAGAGCAGCAGATGCAACAGAGAACCCTAGCAATAAACATCACACAACTAAATGCACCGGTCCCAGCTCTCTCTGACTCCCTCCTTTTTCTTGCCAACTCTTCTTCATACCCTACAGATCTCCATGGTGTTTGACAAATTAGCGGTAAGCAACAGGAGAGGCGTCAGGTTGAGTAGAGAAAGGAGGGAATCCACGGAAGGTCGCTGGTGGCGGGCTGCTTCCTGAGTTCAATCCTCCATCACCTATGACAAAGGCAGGTTGGTCGCCCTGTTGCGGCAACAGAGAGCAGGGCACAAGGAGAAGGTGGATGGCGAACAAGAGTGCCGAGAGAAGGCACACACAACAGGCGGCGACTGATTTGTTCCCTCCCCCATGCGGTTGTGCCACATCGTAACAACAGGGACTCCCCCACAGCCAGGACCAGGAGACAAACCTATTTGAGACGGAAGCGCGCTGGAATCGAGCGGCCGCGCGGAGGCGCTGTCTCTACTCCCTCTCTCCTAGTGTTGGCCCCGTCATGCCATTCCGCGCGGAGGTTCTCCGCCCTCCCTTTTCTCCACGGCGGCGCAACTCCCACTTCCTCTCGTCCACAACGTCCCTTTCTTCCCTAATACAACGGCATCGGCAGGAGCGGCAGAGATCTGCACGTGAAATCCGCGATTTAGCTCATGTCTGAAACCTAGCTTGAGGGAAAGGGGAAAAGCAGGAGATTACCGTGCCTTAGCCGGAGACGAAGACGACGCCAACAAACGGTACCGGCCGAATCAATACAGCGGTGGACCTCTGGGCTCCGGTCGGAGAGCTGAGGCTGTGACGGCAGAGCTGATAGCTCGGGACGGAGGCGGAGCCGAAAACTACGGCGGCGGTGACATTTCTCCGTGCTAGTCGCAAACATCCGCATCGCCGAAATCCCTCTGTTTTCCACGAGCCACAGGAGCAAACCGACATAAGGCGGGCCCCACGAGACAACAAACAACGTGTGAACTCATCATTGGTGCGGACTGAAAAGAAACGAGATCTCTGAGGTTGACAGGCGGGACCATAACGCCAAGCTGAGTCACTGATCTGTGGGCCTAAATGTGGATTCACCATAGACCAGCAATCCTAGCTCGATTGTAGGTTGTAGTGATTTTGTCGCTCGCCATCTGTGTCACTATGTCCACACCCATCTCGCGCGGAGTTTCTCACCCGATGTACAACAACCAATACATAACCAAACTTTATCCATCAGCCATCGGCTCACCGCCCCAGGTTTAAGAATAGAACCGCGTCCCTCGCGCTGTCCGTTATCGGGCGACTCGGGGGAACCCATCGCCCTAGCCGCCGGCCACCCCTCCCGTCCCTCCCGCTCCCCGCCGCCGCCGGAGGAGGTCGTCTGACGGCGGATGGCGGCGGCGGGACGTCCCTGCCTGTTTTTTCTTACAAAAATAAGCCCCGCAGTCGTCACCGAGCTGATCTGGATCTCCGGCCGGCGGCCGGCCGCGTCCGAGCACACGAACAGGGCATGCAAGTCTACGGATCATGCCCAGCTCGTCCGCATGTGCATGGGCACGATGCATGTAGCCGCACATGCAAATTGCTCGTGGCTTGCTGCCCTACGTCCAGCTTCATTCAGATCGGAAGGCAAGTCCAGCGACCTGACATTCGGGAGGCCATGATGCAGAAAGGTGGTGGCCAGATCGTGAGGCCGACGACGCAAGCCGGCGGCGGCCCGATCTTGAGGCCGGCCACAGTCAGATCATCGGAGCACCGACAGGCGCTCGCGGAAGGGTCTGGTCTCCATGACGTTGTGTTGTGACCAGATGGAGTCGGTGGTGCGTCGGGTGTCGAGCCGCTCACTCATGCGTGGCATCTGTTGCGACTTGAGTGAGTTCGCTTTGTCGGGTCGGTGTGGCTAAGTTTCTCTCGTGTCAAGATAAAGATTTGGCTGACACCTATTCTCGTTGATCGGCCGGAGTGTCGGGGTTCCAGAAGGCTCCGCCGGCGATCTCTCATGGATGTTTATGCCTAGAGACTACTGGATCGGATGAGATTCGGTCGCGCCGGAGGGAGCGGCGTGAAGCTCTAATTCGGTTGCCATCATGGGCAAATCCATGGTGAAGTCAGAGACGGAGAATGTCATGGAGGTCAAGATCGGAGGACTAGTAATGGTGATTGGAGTCTTTGGCGGCGATGAGGAACTTGCTTGGAGCTTCAGGACTCGTAGCAGCGGTATGTAAGTGGGGGCGACAGCACATGTGAAGTTTAGAGTCTTAACTTTTAGGGTGAAAATCCAAGGTCTGGCCTTAGTTGGTTGTGTGTGGCAATGGCCTTATTGAAGACATTGTTTTGAGAGCGGGGACTATCTCTAGGGTGAAAACCTAAGATCTTCGATCGGGCGACGACGACGCTTGTGCACTGTTTCCTTCTTGAAGGCGTTGCTTTTGGAGAATTTGGACATCAGGTGTTGTTTTGGTGGTGGTTGTGCTGCTGATGTAAAGACTGTAACTCTGTAGCGGGATTTTTCTTTTTTAATTTTTTCTTATTATTATTTTTCGGCTGTGTGCATCCGTAATAGCTAAGGTTATTACGATGTTGCAGAGGCTGGGTGTAATTGGTATCTTCGTGATATTAATATATACTCTTTATCTAAAAAACCAAACTTTATCCAACCACTTGTTTCTCAAATCTGTTAGGAGCGCTGGAAATTCATATGAGTTTCTCACGCGAGTTAGAACAAGCGATACTTATAATTTTGAATGAATCGTGGGCAGATTCGCAGTGTGTGGCCTATTTTAACCTGTTTTACAATTTTGAGAGTATATCTAGCTACTAACAAACGGGGCACTCTAAAAACATGCAGGCATACCTACAGGCTTGGTCATCTGGAGTACTCTCAAAATCCGGGCAACAAAATTATCATATTTGGGGACATGGGGAAATTGTAGGGTGGATTATCTTTGTTACTTCGTTTAGTTTTCCTCAGTTGTGCCATACTCGCTTAGTTTTCTCGATTTTCCCTACTTCACTCTTTGGGGTCGTTACTTGATCTGACTAGTGGGGCTGGCTTGGACCATATCATTTTGAATCGTTCTGACCCTGATCTGAAACTAGTGGGGACAGCTAGGGACATCTCATTTTAAATTGCCCTGACCCAGATCTAACCCCACGAGTTGGCCCTCTAAAAATGTTGTCTCATTTTGACCCATTTTGACCGTCGTCGAGCCGGATCTGATCTGAAGAGACCGCCGGCCCCGTCCCTGCCACGCCACCTCCACCGCATTACACAGCTCCTCCGCTCATCGGTGAAGAAAGGCGGCACATAATCCTTTCTCCTTCCCTCGTCCATCATACGCGCCCAATTTAGTCTCTATTCCACTGGTCCGCACGCTTTTCCAATCTAGCACGAATCCATTACTCCGACGAGCGGACACGTAGCATCTCTGAAGTGGTCAGCCTGGTATGTGTGACCTCATTTTTTAGTTGTACCAAGCACATCTTTAAAGACGAAATTTGCAATGGCATTTCTCAAATAGCCGAAAGTAGCAGTGGCGTCTATCCAATTAATCCAAGCATGTATGCGTGTAGCGACGCACAATAATGTGTTGCCCGGCAATCGATGGATGACTAGGGAGAGACGGAGATGGTACTCTGGAATAAAAAAATTAAAACACTTCCCTTTTATGTGTTCTATTGTTTTTTTTTTTTGAGGAAGGATCCGACCCATATATTAGAGAACTCAGCACAATTTACAAAGAAGTCCATCAAGGAAAAGAAATTACAACGGGACCCTGGAAATTGCACTAAGCCCCCTGAGCTCCCTGAACGAACAACAATCGGATCCATCAGTCTTCTCCCAAGAGCCTAGACGGCACCGGCGCCGCCGTACCTCGATCCGCCGGAGAGGTAGCACCGCCACAAGTTGTAGTTGGCCGCATGAGCCGTCCGCCGCCACGCGACGAAGCTTGGACTCGCTGAACGCGCACAGCCACAGCGCGAGCTCTCCGGCACCGCCCATCTTCCAGCCGGCGCCACGCCGTCCAGGTCCACCAACCGCCGCACCACTGCATCTCCAGCCGCTGCTCCCCACGCCACCATGGCCAGCTGAAGCAGAGACAACGAAGACGCAAACCACCAGACCCACCTGCACCAAAAACGAAGCAACGACCACCGCCGCCTCCTCTCCTCGCCGCCACGGCCGGCCAGAGGAGCACGGACAGAAGACCGCGCCCGACACAGCACCTCCACAGCCTCCCCGGCGACGACGCCGGAACGGGGAAAGGAGGGGGAGGACGAAGAAGCCCTATACACCGGCGCCACCGCCACCGTCTTCGAGGACGCCATCCGGGCACGCACACCTAGCTAAACCTAGGACCTACTACACGCACAGACGGATCCAAGGCTCCCCCCACACCTCGTGGCGCCGAGACGGCGGCCGGAGGCAGAGGGGAGCAGCAGATCGCCGGCGAGACTCTGGAACAAGCGGTCGCCTCTTTTTATGTGTTCTATTTTTGTTCCATAGCAACGTACAAGTGTTGCTCTCTTGGGATGGTAAAAAAAAGTTCATTCAGTTCAAACATTGAGTATTCCTTATTGCATATTTTAACATCTTCTCGCGAAATTTTTATTGTTACAACATGCATTGCTCATCCATGACGGTGACAAGCTGAGAAAGAAGTGGCATACACCTGCTCAAGTACCATGCAAATAGTGTCGAAGAGAACATTTGTGATCTTGTACGGAAATGTTTTAAGCGTGTCAAAATAATATATATTAGTTAACAAGTGATAAGCAGTTAGGTTCTTTCTTTTCATGCACATGATGTTGAATTAAGCAAAGTGAACTTTTTAATACTTGTGAAATTCTATATGCATTTCTTTTTTATATGCGTGAACAGGGGCGGACCCACGTAGGGCCAACGGGGGTCACTGGACACCGGGTAACTTTTCGTTTTGCCTGTACATGTAGCCCAGAAATTGGTCGTGACACCGGTAAAAAAAATTGTTGGACACCGGATGCTACTCGCTCATCTAGCGCGCGCCCATCTAGTGCGCAGCCCAGCAGTCAGAGGACGCCGTCGTGGCCTATCCAGCGCACAACTGATCGATGAGGTAGCTGATAGATCCCCTGTCTGCACATACGCGTCTCTTCCTCTGTTTCTTATCTCGTCGCTCGCGTGTCTCTTCGTCTGATTCTACTCTACAGATCGGAAATCGCCGGAAAATAGCTGGGGAAAATGTACGATCCCTGGTTCCTCCTTAAGTAATTTCCCTTTTGGCTTTCGTGTACTACCGTACTGAAACATTCTATCCTCTTGCACGCAGTAGCAGGACTAGGGTTTGCCGGTTCGGGGAGTTGGATTATTGGACATCAAATTGCACTTTGTCTTTGGGTTATCGCTCAATTGACGGCTGACGAACACAAGGCGCAATGTCGCGTAAGTTTAACTCCTAAACTCCAGAACCGTATAACTAGTTAACATGCTTTACTTATTGTTCTGTACTTCTATGATTATAATCTTATTACTTATGCATTGTGCTAATATGAATTGGCAAATTACAGAACAATTTATGGAAAACTTTATAAAAAAGAGGAAGGCCTCAACACAAGTCTATTTATGTGACTAAAATTTGTTGTTTCTTGTGTAGGCAACTGAAATCGACGTCGTATTTTTTCCGCGCCGGTTATATTTGATTTTATAGTTCAGAGTTTTTCATACTGTAATCCCTACCTTTTATGATGGAATGATATATCAAGAAGAACGTCTTATTTTGGTGAGTATTTTTACCGATGTATAATATAAATTGTGAAGTGTGTTACGTTGGTTGATATACACCTGGACACCGGGACATTTTTGTCCTGGGTCTGCCCCTGGCGTGAATATCTGCGTCCATTTTATGTTTACAAATAATGTGACATGTGAGTTATAAAAATCACGAAACCTTAACAAGGTACGGTCATTTAGCTAATCTATATACAATGGCGTATTTTGACGTAGATTATTGAGAGGGACAAGTAGAGCTGAGGAGGCTGAGAAGGTAAATTAATTGAAGTTTCAGTAATCTTTTGAAATTTAAGCCTAATAATGATCGTATTTTAAAGAAATTTTCTACAGTAGGGGGGCCGTGCCCCCCTCCTCACATCACTTGCCACATTTCCTTTCTCAGTCAGCAGCTTACAAGTTACAAAGCACAGATAATGTTGTTGTTTACTACATAGACGTCTCAAACCAAACGGTGAGCATGCATACATTGCGGCACACGGGTGCTACGCAGCGGCACACTCTTCCGCGTTGATTCTTCTTCTTGGAGTGGGCAGGAAATGCCGCGGGTGCATTATCCTTTGCATGGACAATACCCTCCTTAAGCTGGCAGATTTCTAGTGTATAACAACAATATTGATTGAGGCATTCAGGTAAGTAATTAGTGATGTCGGCCTGGGGCATCAAATGTTGAATCACTCCGATCCTGATCTAACCCCACGAGTGGGCCCACTAATTTTAGTGGGGCCTCCATGGGACATCTCAGTTTAAATCGCCTCGATCCAAATCTGACCTCACGAGTGGGCTCTCTAAAAATGCTGATAGGTGGACCTATGTCACCTCATTTTGACCCATTTTGACCATAGCCTAGCCGGAACTAACCCGAACAGACCGCCGGTCATGTCCCCGCCCCGCCACCTCCACTGCATTACACTGCTCCTCCGCTCATCGGCAATGGAAGCGGCGCTGCCCTTCACAGAATCTACCTTGCTCCTTCCCTCGTCCATCGTACGCGCCCAATTTAGGCTCTATTCAACTAGTCCGCACGCTTGCCCAATCCAGCTCAAACCCAGTACTCCGACGAGCGGACGCCCATCACCTCCGAAGTGGTCAGCCCGGTATGTGTGACCTCATTTTGAGTTGTACTGAACGCATCTTTATAGACGAAAATTGTAATGGCATTCCTCAAATAGCCAAAAGTAGCAGTGGCATCTATTCAGTTAACCCAAGTATGCATGCGTGTAGCAACGCACAATAGTATGTTGCCCCGCATTGGAGCAGGAAGTACAATCCATGCATATGACTAGGGAGAGACGAAGATAGTACTCTAGAATAAAAAATAAAACACTTCCCTTTTATGTGTTTTATTGTTGTTCCATAGCAACATACAAGTGTTTTATACTCTCGTGGGATCGTAAAAAATAACTTCATTCAATTCGGACATTGAGTATTCCTTATTGCATATTTTCACATCTTCACGTGAAATTTTTATCGTAACAACATGCATTGCTCATCCATGACGGTGACAAGCTGAGAATGAAGTGTCATACGCCTGCTCAAGTACCATGCAAATAGTGTCGAAGAGAACATTTGTGATCTTCTACGAAAATGTTTTAAGCGTGTCAAAATAATAGTATATTACTCCCTCCGTTCGGATTTAATTGACACACATTTTGTTACACATGGATGTATCTAGACATCAAACAAGTATAGATACATCCATATTTAGACAAAACCAAGTCAATTAATTTGAAACGGAGGGAGTAGTTAACAAGTGATAAGCAGTTAGGTTCTTTCTCTTCATGCACACGATGTTGAATTAAGCAAAGTGAACATTTTAATACTTGTTAAATACTATATGAATTTCCTTTTTACATGCGTGAATGTCTGCGTCCATATTATGTTTACAAATAATGTGACATGTGAGTGATAAAAATCACGAAACCTTAGCAAGGTACGGGCATTTAGGTAGTCTATATACAATGGCATATTTGACGTAGATTATTGAGAGGGCCAAGCAGAGCTGAGGGGTAAATTTATTCAACAGCTTACAAAGCACAGGTAATGTTGTTGGATACCACATAGATGTCTCAAACCAAATGGGTGAGCATACATTGCAGCACACAGGGGATATGCAGCGGCACACTCTTACGCGTTGCTTCGTCTTCCTGGAGTGGGTAGGCAACGCAGTGGGTGCATTATCATTTCTGTGGGTAACCGTAGCGATGCTCTAAGGATTTTTGTGCGCTCCTTGAGCTAGCAGATTTCTAGTGTATAACAACGATAATATTCATTGAGGCACTCAGGTAAGTAATTACAAGATGAAAACAACATACTTTTTGGATTAGATTAACCTTTTTTTTTGGGGTTATCCTAGATTAATCGAACTCCGCACAGAAAACTGAAACATAGTAACAATGTATCTAGCTTCAAACAATACTATTAGTTAGTAACTCTTTGCATTTCATCAAGATGTTCTGTCACGACCATAGATTGGGAAACATGTCCTTCTTTAATTTGAACTATGGGACCCATCAGATTCATGGCGGTTTCAATTGGGCATTGGTTACTCCGTCATCAGAGGGAGTCAGGGAGCATTTTTGTATCTTAAGAAACATAAGTAAGGAAAATGAAGAAATGAAATCATCAACTAGCAAATTAAATTAGCTAGCACTGAACTTATCCGGGCTGGAATGTCTTTTTTTTTTTAACCCAGCGGAGGAGGAGCTCCACGGTTTTTTCATAGGAGTGAGACACCAAAAATTCGCCCAGACTGGGTTTCGAGCACTGATGGGCTGGCTGCACCACTGTAGCACTAACCACCGGACTACTAGTCGGTTCTCTGGGCTGGAATGTCTAATAACCAAGCTATCTTAGTCAAAAAAATGGCAGCCAAGCCAGATTCAAATCCAAAGCTACCCTCGTCTGAATCTCTAAAAGATATCCAACTTCCAACCTACTCATGGCAATGTAGAAATTTAAACTTTAGGTAATAGTAGTGAATCTTCTGTAGATCATTTAATTAAAAAGGCTAAATATGTTAAAGAAGATGGGATTGGAGAGTCTCTACTTTATCTAGAAGGAGTCCCATGAATTTAGAGAGTGATCAATCTTGTAATAAAATGCTAAACGTGGGTTTGAATAGGTAGCATTACTCTCAGTGTTTTAGACTACAAATAATTTGATTATGATAGTTGCACTCTTACTGAAGTCATCAAGGTCCTACAATCCTTTGCTAATTCTCCAATTCTTGCGAACAAAACAGGGCATATTAGCGAAGGTTCTCAACAGCTAGATTAAGCAAGAAATGAGACCGGATCCCTGTCTCGCTCCCTTTGAGCTCGGGAAGTAGGGATGGGGACATGGACTACGAGATTTAGACCGAGTTACATCTGCAGTCAAGGGCCAAGGGCCAGATAGGAGGTGTCAAGGGCCAGATAGGAGCTCCCTCAACTAACACGGCATACATATCCAGCCCGCGAGGAACACGGACGCATATATATCATCGAGACAGCCAAGCGGCGGTCCCGCCATTATCCTGAACCTTCCATTCGTTCGGAAGCGTTCGAATAAAGCCGGGGGATATGATGCCGGATGCCGCTTGTCTGCGTCCAGACTGCAGACCCCAGCGTCGATCGCTCGCCCGCTGAGATCGATCGAGCAGATAAGCCACACCAGATGCATGCGCCGCAGAACGTAGAAGTGGCCGGGCGCGGCCTGGCCGTGGTGGAGCTCGACGGCGCGCACGACCCGGCCACCGGCCGCGCGCTCACCGGCTCCTGGCTCTGGGACTCGGCCGTCGTCCTCGCCACCCACCTCGCCTCGGCCCAGCCCAACCCGCTACTCGGTGCCACCGTGCTCGAGCTCGGCGCCGGCACCGGCCTCCCAGGCATCGCGGCCGTCGCGTGCCTCGGCGCCGCGCGCTGCGTGCTCACGGACGTGCGACCGCTGCTGCCGGGCCTCAGGTCCAACGCCGAGGCCAACGGGCTCACGTCCTCTCAGGCCGACGTGCGGGAGCTTCGCTGGGGGCAGGAGGATGACCTGGTGCAGCTCGATCGCGTGGACGTGGTGCTCATGTCGGACGTGTTCTACGACCCGGAGGCGATGCCGGAGCTGGCGGCCACGCTGCGGGCGCTGTGGCGAGACGGCATGGTGAGTTGGGCAGCGAGCGAGGTGCGGTGCGGCGTGCAGGACTGCGTGGACGTGCTCCGGGAGGAAGGCTTCGACGTGGCCGAGGTCGACAGGGTCACCAGGCCGCTGCTGCGCGACCCCGCCCAGGTTGCAGACTTCGCCGTGTATCGCGTTGAATTTAGGCGGGGTCATGAGGACTGACTCCGCTTCGTTACGCCGCCTTTGTTTACGTGAGTCAATTCCACTTCTGAGTCTGATTTTTTTCGCAAGTGCATGTAGATGCTCACTATGTATATGTAAAATTTGATGAAGAAATACGTTATTCGTGGGCTATACAAAACTACACATTTTAGCTTAACACATTTGTTATTTTAGTGTACCCCACAAATGAAAATATTTATTCCGTAAATTTACAGGTATGTAGGTAGGGACGTAGGGTTACATCTATATAGGTAATTAAGTTTAGTACTAGTAATTTCTGACGCCCACTGGAATCACTATGTTTTATTGTAACATCTCTAGCCATGATTTTATTTTCAGTTTTATGGAAACTTTGGAATGGCTCAACTGAACATATAACTTTTTCACGTCGCTTGAACTTCAGAGTGCCTCCCTCGACTCAATTCATCGTGCAGATGCAATTCATGTTGGAAAAAACAACGCCCTGACGATTGACGCCACTGAGAATAACAGCGCTATACAGTATATATACGGTGACAAAGCATTGTGCAGCAAGCTAGATAATGTACAGGTGCAAAGGTTTGCTACAGCATAATGTGCCTTGGCGTCCTAGCTTTCACTGTTTCTATTTCATCAGAACAAAATTCTCCATTTCTGTGTGTAAAGAGAGCCAGGTTAGAAGAAAAACAGAGCTGTAGTGCTCGTTCCCCCATCCGTTTGAACAGAAGGCCCATGGTTGTCTTAGACTAACCAACCCAGGCTTCCGAATGTACACTTCATAGCTAATCGATCCAACCTCGCAGATGTAACCTCCGGTACAACCTGTAGATTTCATGGCTATAGACCCAGAAAACGTGAAAAGCGATCAGCAAGGTTGGCGATGACAAACCCAGAGAACACCTGCAAAAGAAGCACAGGTAAACAGAGTTAGAAAAACAAACTGCAAATAACAGTGATGCCGGGCAGATGCAGAGGTTCATAGAACTGAACATGTGTGCCATTGACTATTCCAACTTTGGAAAATAATGACACAAGTTTTCACTTTTAATGCATCAAGAGTGGTTACAACTATATTTTTCAACAAATCTGCTAATAAGATAATCTGAGATGGAAGGCATTAGTTACCTGTAGAGAACCAATAATATAGACTGCTGAATAATGTCGACCGTGGATGACCATGTCAGCCACCATTGCTAGAGGAATTGTGAGCGACATGCCTAAGGTGGCCACCAAGGGATTAGTCCAAACAACAGAAAGAGCCCTGCGCAAAAGTTCAGTTGTCAAAGCACCGCAGTTAGGCAATGTTCGAAGAAAAAGACATTAGCCTTCTTTTAATGCGTACCAGAAATAGTCTGATAGCACACTCCCAATAAGGCCATTTGCCAGCACCACTTCATCCACTTTAGCTGAGTCGGGCATTGTAAACTTTGGCTCAATGCCTAGTGCAGTTAATGGCCAGACTGAAAATATAAAGCACTTCAGTATATTCGTATATTCAGACCGAGAACCAACTACAAATACATGCAGACTATATGTGGTTGAACCAAACTAGAGAAGAATCTGCGACAGAAAAGCTATTTGCCGATCAATTAGACCAGAGTACCAACTATAAATACATGCAAAGTATATGTGGTTGAACCAAAATGAATCTCGACACAAAGGTTATATTTGTTGATCAATTATATACCAGGAACCCAAACAAATACTCACATGCACAACGTACAGGAAGCAAATACTATGAACAGAAGTTTCCATTTTATACATGCTATTTATACCACTGAATATTTCAAATTTGAATGTTACTGAGCAATCAAATTTGCAAAATGGGAAATCTTACCAACCCACCAAAGAAGACAAAGAGTGAAAAATCCGAGAAAGCCAAACAGTTTTTGGACATCAAGCTTTTCTGATCCTTCCCCTCCAGCAAATTTTTTAAGAAGCACTGTAATGATGTTGATACAGTTAGGGATTGAATTGAAAATACTTGACTGAAAACTGAACAGAGAAGTGCAACAACCAACCAGTGAATAGACCATATGACATAGCTGACATAAGGCCAAACATATCACCTAGAAGGGTCCTCTGTGTGGCTCTGCAGTTGTAAAGCTTAAGAATTAGACGGTTAGCAGAGTGATGAGTTCTGTGCGAAAGTTACAAGCTTATGTAAAAAATAAAAATCTCATCAATTTCCCATGAAATAGGAATGCAAAATGTTTTTAGGTTCTTCTACTCAAGAAAAATAAATTGATAGCAGCTAACCATCTAACTACAAAGCAAGCAACTAGATGGCTTCATTAGCACAATAAAGTACGAACAATATACAGGTCATTTGGCAGTTGGCACTAACTCAAAGTTGAGAAGCTTAATTGACAGGGTAAACCCACTCACCCTGAATTGCTTACTTCTGATTCATCGGTGGCCCAGGTCTGGCCCATAGTCGTCATTGCTACACCAGCCATGCTAACGAAAACAGCAATAACTTTGGCAGCATTTATAGAATCTTGGCCAAGGAGCACACCAATGAAAAGTGTAAAGAGTCCCGAAGTTGAAGATAGTACAGTAGTGCTGGCAACACTTGTTCTTGCAAGTGCTGCATTTGATAAATACTGCATTCATTAAGCACAAGAGAAAATGAGTAACTGTATCTATCAAGCTACTGTCTGTATAAATGAAATCAAACTATTCAATGGATCATAAAGAGCAGGCAGATAATTGGAAGTTACCTCTGTGACAAACCATATGGGACAAAGATACAACCCGTAAACTGCAATCTCCTTAACGGAGAGTTGTTGCTCCTTCAAAACCTCACCATCAAATTCACCAATTCCGCAAAGTGGTTTTGCCTCTTCTAGTACAGGAAGGTCGACGTCAGTAAAATCTATCACCCCGGTTTTCTGTGATTCCATTTCCAGCATCTTCTGAAATTCACCATTCTTCAGAGGAGCGCTGCCGCCAAAGGAAGATTTGCTCGCGACCTTTGATGCTCTGCTGCTTCCTGAATTCCTTCTCAACAATTTGTATATGAAATCCTTTAGAAATGCCAAAGGAATGTAAATGACCATAAGGGAGGCCCCTAAGTAAGTGATTGCGAACGGATGCTTGTAGTTAGTGAATATCTCCTGCGCACACAAGTTCAGTTCAGACACTGAAGTTAAAATGTAATTCATTCAACAACAGATATTTATTGGAACGGACAAAAAAAATATCCAAGAGTAAAAAGCATATGTTCTCCACATGAACTAGTAGGGTCCATGTAATGTTCTTCAGTCAAATGCAACTAATCCCTTGTTTCTTGGAGTCTATAATCTGGACAATTCATATAAATGACTACCGATTGGCAACACTAAAGTAAGGTTCCTCATCTAATATACAATCATGAATTAGGTGAGCAAGAATATCACAACCGCCTAGAATCAGCCAGGTAATGGTGATGCACACTGTCGCAACTAACTGATGAGTGATGACAGGTGCAAAAAATCAGATTGCAACAATACAATTCCAAACATTTTTTTCAAAATTTCTACTCCATGGCAAGACCACGAAATCGGGATGGAACAGAGATAGAGCAATTCAGTCAAATATTCTAAATGCTGCCATAACATTCCCCTGACCATTTCTCAGTTACAGACAAGCTAGCGCGTGATGTTCAAAAAATCAGACGCGGAACAAATGGCACGCAAAAAGGCTACTTTAATCATCAGATTAATCGGCTGATAAGCAAGCACAGTCCCCAAGCGGAGATCCAGGTCTCCAATAAACAATGAAAGGAAAAGGAACAAACCAAGCATGCGAAGAAGAAGAATAGGGGGAGGAACAAAAGCCGTGTCTGCCAATACCTGCGTGACCTCGGCGGAGGTGACCCATATCAGCACGACGGCGACGATGAGCACCAGCCCAGCGCGGTACTTGACACTGGAACCCATGCCGGCGCGACTCGATCAACGATCCCCCCAGTCGTCTCTGGTGCTTCGGTGCGGGAGGAAGAGGAGGAGAAAGGCGGGCAATTTAACCGCGAGCGCGCGGGAGGTGGAGTGGCGCAGTGGCGGCTCAGCACATGCTTGCGGTGGAGTCAGTGGGTGAGCTCTGCGGCCTGGCTCGCCCCATCCCCCGCCCCGGTTCGCTCCCCCACGGAAAGAGAGCGGGGCGCGGGGAGGAGAACGGTTTTGGGGGAGAGTGGTGGGTGGGGTTGAACTGAACTGAAGCCGGGGGAGACCTACCAGCGGAAGTTTCTATTCTGGTCTTAACGCCGAGGAGGCGACGCCGCTCGGGATCACAGAGAAGCGCACGCACGCGGCGTTGCACGGCACGGCGAGCTTTCCGGTGGTTCCGAGTTCCGACGGACGGAGGGGGTATTTGCCGTGGCCGCCGGGTGGCGGATGGGGAATGGCGGTGTCGGTCGGGGTACGGCCGTTGCTGTCCGGGCGGATGCTCCTGGCGCTGGTGGCGGTGGGGACTGGGAAGAAGAATGGTGCGCGCGTGCGACGGTGCGAGCACTGTACCGTGCCGGCCCGTGTGAGTGAGGCACGCATTGGGAATTGCGTTGAGTGGCACGGTACCGGACGTCCTGGTCACGGTGCTGAAAAAGGGACCGGGTTAGGCTGTTGGCATTACGTTAACACTTTGTCATTTAGTAACATGGTCAAATGTGTTGGTCAACTCGGAATCAATTCGTTGGCTGGGTGGATTACGCTAATGGCGATTCTATCTTCCACCGAGACATATAAGGGACGAATTTGAAGAAACCAGCATACGTTTGCATGGAGTATCTCAGATGTTCTATATTATTTTGGTCCACCCGTATCTAAACATGTTTTAGTGCAATGTTCATATGAATCTTGCATTTAAAATGTCTAGATACATGTGGATCAGAAAAGGTTAAAACATGTTACATTTTGATAAGAGGAAGTAATTGTTATATAGCGGGAAAAATCAGCATCATTAAGCCAAACACTTGTCGCTTCGGCCTCCCCTCCCCATCTCTACAGTAGAGAGCGGCGAAAAGGGGGCGAACCCGAGTTTCCCTTCTCCTCGCCGGAGTGAGGCTGGATCTCTGCCTTCTCCTGTCGCTCCGGCGGCGGAGAAGGTAGGGATCTGGATCCTCGTCTCCTGGTGTGTAGGTAGGGGTAGTTTAGGTCCCGGCGGCGGCGAGAGGAAGGCTCGGCGTCCGTGTAGGGTAAATAAGGTGCGGCTCTCTCCTTCTCTCGGTGCGGTCTCCGGCGGCGCCGAGTTGAGAGCGGCTTGGTTCTGCCTCCGTGCTACGGCCGGGGGCCTTGTGTGCTCGTTGCGTGCTCGTCGCTGCGGAGGTGGTGGGCTTCGCGTGGAGCTTCTGTACCCTGTTCCTCTCTTCGTCACAGCTCTGCTGTGGAGGATCTGGGGTTTGTGTTCGGTGAGCTTCTCTTCCTCTGCTTCTCTGGCCGGCCGTGGCGGCGAGGGTGAAAGGGCATGGCGCCCCCATGTGTGGTTTTGGTAATTAATGACAATCCCTATGGACTAATGGTTGCATTGAGTTATACTTGTAGTGTTTGTCCATAGAGCATGCTTGAACTCCATATGTTGGATTCAAGGTTGATGCCATGAATATATTGATATAATGAAGTATTTGGCATCAAGATCATCGAGGTGTATGGATATATACTTGACATAATCAAGAAGAAGAGTATGTGATGACCAAGTTATTATTCGAGGAGTTATCCGATGATTGGTCATATGCGAGTTGAGCATATTGCAAGTATGTCTTGAAGAAAAGGATTATGTGATCATTCATTGTTATCTTCAAGACATCATCTATTGAAAAGAGAACAAAAGATACAAGGTTGATCACGATATTGATCAACAGACAAAGCTACAAGATGTACCAAGTGGGATCATGTATCTCTTGGTATGGTAACAATTGTCCATATAGCTTTGTGAACTAACTCATGATATGTGTGTAGCATTTCTATGTGTGGTTAGGTATCTTTCTATGGGTTTGCATCAAATGAAGATTTCATATAGCCCATGAACGATGACGTCAAGTGGTGATCGTCATCAATGTTGAGAAGCGCAAGTTCAAGAGAAGCATCTCGAAGAAATCCTAGGCTTGAAGCTTGCCACCCATCTAGAGATAATGTTCATGTGAAGATGAACCTAAGAGAGGCTCTCCCATAGTGGAGTATGGGGGAGCAATGTTTGAGTCTTCACCAAGCGAAACGCAATCAAGAAAGGTGGTCCACTTGAAGAGATCAAGATCGACGTCATCTAGCTCAGGTGGAATGCGCAAGGCAAAGGTATGATATTGATAGGGTTTCTATTTTACCGGTCTCTTGGTACTAGTTGGGAGACTGGGTTATAGGATAGATACCGTACTATCAAGAGGGGCTCTCATTGAGCTTTAGCGTATCAGTTGGAGAGAGCTCAAACCTTTGCATACTTGCCTTCTTCATCTTTCTTGGTTCTTATTTGGATTTTCTCTGTGTGGGGTTTTGGAGCTTGTTGTGATCTTCATAACAAACTCAAGTTCATCAAAAACGGTTTTAGTATGAAAAACTTATTGGGTTTTTGATATTGGAGGTTTACCGGTTCATCCTTTTAGAAAGGTTTTACCTTTCTACATTTGGTTTTATCCTCTCATGTTTGACTATGATGTTTCTCTGCATGATCTTGTAATGCTCGTTGCGGTGATTCCAACGAGCTCAAGAACATCGAAAACGGAGTTCGTATGTAAGAGATATCACGTTTTTCGTATGTGTGTTTCTGGAATTCCGGGTGATTCCGGGTGAAAAACAGATCCATTCCGGACGGCTCGGAATTCCGAGTCAAAAACAGATCGATTCCGGGACAGCTCGATTCGGTACTGCATCGGTCCGGAATCAAGTTGGTAGACATCCGGAATATTCCGGAAATTCCGGAATTCCGGGTGAAAAACAGATCCATTCCGGACGACACGAAAACTGCATAACGGTTGGATTTTTGGGACTATAAAATGGGGTCTTCTTCCCCAACGGTTCCCTAACTCTAGAGCACGGTTTTGCCCCCCATTGTTGACCTTCTTGAGCTTTGCTAACTCTCTATCCCTCCATGATTCTTGCCTCCATTTAGTGGGAAAAGAGAGAGGAGATCTAGATCTACCATTCCACCAATCAATCTCTCCTCTAAGTGAGGGAAGCTTTTGGATCTAGATCTTGGAGGAATTTGGTGTTCTTCTTGGTTCTTCCTCTCTTCTCCCCTAAAAGCATAAGTTGTTGGTGCACATAGGTAAACCTAGCTTGTTTAGGTTTCGTGCTTGATAAATTAAACGCTAGTTTTATTCCGCATTTATTCAAGCCTAAACCGCAAAGAATTTTAATCGCCTATTCACCCCCCCCCTCTAGGCGACATCCGTGTCCTTTCAATTGGTATCAGAGCGGGTTCTCTCGTTTTTGGCTTCACCGCCTCGAGAGTAAAGATGTCGTCTAGTGAACTAGTGCACAATGCTTCTTTTATATTAGATGGCACAAATTATGATGTTTGGAAAATTCGCATGCTTGATAGTTTTCGGGTCATGGACCCATACATAGAGCGAATTCTAGATAGGGGTTATTCTCCTCCAAAGAATCCCAAAAGATTATCTTTATTGGATAAGAATAATTCCTATCTAGATGCTCAAGCTTCTAATATGATTTTCAATGCTTTGAGCGATGTAGTTATTATGTCGGTCTCTCCTTTTCGGAATGCTCATGAGCTTTGGACCAAGCTTCAAGATAAATATGATGTGTCCAAGAATTGTGGAGATGATTGTTGTCCCTCCACTTCCGGCCGTGATGAGTTCTCAACTTCTTCTACTTCACCTACATGTGGCAAGCCACAAAGTAATGCAATGGTGAGTAGTGATAGATATTGCAATAATGATAGTAAGCTTATTGTTGATGATACTTCACCTCTATCTTATTGCGATGATTTATCTTTGGACTTAAACGCATCTAGAACCAAAAATGATCTACATGCTTGTGTTGATAGTCCTTGCATATCATGTACAAATTGCTTGACTAATCCTCGTGATGATATGCTCTCTATGTCTTGTTCCCTTGATAAAAATACTTCTATTTCCTCTAGTATTTGTTTGGCTAACAATGTAGAGGAAACCGAACACTCCATGGAACAAGACATGGACTTGAATGGTGCTTCAAGTTTTGCTTCATCATCATCAACCACTTCACACTTTTGCCTTATGGCAAGGGGATCAACGGTAATTTCTACCTTGACTCCCAATATATCTCAAAATGAGAATGATGTTGATAATGATGTTGATAATGAAGAAGATGATAATGATGCTTCCCTTATTGAGAAGGGTAAAATGGTTCTTCATGCTATTGCTAAGAATAAAGATGCTCATGCTAAATTCATAGAAATCTTGACTATTGCTATTGAGAGCAATAAACTTATTGATGAGCATGAAGACACAATTGAGAAAATGCAAAGCCGCGAATATAAATACGCGGAAGAGATCGCCGATCTCAAGGAAGCTCTTGAAGAAGAACAAACCACCAAGGAGTCTCTTGAGGAAACTTATGCTCTCGAACTTTCTAGAGTAAAGGGATCCTATGATAGTTCTCTTAAAGTGGCTAATGACTTCAAAGTAACAAATGGTAAGCTTATAGATGCACATGCCAAACTCCTTGAGAATTTTGAGCACCTAGAAAATGGCTCTAGGGTCGTTAAGGGTGAGCTCATCAAACTCACCGAGTCTCATGCGCAACTTAAAGCTTCTCACTCAAAAGAGCTTGATAAGTTACCTTCTCCTATTGCCATTAATAATGATGCTTGTGCTACTAACTCTATCTCTTGTGAAGCATCCATATTGACGGAGAATGTTGAGCTAAGGGCTCAACTTGAGTTGCTATCTAGCAAATATGGGAATTTGGAAGAAAGCCATGAGAAGCTCTCGAGCTCTCATGAGGACCTTCTAGTCTCCTATGATAAGCTAAAGTTAGCTCATGAGACTATTATTACAAAGGTAACATCTTGTGAGCCTCATGTGGACAATGGCACAACCTCTACTCAAAATGCTTTATTGCCATGTGCTAGTCCTAGTAATTCATCCACTCATAATATTGCTACATCTTGTGATGAATTACTTTCCATGCCTTGTTGCTCTAACAATGAAGCTTCAACTTCCTCTAGTGTTTTTGTTGATACTAACCATGTAGAGGAATTAAAAGAGCTCAAGGCCCAAGTCACTTCTTTGAAGAAAGACTTGGAAAAGCGTCATGGGGAAGTCCACACTTGACAACATGTTGAGTGAGCAAAGACGCCCCAATGACAAGAGTGGACTTGGATTCAACTCCAATAACAAGAACAAGTCCAAGTATAACAAGAAAAAGAAGGGCCATGAACAAGTCAAGAATTTGGCCAAGATTGTTTGCTTCAAGTGCAGAGTTGAAGGGCACCATGTTAGATCTTGCCCTTTGAAGAAGAAGTCTCTTAGTGAGAAGCAACAAGGGAAGATGCCTCAAGTTCAAACTAAAGTTCCCCAAGTTGAAGAACGGCCTCTTCCCAAGAAGAATCAAGCTATTCCTTCTCAAGTTGAGATTTCAACAAAGAAGAAAGGAGGAAGCAAATGTTGCTACTTATGCCGTGAGAAGGGTCACTTTGCTTCTTCATGCACTAGTGGTACCTTATCCAACCCTATCATAATTGATAATGCTTACTCTCTTATGAAGGATAAGGTTGGCAATGTGTTTGCCAAATATGTTGGTACTCAAAGTGGTGTCAAGAAAAGAACCATTTGGGTTGCCAAGCCTATTGTGACTAACCTCTTAGGACCCAACTTGGTTGGGGACCAACAAGCTAAAACTTGATCAATAGGTGTTGTGGAGGGCATTGGAGACTTGGCTACATCATGAAGAATTAAGGGATCTTCATCAATTATATTCTCTCAAGCCAAGTCATTTGGATTATATTGTTCTATAACATATCCAATGTTTCTCCTTGCGGTAACTTGTATTTAAATCATATATACATTGAAAGTTGCTTGCACCCTTGCATGTGTTTGGTTTTGTACCTTGCTAGTGTTTGTATATGTTGTGCTCTCTACTTACTTATCTTGAGCAATCAAGTATGTGTATGTTGGTTTGCACACCATGTATGTGTGAGTTTGTGTTGAGCCTTTTGTATCAACTTGCTTATATCTTAATTGGCTCTTTTTGAGAGATTAATGGACTATCCCATTTTGGGGGAGTGATATGCTTGCACACTTCACAATCCTAAAAATGTGTATACATGAGTACTACCACTTAGTGTTGATATATCAATTTATCTAGTCTCTATATGGTATGTCCTTCTCATGAGAAATTCAAATTCTATAATGTTCATTAATCATCTCTAGTTGGGTTTTACTTGCCTCTTGTGGAGAATGAATGGATTATCACATTATGGGGGAGTAATAAGCTATGTGCATATTACAAACCTAGACAATGTGAACATGTGAGGTATTGCCACCTAGAATTGATATTGTTAATTATCTTATTCCTTTGTGGCATGTTTCTCAAACAAGTTCCCATTTGCTTAAATGTTTTTACTTACTCACACTTTGGATCTTGTTTGTGATGAATGTTCTTGGTAAGGTTTTCCTCTAATATGTTCTCATATATCTCTTTGGAAAACCGATTGCTTCAAAGCACTCTTTGTAGTTGCTTTGCATTATCGCGTGAATATTTGAAGCTATCAAGAACATTTATCTACATAAGCATCGCGCTTAAATCTTATCCTTCACCATGTGCTTATTGTTTGTGAAGATGATCTTGAATATCAATCCAATACACCACTAAGAAATTTCTACATATACTCCTTTTCCATGACAATTGATGGTCATAATTGTGGTGAAATTTGTAGATCATCTTCATATTGGCTCTTGATTTTATTGCCTTATTTCTTGCCAAAAATTAATGTGTTTTAACTCCATTGTCTTCCTTACCTCTTGTGGATCATTTTGCTTTACTCAAACTTTCCTAGTGTTTTATTGGTATAGGAGAGGCATTGATCCCATCATTGTGCACCTTGCATTCAAAGGCTACTTATAGATAATGCACTATTCTTGGATATTTGAGAGCGATGATTCCATGTGTGTGCATTGTGTATTCAAATACAAGATCATAAAATAATGCACTTTTGTTGGGAGAGCTATCATGTATCCTTTTAAACACTATTTATATTCTATTGGTATTTGATCCTTTCCATTGGTCTTTGATCCTGATGACATGTCTCATGGAAGACAAACCTTTTCGGCTTGGTACTTTGTGCCATCATGAAAAGTGTAGAGGGATGGTTTATTTGTTAGAACCTAGCTCTTTTTGAGAGTTAATCTCAATTGGTATCTATCTTTGGGAATTTTATATCTAGTCCCTTTATTTATTAATTAATTGGTATCCTATTTCCTTTTTGGTATCTTTGTCCAATTGGTATCTCTTCAATCATATGCTGATTTGTTTTAGTCTCAATTGGTTTCTCTAAATCATTTCTTTTGATTTGGATCTTTGATATAATTTGGACCTTCTTTGATTTCTTGATATTTGTCCAAATTGTATCTCCGTTTGGTTATCAAAGTTAATAGGCATGCATATCTACTACATGTTTATTTTATGGCATGCTTTCTTTCTTTGTGCCAATATATAGGTGAAACTCCACGGAATACTAAATCAGCGAAGATGTGCATGAAATTCAATTTCATATCTATATGCACATATTTATGTGGAGTTCCTTCTATGTATTGTAGTTTGACTAACTACTTTGGACCCAATTAGTTTGGGAACAATATTACTTGAATATGTTTTAGGTACATGGAGATGCATTGGATGCTTGTCTCATTTACAATGAAAGTGTCTTCACCACATGCTTATTGGAGCCAAGCTAGGATGGTTGATAAACTCTGGTCTACTAAATCAACCCCATGTCATCTCGGTAACAAGTATCCACCCTCATGCATACTTTTATAGCATTGAACCTTGTGTAGGTTTCATCATGGCATGAAAAGTATTTATTTGCCTTTGTTGTAGCTATTGCAAATTCTATTCGGCTCTTATTATACTTGTTGCTTTCCTCAATGCATCCCAACTATCTCCTTTTCCCTTAGTGATATTTGTGATGCTTGTTTTGAGGTTGAATTTGAAGTTCATTATTACACAATATGAAATCATTGAGCTATGGGCTATGATCCTACACAAATATCATATGTGTATATTATATGACTTCTCTTGTGGATATCTTGTTTCATTTCTTATTAACTAATTTTGTGTATACAAATTTCTGTGTGGATATATATCATATGATTGTCGTCTACTTAGAAACTTATATACATGAGAAGAGTTACATCTTTACTTGATATCCTATTTCTTTGGTGTCACATCTTTATTCCTTTTATTCTTTGTGACTCCAAAAAAATATATATATATCCTATGAGTGCATATCCTATTTTATCACATCTTGGTGCACTCATCTTGGTGAATATCCTTGACCATGTGCTTGTCTTGACAAGCCTACTACCTTCACCATGGGATAAGACACAAGCTTTGATTTTTTATTTTGCATCTTATTGAGCTTGTGAATTCATTTGTTTTTGTGTTTTAAAGGATACCAGAGGAGTGAGGATTCCATGTTTGTACACCTTGTATTCAAATACAATAATTTTAAATTGTGTACAAATATTGGGGAGCTCCTCTATTTTCTTTAAAATACTCTTTTGCTCAAATCATAATATCTTGTGTTTATTTGATTAGTTGGATCTTTTTGATTGCTTACTTTTTATTTGAAGAATTGTAAAAAGTTTTCCATATCATTCCTTTGCAATCTTTGGATCCTCAATATAGTTTGTGCTCTCCCAACTATTCGTCATTGGATATGTGTATTTGATTCCACTCATATTTTGAGAAATGCACACATTATGGGGGAGCTCATACTATATTGACCTTCTAAGATTTTTTGCCCATTTTGGAAATGGATGCCAATGGGGGAGAAGTTTTATAGGGTTTAAGGGAATTTGGTGTTATGCTTTTGTTTTGTTCATAAGCATTTACCTTTCATGCTCATGCATCCATGCTTGTTGATTTGCATGGTTGCTTAATTCATTATATAAACCCTTGTAAAGAGATTGTCATCAATTACCAAAATGGGGGAGATTGAAAGGGCATGGCGCCCCCATGTGTGGTTTTGGTAATTAATGACAATCCCTATGGACTAATGGTTGCATTGAGTTATACTTGTAGTGTTTGTCCATAGAACATGCTTGAACTCCATATGTTGGATTCAAGGTTGATGCCATGAATATATTGATATAATGAAGTATTTGGCATCAAGATCATCGAGGTGTATGGATATATACTTGACATAATCAAGAAGAAGAGTATGTGATGACCAAGTTATTATTCGAGTAGTTATCCGATGATTGGTCATATGCGAGTTGAGCATATTGCAAGAATGTCTTGAAGAAAAGGATTATGTGATCATTCATTGTTATCTTCAAGACATCATCTATTGAAAAGAGAACAAAAGATACAAGGTTGATCACGATATTGATCAACAGACAAAGCTACAAGATGTACCAAGTGGGATCATGTATCTCTTGGTATGGTAACAATTGTCCATATAGCTTTGTGAACTAACCCATGATATGTGTGTAGCATTTCTATGTGTGGTTGGGTATCTTTCTATGGGTTTGCATCAAATGAAGATTTCATATAGCCCATGAACGATGACGTCAAGTGGTGATCGTCATCAATGTTGAGAAGCGCAAGTTCAAGAGAAGCATCTCGAAGAAATCCTAGGCTTGAAGCTTGCCACCCATCTAGAGATAATGTTCATGTGAAGATGAGCCTAAGAGAGGCTCTCCCATAGTGGAGTATGGGGGAGCAATGTTTGAGTCTTCACCAAGCGAAACGCAATCAAGAAAGGTGGTCCACTTGAAGAGATCAAGATCGACGTCATCTAGCTCAAGTGGAATGCGCAAGGCAAAGGTATGATATTGATAGAGTTTCTATTTTACCGGTCTCTTGGTACTAGTTGGGAGACCGGGTTATAGGATAGATACCGTACTATCAAGAGGGGCTCTCATTGAGCTTTAGCGTATCAGTTGGAGAGAGCTCAAACCTTTGCATACTTGCCTTCTTCATCTTTCTTGGTTCTTATTTGGATTTTCTCTGTGTGGGGTTTTGGAGCTTGTTGTGATCTTCATAACAAACTCAAGTTCATCAAAAACGGTTTTAGTATGAAAAACTTGTTGGGTTTTTGATATTGGAGGTTTACGGTTCGTCCTTTTAGAAAGGTTTTACCTTTCTACATTTGGTTTTATCCTCTCATGTTTGACTATGATGTTTCTCAGCATGATCTTGTAATGCTCGTTGCGGTGATTCCAACGAGCTCAAGAACATCGAAAACGGAGTTCGTATGTAAGAGATATCACGTTTTTCGTATGTGTGTTTCTGGAATTCCGGGTGATTCCGGGTGAAAAACAGATCCATTCCGGACGGCTCGGAATTCCGAGTCAAAAACAGATAAATTCCAAGACAGCTCGATTCGGTACTGCATCGGTCCGGAATCAAGTTGGTAGACATCCGGAATATTCCGGAAATTCCAGAATTCCGTGTGAAAAATAGATCCATTCCGGACGACACGAAAACTGCATAACGGTTGGATTTTTGGGACTATAAAATGGGGTCTTCTTCCCCAACGGTTCCCTAACTCTAGAGCACGGTTTTGCCCCCCATTGTTGACCTTCTTGAGCTTTGCTAACTCTCCATCCCTCCATGATTCTTGCCTCCATTTAGTTGGAAAAGAGAGAGGAGATCTAGATCTACCATTCCACCAATCAATCTCTCCTCTAAGTGAGGAGAAGCTTTTGGATCTAGATCTTGGAGGAATTTGGTGTTCTTCTTGGTTCTTCCTCTCTTCTCCCCCAATAGCATTAGTTGCTTTGGTGGGATTTGAGAGTGAAAGATTTTGAGCACTTCTTGTGTTCTTACCCATTGCATCGGTTGCATCGGTTTGAGTTCTCCACGGTGATACGTGGAAATCGAAGTTGAGAAGCTTGTTACTCTTGGGTACTTGGGGTGCCCTAGAGCTTGTCCTCTTGGGTACTTGGAGTGCCCTAGACGGTCCTTGTTGATCTCGGAGTTTTGGTGGCTCGCGGGATAGTTGGGAGCCTCCAATTAAGTTGTGGAGTCGCGCCCCAACCTTGTGATTCTTGTGGCTTTGGGAGCCGCGGGAATTCGGTGAGAGCTTCCAATTAAGTTGTGGAGTGTGCCTCATCCTTGTACGGGTTCGGTGACCACCCTCAAGTGTCCCATAGTGGTTCGTGGCACTCCACATTGGTGGAAGCACGAAGGAGATTACGGTGTGCCATTTGACGGCTATTCGGGGATCACTTTGTGACTCCGCACCGCTCCAACGGAGACGTAGCTTCCATTGGGAAGTGAACTTCGGGATAAATCATCGTCTCCAAGTGCTTCGGTATTTCTATACCCGAGCTTCTTACTTATGCAATTTACTTTGTGATAGCCATCGAGCTTGAAGTAATATATCTTGCTATCACATAGTTGTATATCTTGTTTAGCATAAGTTGTTGGTGCACATAGGTAAACCTAACTTGTTTAGGTTTCGTGCTTGATAAATTAAACGCTAGTTTTATTCCGCATTTATTCAAGCCTAAACCGCAAATAATTTTAATCGCCTATTCACCCCCCCCCTCTAGGCGACATCCGTGTCCTTTCAGAGGGGAGGAGCTGGTGGTGGGTGGTGATCCGCTTTTGGTGCTTTGGGTGGAGTTGGTCTTCTTATTCGGTGTGTCTGCTCTGGCCGGCCTTGGTGGCGAGGGGAGCAGCGGCCGGAGGCGGATGGGTGCAGGTGGTGGTGGTGGCTGGCCTGGTCAACGCCTCGTCGGCTGGAAGATTGGTGGAGCTGGGGAGGGGCCGCTGTGGCCGTGCGCGTTCAACTACAATCCGTCGCGAGGCGGCGGACGGCTTATGCGGCCATCTACGACATGTGGCGGCGCTCCTTCTCCGGCGGTTTGAGGTATGGCGACGACGGCGAGGTCTAGGTTCTTGGGAGCCGGCGTTTGGATCCGATTGTGATTCTTTCAAGTTGCTCAGGGTGCTTCGTGCAAATTTCAGGATCCTTTTGTTTTATTTGTCTTTGTTGGACTTCCTTGTAATTTGTACTGAGTATCTTGAATAAATGGATCGGATCTTTCCTCGAAAAAAAAATCAGCATCATTTAGTTGGGAACCTTGGCTTCGAAGACTTGCAAAGATGATCGATCAATGGTTCGAAGTTTTCCTTCCTCTGCTCAGACTGCTCGCCCGCTTTGCACCCTACTCAGTAGTTGATAGAGCAGCTACTGCCAACCAAACTGATGGCCCTAGCATTGCTTAAGCATAACAAAAGAAAAACTAAAAAAATAAAGTCAAATCGGGGCGCATTATTGGGCGAGACAAAGTTTATTATCTTTCTTACGCTAATGGCATTGCTTAAGCATAACAAAAGAAAAACTAAAAGAAATAAAGTCAAATCGGGGCGCATTATTGGGCGAGACAAAGTTTGTTATCTTTCTTATCTTCTTATAAATCCGATACACCGTGACGTGCCCTCTACAGCATTACTTGCGCGCGCCATGGCTTGGAGTACTTCGTTCACACTTCAGTAGACCACGAACGTATGCTTCATCAAAGCATTCGACAGCAACATGGCCTCGCCGGTGCTCTCCTACTAATGGATGCCGACCTCATGCCCATTTTGTTCAGTAAGAAACTGCATGCAAAACCGTTCCGGTACGATGGACCTGTCACTACCAGTTGCATAAAGATATCGTGTGGCCAGTACATGCCCGATCGAACATAAATAAATGCCAAGATCGGAAGATATGCAGTTATATCGAGCAAGGCAACGTCCTTTTCGCCGATTATGAAGCGTGAACCACTGCCTGGTCCAAGCACATAGGGACTAGGCCGAAGAAGAGGAGTTCACTGAGATGCTGGGGTGTGAACTGTGACTCTGTGAGGAAGTTTGGGAGAGCTGCGAGCACAAGGAGGAAATGCACGCGGATACAGTTCAGCACCGCAGATTTGTCCAGAAAAGTACGAAAGGTTTGGTAAGAGCATCTCCACTCGCGGCGTCCAAATGGGCGCCCAAAGGCCGTCCGGACAGGCTCTTTGGGCGCCGTCCGGACTACTTGGTGTATTTGGGCGTCCTCGCTCCGCACTCGCGGCGCCCAAATCGCGCCCAAATTCGAATGTGCCGCCAAAATACACTACGCCAAAATATGCCGCCAAAATACGCCGGGCTGCCCGGCGTCTGCTTGTCGCCACCGCCGTCGTCGTCGCCGATCTAGATGTTGTCACCGGGCTGAGGCACGTAGCCATAGCCGGGCTGAGTCATGTCGGGGTCATCGGCGATCATGTCGGGGTCATCGTCGACCTGGCCGTCCGCGCCGTGGCCGGTCTCGGTGCCGTGGTTGCCGCCGTTCTCGGGCGGAACGAGCCCAAACTCTTGCAGGATCGCGGTGCGATACATGTTGTGCGCCGCCCTCGCCAGCGGGTCCAAGTTGGAGACGTCGGCCGTCAAGATCATGAAGTCCTGACTCCTCTTCTTGACGACGGCTTTCTTCTGCTCGAGGTTGATCTTGACGTCGGCCTTCTGCATCAAGGTCGCCCACCTTGCGTTGTTCTCCTCGCGCCTCAAGCTCGAGTTGGAGCAAACATCGGCGAGGACCTTGTCGATGGACGACTGCACTCTGTCCGTCTTGGCCGCCGCTGCCAAGGCCGCTTTCGCCTTCTTGTTCCCGATTGGCCGTTCTTGTTCAAAGTCCGTCGGTGTGCCTTCCATTTCTCACAATTTTGGAGAAGCTTGTAGCAATGCATCAATTTGAAGTCTTTCTCCTTGTTGATGGATTTGTACAACACAAGGGCGTCGATGACTACAACAAAGCAAGCCGACGACGATCACAATTGTACTTAAGCAACAAAACAACAAGGGGATCGCAAGCCGGCGGTCACCTGATCCGCCGGGCCCTTCCCGCTCTCCTTCCGGTCGACGATGTTCTCGTGGCAGCCGTGGAACTTGTTGACGAGGCGTTGGACGATGCGCCACCTATGCTCGATGGCGCCTTGGCCGCGCACCATGCTCACCTTGTAGAAGTCCTTGGTGAACCGGCGCTCGTCGAACTCGTCCTTGATCCGGGACCAGTAGGCGGTGCTCGACTGGTTTGTGCCGGTGATCTCGCCGGTAGTAATGGCCTTCCATGATTCGACCATGCACTCGTCTTCCTTGGTCGTCCAGATTGTGCCTCGGCTGCCCTTCTTCTTCGCCGCCTGCTCGCCGACCACAGCGTTGGTCACTGTCGTGGTGGGAAACACGCGGATGCCACGGGGTGGCTTATTCTGGGGCCGAACGGATGCTTGTGGATTCGGGGAGAGATTGCGCGATGGAACCGCACACGAAGAACATACGAAGAACACTGCAAGAACAAGAACGAACAACCAAGAACACAAAGCACACACGATATACCCTGCTTCGGGGCCCTCGTGAGGAGGTAAAACCCCTACTGCAGCACTAGCCTACTTGGTGTATTCTCCTCTTTGCATACGGTGGGCTACAAATGCTCCTCGAGCTGTTTGATCCAACAATGGTGAGAAACTCTAGGAAGAAGAAGAGGCAAGGGAGAGGAGCCTCTGGCTGCGCGCACCCGCGCGTCTCTCCCCTCAAGCTCTCCCCCTGGTGATCCTTATAAAGGGGAACCCAGGGGACAATGAGTGGATGAGGAGGCACAATGCACTGTACAAACACTGTTGATGAGTTGACTCCTTTGTCTTCTAGCACTTGTCTCCGGCATCTCTGGGAGATGCCGTCCTTGCCTTTGTCTTTTAGCCGTTGTCCTCTGAATCTCCACGTCCTCTTCTTATCCTCTCCTGAAGATATTTGTGATGATTCGGATAAGGATGTCCCGGCATCGGCGGAGATGATCTGGTTAGGGATGTCCCGGCGTCTGCGGAGAGTGATCCGGTTAGGGATGTCCCGGCGTCTGGGAGAGTGATCCGGTTAGGGATGTCCCCGGCGTCTGCGGAGAGTGATCCGGTTAAGGATGTCCCGGCGTCTGCGGAGAGTGATCCAGTTAGGGATGTCAGTGATCCGGTTAAGGATGAAGAGTCGAGGCCACCTGCCTTGACTTGGAGCGCATCTGACGTCCTAGGAGCTTCGGTCAAAGCAACAACTCTGGGGTACCCGGGGTCACATCCCCGACAGTAGTCCCCGAGGCTGTGGGGGACTCGCAGAGTCGCGCGCAGACTTACAAAGATAAATAAGCATATCCAGACATCTCCATGTACACCACATCCTGCCGGCATGGGCATCATCATATGTCGGTTCCTGGCCCTCCTGGCCACATGCGACATCCTGTTGACCGAGCTCACCCGAATCAACAACGAGATGGACAGTTTGCACTGGAAATGTGTTGCCTGCATGGGCATGGCCATACATATATGTCTCTGCCGACATTGTGCAATTCGGCACACCGCCTGCATGGTCACCATTATATGTCGGTTCTTAGCCCTCCTGGCCTTTACCGAACTCGGATGTCGCCAGCGTCGGTTAGCCCTCCTGGCTTTTACCGAACTCGGATGCCGCCAGCGTCGGTTAGCCCTCCTGGCTTTTACCGACTCGGATGCCGCCACCGAACTCGGATGCCGCCAGTGTCGGGTAGCCCTCCTGGCTTTTACCGAACTCGGATGCCGCCAGCGTCGGTTAGCCCTCCTGGCTTTTACCGAACTCGGATGCCGCCAGCGTCGGTTAGCCCTCCTGGCTTTTACCGAACTCGGATGCCGCCAGCGTAAGCTGGACCGACATAAACCTGCAAGTATGTATCTCATATGTCTCGGTATCTCGGCCCCTCTGGGCATATCACATATGTCTCGGTACCTCGGCCCCTCTGGGCATATCACATAACTTGGTACCTCGGCCTCTTTGGGCATATCACATAACTTGGTACTTCGGCCTCTTTGGGCATATCACACATGTCTCGGTACCTCGGCCCCTCTGGGCATATCACACATGTCTCGGTACCTCGGCCTCTTTGGGCATAACTCATATGTCGGTTCTTAGCCACTTCGGGCGTATACCGACTTAGATGTCTCCAGCCACTGCTGGTTTGACGTAACCATGTCTCAAATGCCGGTTTTAGCCACTTTGGACGTATACCGACATAGATGTCTCCAGCCACTGCTGGACTGACATATAACCTGCAAAAATATATCTCAAAGGTTGCCTCTGGCTAACAAACATAAACAAAGATCTGATATGCAAATGATGCCATGATACGCTGGCAAACAGAAATAACAGCGATGAGGGATATGGAATGATGTCGTGATATTGTGACAAACCGAAATAAGCGGCGATCCAAGATGGGGAATGATACCGTGATACTGTGGTAAACCGAAATACCCGGTGATCTAGAGAATACCGATAATGCCAGGATACCTTGGATAATTTGAGATAACCAATATAACCATGATACCTTGGATTTCCATTATGACCCGGATTTTCAATATGATCCGGATTTCCAATATGATCCGGATTTACAATATGACTCGGATTACCAATATGATCCGGATTTCCAATATGATTCGGATTACCAATACGATCAGGATTTCCAATATGATTCGGATTACCAATACGATCCGGATTTTCAATATGATTCGGATTACCAATATGATCCGGATTACAATACACCTCGGATTTCTAGAATACTTCGGATTTCCAGGATACCTCAGTAACGAACGTTCTCCACAAAACCGATGTCACCTTTCAACGTTAGTCCAACATACATATCATGAAGAATATTTGACGGAAACAACCATTATACTAACCGAGGCAAACTAGCTATAGCACTTGACAGAAAACAAATATAACAGCAGATACTATGCACAGAAAACTAGACTCGGTTTCAACCGAGTCCCGAGTTACTTTTTTAAACAGATTGGCTATCCAGTCCCCGGATCAAGACATCTTGTCCCGGGGAGAACACTTAGACAAAAAGCGAGGGGCAGTCCCCGAGTAACTTTTGAGACAAAACTAAACTGGACTGGTTATCCAGTCCCCGGGTCAAAACATTTTGCCCCCGGGGAAAACAACTAATCAAACTAAGGAAGGGGCAGTTCCAGAGTAACTTTCAGGGTTAACTAAAAACAGTAAGCACCTTAATATATTATAAATACTCACACTGCTATTTTGGTGTTGGCCAGACGTTAGCGTTTATGTCACCGCAGCGCCCGACTCTTGAAGCACCGATCCGAGGCTGGAGGAATTGCTTTTGTTGATGCCGGCCCGCCTACAGAAGTCGACCCGACGGGGCAATGAATTCGGCGTAATCGAAGCAAGGAGCCCGGCCCATCCGTCATTGCCTCAACCGAGGCAAGGAAATCGGTCGTCGAAGCATCGATCCGAGGCTCCGCTCTAGCCAAGAGGACGCAGCCGCTGGCCCATCCGAGGCAAGCGTATCTCGGTCCAATCGAGTTTAGCAGAGAGGTCGGCTGGATGATGCACCAGCCCACGTGATTCCAGCCCATCGAGCTAACCGAAGCTTGGTCCGACCCGGAATAAAAAGAACTCGGTCCACCAGAGACCTCAATATCTCGGATGCAACGGGCAAAGCAGCGCTGGGAGCCGGCCGGGGCGAAGCCATGGCGTGAAATCGGCGAGACGTGAGTCGCGGCCAGCCGGGGTGCGGCCGAAGCGAGGACGAACGTGTCCAACCGGGACGCTGTCGAGGCGGGGACGAATGCGTCCTGCCGGGATGCGGCCGAGGATCGGCGCGGAATCGGCGAACCGGGAACTGCGAACCAGGCGTGGCCTTCCGGGCACGGCCGATGCGAGGACGGGGCGCGGTCACGACGAGGTGGGGAGGCTGGAGCTGGCACATCCAGGGCTGCTTCGAGCCGGAGTTCAGCAAATCGGGACGCGGGGAACTGCGGCTGGGATTCCGACAATCCGTAGCACGGCAGGGGCGGAACGGCCGAAGCGTGGGTCGACAGGAGCTGGGACTCGGACACGGCCAACCAGCGGGCGGCGAGCTGGAGGATAGCCAACTGGAGGACGACTGGAGGCGGCCCAGCGGACGCATCCGAGGCAGAGCTTCTGCCTTGAGGAGACGACGGATGCGGCCGGCCAGATCGATCCACGCGAGCGGTTGCCTGGCCGGCCGAGTATCGCTGCCGGGAACGCACGCGGCCAGAACAGCCAGCTGTGCACGCACGTGAAAGATCCAGCAGCCTGCTCACTTGCTTAGCTGATTCAATTCCGCGGCTTGTGTGCTTGACTAGATGTTGCTGATGCAGAGTTACGGAGGGCGTCCGCAACAGCTCGATGAAGCCGTGGTGAGGACGAACGGCGCGAAGGTGATGCCGGGCGCGGACGCGGACGCGAGGAGAACACCGATCCACGGCCAGCCGGCGCAGATTTGGACGGCGGAGACGCGGCCAGAACGTGGTCAGCAAGCCGGCGAGGCACGGCGCTGCCGGCGCGCAAGCGAAGCAGGAGCAGATCTGGGATCTGCTGATGACGTCGTTGACGAAGGCCGCGCCAACCTCTGCTTGCTGCTGCAAGCTAGATCGCGGAGGACAATGGCGACGTCGAGTCCCCGCGTTGATGATGAAGGTCCCGTCCGAATTGATCCAGCAAGCGCCACTGCTAGCCCCACGGTGGGCGCCAACTGTCGTGGTGGGAAACACGCAGATGCCACGGGGTGGCTTATTCTGGGGCCGAACGGATGCTTGTGGATTCGGGGAGGGATTGCGCGATGGAACCGCACACGAAGAACATACGAAGAACACGAAGAACACTGCAAGAACAAGAACGAACAACCAAGAACACAAAGCACACACGATATACCCTGCTTCGGGGCCCTCGTGAGGAGGTAAAACCCCTACTGCAGCACTAGCCTACTTGGTGTATTATCCTCTTTGCATACGGTGGGCTACAAATGCTCCTCGAGCTGTTTGATCCAACAATGGTGAGAAACTCTAGGAAGAAGAAGAGGCAAGGGAGAGGAGCCTCTGGCTGCGCGCACCCGCGCGTCTCTCCCCTCAAGCTCTCCCCTGGTGATCCTTATAAAGGGGAACCCAGGGGACAATGAGTGGATGAGGAGGCACAATGCACTGTACAAACACTGTTGATGAGTTGACTCCTTTGTCTTCTAGCACTTGTCTCGGCATCTCTGGGAGATGCCGTCCTTGCCTTTGTCTTTTAGCCGTTGTCCTCTGAATCTCCACGTCCTCTTCTTATCCTCTCCTGAAGATATTTGTGATGATTCGGATAAGGATGTCCCGGCATCGGCGGAGATGATCTGGTTAGGGATGTCCCGGCGTCTGCGAAGAGTGGTCCGGTTAGGGATGTCCCGGCGTCTGGGACAGTGATCCGGTTAGGGATGTCCCCGGCGTCTGCGGAGAGTGATCCGGTTAAGGATGTCCCGGCGTCTGCGGAGAGTGATCCAGTTAGGGATGTCAGTGATCCGTTTAAGGATGAAGAGTCGAGGCCACCTGCCTTGACTTGGAGCGCATCTGACGTCCTAGGAGCTTCGGTCAAAGCAACAACTCTGGGGTACCCGGGGTCACATCCCCGACAGTCACCAACCCCTCCTCCTCGACCTCGTCGTCGTCCTCGGCGTCGTCCTCGTAGTACTCCTCATCCTCGTCGAACCCGCCGTCGTCATCCTCCGCCCGGGCGTTGTCGTTGATGATGTCGTCCATGATATGGGCGGTCTCCTACACACAGGAGCAAGGCCGGTAGCCACACTCGCCTATGCACACGTCTATTGTAGATGCCATGGCTACAAAACGCGGGTTCATACCTGCATGAGCTCCGGGGCGTCGGGAGTCATTCCGTCGATCACATGGGAGGCGCCCGCGTCGAATGAAAGGCTCCGACCGGCGGCTGTTTGGACAGCGGGATCTCTCCGCATCGCCGGCGAATTCAGATCGACGGGGTGGTTTAGATCCAGGCCACAGGAGGGAAGATGACGTTGGGGTCGAAGCCGCCGTGATGCTGGCTGTCGCCGTACTCGGGGGAGAACCTGGTGCGAGGCGTGGCGGCGGCGTTGTCGGCGAAGAAGGAGGAATTCGACGGCGAGCCACCAACCTTGCATCGTAGAGTGGCGCTGCTCTCTGGGCTCCTCCCAAGGCGAATGCTTGGTTCAAGGCGGCGACGGTCTTGTTCATGGCGGCGATCTTCCTTGCCGTCAATGGCGCCGCCGTGCCGAGCCTTTTCCTCTCATTCTCCTTCACACGGTGCCCGGCACGGCTCTGCGTGTCCAATCGGCGCCGGAGTACGTCGATGTCCTAATCCTCCTGCCTCATCTCCTCCGGCTTCTCCCTAGGCGGGGGGGGGGGGGGGGGGGGGGGGCTTGCGCTTGACGCCCAGCGTCTTCCCCGCCGCCTTCGTCTCCTTCGCTGCCTTCCCCTTGGGTGCCGGCGGCGCCATGGAGCCGGCGCGGCGCGAGGGCTTTTCTTTTGGCGGGAGAGATGGCGGGGAAATGTGTTTTCTGCGGACGAATTGGGGGAAGCCGGCACTTATTGCGATCTTGTCTCACTGCCAGGCGTGGCCCGCGTGTCGGAGACCGACGTGGCGTCGCGTTTCTTTCCGTCCGGGGCCGCCCCAAGCCTCCCCAAGTTGAGGGCGTGGGCTGGGCGTGCCGGACACAAAACTGGACCGCGCCGGACCGAATTCGCGTTTGGGCGCCGCGAGTGGGGGCGATTTTGTGTCCGGCACGCCCCAAAGGCGTTTGGACGGCCGTTTGGGCGTCGCGAGTGGAGATGCTCTAAGCATGCTTAGCTTAGCTTAGCACAGCGGTTACTGCACGCAGCACGCCGGCCGGCGGGCCACAGCGAATGTCGAGGTATTGGTAACGCGGAACTACTATATGGATTCATACGTACCGTAGAGGAGGTGGGGAAGAACGTAGAGGGTTCCAGTGACGGGATTGCACACACGATCTTACCCAGCTTCGGATCTCACGACGGTGGCGAGATCCTACGTGCTGCTATAATTCACTCAAGGAGAATATGTGTACAGGTTACAATGAGATTGTATGCGTGCCCTAAGGCTGCTGGAAGGCTGGCTTATAAAGGCGCCAAGCCTTCCCCTACAAGGAAAGCCTTAACCGACCTAGATCACGAGTCCTAGACTAACACGGTAACAAACCCTAACTTGCTCCCTAAGGCGAACGCAGCCAGGCCTTCGTCTTGGACTTCACTAAGCCAGCCCAGAGCTTATCCTTGCGCCTAAGCCCATGAGGCCTTCTCCATTAAGCCCTCCGGCTTTATCTGATGGGCCTCCTTGGTGGGCCAGGTTTTATCCACCGTGGCAGGTATACCCGTTCGGCATAACCTCCACAGTAGTCCCCGGAAAGGTTTAAGTTCTTCGTTTGCCGTCTTTGTGAAACACGGGCTTTCGCCTTTGCGCAAGGCGGACAGAAGAGCTTGGAGCATTCCAAAATGAGACATTCAGTCTGCCTTAAGGATTAAGCCGAACTCTCCTGCACTTTGAACAATCTGGCAGAAAGATTCTGTCAGCGTCGAGTCTTGTCATGACGTCACCGCAGTCAAAGCCAGTCCACGACAGTCTGGACAAGCAAAGAGACGTTGTGACGCCATTACTGCTATTTTTCCGCACACGATCTCCGAGGCGTGCGGGAGAAGATGCCCACTATCTGACCGTTGCGGGACGCGTGGCGAAAATCGCGCGGCGTTATCTCACCGCACTAATCGCGGCGCACGGCCCCCATAAAAGGGGAACTGATTTTCTCCATCGGTTCATTTCCCTGTTCATCGTCCTCCTCGCGCCATCCCATCCGAACTCCGGCGAGCTCCACCACCACCACCTGCGCACCCACCCATGGAGAGCTCCGATGCGACCGCGGGAGCGGCAACGGCGGCGGCGTCGGCGGCGACGGAGGGACAAGATCTGGCCATGAGGGGATCGAGCACCGCGGATGCATCTGCATCTCGCGCGGCAGCGGCGACAAGTTCTGCGGCCACCTCCATCGAAGCAGAGAAGAATGCCCAGCCCTCCGACGAGGGCGATGCGGCGGAGGCAGAGGAGGAGGGAGAGGAAGCATCATCCCGCAACTGGGCAGCTTCCACCATCACCGACGCGGACCTCACGCAGCTGGAAAAGGAGGGCATCCTCCCACCAAAGGAGAACTGCCACTGGCGGTCAGCGTACGGCCACCCTGCTCCAGATCCCGCCGGCGATGAACGAGTGCTCCTCGTCTCACATCTCCTCCGGTTTGTCTTTGCCTCCGCATCCTTTTTTCCAATCAGTCTTAGACTACTATGGCCTTCAGCCTCATAGCGTAGGCCCCAATAGTATCTTGTACATAGCTGGCTTTATGGCTTTATTCGAAGGATACTAGGCATAGAGCCCAGCTTAGAATTCTTCAAGTACTGCTTTACTTGCAAGCGCCAAACAGAGAAGGAAGAACTGCTTTCCTTAGGAACAGTTAGCATCAACCTTCGTAGAGGCAGAGACTGGTATCCTAAGGCGCCAAAAATAGATTCCATTAAAGGCTGGAATAGCTCCTTCTTCTACTGCAAAGACATGGCGCCAGTAGGCAAAGACATAGGACTTCCTCGCTTTTCTCCTTTGCCTGCGGAGCCCCGCCTTCTTGGGGCGAAAACCGCTGAAGGTCCTTCCTGACAACCTCCGTCGCATGCAAAGGCGGATTGAGTACTTAACAAAGACTGCTGTGCCCAAACTCACGGGCGCAGACACCATCCTATGTTGGTTGTCAAGGCGAATCCAGCCTTTGAAAGATCGCAAAGGCCTCATGTGCCACTACACGGACCAGAAGAAAGATCCCCTCCGTGTTAGTGAGAGTGACCTTACGCAAGACGCCCTTGTGTATCGCTTTAAGAGGATTGCCAAGGAAAGGATCCAGCTCACAGAGCAGCGTCCTATGTACACAGCCGCCAACCCGCTCCAAGGTAAGGCATTTACCATTACTGTTTTTATACTTCCACAATGTTTGCCTTACTAACACCACTTTTGATTTCAGCTCGCCCTTTTGCCGGATAATCTGCTGGCTCCTTTGTTTTACGTGCCTGAAGCGGCACCCGAGCCCCAAAGACTCGGAAACGAAAGGCTTCAGGAGCTACTGCAGCAACTTCAGCAGCAGAAAGGCGGAAGCGTGAGAAAGCCATCCCTGTTAACGCCGAAGTGCTCGACATTGAGGACGATGAAGATGCGGCCTTCAATGCTCCAGTACAGAAGTAAGCCGAACCTCAATTTCTTTAGTAAGGCGAACAATGTCTATGAATGTTATCTTATTTTGTATGTGATTTGCAGGATCAAACCAACTGCACCTCTAAGAGGAAGAAAGTAATTTCTTCCAGGCAAAGAAGACTGAGCCTTCTCCGCCATCGCTCCCCCCACTCCCTCCGTTCAACAAGAGACATCCCCAGGCCCATCTGAAGATCATCATATAGATTTGGACTCAGCCGTCTTCCTGATAAGACGGAAACTGAAAAGTTGGCCAGGGCTGCCGCTGCTGGGAAGGCGGCGGTACTTCAGTCAGAGAGCCGAACGAGCCCATCACTCGTGAAGCTATCCGCAACATGGTGAAGCAAGAGCTTTTGACGACGAGGGGTACATCTTACCCAACATCGCCGCCATGCTTGCCGATGAGAAGGAGCGCAACGAGCCGCCTCCGAAGCTAAGGCCAGTTGGCCAACATTGACCATCTTGAACCTGGAAGATAATTGTGACGAGCTGTACGTCACAATGAAGAAGAGCTACAAAGCCTTGAAGGCCATGATGCAGGTAAATATTCCGTCTTTATGTACATACTAGTCCCCGGGCATTACGTTGCTTTGACTAAGCCGACGTAATGGCCTTTCTTTAATGTTGATAAAGACTCAGTCCCCAAGCCCTTGTAGCTATACTTATTGTCTTTACCTTTGTTACTTACTACTGCCCTTGCCTTAGCAGAGCAGCGAGCAGCTTACATGCGATCTGTGGTACTCCTGAGTAACCAAAGGCAAGTGCTCAAGCAAGCCGTCGCCAAAAATAAGGCGAACAAGGTAAATGTTCTTTCACATGCATGTGTTTAATTCATTTAAGGCATAAGATGCTCAACACATGCAATGTGTCTTTCACAGCTGTTGTGGCGAAGGCAAAACAGATCGTCAGCGAGACTGGCGATATAGAAGTTGTGAGGCGGGAAAATGCCGCCTTGTTTAAGCAACTGGAGGAGAACCGAAAGACGGCCGAGGCCAATCTTAAAGCCGTCCAAGACAGCGCCGCTGAAGGCAAACAAACTGAAGGCAGAACTTCTGAAACTGCAGCGACAGGCTGAAAAGGATGGGCTCCTAATCCAGAGCTTACAAGGTCGTCTTGAACGCCAAGCTGATGAGAGCACCGCCATTGACGAGAACTGCTAAGTAAGCTCTCTTCTTTTACTTCTCGCACTTTCTGTCACTTTTCGCCTTTATTCCAACACTTCAGTACGCCTTAATTTTTTCATTCCTCCTTCCACAGTTCCAGCTGGTTTGGGGAAAGGCTTACCTCTGAGACGCGCCTGGAGCTTATCTTGGAGTGTGGCGAAATTGTGTCAGGGCTGTACACTGCGGGAAGAGACGTTGTCGCCAACATCTTCCCAAAACAGCTGCCCCAAGTGACAAACACCAGCAACTTGCTGCCACTTCTTCAGAACTGCGTCCCAGAGGTGGTGGAGCGTCTTCGCTCAGCAGCTAGAGGCGGAGCAAAACTTGCTCTAGGACTTGTTCGCGGCCACTACCCCGAAGTCAACATGTGGCGCGTTATCAAGTGTTTCCCAGCCAAGGACAGAGACGGCAACGAGCTCGTCAAAGAAAAGGTCTATGCCTCTGTCTCTGGCTTTGCCTCAGCCGTTGCGGAGATGGTAGACTTGCTATCTTCTTCTCCAAGAAGCCTGTGCCTCCCCGTCCTGACGACGTGTCTGATGACGAAGCCGAAGCACCCACCACTGGCAATGGCGATGAGTCAGAAGACGGAAATGAAGAAGAAGAAGGCGAGTCTGAAGCTACGCTGGATCCATCCAAGTCCCCTGCGTCTTCGCCTCCTCAGTCCCCTGCATAAGATGCAGGAAAAACTTTGCATTAAGCGTGTCATGAAAGATGGCACAAAAGACTTGTTAAGTTATGTTTTGTAATGGCAGGAGCCTTTTATCTGTTGAACATGTTTGTTTTGCAACGCATGCACTTATTTTTAAAAGGCTTGCAAACTATGCTCCTTATCCGTCTTAAGTTTTCTGGCTTATATGCTTTAGCCTTTTCGTATGCTGGCAGAACCTAAGGCACGGAACACTTCGCTGGCAACAGGGTTAGTAACCAAACTGTTTAAACACAGAAACGGCGCCGGCTTTTGGTGCGTAAAGCATCTACTAAGACAAGCCAGCATATACGCGATCAGATAAATACTCTTAGACGGATGCAATTTTAATTTTTGTAAGGCCTTAAGGCAAAAGCATCATGTGAGTAACCACAAGCACGAGCCAATTCGGGTTAACATTGATATTTTTATCGAAATATATGATCAAATGGAAATAAAAGACGGCGAGAACTCATGCATAAAAATAATTGAGGGAACCAAAGACTTTTATTTCATAATCATATATGGTGTGATTACAATAGAATTGCTAAGTGTAAAAAGGACGTAGCTGCTCAATGTTCCAAGGACGTTTCGTCTCCTTGAGCACTGCTTCTTCGTTCCTTTTCCTTTTGCGGCCTCTTTTCTTCTTCTTCTCGATATCACGGAGGTCCACAAGATAATATGCCCCGTTCTTAAGCGCTTTGCTGATAACGAAGGGTCCTTCCCATATGGGAGATAGTTTGTGCTCCTTTTGCTGAACAAGGCGAAGCACCAAATCGCCTTCTCGAAACGATCTCCGTCTTACCTTGCGACTGTGGTAACGCCGCATGTTCTGCTGATAAATGGCGGAGCGCTGAAGCGCTATCTCACGCTCTTCTTCGAGAAGGTCTAAGCCATCCTGTCTGGCTTCTTCTGCGTCTGCTTCAACGTAGGCTGTTACACGAGGTGTGTCGTGCAGGACATCGTTGGGAGTACCGCTTCAGCGCCATATATGAGAAAGAAAGGGGTAGCCTGTTGCACTGCTTGGAGTTGTGCGTATGCTCCATAAGACAGCAGGTAATTCTTCTACCCATGCTCCAGCTGCTCTATGCAAAGGCACCTCTAATCTTGGCTTTATTCCCTGTAGAATTATACTGTTGGTTCGCTCAACTTGGCCATTCGATTGTGGATGAGCCACAGATGCTAAGTCCAAACGAATACCAACTTCACCACAGTACTTTGCCAGTTCTCCTACGGCGAAGTTTGTCCCATTGTCCGTAATGATACTGTGGGGGACGCCAAATCTCGTTATAACCTCAATGACGAACTTCTTGGCTGTTGCCCCATCAAGCTTTTTTATGGGCTTAGCTTCAACCCACTTGGTGTATTTATCCACCGCAACTAAGAGATGTTTGACGCCGCCTCGCGCAGTCCTGAATGGACCTACCATGTCCAGTCCCCAGACCGCAAATGGCCACGTGATTGGAATGGTGCGCAATTCCTGGGCTGGCATCTTTGGCTGTCTTGCATACTTTTGGCATCCAACGCATTTCTTGACGAGTTCTTCTGCGTCTTGCTTTGCTGTGAGCCAGTAGAATCCATGTCTAAAAGCTTTGGCGACAATTGCTCGGGCAGAGGCATGATGACCGCAACATCCACCATGGATCTCTTCTAGTATCTCCTGTCCTTCTTCCGGCGAAACGCATCGTTGATATACACCTGTGGTACTCCGCTTGTATAGCTCTCCATTTATTATTGTGTATGCCTTAGCTCTGCGCACAACTTGCCGCCTTAATACTTCATCCTCTGGCTCTTCCTTGTTAAGGAGGAAATTTATGTAGGGCTGTGTCCAATCTGGCTTCACCAGCATGACGGAAACAGACTGCGAAGCCATGGGGTCATCCTCATCTCCGCCTTTAATAGACGGCACGTACAGGTGCTCCAAAAATATATCGGAGGGCACCTTCGATCTTTTCGAGCCCATTCTGGCTAAGGCGTCCGCTGCTTCATTTTCCTCCCTTTTGATATGCTTGACTTCTAAGCCGATAAAACACCGACCAAACTCGTCTACCGTGCGTCGGTATTCAGCCATTGTAGGGCTCTTCGCGTCCCATGCCCCTTCTAATTGTTGAACAACGAGGTCTGAATCGCCATAGCACAAAAGACGGCTAATGCCCAAATCCTTTGCGACGTGCAATCCATGCAACAGAGCCTCGTATTCTGCAACATTATTAGTGGCATTGAAGTGTATCTGCAAGACATAGCACATCTTGTCTCCTTTAGGGTTCTTCAGTACCACGCCAGCTCCCGATCCCTGCAACATTTTGGAGCCGTCAAAGTGCATAACCCAATATTCTCGTCAGGGAGGGGAAGTTCATCCATTGCTTCTGTCCAGTCTGCGATGAAATCAGCTAAGACTGGGATTTGATGGCTGTACGTGGCTTGTACTGGATGTCGAAGGCTGCCAATTCAATTCCCCACTTAGCCACACGTCCAGTGGCATCGGTGTTGTTTATAATGTCACCCAATGGCGCCTTACTGACTACCGTGATTGGGTGCTCTTGGAAATAATGGCGTAATTTTCTGGCTGCGAAGAAAACTCCATAAGCCAGCTTCTGATAGTGAGGGTATCGTTGTTTGGATTCGGAGAAGACTTCGCTGATATAATATACCGGCCTTTGTTCCGGTAGCTCCTTTCCCTCTTCCTTTCGCAACAACAACCACTGCACTAATAACTAGGTTGGTAGCCGCCATGTAAAGTAGCATCGGCTCTTGTGGTAGAGGAGACGCTAATATTGGTGCTGAAACTAAGGCGTCTTTTAACTGTGCTAAGGCTGCATCTGCCTCTTCAGTCCAGACGAACGTCTTAGTTTTCTTCAACAACCTGTATAGGGGTAAAGCTTTATCCCCAAGCCTACTAATAAATCGGCTTACAGCTGCTGCAGATCCTGTGAGCCTTTGGACATCTTTAAGACAAGTAGGCTTTTTGATGTCCATGATAGCTCGAATCTTTTCTGGGTTAACCTCAAGACCTCTTTCTGAAACAATGAAGCCTAAAAGTTTTCCTGCTGGGACGCCAAAAAAGCATTTTCCCGGATTTAGCTTCATGTTATATTTTCTTAAGTTATCAAAGGTTTCTTGAAGGTCAACGATGAGATCGCCGCGTTTTCGCGACATAACGGCAATGTCATCGACATAAGCGTGAACATTGCGGCCTATTTGATCGTGTAGGCAACGTTGTATGCACCGTTGGTACGTTGAGCCAGCGTTTTTAAGCCCGAAAGGCATAGTTATGTAGCAAAACGTTCCGAAAGGTGTGATGAAGGAAGTCTTAATTTGGTCAGACTCCTTCATCTTAATTTGGTGGTAGCCAGAGTAAGCGTCCAAAAAGCATAGTAATTCAGAACCTGATACAGCATCTACGACCTGATCAATTCGCGGCAATGCGAAGGGGTCTTTAGGACAGGCTTTGTTTAAGCCGGTGAAATCTATGCACATGCGCAAGTCTTTCACGTCCTTCTTAGGTACTAATACAGGATTTGCTAGCCAATCTGTGTGGATAACCTCTCTAATGAAATTAGCGGCACTAAGCCGAGCTACCTCTTTTCCTATTGCTTTCTTCTTCTCTGGACCGAAGCGACGAAGACCTTGTTTTACTGGCTTGGCACCTTTGGCGACATTAAGGCTGTGCTCGGCAAGTTCCCGGGGTACTCCTGGCATGTCTGATGGTGACCATGCAAAAATATCCCGTTGCTCACGGAGGAACTTGACGAGCGCGCCTTCCTATGCGTCACTGAGGTCCGCGCCTATGTTCGTCGTCTTGCTTGCATCAGCGTTGTCCAGCACGATCTTCTTCGAGTTTGAGCTGGCCTTGAAGGTAATCCGAGCGCAAGGAGGCTTTTACCATCCGGCATTTCATTGGTGTTAACTTCTTTCTTGTACTGCTCCAGCTCTTCCTTGCTGATGACTGCTTCTGCTAAGACGGCGTTTCCTGCTTCGCATTCCTTCGCCTTCTTGAAGTCGCCATTGACCGTGATGACGCCGTTTGGTCCAGGTATTTTGAGCTTGCTGTAGATGTAACACGGGCGTGCCATGAATTTGGCAAAGGCTGGGCGGCCAAAGATTGCGTGATACGCACTTTTGAATTCCACCACCTCAAAGGCAACTTCCTCAGTCCTATAGTTTGTTTCGTCACCGAAGGTGACGTCTAAGACAATTGTTCCCATAGAACTGGCCTGCCTGCCTGGCACTATGCCGTGAAACTTGACTGTGCTATGTTTTAGCTGTGTCTCAGAAAGGCGCATGCGCTTTAAGGTTTCAAGATAGAGGATGTTGATGCTACTCCCTCCATCCATAAGCACCTTAGAAAGCCTGCATTGCTGCACAATTGGGTTTACAACGAGCGCGTAATTCCCTGGGTTCTGTGGAATATGATCAGGATGATCGTTGCGGTCCCATGTAATGGGGTGCTCGGACCAGTTGAGATACTGGGGAACCGCTGGCATAGTGGCATTGAGTTCCCTCCAGGCTGCCTTTTCCTTTTTGGCCGAAGGAGTGGCAAGGAAAGTGACAAGGCTTGTTTCGACCCTTGGAAACTTGTTGCTCCTCTTGTGCTTTGGCTCCTGATCTTCCGGCTCCGAAGCACTTTCCTCGTTGTCCTTCTGCTCTTTCTTGTCTTTACGGTTCTTGCGCTTGAACTGTTTTGCCTTGAAGCCAGCGTCCGGATCCTTCTTGATATCATCGTTAAGGCGGCACTGCCTGTTGGTATGGGTGCATTTGCCAAGCTTGCTATGATGGGCACAAGGTTCATCTTTGATGTCGTCATAGGTGATTTTAATGGGTCTTGACCCTTGACTGTCATCGCTCTTCTTCTGCCATCTGCTAGCCCCTCTGGCCACCCTTCTTATTGGCAAAGGCTACCTCCTTTGATGGTCCTGGCGCATCGTTGGCTTCCTTCTTTTTCCGGCTTTGATTGTTGTTTCGCTTTTCCGGGTTAACAGCTATGTCCATGCGCAGATCGCCGTCGTCAGCTCGAGCGTCGTCTTCTGCTGCAGCGTAATTGTTCGCGCTGTCTAAGAGCTCGCCGAGGTGTTTGATGTTTTGGCTGGCTAACATATATCTCATCATGTTGCCTTTCTTCAGGCTGTTCATAAAAGCATGTATGGCCTGGATCTCAGAAACGTCTTCGCATGCATTCTTTGTCTCTGTCCATCGAGCTATGAAAGCTCTGCTTGACTCCCCCTCCACTTGAGCGCACTTTAGTAGATCTGAGTAAGCCTTTGGACGTTTGTATGTGCATGAGAAGTGTTGCATGAATGTTTTCTGCATGTCTTGCCAATTGTGGATACTCTTTTCTGGCAAAGTGTCGATCCACAACCGGGCCGTTCCCTCCAACATGAGTGGAAGAAAACGTACAGCTGCATTGTAATCACCGTCATTAATACCAACGGCGTGGATGTAATCAGGCAGCCATATGTCCGGTTTGTCAATGCCATTGTACTTGTCCACAATTTTCTTGACATTGCCTAGCGAGGATGGGAGTTGCACCTTGCGAATCGCCGGTCCAAAGCACACAGGGCCCAGGTAAGACTCCTCTTTGGCCGCTTTAATCTCATCGAGACGGATGCGGGCGTCTGAGATATGAGTGTTTTCCCTGGCTGGCCCTTTGTTGGATTGGCTACGCCTTGGCTCCTCCTGACGGCTTTGGCGATGAGGGGAGCGGGAGCGAGATCGCCTTTGAGGCGGATCTCTGTTGCCCCTATTTCCTTCGTCTCTTGCCCGTGCTGCGGGCGGAGGTGGCATGTTAAGCCGGTCACTCCCACGCCGTGCGTCCTTGTCTTGATCTCTTTCACGGCGAGGCGGATCATTCTTCTTATGGCGTGTGTTATCCTTTTGCCGGTGGTCGTCCTTGCCTTTGTCACTATGGCGATTGGACCCAGTCTTTGACTCATCCCTGTGCTTGTCAGGAACTTTGTCCTTCCTAGGTTCCTTACCCTTATTGCCATGGCTACTGGAACCAGCTGGTTCCTCTGGATCCCACCGCCGGCAACGGCTGTCTTGCAAAGACGCGTATCGTCCGCCAGTTTTGAGTTTGAGTCCGCCTTAGCCTGCTGCTCTACCGCCTTTTCGATGAGCATTTTAGAATAATGGTGGCGCTCTTCAATTGGGACTGCTTCGTCTCCCATGATTTCCCTGGCCGCCTCTAGGTTTTTGGCCGGGGTGGAGAAGAATATGACTCCATCAGGGTTAACTCTGAAAGAGTATTTCTGCCAAGGCTTTAAGGCTTTTGGGCAGAAGTCTTCTCGAAGTTTCCCTGCAGATCCCGATGCAGAAGAGGGTCACGTATACTTCGTATTTTGCGGAATTTCTCAACATCGCGCTCACGCTGGTACTCTTCCTCTTCTAGAGCCTTTCCAACTAGGATTAACTCTTTTTCCTTGTTCAGGAGGGACAACTTATACTTGATGTTGACTTCAGTCTCAGCCAGGAGCGCTTTCCGTCTTTCCTCAAGTTCAACCGCGGTTGGATTTGGTCCCAAAGGTGTTTTGAGAGCTCCAATGCGCGCATGTGTTCCTCCTTTGACCGCTCCAGGTCTTCTTCAATAGGCGTAGCCGGGGGAGGCCTTTTAGGGTCCAGCACATCCTCTGGCTTTTCCGCCTTGTCACCAATGTGTTTGATGCTAGAGGAAACTTCAGCCTCGTCTGGCTTAGCCGCGGCCGCACCATCCTCCATAGCTATCTGTGCCGGGAAAGTCATTAAGACTTCGTTTGGATCGGATGAGCCATAGCCTCGCGCGGCAACCTGTGCTGCAAAGTCTTCCTCCTTATGCTCATCGAGATCTGAATCTTCCGCCATTGGAGCGGTGCCATCAGATCCGGCTTCTGAGTCTGCTCCTGTCTGTAAGGCAGGTAATATTGACTCAGGGTCAGATTCGGCCGGCTTAGGGCCAGATGCGTCAATGACACCACAAAGCGAGAGGCGGGCTCCATAAGCTCATAAGAGCTGGAGTCAGAATCGCTTTGGGTATCAGAGTCACTCAGATCGCGATAGACAAAGGCCTGATCCGATCTGTGTTGTTGCTCGATTGCATAATCGATGGGGTGGTGGGTGGGCCAAAAGGCGGCGGATCCCCTGGGGAATCCATACGCCTCAGCCGTAAAACCCATGAAGATGTTGATGGTGCCGAAGGGGACGACGAAGCTTGACACCAGTGCGTCGTTTGCTGGGACGTAGGACCGTCGTCTTCGATGCACCCAAAGTTGTTGATGATGCGGGCGCGACCAACCGCCATAGTCTTGCCGATCTCGCCCAATGCTCCCGCCTGAAACAAAACTCCCGACGCCTTGGGCCCCACGGTGGGCGCCAACTGTCGAGGTATTGGTAACGCGGAACTACTATATGGATTCATACGTACCGTAGAGGAGGTGGGGAAGAACGTAGAGGGTTCCAGTGACGGGATTGCACACACGATCTTACCCAGCTTCGGATCTCACGACGGTGGCGAGATCCTACGTGCTGCTATAATTCACTCAAGGAGAATATGTGTACAGGTTACAATGAGATTGTATGCGTGCCCTAAGGCTGCTGGAAGGCTGGCTTATAAAGGCGCCAAGCCTTCCCCTACAAGGAAAGCCTTAACCGACCTAGATCACGAGTCCTAGACTAACACGGTAACAAACCCTAACTTGCTCCCTAAGGCGAACGCAGCCAGGCCTTCGTCTTGGACTTCACTAAGCCAGCCCAGAGCTTATCCTTGCGCCTAAGCCCATGAGGCCTTCTCCATTAAGCCCTCCGGCTTTATCTGATGGGCCTCCTTGGTGGGCCAGGTTTTATCCACCGTGGCAGGTATACCCGTTCGGCATAACCTCCACAGCGAAGCTCGGCTGGAAAGCGCGAAGAGTAGCGTGCGCGTGTGCTGTTCCTTCCAGTTTCATAAAAGGGTCGGCGTTGCATCGCTCACGTCCCAGGATACATCGATCCTTCCATGCTCGCTCCTCCCAAGTTAATGGAAAATGTGTTGCCTTTTTGTTTCCATTCAGTGGAGCTCGAGCTATCGTCGCGACTAGCGTACGTTATCTTCAGTAGTGAGTGTACAACCACCACCTGCCAAAGGAACCGATCGTATTTGATCCTGGAGCCTTTTCGTTTCCGCTACAGGTATTTTTCCCAGTACAGGGAAGCAGGTAGGAGGACTCTGCACGTTGCTCTCTCTTCCAGACTCCTGGCGAAACCACCTCGCTCCTCTCATGATGAAAACGATCCTCTCATGATGAAAACGATGCCAATTTTGACAGGAGCCGTTCATTGAGAGCACCACAGGAATACGTATTGCTGTTGCAACGTTCGCCCATTGATCGGTTTATCACTGACAGCCACACCAGACACCCGACTGACCTGAAATCTTCATTAAGAACACGAGATGCGGAGCTTATTCTGTACAAAGTCGTCTAGACGCCCTGTTTGCTTAAGTTTAAAATGTACAGTTGAAAGAAAACCAATAACAGAGCGAAAAGGGCAAAAGAATATCTCATCTATAATCAGCTATATCTCTTTATTTCATCTGTGAAGTACAGGCAAGAACAAATCAAATCAATAGAGAAAAAACCAGGGCAGACTGGTCTACATGTGTCAGTAAGAGAGCTCTAGCTTCATTTCTAGAAATGGTATTCGATTACTCAAAGGAACACATCAAAAATTAGGTTCCCTTTTGTCTCACTTCTACATATTCCACTCTTTCCTTAACCAAATCGATCTTACATCCTGTAAGATTGGTCAGACCGTCACCAAAAATGGTGTGAAATAATGAAATGCTTTCAGTTCACGAAGATCCACCGCAAAACATCCATCATCAGGATAAATCCAACACAAATGTGACCATCTTTCTTTTGGGTGGCTGACTGTTGAAAAATCGCCACAAATAACCTCTGACTGAATCTACAGGTCAACGGGATTACAAAACTTGACCATCTGCCTTGCTGGCTATGATATCAAAACGCCAGGCATTTTTTTCTGGGTGGAGCTAGGTTGTATCGGATGATGGCTGTATATCCAGGTGGTGCAGAATAAGGCCCTCAATGTTTGTTCAAAATCATTCAGACTGCAGCTGCTCTTTCACAAGCTTTATAGTAAAGCGTCCTCTGCACATAGAAGAGCATATAAGCCTGGGAAGTCCTGACAGTCTGCTCGTCAACACTAGTTACCCATGCATCATCACATCTGTACCAGTGATTGTTTAACCTGAGATATGTCACGTAATGGCCAGCATCTAGCTTACCGCTATGCGTGATCACCGCAAATATCTCAAATTCTGAAGACAATTCCGAAACTGCTTCGGAATCAATGGCTTCTGATGGGAATATACGGTTCCCGTATCTACTTCTGAGAATCGAGGATGACAGGTAAGGTGTCATGTCCAGAGAAAAAGGGAACTGCAAAGAGTGATCAACCTTCCTTGACATCTTCTTAACTGACAAATGCTCAAACCTCTTGATGTGAAAGCAGGAAACTAGTGGAAGCCTCCGAATGGACATTTGCTTAAGGGACTCTTGCCTCTCCTTGCAACGTTCACAGAAGAACTTCTGTTCAGCATCTAGTCTCTCAGCCCTGGTAAACCGCTCCAAACATCTCATGAGTGTTGATACCTTTGAATTTGTGCCAGCTGAGTTCCTCTCTCCATTGCGCACTTTTGGGTTTGCAGCACCAAGAGAAATGTTACATCCAGCATCCAAGTCTAGAGAGAAGTCCATGCAGGGTTCAAAAGTTGTGGATGAGAGCCCACAGTTTGTGCATATAACGTCTGACCTCAGAATACCAGAAAACACCCGGTGTGCAATGCAACAGTCTCCATGGCCTGTTATGAGCACACAAAACAAAGAAATAAGGGTTAGGACCAAGGACAGAATATATTTGTAAAGCCAAATTGCAGTCTAGCATCTAAAGAGCAAGACTGGAAAAGCACATGACAGCTGTTCACGATAAATCATACTCCAGCATATCAAAACCTAGCCAGGTAAAGTACATTATTACCAAAAAAAGAGACAAGCACAGGAAGATGACTTTTTCTCACTTCTCTTGTTTGTCTGTCCTCCGAAGAATAGTCGGACAAACAAGTAAGAACAACATAAAGGACGGATCTGAATGCATTGAACAGAAAGGATATGACCAATCATGGGAGTCACTGTATACACACATGTGAATATCCTGAAAGTAATTTTGCAAAAATTGGCTGTTTAGTTCATATCTGAACTTACTGCAATACATGCAAGTCTTAAGTTCAAGTAGTAGAAAGAGAGGAGCTAACTACCTTGTTCATGTGATTTGTGCTGATCATCCTTTATATTTTCATGAATATGGTCAAGGATGGAGATAAAAAATTCATGTGCATCCTGTTGCTCGTAGCTTGCAAGGTTTGTTGCATGCTGCCACCAGCTAACAATTCATAACGATAATAATCAGAAGAAAATCAAGTACGTTGATTCAGAAACCAGAAGAAACAAGTACTAGACTATATATTCTGTGCAAGTCCACGCTCAGCAAACAATAAGAGGGGGGGAAAGATTTCACATAGTTTAAACTCTAGAAATATGAAGTGCAGGGCTGCACTATTTCTCAGTATGATGAAAATAGTTTTAAAACAGCCATAGGAGATAGCACACACACGTTGTAATGAGCAAAGGCATAAACAGTTTGTCCCCAAGTAAAATAAGAAACTTTTAATAGGCCACAGCAAAATAAAAAACAACTAGCAATAACTTATGTACCTACTACAGATGCTACATACTTGCATAGTAACATGAAGTAGCAAGGCATACTGCCATAGCACAAAACTGAACTTAGCTATGCCATAAATAACGCAAATATACACCAGGAAAATTCAAAACAATCCAACAATGGAGCAAATGCTTCTGCTACTTTCAGATATGCCTGTCAAACAAGTGGCTTGAGAAAGATAATGGATGCTCATGAATTTTGTCACTTGATCAATAAACGCAGTCCAAAGGAACTTCAGGTAGGCATGCCAAAAGTACTTACAGAATCAAATGAAACGTGAGTACTTAACTCTATATGCTATATATACGAGGGAATTTCCTCAAACAGGCCATATACATGCAAATGTCAACCATTTTCCCTCCGTAGCAGCACATACTAAGCAGATCCTGCCCCTTTTAGTGACATATATTTGTTCACATCATTCATCTCATGTCAAGTACACTTGCAGTCTGCATAATCTAACTTCAAAAAATTCCATGGCATAACATGGAAACGATACACTATCATTTTCAGGAGAGAATATAAAATCTAGTGTCTCAAATAAGACCACCTGGCACCTGCCCATAGTTACATTACTTCACACAGCCATTTAAATAACGGCTAACTTCCCTAATACGCAACGAACTCAAGATTAAAAAAACAGCATGTTGCTAAAATCAATCACACCGTGAGTCAACCAATGCAAACAGAGTGCGAGATCCGGACCTATACAGGAACTTGGCGGGGCTGTAAGGCGTGCGCTCCCCAGAGAAGGTGGCGGAGTAGATCTCGTCGAGATCGCACGCGAGGCACGCGGCCTTGGCCTCGGCATCGGTGGCACGATGCCTCATGGGCGTGCGGCGCGGGCAGAGGAAGCGGTTGTGGCGATCGCCAAGGAAGTAGTTCCGGAGCGGCGGCGCGTGGAGTAACGCCTGCAGCACGGAGTTCATGAAGCAGGTGTTGCCGAGGTTGTTGAGCCCGCGCAGCCCAGCCGGCTCGGCGGCGGACGCGGAAGTGGTGGGATCGGTGGCGGAGCTCACGAGCGCGGTTTCGATCGGATCTGGCGCCCACGCGCGGTAGTCGACGCGGCGGCGCTTGCGGGGAGCGGGGGAGGCTGATGCGGAGGTGGAAGTGGAAGGGGGGTGGAGGGCGGTGGACTGGGCCAGGACGACGGCATGGTCGAAGTCCGGGTCGTAGACCTGGTCCCCGCAGGCAGCGCAGAAGAGCTCGGCGCGGTCGACGTCGACGGCGATCTGGTGGCCCGGGGAGGGCGCGGAGGCGGCGTGGGATGCCGCGTGGGAGGGGCAGAAGACGGCGGCGCAGGAGAGGCAGGCGTAGAGGCGAGATGGGGGAGGGGCGGAGGACGGGCAGGGGGTGCAGCGGGGAACCTCGCGCGCGTCGCGGCGGATCTCGGGGCGGCCGAGCGGGCGCACGCGGAGGCAGCGGCGGAGGAAGCGGAGCGGGCGCGAGGTGAGGCGGTGCGCGGCGAGGTGTGGGCAGGGCGGCGGCGCGGATGGGCTGGTCATCGGAGAGGAAGGGGCGGGGGTGGGGACGGGGTAGGGGGCGGATGGTGGAGTGGCAAGAGGCGGCGCGAGGTGACGTACTGAGGTGGGGGTGGTGGTGTCGGGACGGTGGCGGCGGTGGAGATGGGAGGTATGGGTCATGGAGTCAGAACCATGGGTCGGGACTCGGGAGAGGGATTTTTTTTTAAATAATATTTTTTTAAAAGTTTATTCAGAATCTAGCACGCGTTTTGGAGAAATTTGAAAACTAGCGCGGCGTCGTCACGGTGCGTGCCGAAAGCAAGGTTTCGGCACTGCCCGTGCCGAAAGCAGCACGTTTCGGCCGCGCCAACACCGAAAGCCTGCTGAGCTGCATACGCATCGCTGCTTCGCGTAGCTGCGGCGCCGACAGCCATGTTTCGGCACGGCCCGAGCCGAAACATGGTGCCCCTGCCATTTCCCTCTCCCGCGCCTATTTTTCGCGCCGTCGTCGCTCCCGCCTTTTATTTTCCCGCCAGCCTTGCTCCCTCTCCCGCGCCTATTTTTCACGCTGTCGTCGCTCCCGCCTTTTATTTTCCCGCCAGAGCTCCCTCTCCCGCGCCTATTTTTCGCGCCGTCGTCGCTCCCGCCTTTTATTTTCCCGCCAGCCTTGCTCCCGCCTATTTCTCCGCTAATTGTTCTGTGCTCGTCCTATAAAAACCCCGGGAGGAGATGTCGAGTTGGTAAGCATAGTCCAATCACTCGAACATGTCGAGTTTTCCTTCAGATGGTAGTTTCCCGGGTGGAATGTCGGCACTACTTTTGAGGTTTACGGCCGAGTTCAAGGTAGACAATAAGGAGATCTCATTTGAGGATATTGTTAGTCATCCACCTCATCTACGTGAGCTATCAGCGAAGTTAGCTAGGCATGGGTGGCCATGGAGGAGTTGGAAGGAAATAGAAAAAGAACTTGTGAGGCTGCATGCTAGGTGGCAGAAGAAGAAACTAACATATAGGAGTGAAGCAGATATGTTGGATGCTCTTCGTAAACCGATTTTATGGGTCGAGGAGAGCGAGGATGAAGATGATATATCTTCATGCCGACTGAAGCGAGCAAGAAAGCTACAGCAGCGACGTCGGCGTCGAAGGGCAAGGGTGCGGCGTCATCGAAGGACAAGGGTGAAGCATCGTCGAATGGGAAGAGTGATGCGGGAGGCTGTGTCGATGGTAGATGACTTTTCTTTTTCAATTTATGTTGTGTTGTCGCTACTACCACTTTTCTTGTTGTCTGTGTAAGTTGCAATGTTTGTTTAATAATATGTCTCGTACAACTTATTTTCCTCTGATATGTCTCGTACATAGATAATAATATGTCTCATACATAGATAATATGTCTCATACAAACATAAATATGAATATGTCTCGTACATAGATAATATGACACGTTCAAATTAAAACATACAAATTCACGTACAAATTAAAACATAGTTCGGACACGTACAAATTAAACCATACAAATTCACGTACAAATTAAAACATAGTTCGGACACTTACAATTTAAAACATAGTTCGGACACGTTCAAATTAAAACATAGGGATACACACATAGAAATTGAAATGTAGTGCTAGCCACGTTGCCCACGTCCTCGGTTTCTCGACCACGCACAGGATCAGGAACGACTGCAGGATCAGGAGCAGGTCCTAGGCCATATTTGGGACAATACTTCTCTCTATGACCAAAAAGATTGCACAACAAGCACTGTCTAGTAAATCCACCAGCTTCAGACTCGTCCATATCATTCCGGATGCGACGCGAGTTCCGTCTTCCTCTGCTAGTTCTCATAAGAGCAGGATCCGGAATATATTATCGTTCCATTTCATCCACCTTGTTGAAGTTGCCAACTACTCTAAATCTTGTCATCTCCCCGGTCCAAGTTTCAACCACTTCCTCCTTCATGTAATACGGAGAGACAAAACTGATTGGGTTCATCCCCAACTGCCCAGAAACAGCAAGGACATGAGAACATGGGAGGTGAAGCAGTCTCGGTTTGTTGCACGTGCACTCGCACGTTGGGGGTGCAGTAGCACTAATTATGACCTCATGGGTTTTCAGCTCATTACCCGCACCAAATCTTGAGGTTGGTAAGCGTACCTCGTACCTCGCTTCTTCGTTACCAATACGAATGACCGTGTGTATCCGTGCCTTCTTTATCTTCTTATCCATGTACTGTCTTATCTTGCGGCAATAAGGTGTGTTGAGGTAATACTCAATATGCTCGACGGCTTCACGACGTCTATCTCTGAAATACGTCAATGTTCCGTGCAAAATACCCTCCACCAGTGCTGTCAGTGGCAAACTCCTATTCCCTCTGAGTACAAAATTGTACACCTCAGCTAGGTTGGTAGTCATGATGCCGTACCTTGCTCCATATTGGTCGTGTAACAGAGACCACTTCACGGGAGGCTCCTTCTCTATCCACTCTTCAAAAATTTGATTCGTTTTCCCTTCTTTCTCTTCGTACCAGGAGGGTCAATTCCAGGCAAGTCACACAACCCAACAGGCTCTGAATCTGTCGTATTTGTCGCAGTACTCTGTGTCGCATCACCCTGTGCCACAGTACCCTGTGCCGCAGCAACCTGCGCCGCAGCAAGCTGTGTAGCTAACGCTTGCGCCTGTGCAACTTTCCTTCACTTGCTGCGCAGTGAATTTAGTCAGTCTTTCCCACAGAAACTGATACTTCCTCTCTGATTCTGGTTGCACAGTCTTTTAAACGGATTCATCAGCCTTTTACTCTTAAAGCATGAGTAAAAGTTAGCGCCGAGATGGCGCATACACCAGCGGCTCTGCATGTCAGTCCATGGTGCTGGTTCATCCTCAGCGGGGTTCTGCAGTGCCTTTATAGCCTTAAGCATACCAGCATGCCTGTCGTGAAGGATGCACACATTTGGCCGAGTCTTCACAACTGCCATTTTCAATTGCCTGAAGAACCATATCCAGCTATCATAATTCTCACCCTCGACGAAGGCGAAGGCAATCGGGACGATCTGCCCATTGCCGTCCACACCTATTGCGGTCAGGATCTACCCCTTGTACTTGCCTGTGAGAAACGTGCCGTCCACGCAGAGCACTGGACGACAATGGGTAAAAGGTTCGATGCAAATAGCGAATGAGAAGAACAGTCTGCCGAATACACCATATTGAGGAATATCCGGGAACTGTTGTATTTGTACTACAGCATATGTGCCAGGATTCCTCTCCTTCAATGTGCTAACAAGACGAATAACATTATCATAAGAGTCATAGAAAGACCCAAACCTCTCCTCTAGAGCCCTCTGCTTAGCTCTCCAGGCCTTTCCGTACTTAATGGTGGTATTCCATCTTGCCTGAACTGTTCTTATGATGTGCTTTGCTTCCATGTCTTTCTTGCTCACTATCTCACTGAACAAGAGACGTGCAATGAGAGTTGATGTTAGGTTTGGGTGATTTGTCAGCAAACTATTAATTTCACATGTGTGTGGCACGACGTCTATCACCACCCACACCACGTCATACTTCGGCAAGTGACCATGCACCCGTGACGGACAACCAATGTCAACACAACTCATTGTCAAATATCTGCTATTTGACACGTCAGTGCGGAAAACCCTTTGCGTGCACAATGCCCACTGAATCACGGCTTCTCTTAATTGCTGCTTCGTGTTGTACTGAGCCCCGATTTCAATGTTATTCATGTGGTACTCCCAGGACGATTCATGGACATCAGGCACGGCCGTGACGGCAGACTTGTCCTGATTCCAGTAACTGGGAATAGGCACATCTTCATCATTATTTTCATCTGAATCATCAGAATCAATATCTTCTGCGACGCCATCCTCGTCTTCCACCAATATCTCAGCCTGTACCCTCGTGCTCATCCGCATCAGCCTCCCCAATTTGGCCAGGTCCTGCTGACAGTGCTGGTTCATAATGAAGAGGATTTCTGACAGTGATGGTACGTAGTCAAGAGGAATTTGAGCAGGTCCTGCTGACGGTGATGGTTCATAATGACCAGGCAGTTGGGCATAATGCGAACTAGTTGCTTCACTAGTCTCTCCAGTCTGAACAGCACCGCCAGCTATTTCTAAATTATTCTGCTTCAGATCAAACAACACTAGGACTTCTGGTTTTGTCCCTCGGCGTTTGCATGATGCTAGCCAAGAAACCCACTGATTTGTCTGATCAAGCGGCAACAACTCCCAGCAAATATTTGACCGGGATTTGGTCCATACCGACTGAATCCTAACAGTCCAGTAATTAGGATCATACCCAAAATTCACCGTCAAATACCACTGGACAACGTTGATTTTCACTTTCTCTGGCTCTGTCAACTGAATCTCCACATTTTCAAATTCACTAAGATCAACCCCTGACTCAGATGCACGGACTGTACCGACACCGTAGTGCACAACAACATCGACCACTTCGATTACCTAAACAAATTTATTCCATCATTAAATACTACACAGCGGATATATCTAAATATTACGACTGCCGAAAATAAATATGATGACCCCGGTAAAATAAAGACTACTCAAAATATACAATACATCTAACCGACAACATATATCTACACTAATCCTGACATATCCACCGACAAACTATATTAACATTTAACCTAAAAAATCTAACCGACAACATATATCTACACTAATCCTGACACATCCACGACAACCTATATTAACATTTAACCTAAAAAATCTAGAGATTAGGATTTACCCTTGACGCGTGCGTAGCTCCCGTTGCCCGGCTTCAATCTAGCACCACCACCGCCGCACCACGCCTCTAGCTTCCCCAACACCGGCACACACCACCACTATCCACCATTGTTGACCACCATTGCTCCACCTCCACTCCCCCAAACGCCTCCATGAACAACTATCCCATCAATAGATCGGGGATTCCCCAACCCTCCTCTACTCTATTTCTTCAATATGTGGGTTTGTGGGGATTTTTTGGGGGTAAGAATCGGTGTTGTTTTCTCTGGAAACGGAAGAACAGAGGAGAGGAGAAGGAGTGCTCGAGCGAGAGAAGGAAGAAGAAGGCCGTCGAGGTTATCTGCCTCGTTTCGGCACGGGCGGTGCCGAAAGGCTCGTTTCGGCACGGGCGCTGCCAAAAGCTCCACTTTCGGCACGAGCGCTGCCAAAAGACGTGGGCCACGCCTGCTACGCAGGCCGACATGCAGATGGCCTCTTTCGGTGCCGGCCGTGCCGAAACCAGTTGTTTCGGCACGGGCCGTGACGACAGCGCGCTAGAACTCAAATTTCTCCCGAACGCGTGCTAGATTCCGAATAAACTTTAAAAAAAATATTATTTAAAAAAAATCCCGGTTCTCGGGCACAGCGAGATCACGATCTGACCGGCGGATTAGGTTCTCTTCAATGTAGTGTTACTCCGTAGCTTAGTTCAGAGTAGCAACACGGAGTGACCATGTTTGACCACACAATAGCAAACCAAGTGCGAATCACACAAAATGCCCGCTTCATATCCTTCTTAACGCTACCTTATCTTCACAAACGTCAAACAACAAGAATATATCATCGTTAGGCAATACCCTTTATTATATTGGTGTTACTGATCTCATAGTTGCACTCTAGAGTTAGACCTTCGGTAAGTCTCGCAAAGACTGAAGAGAGAGGCATGTTGATGTCATTATGAAAACCAACCATACCAAAAAAAAGAGTAACAAATTCAATGTTGTAATCTTTTACATATTCAATTATGACATTGCAGGATAATCACTTGCCAAGAGAATGGACAATTCTTTCCTTTCTAGAACATACAATTGATACTTACAACCATCTCAGGAAATCTTCTCGCTGCACCTTTGTTTCATGAGCTGAGTTGCTCTATTGCATTGGATAGGTCAGTCCAAACATCTTCGCTGCCCACTGCATAAAACTTGTACAATTTTTTTAATGAATGTGTACTTAGATATATGAAAGTCCTCCACAATATCTGCAACAGCACCATATGTAAAACACCATATAGTGATAGTGTATTTCTTAATAGATGAGAATCCAATCAGTCTGGTGCAATCTTATTTCAGTTGGAAATAGTCCACATACTGCCAAACAACATACACAATATGCATGAAAACATCCCTCTTCATTTTAAAGCGTCGTCAAAATGGAATCGGACCATGTGTTGGGTGGTAAAAAATAGTCATTGTATAGCAAACAATGACCCATAGCCTTTGGACGGATCTTGTTAACTCGTGTTCGGCCTCTGATCCTCCGCATTTGTGAGAGCATTCAATCTCCTTTTACACAGCTAGAGGAAAAATGAGAATCATCTGGTTCTCTTTATTATCAGTTGCGGCATCAACGTCATCTTCCATCATTTGGAATGGTATGAACTCATCGCTGCTATCCATAGTCTATAAATCAAACGATGGAGTAATGAAACTACAAACCTTCTGGACTTCAGTAAATTTGAGAAAAAAAAACTCCATCATTTTAGTTTAAGGAACTTTCTACATTTTAGTTAATTCGAAAAAAAATCATGTGATCCTATCCTCCATGCTCGTGCCTCTCCCTTGATTTATCTTGGGCGTCTTGGGTACCAAGCAAAACCTAGGAGCGAGAAAGGGACAATAGACAAACAAGGTACACATACATATATAGAGATCAATTATACCGGTAATACCATCTTCATGTTTATATAAGGCCGGGGCGGAGGGAGTGGGGTAGGGAGCACCCGGGAGGCACACTTTACAACAGGAAGCAACACCACCTGGCGCTCCTAGTTCGAGTAAGTAGTTCCAATCCTCAAGATTAGATGCATAATAGATATCGCCTTAGAAAGGAAGTAGGTTTTACGAGACAGTGATTCTCGGGACTCGAACCTGTATAAATTTTCTATATGTTCTATGTTTCTAACCCCTCAGATCATCGCACGTATGTTACTCCCTCTTCATAATTGTGGGTAAAAATACATCGTAACATACATCCGTGAACATGTCTACGCGTGTTTCCCAATGTTCGATGGACGCCAATCCCGCCAGGTCCATCAGACACATTTCAACCATTGTGCCACAGACCTACCCATGTGCAGTCACGCCTACCATGGTCGTTGACTGTACCTATCACAATCTTGTTTCTATCTAACCTACTTCGCTAGGCTGCTGGAGAAAGTTGCTATGGAGGTTTTGGGTGCTAGGAGGAGCTGGGCTGTTTGGATCCCAAGAGTGACAATGTGAAGAAAGATGAGGAAACAGGGTGAGATGGGAAACAGAAGGCAAAGGAAAAGAAATGAAGCTGTAGACGGGAGATGATGATCAATAGTAGCTTTTCTGTTTTGTTCTCTATAAGCTGGAGTTTGTTGTAATCCTTTCACCAAAAAAAAAGTCTACCAGTTTCATCTATTTATTTTGGCTGCGCGGTGTCTTTATATAATATATGTTCATTTCCAACACCTAAGCCTTCGAATATACCAAGTCCAATTGTAGCCCCCATAAACATATTTGACACCAAGTCCAACAAGGAAGTACTACGTGCTTGTAAAAGCCACAACCGTGCAAGCATGCTTAGCACCATTGTGAGCACAAAATGACAAACCCTTTTAGTGAAAACTATATCGAAAGAGATAAAAGACTGAAAGCTCTCTAGCTTCTCAGGATCGATCAATCGTACATAGGCTCACCATTCACCAATATGCAAAGGAACAGGCCAATATGTTATCACGCTGGGCACATCATCACGATTCACAAGCTCAGAACATGAAACCTTCGACGGCAAGTATCAAATGGTAACAAGGCATATCCAAACCAGTTCAACATGAAAAGCAAAGCTGAAGAAAGAGTGGTGACATCGGTGGATATGCTTGATGGTTGCTCTAGTTCGCATGCTGGGCACCTGGTGGGTAAAGGTAGGCCAATATGCCATAAATGGTTTGTATTATCGTACAGAAAAGAACAAGTACTGTGGCAAATGCAGCCAAGACCAACCATGGATTGCTGAAGTGATTCAACCAAAGCCAAGCTATCCACCTGTTTAGACGACTCTGGTAGTAGGTTTCCATCATCTGGCAGAGGGACTTCAAATAATATTGACCATTGAAATCAAAAACGACGTCTTTGCTGAGCACAGTGAACAGATCCGAAACCATTTCATCATTATCGAGGTGATGCACAATGATTTCTCTTTTTGTAAGCATCGTAACATCTTCTGGCATGCTAACGAGCTGAGACAGGAAAACAATATAGGCAGTAAAGTCATCCCCAAACTGAGGGCATGTTTGCTCAAAAGCAATAAGGTTCCTAAATAGGGTCCCTGTGCACTCATCTATTATAATACATGGGATTTCCATCATGCCATTCATAAACTTGATATCCAACAATGAATGGGGTTTGAAATTGTCATATTCACGCTTCTTAAATTTTACTCCAGCTTCTAGGTATTGTGCTGCCCTACGCCAACGGTTTAGTGATTGACAACTTTGTTGCTGATCTATCTCCTGGTTGGAAGGAAAGTTTTGTTCATTCCCGCTAAGATCATGACCAATTTTGAGATAATTCCCTCCAAAATTACAGAGCATGCCAAAGTATTGTTGCTCAATGTGATAGCAGTGTTCATCCTCTGATCTCTTACTTGGCCTGAAGTAAATATGACATAAGTGAAGCAAATGCTGGAAATCTTTTGGTCGATCACATTCTAGGATTGCTTTTGGATACCATCGCAAAGCAGTTTCGACATATATGGCTAACTCAGCAGTCAAAATTGAAGTTGCAGCTTCTGTCCCAGCTACTAGCTCAAATATTTTGCTGACAATGAAAAATGGTATTTGATTTTCAAGAAGAAAGAGATCATTATTGACAAAACGAATAAACCACTGTCCAACTTGCTCGTTATGCTGATCACATTCAGTATCTTCCACAATACTGGTCTGCTCTTGTTCTTGATTTTCTGGTCTGCTCCCAGAGTTGGCTATGTTGTCTGTTTCATGCTCTGAATATTGGGTTTCTCCATTCAGTACTGTAAGCCCTTTAGTCCCACCCAAGCCGACAATAATGAAACATCCATCAAGCAGTAGCATCTGCAGGAATTCCTCCGGACCCATTTTGATTTCCTCGGAGTAGCAGTTTCTGGCCTGTTTTGACAGTTCCTGAAGTGCGATCAGGTAATCCAGTAGACCTTTTCCCCGAGTAAGTCTAAGAATCTCATCAAGAAACCCCCATTTCATCTTCTCAGTAGACCGTAACCTTGCAGCCCCATTGTGATATGGACCAATAGATAATATATAAGGTTCATAAGAGAACTTGGCAGCTTCACGGATGTGCTGCTGAACTTTATAGATCACACAACATTTCGCTTCCATGTCCGGAACCTCTAGTGACCAGTAGTAATCAAGCTCCATCTTCATGGAGCTCACCAATTTATCCATGTCTACAAACTTTGCAGTTTCCTTTTGGCTTTGAGACATCCTCACCTGTTATGCGTCAATTGACCATTAGATTCATCGTAGTACAAAACGCTGGTGACAACAGTATTTTGTAAGCATTGCAGTGTACACCAAAAACAGAAGTAAGTTGATCCAAAAGCAGTTCATGATTGAGTTCATGTAAACTTATTGGGTTCTCTCCTCAAATAAAATTATCTTATTGGTTTTGAGAGATAAACAACTGCCGATTTTAACATGCAATGGTTCAACGAAAGATTAAAAAAATCGAAATCTGCTCACTTCACTGAGATTGAGAGAGGAAATATCTGTAAACAAATACGGCGTGAATGGGCCCCGCGCACCAAGTTGCAGTGATTAAGAGAGATACGGGGAGGAAGAGGGGAGAGGCGGTGACAGTGATCGGCGAAAGAAGGCGCCTGCGATGTGCAGTAAGCCTAGCGAGAAGTTGGCTAGAAGGAAAGGAGGCGGTGCTAGAGGCGTACGAAAGCTCGCCGACTCGCCGGCACGGAGGAACCCGACGAGCTCGACCCAAGGTTGGACTCCGGGATAGGAGGATAAATTCAGTGGCAAAACAGGAGGAGGGGCAGAGCTGACAGTACATTTAGCGGTGAAAGGCAGCGAGATCCGCGAGATCCACCGTCGCCGGCGGTGGATCGGGCGACAGTTACTCGGGCGAAAGAGTGGGGCTGTGACTCGCGGCCCGTGAACCTGTCAGTCTCGGAGAGGGGATAAAATTGCACATAAGGTGACATTGTTGCACAAAACATAAAATCAAAACACTTGTTGCACCAAACACCATGTTTTTGTCTAATCAGTTGCAACCAGCACAAATAACTGATTTAGAGTCTTAACACGTATCTGACATATGGGTCTGGATTTTTATACCATATACCAAACATTATACGACTTTATACTGTATACCAAAAATTATACGGAAAAATAAAAAAAATAGGCAGCTTAACCGTAGAAATAATTTTTCTAAAACAAAAAGAAAGAGCAGAGCTACAAAGTTAAAGAAAGACCATCTCTTAAAAAATGGGCAGCATAATAACTGTAGAAAATATATATTAAAAAAATGCTTACTGCATTGACCGCCGCTGGATACCTGGTACACATATTTTCCGTCTCTAGTTTCTCAACGTAGTGTGGTGTTATTTTCCATTGAGCAGCAGCAAAATTAGGGAAATCATCTTGAACTAATAGGTGTAGATGTACCATCATTCAAAAATAATATTTCAATATGTAAAAAAGGTCTGAATTTTTGGACGTAGATCCAAATATTTTATGTTCGCACAAAAAAAATCATGAAAAAATGACATTTTTTGTGTAATGTGTAAAAAGACAAATTACAGTGCTCCAAAGTTCATTTAAATGAAACATTTATTTTCTTTTTACACATTCCAAGAAAATGTACCTTTAAAAAAAATGTGTGCGGATATATAATGTATGGATGTATGCCCAGCATTGTTTTTTATTATTTTGACATTTTAAAATATTTAAAATTAATTTTTATAACGGGTTCATGTACACCCACGTGCCAAAACATTGTGTTCGAGCAAGACCATATCTTCTAACTTTGTAGCTCTTCTCTTTATTTTTGTTTCGGACAAATCATTTTGACCATTATGGTGCCCTTTTTAAAATTTATTGTAGTATATGGTATAGAATTTGTCGTATAATTTTTGGTATATGGTATATAAAATCCAAACCCACATGTTAGATACGTATTAAGTGTCTAAATCAGTAATTTGGGCTGGTTGCAACTGATTAGACAAAAACATGGGGTTTGTTGCAACAAGTGTTTTGATTATGTGTTTTGTGCAACAATGGCACCAAACCTTGGTGTTACCTGCAATTTTCTCCGCGGAGGGAAAGAAATCTGACATGTGGGAACCATGATCAGGCTTGGTGACATGCGGGTCCCAAACTCCCAACTGAAATCCAAGTAACTGTACTCGTGTCAGTGTCTGTTGGGTCTCTTCGATTCAAATGTACGTTCGATTCAAAGGTACTATTCTACTCCCTCCGTATTAAAATATAAGATTTTCTAGCTATTCCACACACATATGTATCTAGACATGTTTTAGTGCAAGATTCACATGAACCTTCCATTAAAACATGTCTAGATACATGTGTGTGGAATAGCTAGAAAGTCTTATATTTTGATACGGAGGGAGTATATATGAATCTTCGAGGACTGGAGAGTGGAGATCATCGAAATTTTGATATTTCCTATGGCTGTTTTGTATGCAATTGTAAAGAAACAATTTCATCGAGCCCACACTCGTGAAAATTCTACTTTGACTCTAAAGCAAGAATCTAAATTGTCTAAAGAAATTCTTATGATTGTTCCCTTTCTCTGTGGTTTTGCCATATATTATGGTAATGCTTGTTTATGTATTCTCAGTTCATGGTATGATTTTCGGTTTCGGTCAGTTTTCGCTATAAATTGGACAACTCTTTTTTCTTTCGTAAATGAAATGGTAAATATTTTGTTTGTATAAACAAATGTATCAAACATGTAGCATTGATTTTTTAGGTACACGGCATTTATATAAAATAAGTATTGAACAATCAAAAATTATATAAATAAGTTTGAGACGTATCACCTCACCAGGTTGGACCAGGTGGGTTGTGGAGGGGGGGGGGGGGGCAGCCGCATGGGCCTCAAATCCCATGAGAGGAGGCGCCCCTTGACATGGAGGGCAAGGCATGGAGCGGCGTCATGGGTTGGAGGCCCCAACTAGGGCGGCCAGCCCTAGGGGGGAGGGAGACCCCTCCTGAAGGTACCTCACACATAGTTTAAAAACTGGACCGGTGATCGAACCGACCAGCCTCTCGGTTCATAGTTCTATGGTCCAACCGCCAGGTTTACTGGTTAAACTGTTGGACATGTAATTGAATAAAAATATTACTTTTAGTACTGAAATACCTAAATAAATTGTTCAATTAGTTTGACTTCCGTTTACTTGACACAAAGTAAGCTAGGAACTGATGGCTAGCATGCAGAACATATGTCACATTCGGATACAAGTGAGACTAGTGTTCGAATCCCTGGGGCACACATTATCTTTTACGCTCGCGTGGGTTCAATGGTTCAATGACCGGTTGAACCGTCCTTGTTTCTACCCAGTTTAAGTTAAAGCTTGCGGTTCTATTAAGATTTCTCGGGTCTGTTTCCTTGTCTGGTCCTACTACCTTAACAGACCAGCTAAGGCTCTAGTTCCGATTTATTCCTGTCGGGCCACCAGTTTGGTCAGGTTTTTTCAACTATGACATCACCCCCTCCTCCAGTGAAAGGAGAGGAGGGGTAGCCCCTTCTCCTTGCCATTTTCAGTTGAAGGGATGCCTCCTCCTCCTCTCTCTATCTCCGCTCTCTATCTTTGTCTCTCTCTCTCTCTTTCCCTCTCTCTCTCTCTCTCTCTCTCTCTCTCTCTCTCTCTCGTTATATAGCCACCATACGCCAAAAGGTTGAAGTACTCCGGCTGGACTCTCGCTCTGGACGACGAAGCATTGCTGGACTGAAGGGGGCGAAGGGAATACATAGCTGCAGAGATCTCCATCCACGGTTCTTCACCAACAATCTACTTCCGCTACCGTTAGATGGCAATGATCTAGATCTAACATTTACTTTCATCTTCATAAATTAGAAATTGGATAATTACGTAGGCCGATTTGTTTATTCTCCATTACATAGACCTACAAAATGGTCCTCAAAAACCTTTGTCCCAAAGGGGAAAAACACCTCTTATACAAAGTTCACCCAATCTACACGTCGGAGGCAATTTCACTAGCATGGTACCTAGCCCAAAGTTTCAGGATTTTGTACTAGAATAGAAAAATTGGTACTAGATCCTCCACTATAGAACGTGTTCTCCACTTGTATTTTTTTCATATATCAATTATAATACCAAGTATTACCCGAAAAAAATCCAGACCGCATAACAAAAAAAACTAGTCTCACCAAACAACATGACATATTTTGCACACGAACTCCATTTTCGATGAAATTGGACTTATTTTGAATCTAACAATAAGCTCTACCTCCTCACACAAAGATTTTAAAAGGTCAACATAATAGGTCAAATCCATAAATGGAAAAGTTTTACCTATCTACAACAGAAGAACTGACAAAACTCGACATTAATTAATGCAAATTTTTATATGAACTCCATTTGTGTTGAAATTAGCTAGGCTTGTTATGAAGATAATAGTAAGGTATAGATCATCACACAAAGAAACACCAAATACATCCTCACACAATGAAAGGGGATAATGCAAAAAATGTAAAAGTTTGAGCTCTCTATTCACAATGAGATCAAACTACTCACCCAAAAACCCCTCTTGATAGTGTGGCTATCGAATTTACAATCTTGTCTCTCACAAAAAATCATAACACATTTGGCTTGTTGATGACCCACAAGTATAGGGGTGTATCGTAGTACTTTCGATAAATAAGAGTGTCGAACCCAACGAGGAGCAGAAGGTGCTGACAAGCAGTTTTGAGCAAGGTTTCACCGTAAACATTAGCAGACAGATTTTTAGGAGTTTTTGATATAACAGATAAATAAAATACGAGTAAATAAAGAGAGCAATAATAATTGCAGCGAGTGGCCCAATCCTTTTTAGCACAAAGGACAAGCCGGTTGTTTTACTTATGATGACCAAACGTTCTTGAGGACACACGGGAATTTCTTCAAGTGCTTTCGCTTCATACCGTTGATTAATCTTTATTGTTTTGATAAGTGTTGTGTGGTTGAACCTATGCTAATGCACCGCCCTTACTTGGACTAATACATACTTGTGATTACACCTCTTGCAGGCTTACCGCAAATACAAGAGAATGATTAAGATAAATCTAACCACAACCTTAAACTCTGAGATCCTACGCTCCCTCGTGCACTAATTTACAAACGGGGGTTTATGTTTCTGTCACTCCGGCAACCCCACAATAGGTAAACTAAATACACAATGCATTCCCTAGGTCCATAAAGGTGAAGTGTCATGTAGTCGACGTTCACATGACACCACTAGAAGAATGACACCACAACTTAAATATCAAACCATTAAATATTACTCAACATAATTCCACTACTAACATCAAGACTTCTCCCATGTCCTCAAGAACTAAGCGAACTACTCACAAGACATCATATGGATCATGATCAGAGGTGATATAATGATGAATAAAAATTTGGACATAAACTTTAATTCACAGATAAAACTCAAAAGCATCAACCACAAGGAGTAATTAACACCGGGAGAGTTTCCCCTATGAACTAGACAAGTAGCAATCCTAGATGTTACAGCGGAACGAAGTGGACCGATGGGGATGATGATGCCGGCGGAGGAGATGATGATGATGATGATCCCGATGAAGTCTAGGGCGTTGGCGATGACGATGGCGATGATTTCCTCCTCCGGGAGGGAATTTCCTCGGCAGATTTCTCCCTGCCAGAGAGCTTTTCTCTATGGTTTTCCGCCCCGTGGAGGCGGCGTAATATTTCTTCCAAGACTCTCCTCTGATTTTAGGGTTACGGGGAAGATATACGTGAAAGGGGTGAGCCAGAGGTGGGCCAGGGGCACCACACCTCGGCGCCACCCCCATTCTGGCCGCGCCCAGGTCAAGTGTGGGCCCCTCGTGGGCCATCTTGACCTCCCCTTTTGGCTCCCTTCGTCATCTGGTAAAATAGGAGATTCTGTATTTTCTCGTGATTTTTGGAGTTTCAGAAATATAGTATCTTGATGACGCTTTTTCCAGCAGATTCCTGGCTCCGGCAGTTAAATCCCAATAATCATCAAACATGCAAAATAAGATGAAATAACATAAGTAATGTATCATAATAATAAATATATCAATGAATAATAGTAAATTATGATATAAAATAGTGATGCAAAATGGACGTATCACTTGTGCATTCCTCTTGAGCTTTATCCCCGCCTCGCGCTGGAACACTTTGAAAGTGCATGTTGCCCCCATGCGTGGTTTTGGTAATTAATGGCAATCCTTATGGACTAATATTTGCATTAAGATATTATTGTATATCTTGTCCATAGGAAAAGATTGGAGTTCATATGTTGGACTCTAGAATCATACATGGTAAAGTTGAAGGAGATATGCCCTAGAGTCAATTAATAAAGTGTTTTATTTATCATATCTCATTTGTTCATAATATGTTTTTGTATCATGCTATAACTGTATTAAGCGGAAACATTGATACACGTGTGGTACGTAGACAACCAGGTCCCTAGTAGCCTCTACGTGACTAGTCCATTGTGCAATCGATGATCGAGGTTTCCCGATTATGTGACAACGGTGTCAGTTGACAATGGAGTCATATCATTGGTAGAATGATGTGATGGACATACCCAATATTTGTAGGACGTAGTCATTACGCCTTTGACCGTGAGATCAACTCTTATCGCTATTCCTGGAAGATGCTTTGATTGCATCAAACGTCATTGCTTATATAGTATGACAATAACGGTGTCCCTCTCGGGTATCGGAAGGGAGTATGTTGAGATGAGGGATCAAGAGCGGGATTTGCCAATCCGCATAGCAGGATAGATACTCCTGGGCCCACTCGGTGAGATTATGTCAAATAAGCTTGCAAGCATGTGACTAGGTCACGGGGACATATTATCATGGACGAGTAGAAGATAGTGTTATCGATAACGAGATCAAGCTAGGTATCATGATATGTAAGAACGAGTCTCGGACACGCTAAGTATCGCCAGGCAAAAGGTTTAAGACTCGACGTCTAGGTTCGAACGACAAAGTTATTTCGTTATCTCACAGGGATTAATTCTGGGTATCCAAGGTCCATGAATTAATCATTAATCGGAGAGCGTGTCTCGATTATGTCTGGCGAGATCTCGAACCGCTAGGGTAACACACTTAAGGGAGGATGACATTTATAATAGATTGGAAATAGAAGAGAAAATAAAAGAGAGCACTGGAAATGTTCCGGGAGAGTTCCGATGGAGATCGGAGAGCGACGAAATAGTTTTCGGAGCTAGAATTAATTAGATAAAATGTATTTGATATTAATTAGTTGAATTAATGATTAAATATATTTTTATTTAATTAAATTCGAATTTTAAAGGCTGTTTTTCTTAAATGGGCCTTAGAGGCCCATTAGGGGAAAAACCCCAAAAGGAAAAAGAAAAAAAAGAGGGGAGGGCCAGCCGGCCTAGGTGGGCCACATGGAGCCCACCTAGGGGCCGGCGCACCTAGCTGGCCGGCGGGTGTGGGGTTTAGTCCCACACCGCCTGGCTGGCAGCTGTGGCGGCCTCCCTCCACCTATATATATGGGTGCCCCCTTTGCTTTTTAGAACACACCAATTTCTCTCTCTCTCCCATTTAATCGTGATTCCGCATTTGGAGTCGTGTACAGGGTGAGTGTTTCTTCACCATAAGCACACCGCCGTGCTACTGGTTTTCCAGTCGAAGTCTTCCGCTGCTCGTCCCTGGATCGGAGCCCGGAGGAAGTCATCTTCGCCGTACGTGTGCGATTCCCTGCGAGGTGCCACGCCTGTGGCGCTCGGAGGTCTTCTTCCCTACACGACCTTGAGGTCGGCTTCGTCGGCTTCATCGACAACGCTTGTGCGAGAGCGTGATCCCAGCTTTTTGGTCTACAAGGGTATGTATATCGATCTCCTGCGTATTACTATATCTGCATAGTATAGATCCTGGCTAGTTTAAGGTTATCGTTGTTAGAAAAAAATTTGTTTTCTGCACACGATCCCCTTCAGTGGTATCAGAGCCGTTCTATGCGTAGAGATAGATGTACGCTTTTAGAACCCGTGTTTATCACGGGGGCATCGTTCTCTTATTTGCCACCCTCTAGCGTGCACTTGCATTTCCGGCGGCATTGAGTTGATGAAGCGGCCCGAACCGACCTTACGCTTATGCTTACGCGAGACTGGTTCCAGAACTGACATACGGCTTGGACCGTATATGTGGCTGGCGAGTGTCTGTCTCTCTCTCTCTTTAGTTGGTCTTGCATTTTCAATGGAGGGCCCAAAAGGGATAAATAAATATGCAATTATTTGATCGTTGTTGTGGTCATAGGTTCGTAGGTATGAAGCGGTTCTATTTACGACAGCCCCTAGCCACGTAAAATATGCAAAAGATAAAGTAGAGAGCGTCTAACTTTATTTTGCAGGGGCAATATGATATGGTCAAGGTAGGTTTATTAAATTGTTTATAAACAGTGGGCGTGAAGGAGACAATCGGCGCAAGACCATATCATGTCGCATTACATTTGATGTTTTTGAGTGCATCTTATATTGTGTATATATATATACTGTTATATGTTAGTTACACGGTGATAACCCCCAAGAGCAAGGGATCACTGTAGCACCTCTCAATGTGGAAGTAAGGTATCGATCCGCAGGAGCAAGAAGGAAAAGTTATCTATTCTCTACAACTAAAGTGTCACAAGTTTTAGTTGATTATGCACTAAACAAGTTTAAGGAACAAGGTGGTTGATTTAATGGATGGAAGTTTGATGTAACAAGGCAAGAATGTGGAAGTGTCCCAATCCTCTTCAATGCAAGAGGACAAGACAAAGGTTTTCTAGGATGCTTGGAAATAAGGCCTATGGATCATACTTTCACTAGTGGACACTCCCAACAATTGAATACATAGATATTTCCTCTTCACTTTGCTACTCTGAACTATTCTCCCGTTGGATAGAAATACCAATCTACTGCGTAGGGCTACAAGAGCACACCTTAAAGTCTGAGTGAAAAAACACCACAATATCATAGAACACCAAGACCATCGTGTAGGGCTACAAAAGCACACCTTAAAGTCTGTCTTCCACATCTAGGGAACCCCAAGGTCACTATGAGTGCCCCAAAATAGTACTAAACAAACACCACAATTTTATAGTGACATCCAACACAAAGAATAACTCATGGTAAGTATTTCTGTAACCTTTAGCCTAAGAGTCACACACGGTGCGCACACTGTCAACTTCACACCATGGGACAAAGGTGACTCCGGAAATTACATTAATAAAACCACTTGAGTAGCACAAACAATGAAGGAGAAACATCCATGAATTCAATTAGATTACAAAGCTCATGATCACATAAAGATCACATCAGGAGAGAGAGATGAACCACATAGCTACCGGTAGAGCCCTCAGCCCCGATGAAGAACTACTCCCTCCTCATCATGGGAGGCAGCAACGGCGATGAAGATGTTGATGATGAACACGCCGGAGGGGGGTGGAGCCCTCCGGAGGCGATTTCGGCGGCATTTCCCCCCTCCGGAGGCGATTTCGGCGGCATTTCCCCCTCCGATCTTCTCCGGCGGCAGCCTTCTGTCTCTCTGTTTCGTGGTTTTTGTGTTTCTCCGCCGCCTCCTTTCGCGAAACGCCAGGGGACCTTTTTTATAGGCGTTTTTAGGTCAAGACGGAGTCGGTGGACGAAAAATCGACGGCCACAGAGCTCCGAGGTGGAAACGAGCTAGGCCCACGCGGCCATGTACTTTAGGCCGCGTGGGACCCTCCCATTTCCAGCCTGTTGGGCTTATGGTCTTCAATTTAAGCCCATTGCGTTCGTCTCAAAAATTCTGAACCGTGCTCTTTGACCTTGCCCTTTTTGGAGTCCCGAAGCTCCCGGAAAGTCTGAAACACTAAAAAAGACGTTTTCTGAAAAAACAGGGTTAATTCCAAATAAATGGGAAAACTATGAAATATTCCCAAAATCATTATAAAGCCTTGATATAACCCTTATATGATGCAAATATGATTGGAATATAAGCAATTAAAGTGCAAAGTTCATGTATGCATTTTACATGCATCAACATCCCCAAGCTTAATCCATGCTCGTCCTCGAGTATGAAGATGATAAAACTAACATGGACTTTGCAATTTAATACTTAACAATGAATATCAAAGATGATTACTATTGCTACATATAGTCAAATGATTCATTCTTCAAAGGAGTAGCAATATGCAAGATAGTTCATGAAGTGATATCAAGTATTCAAGACAAGGATGTTCATTGATAGTTCACAAAGTATAACATAGAAGCAAGTAATATGGACATTCTTACTTTTGCATACATGTGGTCATAGAGTGATGATGAAAATCTGAATATGTTTGGCGGACACTTTGGAAAGATGAATAAGTGAGTAGAGGTAAAGCATGCATAAGTTTCATCTAACCTCCAAACTCTCTACTTAAGTTAATGATTGCAATGTGGTAATACTTGGTGTCAAGCTCTCATTCCCCTATCATAGCATCTTGAATGATTAAGTTTAATGTGAGAGCAAATATGAGTAGTGTGCTTGACAAAGTAAAGGTTGGATGTCTCATGCCCCTTGAATACAAGTACCTACACCATGATTACTCAACTTAGGAAACAAAGCAAGTTCAAGTTATATATCATTGTAAGTAATAATAGTATCATCAAGAGCGTCAACTGGGGTACCTCTTGTCCCAGGATATGGAACAAGCCCATATCAAAATGACAAGACAAACAAACAAGATGAAAAACCTCAACACCCTTTTTATTTACCATTGGAATAGCTTTTTATTGTAAGGTGTGTCATAGATAATTCACCATACCATGTAAGTAAATTTCCACCATGAATAATGCATGGCTTAGATTAGCGGCCCAGGCGTCTCTCTAACCATTTATACAAACTCATTTAAACTACTTCATTTCCACCTCATTTCACCATGATAGGCATCCATAAACAAAAGTACATGATATCAACTAAATGAGATGAAGGAGCATGTTGAAAGCTTTGCATGTGACAGCACATATGGGCTAACTCCCAACCTCGAACATTTATCAAGCCACTAGCATCATAATCTTAATCACAATGGGTCATGTTTTATTTATTGCAATGATAGTAAAATGTGCATCAAGTTCGTGAGAGCTATATAACCAACTTTTCCATGGCAATCAATAACATAATCATTTTCATTCAGAGGTATAGATAACACAAATACATGATGAACATACTCGGAATAGCATAAAGCCAATAGGTAGATATGGTGGACTCACTGGAATAACTTTGGTTGAAGGTGTTGGAAACAAGTTTTGCTTGTTGGAGTTTTTGGGCTAGCAAAAGGGAGAAAGTTGACCATCTAGATGCATGCATGAGTGTCCATAGAACTAACTAATCCATGTTAAACCAAGTAAAATAACAATCAGCACCAAAACATGAATAAGTGATAGCTCTACAAAAAGAATTTGCAAACTATTACTCATAAACAAGCTCATGAATCATGCAACTATATGTATCATTAAAAATCAAGTCAAACATCCCTTTTCCCAATCTTATAAAAGCATCCAACATATTTCAACCCATATTTCCAGTAGCTCTCTCATATATAAATGATAGTGTGGTGGTCTCTCAAGACTCAAACAAAAACAAAAACGACGCTCCAAGTTTATGCGATAAAGTGTTTCGATCGAAAAACAGAAGTTGGACGTGTGCAAACCGAGAGTGTGTAGGTCCAGCGGGGTTGTCTTCACATCCCCAAGCTTATGGTCTTCACCATCCTTGGATAGCTCTTGGTGCATCTCCTCCAATCCCTGTGAAAAAACTTCAAAACACCGTTTCTCCCATCTCTTTTCTGTGGGGTGCATTAATAGTGATAAACAAATAGGTTCTTGCTGCATATAATCCTTGAACAAAAATTCATATGACATGTCCAGAAAGTGTATAATGTTGTATGCCTACTCATAAACTCAATTGGATCAAAAAGATTCAACTTAAAAGCTCAAAGCATGCATCAAACAAAATGGGACAGAATCTGTCCAGAAAAACAGCAGCAGCAAAACGTATTTTTCTACCCTACCAAACTTTCTCGAAAAATTCCGAAAAAATTCATGCATACAGAGGATGAAAAGTTGCAACTACAGTTCAAATATGAGCTCATTCGGAGTTACAGAATAAGAATTAAAAATCATACCGTGCACTGACTTGTGCAGGAATAAAATCTCCGAACGCTATAAGCAACTTTTCAAGACCAAAATGGGTAAAACTTGGCACTTTATTAAAACTCCAGAAACTAACTAGACACAAAATCTCTTGTTACAGCAAGAGGACACAAAGAAAAATCACACACAAAAATAACCGGGTTGCCTCCCGCAAAGCGCTTTCTTTATAGCCATATAGCTAGGCTTGATAGTTTTAATGATGCTCCCATAGGAATAAGAGTTGAATATAAAAGAGCATCAAGAAGCAAATATCAAACACATTTAAGTCTAACCCACTTCCTATGCATTGGGATCTTGTAAGAAAATAAATCAATAAAGCACAAAGTGACTAGCATAGGAAGGCAAAGCAAGTGCAACTTCAAAATTTTCAACAAAAAGAGAGAAGACTTAATATTTTTGAGATATATGAAATCATGTCTCCCTCTCTCATAAAAACTTTCAGTAGCATCATTGATAAACTCAACAATATAGCTATCACATGAAACATTCTTATCATGATCCATATGCATAAAAGTATCATTACTCTCCACATAAGCATAAACAGTTTCATTAGGAATAGTGGGAGTAAAACATTCATAATAATCATTGTAATCATCATATATAGGAGGCATATCATAATCACAATAAACTTTATACTCAATAGTGGGTGGACTGAAAATATCATATTCATCATCATAAATGGGAGACATAGTATCATCAAACAAGTCAAAGAACCTCCCCAAGCTTAGATGATTGCAAGATATAAAAGGAACCTCCCCAAGCTTAGTCTAGTGCACACAAGAATAGAAACTTAAGCGCTACGCTCCCCGGCAACGGCGCCAGAAAAGTACTTGATAACCCCCAAGAGCAAGGGATCACTGTAGCACCTCTCAATGTGGAAGTAAGGTATCGATCCGCAGGAGCAAGAAGGAAAAGTTATCTATTCCCTACAACTAAAGTGTCACAAGTTTTAGTTGATTATGCACTAAACAAGTTTAAGGAACAAGGTGGTTGATTTAATGGATGGAAGTTTGATGTAACAAGGCAAGAATGTGGAAGTGTCCCAATCCTCTTCAATGCAAGAGGACAAGACAAAGGTTTTCTAGGATGCTTGGAAATAAGGCCTAGGGATCATACTTTCACTAGTGGACACTCCCAACAATTGAATACATAGATATTTCCTCTTCACTTTGCTACTCTGAACTATTCTCCCGTTGGATAGAAATACCAATCTACTGCGTAGGGCTACAAGAGCACACCTTAAAGTCTGAGTGAACAAACACCACAATATCATAGAACACCAAGACCATCGTGTAGGGCTACAAAAGCACACCTTAAAGTCTGTCTTCCACATCTAGGGAACCCCAAGGTCACTATGAGTGCCCCAAAATAGTACTAAACAAACACCACAATTTTATAGTGACATCCAACACAAAGAATAACTCATGGTAAGTATTTCTGTAACCTTTAGCCTAAGAGTCACACACGGTGCGCACACTGTCAACTTCACACCATGGGACAAAGGTGACTCCGGAAATTACATTAATAAAACCACTTGAGTAGCACAAACAATGAAGGAGAAACATCCATGAATTCAATTAGATTACAAAGCTCATGATCACATAAAGATCACATCAGGAGAGAGAGAGATGAACCACATAGCTACCGGTAGAGCCCTCAGCCCCGATGAAGAACTACTCCCTCCTCATCATGGGAGGCAGCAACGGCGATGAAGATGTTGATGATGAACACGCCGGAGGGGGGTGGAGCCCTCCGGAGGCGATTCCGGCGGCGTTTCCCCCCTCCGATCTTCTCCGGCGGCAGCCTTCTGTCTCTCTGTTTCGTGGTTTTGTGTTTCTCGCCGCCTCCTTTCGCGAAACGCCAGGGGACCTTTTTTATAGGCGTTTTTAGGTCAAGACGGAGTCGGTGGACGAAAAATCGACGGCCACGGAGCTCCGAGGTGGAAACGAGCTGGGCCCACGCGGCCATGTACTTTAGGCCGCGTGGGACCCTCCCATTTCCAGCCTGTTGGGCTTCTGGTCTTCAATTTAAGCCCATTGCGTTCGTCTCAAAATTCTGAACCGTGCTCTTTGACCTTGCCCTTTTTGGAGTCCCGAAGCTCCCGGAAAGTCTGAAACACTAAAAAGACGTTTTCTGGAAAAAACAGGGTTAATTCCAAATAAATGGGAAAACTATGAAATATTCCCAAAATCATTATAAAGCATTGATATAACCCTTATATGATGCAAATATGATTGGAATATAAGCAATTAAAGTGCAAAGTTCATGTATGCATTTTACATGCATCACACGGCGGTAGTGATATAAGATGATCCCTCCAAAATACCATTAGTGTTCTCCCTTTTGGCGTGCACCACCAAGAAAGTTCTACGTTATGAGGCAGGCTGTGATGATCGGGTGTCATACATATCATCGTTCGCATACAGTGGGTGTAAGACATGTTTGCACGAGCGTTTACGCTGGAGGTTATTATGGCGAGCCAAGCATGTACAGACATGGCCTCAGAACACGGTGACCGAAAGGTCGAGCATGAGTCACAGAGTTGTTGTGATTGACATTCCGATGTCTACCTTTGAAGTTGTGTTGCCGGCTCTGATGACGAGGGGTTGCACAATGGATTAGGGTCGTGTAATCACTGAAGCGATTAGAGGGATATTCGTTTGAGTGGGAGTTCTTGTAGTTTATTTTCTAAAAACTTGAACTCAATTAAATTTATGAACAAAGTCTTATGTTTTTGCAAATTTCATTGTAGATGTCTCGCCCCACCTTTAACCTAGGTCTGTTCCTTGAGAAACAAAAGCTTAAGACCAATGGGTCTAACTTCATGTCCTGGTTCCGCAACCTGAGGATCCTCCTCACTCCCCCACAAGGTGGGCTATGTCCTGGAAGCCGCCATTGGAGATCCCCTGCGATCACCGCCTCCGAGGATGAAAAGAAAGCCTATCTGACCAAGACGGATGATTCTGCCTTCGTGCAGAGTGGCATGCTCTACGCCATGGAAGCTGACCAGCAGAAGCGTTTTGAGAAGATGAGTGCCTTCGAGATAATCTCTGATCTCAAGGCTGTCTTTGCGCCGCAGGGCAAGGCTGAGAGGTATGAAGCTTATGAGCTCTTCTTCTCAGCCAAAATGGACGAGCACAGCAGTGTGAGCGAGCACGTGGCCAAGATGTCTGGCTACGTTCAACGCCTGAACGCTCTGGAATGCAGGATTCCTGATGAGCTGGCGATTGATAGGGTGCTGCAATCGTTGCCCCCTAGCTTCAAAGGCTTTGTCATGAACTACAACATGCAGGGCATGGCTAAGAGCCTGTCTGAGGTGTTCGTGATGCTGAAGACTGCTGAGGTGGAGATCAAGAAGGAGCACACGCTGTTGATGGTCAACAAGACCGTCGATTTTAAGAAATCTGGTGGGAATGGAAAGAAGAACTGGAAGCCGAGGAAGGATGACAAGCCTGTTGCCCGATCCAAGGCCAACAAATCTGGCCCCAAACCTGGCGGGGAATGCTTCTACTGCAAGGGACATGGTCACTGGAAGCGCAACTGCCCCAAGTACCTGGAAGACAAGAAGGCCGGCAAGATTGCCGGGAAAGAGAAAGGTATATGTGATATACATGTTATTGATGTTTACCTTACATGCGCCCGGAGTAATACCTGGGTATTTGATACCGGTTCTGTTGCTCACATTTGTAACTCTCAGGTGGAGTTGCAGAATAAACGGCGTCTGGCGAAGGATGAGGTGACGATGCGTGTCGGCAATGGATCAAAAGTTGACGTGGTGGCTGTCGGCACTCTCCCTCTACATCTACCATCGGGATTAGTTTTGGTTTTAAATAAATGTTATTTTGTACCGTCTCTGAGTGTAAACATTATAAGTGGTTCTTGCTTGTTGCAAGACGGATATTCGTTCAATTCAGTACCAAGTGGTTGTGCTATTTCGATGAATGATATCTTTTATGTTGATGCTGCTGTGAATAATGGTTTATTCCTGCTGAATCTCGATCGTAGTACTCACATTCATATCGTAGATGCCAAGAGGATTAAACTTAGTGGCGATACCGCCACGTATATGTGGCATTGCCGTCTCGGTCATATTGGTATAAAGCGCATGAAGAAACTCCATACTGATGGACTTTTAGACTCGTTGGATTTTGGATCCCTCGATACATGTGAACCGCGCCTCATGGGCAAGATGACCAACACACTGTTCAATGGTTTCATGGAACGGGCATCAGACTTGTTGGGAGTCATACATACAGATGTATGTGGGCCAATGAGCGTGCGACACGCAATGGTTATCGTTACTTTGTCACCTTCACCGATGACTTGAGTAGATATGGGTATATCTATTTGATGAAACACAAGTCTGAAACGTTTGAAAAGTTCAAAGAATTTCAAAGTGAAGTTGAAAATAAACTCAACAAGAAAATCAAGCACCTTCGATCCGATCGTGGTGGCGAATATTTGAGTTTTGAGTTTGGCACACATCTGAAGGCCTGTGGCATTGTGCCGCAACTTACGCCGGCTGGAACGCCGCAACGCAACGGTATGTCCGAGCGACGTAATCGTACCCTATTAGATAATGTCCGGTCTATGATGTCTCTTACCGACTTGCCCGTATCATTTTGGGGATATGCGTTAGAAACAGCCGCATTCATTTTAAATAGGGCTCCGTCCAAATCCGTAGAAATGAGACCGTATGAGATATGGCATGGCAAGAAACCCAAGTTGTCGTTCCTGAAGGTCTGGGGTTGTGAGGCGTACGTTAAGAAACTACAGCCCGACAAACTCGAACCGAAATCGGAGAAAGTCGTCTTTGTAGGGTATCCGCGGGAAACCATAGGATACACCTTCTACAACCCACTACTAGGAAAACCATTATAGGTAGGTTGTATTCTGTGGCGCACCCCTAATTGGTGCGCCACAGAAATATAATTCTGTGGCGCACCAGGCCTGGTGCGCCACAAAAATGTGACTTTCTGTGGCGCACGTGGCCAGGTGCGCCACAGAAATATGACTTTCTGTGGCGCACCAAGCCAGGTGCGCCACAGAAAGTCACATTTCTGTGGCGCACCAGGTCAGGTGCGCCACAAAAAGTTATCCAGGGGGCAGGTAAAAAATTGAAAAAAAAATTCTGTGGCGCACCAGGCAGGTGCGCCACAGAAAGTTGACATTCTGTGGCGCACCAGGCAGGTGCGCCACAGAAAGGTCACATTCTGTGGCGCACCAAGCTGGGTGCGCCACAGAATCTCATTTTTCAAATCCCCCCCCCCCCGTGGATCGCCTTTTTTAGTCTTCCAGGAATTAAAAAAAAATGAAAAAATTCAAAAATTAAAACCCTTTGACATGTGGCTAGGTATGAGTGTCTAGTACGTGTAGAAATTTTGAAATATGAATTTTGACCTTTTCTGCAACAAATGAAAAAGAAATCTTTGTACGGCCATAACTTTTGCATACGACGTCGAAATAACGCAAATAATATGTCAAAAAAATCGTGAGAAAAATCCGAGTTCGAATCAGCAATTCACAGATTCCTCAAATTCAAAAAGAAAAAAAAAGTTATTTGAAACAGACGATTTTTCGCAGCAAAATCAAAAAAATCAAAAAATTCAAAAATTCAAAAAAGACACAGAAATATATAACAAAGAAGATTGTTGAATGTTTTTAAAGTGTTTTGACTTTTTTGGATTTTTTGAGTTTTTTGAATTTTTTTTTGAAGTGTTTTGACTTTTTAAAATGTTTTGACTTTTTTGGATTTTTTAAAGTTTTTTGAATTTTTTTGGATTTTTGAAACTTTTTAAATCATTTTCAAAGTTTAGAAGTTTTTAAAAAATCTGAACTTTAAAAACGCACATTTATAACACATAGGTAACATGCACACATACAAGACTTAAGAGGATTCATATGATATATATATCAATAAGAACTTGAGTAGCACAAGGGTAGGTGAAGTGGGTGGAACTTAGAAGTTAAGCGTGCTAGGGTTGGAGCACTTGAGGATGGGTGACCTAGCGGGAAGGTAGAGTTCAAAAGATTCAAAAAATTTGAAATAATTCCAATAAATAGGATTTTTCATATTATTTCATATTTTGATTTTTCTGATTTTTTTAACTTTTTTTTGCAGCTTTTGAATTTTTTGAGAATTCTGTGGCGCACCAGTCAGGTGCGCCACAGAAATCCGCATTTCTGTGGCACACCAAGCTCGGTGCGCCACAGAAAGTGGGTTTCTGTGGCGCATCTGCCTGGTGCGCCACAGAAATAAAATTTTGTGGCGACGATTCTGTGGCGCACCAGGGATTTCTGGGGGTGCGCCACAGAATCCCTTTTTGGTGCGCCACTGATAGGGCTTTTCCCAGTAGTGACCAAGCCGAGGGCAAAATGTTTGTCGCAAAGAACGACACCTTTCTCGAGAAGGAGTTTCTCGCCAAAGGAGTAAGTGGGAGGAAAATAGACCTCGACGAGATCGTTGATCCTGAACTCGAAATTCCGAGTGGCGCAACGGAAACTGTTCTGGAACCGTCCTCCACAGATGGAGTGGGAGCAAATGTCGAGGATGCTATCCTACCTCGTAGGTCTGGAAGGACACGTGCCACACCAGAGTGGTACGGCAACTTGGTCTGCACCGTCATGTTAATTGAACAAGACGAACCTACGAACTACAAAGAGCTATGTAAGGGCCCGAGTCTGAGAAATGGCTTGAAGCCATGAAATCCGAAATAGGATCCATGTATGACAACAAAGTATGGACTTTGATGGAGATTCCGAAGGGCGCAAGGCCGTCGAGAATAAATGGATTTTTAAGAAGAAGACTGATGCTGACGGTAATGTGACCGTCTATAAAGCTCGGCTTGTCGCAAAGGGTTTCCGACAAGTTCATGGAATTGACTACGATGAAACGTTTTCACCGGTAGCGATGCTAAAGTCTATTCGGATTTTGCTAGCACTTGCTGCGTATTACGATTATGAAATATGGCAGATGGATGTCAAAACAACGTTCCTAAATGGCAACATTGAGGAAGAGTTGTATATGGTACAACCTGAAGGTTTTGTCGATCCAGAAAATGCTGGCAAGGTATGCAAACTTCAGCGTTCCATTTATGGACTGAAGCAAGCATCTCGGAGCTGGAATCTCCGCTTTGATGAGGTGATCAAAGGTTTTGGATTTATCCAAAATGCGGAAGAGACCTGCATTTACAAAAAATGAGTGGGAGCTCGGTTGTGTTCCTAGTTCTATATGTGGATAATATATTACTAATTGGGGATAATGTGGATCTTCTGAATAGCGTGAAGAAATATTTAAACAGTAAATTTTCGATGAAGGACTTAGGAGAAGCTGCATACGTATTAGGCATTAAAATCTATCGTGATAGATCAAGGCGTCTATTAGCGTTAAGTCAGAGTACTTATCTTGATAAGATACTGAAACAGTTCGGTATGGAGACGGCAAAGAAAGGTTCTCTGCCTGTCATCAAGAATAAGGTATTGAGAAAGTCTCAGTGCCCTGTGACGGCACATGATAAAGGCGAGATGGCTAAACATCCCTATGCCTCAGCCATAGGTTCGATCATGTATGCCATGTTAAGTACTCGACCCGATGTAGCATTGGCTCTTAGTTTGACGAGTCGGTTCCAAAGTAATCCTGGAAAGGATCATTGGATAGCTGTTAAGAACATTCTTAAGCATCTCAAGAAGACAAAGGAAATGTTCCTTGTGTACGGAGACTGTGAAGAAGAACTTGGCATAACAGGTTACGTTGATGCAAGTTTCTGCACAGATCCAGATGACTCAAAGTCACAGACAGGATATATTTTCAAGGTGAACGGTGGCGCAGTAAGCTGGAGAAGCGGGAAGCAACCCATAGTGGCCCAATCTACAATGGAATCGGAGTACATTGCTGCTTCGGAAGCCGCGAATGAAGCTGTATGGCTGAGGAAGTTCATCATCGAACTTGGAGTGTTCCCTAGCGCGCAAGACCCTGTAACCCTCTACTGCGACAACACGGGTGCTATTGCTAACGCGAATGACGAGGGGTAGACTCATCAAGACCCATGGTTAAGGTCCCTAGGTTATGAATATGGGGGAGAGAACGTGGTAGAGCTGGAAGTATCGTCGGCTGACAAGCAGGGCAAAGATTTTACCCAGGTTCAGGGCCCTCGTGTGGAGGTAACACCCCTACGTCCTGCCTGTCTGTTATTGCTTTGTGAATATGATGGTTACAAGGATCCCGGCGAGATGTCGATCTCGCTAGGGTTTGTGGCTCTGGTGGTTCGTTGTCTGGTTCGATGGCCCTCCCAGTCCTTAAATAATAGGCTGGGTCTCGGGTGTTCGTAACCGACTCGATTTACAAGTAAGGAAACTCTAAACCGACTATTGCTTCGCCAAACTTGGAGGATACTCCATCTTCGTGGGCCTCCCTTCATGGGCTTCATGTAGGCTCTGATAGTTGGGCCTAGTCGATACGTGCACCAGGTACCCTCATGGTAGGGTACCCGATAGGCATACCCATGTCAGTAGCCCCCGAGTACTTGTCTGATTCGAAGAGTCGGGCATGGACTCATACATCATGCACGTTATATTTTTTACATCTGTATTTAGAATTCTTATGAAATAGCACATGTTGGCTATGTCGAGTGTTTCATCGACTATGAGTTTTTGCTTATGATAGTCAAGGGATATTAGCTTAGCAGGCCCGGCACACACGACGGATCGGGGCCAGTTAACTACCATTTGTGGCAAAACCATACTAGCTTTCAATCAAACTCGAGTCCCCGGACTCGAATCTGGAACAAACTGGACAGACTCGAAACAGCCGTTGAGGTCTTACGGAATCGAACTGCAGTATAATTTTGAATCAACCCAACGCGTCCGTCGGGGATAATTCATCATGTCTGCTGACACGGAAAATTTAAGGATAACGCTGCTGGAGCGGTCCTTAGCCCAGCTCGACTGATCGGTGGGTCTTACCTTTGCACTATGCATGCAGCATCCAAGGATCGTCGGATCAACTCGGGAATATTTTGAGTGTGATTTTGCTTATGAACTTAGTCGAATGTTTCGTCGACTGACACTTTTGCCATTATTCTATCGGGTGCGCGACAGCGCTCCCGATGGGAGTAGCCCCCGAGATTGTGCTTTATTGCTTGCAATGGAGGATAATCTCAAAATCTTTTACCCTGCACATTTTAGTCAAAGAAATTTTTTGATACGCTCCCGATGGGAGTATGATGCTGCAGTCGAAAGAATTTCGACTGGCCTCTATGACTTTGCTAAAAACCAACCGAGACTTATGCGAGAGACCACCCGAAGATATCATCGAGTGACTTTTATGCCAGTTGTGAAAGAGAGAACAACGTCAGCAATGACGCATTTTGCGACTGCTATCTCTGACAAGCGGTGGCGTGCTTGGAGAGGCTTTGATAAGACGTGACCCTGTTTTGTGGGCCCGTTTTTGCAGAGCTGACCAGGGATGACGCCGCGTGGACTTGATTTGACCGTTCTGGCGCGATTTTCACGGGGCGTGATGATGGTTTCCTGGATTCTCGTGCGTAGTGGGCGGAGTGGCCGGCGACGGTTGCTCTCCGTGGCCGCCACGTGTATGGCCAGATTTCGCGCGGAGCGTATGCATTTGTTTTGACGGTTGCGATCGTTTTGCGATCTGTGGTAAATAGGGGGACGGCGCTGGCAGAGTTTTTTACTTGCCATTTGCCTCTGCGCCGCCCCTCGTCTCATCTTCCTCCTCGCGCCCACCTCCATTGCTCTGCGCCCAAGCTCTCTTCTCCCCCTCCTCCATCGTGCAATGGCGAAAGGTGGAGGCTCCAAGCGTGGTGCCGCCGCCGCTGCCGCGACCGATGCGGCCAAGGGCAAGAAGACCGTGGCGGGTACATCTGCATCCGCCGCGCTGAAGAAGGGCAGCGGGGACTGGGCGAAGTCCACCATCAAGGACGCCCATTTGGTCAAGTTCCGCGAGCAGGGGTATCTGCCACCCGCGGAGCAGCTCGCCGTCCGCGCGCCGTCGCCCAAGGAGGTACTCCCCGAACCACGCGCCAACGAGCGTGTTTGTTTTGCGGAGTTTTTGCCTAGGGGCTTTTCGCTTCCCCTCCACGACTTTCGTTCGTGGTCTTCTTTTTGCCTACGGGGTGCAGATCCATGATCTCACCCCAAATGGCATTATGCATATCGCGTGTTTCATCACGCTGTGCGAGTGCTTCCTCGGCGTCGCACCCAGCTGGGCGCTGTGGAAAGCCATCTTCATGGTACGGCCGAACAGAGGAGGTGGTCGCACCTACCCCGTTGGCGGCTGTGGAATCCAGGTGCGCAGCGACACCCGCTACTTCCGCCTGAAGACCGTCGACTCCGCTCAAGGCTGGAGGAAGGGTGGTTTTATGCGACTGTCGAGCAGGATGCAGCCGCCCCTTTCTCGACTGCTGCTTTCACCAGGACCAAGGCGTGGGATCACCAACTCTCAGCCGAAGAAATGGAGGAGGCAAGCCCTTTGCTGGCTCGGATCGGAGGCATGCTGGACAAGGTCACAGGCATCCATTTGATCGCCACCTTTGTGAAGAGGCGGGTGTGGCCCATCCGTGCCCGAGCGCACCCCATGTGGGAGTATGAAGGCGCGGGTGACATCACCCGAATGAACCCAGAGGAGCTTTCAAGGAGTGAGCTGCTGACGCATGTGCGGCACATCACCAACTTGACGACAGGCGACACTTGCAACGTCGACTGCCCTGTTGCACCATATGGGTTGGAGAACCCTTTGCTTGAGGTATGTATGTTATAGCCTGCTTGCAATGAAGAGTTTGCCACTCGCATGTTCTGCGATATGCGATTTTTGATTCTGACTTTGCAATTTGTGATGTATGCTATGCAGGGTCACTCGACTGCTGCCTCCCTTCCTCCTCTGCCTGAAAATGGCGAGACTGAAGAAACACAGGCACAGGTGGTGGACCCGAAAGGGGATCAGTCGCCCATCCCTTCTGCCACCACTTCACATGTGGAGGAGGTCGAGGAGGAAGCAGCAGAAGAGTCCAATCTGAAGACAAGGCCCCTCTGACCAAGAAGTCGATACCGCGCCACCGAAGCGGCGTCGACTGGCCAAGAAGGCGCCTTCTGCTGCAAGTTCACCCGCGAAGGAGCAGGGCTTGGAGGATGACGAGGAATCAGGTTCACCACCTGTTTTCCAAGCCGCTCCTTTGCGTGCGTGCTCAACAAGCTCAACTCTTCCTCTTCAGTCGAGTGGTACCCCAGCCTTTGGGGGACCAATTTTTGGCGACTCCGAAGATGAGGAAGATGAGGAGCACAGGTATGTGTTTTTTGAGTATGATATGAATTTTGTGCTGTCACATATTTGTGCTGACCACCTTTTGCTTTGTTGTGTTGCCACAGCGCTGAAAACAATCAGCCTGGGACTCCTCCAGTCGAGAATGTTCCAACCCTGGAGCACTCGAATCTGCACCGACTGGAAACGAGGCTGCCCAGCCAATGGCCACTGACGCTGTCGTTGAGACAGCCAAGGCGGCAACTCCAGATGTCGGGACATCAGTCGCGGCTCCTGAGCCGTGGATGAACCACGTGAGTAGTTTTTGCTTGACCCGTTTAGTTGTAGGTCTGTGAGAGTTTGATTTTTGCTGAATTCGTGTGCTCGCAGCCCTTCTACCACACCTTGGCAGATTCTGCCAAGGCTTATGTCCAGGTGGAGCAGGAGAGGGACACCATGCGCGCCGAGCTAGAGCGGCTCAGTCGTGAGTTCTCCTTTTTGCTTTTGTTTTGCCGAACTTCTTTTTGCAATGCTTGATTTTGTCGAGTATTGAATGCACGTGATTTTGCTGGGCCAGGCGAGAAGAAGGAGCTGGAAGACGCACTCGCCGCGCAGCGCGAAGAGTCGAAGAAAGAGCTGGCTGCCGCCACCAACTCAGCCGCTGCACGCGAGCGAGATATGCTGACCAGCTCGCGGCACTCGCGCAGGTCATGGGAGGTGAGTAATCTTTTCTCCTTTTGATATGACGATATAACTTGTCGAGTGTCGTAAAATGACTTATGCCTGTTTTGAATTGTGCAGAAGCTGTTGGCGCACCGGCCTCTGCGGACGTGGCGAGTGACGATCTTTCGCTGGAACAGGCTGTGGGCGGCTTAGGCGCTCTATGCAACCAGGCGAAAGAAGCACTCGCCAAATCGACGAGCACACTTGGCGCTGTATACCAAGTGGTGTTCCCGACTGGCGTAGTGCCGTCGACGGTGGATGACTTCGCCACGTGTTTGGCCCCGGGACGTCCACCATGGCGGGTTTCGCTCGCGCCAACACGGTACGCGGATCCGAGTCCACCATCAAGCTTCTTATGGGACATGGGATAGATTGCGACTATGAGGCAGCACTGTCTGCGTTCCCTCAGAAGCCAGATGGGAAGCCCATTTCCTGAAGGGGGTGAGCGGAGCCGCCGCGCGACTGGCCGAAGTTTTTATGAACACCATGGAGCGCCGGGCACTCGAGACTGCCAATCGTCTGCTTAGGAAATCGAAATCTTAGGTTTAGGGTAGCTGTACCCTTTTGCTTTTTTATGCCTTGTAATGATACCTTCTGAACTGCGCGAGTCTGCGCTTTGTTTGTGCTACCTTGTTTATGCAAACTGTCTTTTGCTAATGTCTTTCACTCGAAGAGTTGTATGCTTATGATGAGTTTAGCTTCTGACACAAACTTTGTGTTTGTGATTATGCTCTTTGAACAGTCACGAGAACCTGCTACTGCGACTAGTTCCTCGCAGGCTCCAATCACCACCCGATCCCAGGGTCAGGTGGCAAATGATGCCAAGGTGATGGAGTATATGAAGGCCAAATTTGTGAGAATGGAGCAAGATCTGAAGGACGCCCAGGCTGAGCTGAATCGATTGAGGGCAGACCCGCGTTGGCCACCCAACGCGAGGAATATGTGCTCGGGGAGATGGATCTTGTGAACAGGCAACTCGAGTGTAAGTTCGAGTCTTGCTCTGTTTACAAGCTTTTTGCGTAGCTTTTGTCCTTTTGATCTGACTGGTGCGCCCGTGTTTGTAGGCTTTGTCGACAACTTCCAGGCTGAAAAGATTCGCGTGGAAGGGCGTCTGGATAGCGTGGTTGACGACCCTACGACTGGGCGTCAACACTTTTGGCTTGATAGGTACCATGCCCGCATACTCGCCACCCTGAAGGATCGCGTCTGGCGAAGTGCTGAACTGCTGGAGTTATGCCGGGCAGCGTTTATTCGCCTGAACGAGACTCTTTTTCCTTCGGGGCCACAACCACAAGGGATTCGTGCTGTGTTGAACATCTTCCGCAAACAAATCCCATTCGAGAGTTGCTGTCTCAAGACTTGTGATTGGAGCCAACGCTGCAATGGCGTATATGCGTAGTCGAAAACCAAGGTTGGTGTTGCGGACACCTGCAGCCGGAGAGGTTCTCGAACAAAAAGACCTGGATGACACGATCCAAGCTGCGGAGACACTAATCGAGTGCACTCGCGAACAGCTTTGCGGTCCCGAGCTGCCCGTAAAGGACGAGCCTGAGGATTAGAATAGTTTGCGAGTGCAATTTTTGTATAGGGGCAGCCCCCGAGTGTAATTTTTGACTCTTTGTATATTGTATAGTTTGTATACTTTGATTTTTTGTCGAGCCCCCGAGTCAGTCGAGCGGGGTTTGTGAAATGTGTTGGTTGTGAACCAATGACTGTGCAGCCCCCGAGTATTCGAGTGCGGCTGCAGAGTTTTTGTGTTCTTTGTTGGATCCTTGTTACGCAGCCCCCGAGCATTCGGTGCGGCTAAGGCATTGTGTTTCTGCAAGAGCGAGAGCTCATTTGATCGATAACACAGCCCCCGAGGGTTTCGGGTGCGGTTAAGGTATGAATTATGCGGGTAGTAGTACAAAGAAGTCGAAGGAACATTGATTTTATTCCTCTTTTGAATGTTAGGCTGCAGGCCGCCTCATTAAAAACCTTCCAGTCCCCTTAGGTACCCTGGTAAGGAAAAGAGCGCGTCTGAAACCTGCAGCCATCCGACATATAGCCTATTACATTGTATGACTGTGAGCACTTTATGCGTAGAAACGGCGCAGATGCGCAACGTTCCAAGGATTATGAGAGAGTTCGCCTGTCTTCGCGTGCTTCAGTCGATATGCGCCTCCACCAAGGACCTCCGTGATGATGAAGGGACCCTCCCATGGGGAAGCGAGCTTGTGCACCTTCTTTTGCTTCAGTCGAAGAACCAGGTCGCCAACGACGAAGGACCTGGTTCGCAGTCGACGGCTATGGTAGTTGCGGAGATCTGCTGGTAAACAGCTGTGCGGGCCAAGGCCGTGTCTCGCGCTCATCGAGTAAGTCGACTGCGTCTTCGAGTGCTCTTCTTCGCGTCTCTTCATTGTATGCTTCAACTCGTGGCATTGAACCTTACATCTGATGGCAGAATTGCCTCTGCACCATAGACCATGAAGAATGGGTGAACTGCGTAGAAGTGTTGGGAGTTGTGCGTAGGCTCCATAGCACAGATGGTAGTTCTTCGACCCAAGCACCCGCAGCTCTTTTGAGTGGCACCAGGAGGCGCTTCTTGATCCCACTCGTCACAAGTCCATTGGCCTTTTCGACTTGGCCATTGGATTGTGGATGTGCCACGGATGCGTAGTTGAGCGTAATGTCCTGCTCTTTGCAGAAGGTTTTGAACTCCTCAGCCGTGAAGTTTGTGCCGTTATCAGTGATGATACTGTTTGGGACACCGAAGCGGTAGATGATGCTCTTTATGAAGTTGACTGCCGTAGTAGCAGTCGAATTTGTGATGGGGACCGCCTCGATCCACTTTGTGAACTTGTCGACTGCCACCAGTAGGTGAGTATGCCCGCCATGCGATGATTTTTTGAGTGGCCCAACCATATCGAGCCCCCATTGGGCGAAAGGCCAGGCCAGCGGTATAGTCTTCAACGCCGATGCGGGTGCGTGCGGCCTTGTTGCGAATTTCTGGCAGCCGACGCACCTTTTGACTATGTCCTCCGCGTCTTTGAGTGCTGTAGGCCAGTAAAACCCTGCGCGAAAGGCTTTGGCTACGAGTGATCGACTGCTGGCGTGATGCCCACAGGTACCTGCATGAATGTCTCGAAGTATGGCTTGGCCATCTTCGAATGCGATGCATCTTTGGAACATACCTGATATGCTGCGCTTGTATAACTCGCCGTTGATAACGGTGTATGCTTTTGATCTTCGAGTCACGCGTCGGGACTCGGTTATGTCATCTGGTAGCTCGCCACGGAGTATGTAAGCCAGAAAAGGTTGAGTCCAAGTTGGCTCAATGAGGAATACCTCGACTGGGGGGTCCTCTGTGCTAGGCATTTGCTTTTGGGTGGCGTAGTCGACGGAGGAGGCTCTCGTTTCTCCTTGATAGATCTGTGTTCGATGCGCTCGAGGAAGACACCAGGTGGAATTTGTGCGCCAGTTGAGCCAAGATTGGCTAGCATGTCTGCTTCTTCGTTACTTTCCCTTCCTATGTGCCTCAACTCGCAGCCCTCGAAGCTGCCCTCCAGTGTGTTGTACAGGTCGCGATAAGCGATCATGTTGTCCGCGATTGCGTCGCAGGCCTTCATTGTTTGCTGCACCACGAGATTGGAGTCGCCGTAGATCATCAATCGAGTGCACCCAAGTGCTTTTGCCATCCGCATGCCATGGATCAGAGCCTCGTATTCAGCCTCGTTATTGGAGGGTAGTTTGAATCCCATCTGCAAAACATAACGTAGCTTGTCCCCTTTTGGTGATATGAGGATGACGCCTGCGCCTGCCCTTCGTGTTTCTTGGACCCATCGAAGTACATGGTCCAGGAATTGGACACGTCTGGTGCTCCAGGTAATTGGGCCTCTATCCACTCGGTTGTGAAGTCGGGTAGGACTTGTGCTTTGATAGCCTTCGGGTGCTCGTACTTGATGTCTCTTGGAGCCAGCTCGATGAGCCATTTTGCGACTCGACCCGTTGCATTGGGGTTTGTGAGGATATCACCGATTGCTGAGTTACTTACCACGGTGATCGGGTGCTCGGTGAAGTAGTGTGTCAACTTCCTTGAGGACATGAATACAGCGTATGCCAGCTTTTGATAGTGCGGGTACCGCTGTTTTGATATGGAGAGAACCTCGCTCAGGTAGTAGACTGGACGTTGTATGCTTTGGATGTGCCCCTCCTCCATGCGTTCGACTACCAGTACGGTGCTCACCACCCTGTTTGTAGCCGAGACATACAGGTAGAGTGGTTCCCGTTCCTTAGGTGCGACGAGGATCGGAGGGCTTGTGAGGATCCGCTTGAGATCTGTGAAGGCTGCTTCAGCTTCTGGCGTCCACTCGAACTTGTCCGCCTTCTTCATCAGTCGATAGAATGGTAAGCCTTTTCACCCAGTTTGCTGATGAATCGACTGAGCGCTGCTACTCGTCCTGCTAGTTTCTGCACATCGTGAAGCTTTGAAGGCCTTTGCATTGTGAGGATGGCCTGTATTTTCTCCGGGTCTGCTTCGATTCCACGGCAGAGACTAGGTACCCTAGAGCTGCCCGGCTGGAACGCCGAACGTGCACTTCTTAGGATTGAGCTTGATATGGAAGCGTTTGAGGTTTGCGAACGTCTCCCTCAAATCGTCGAGTAGTGTGTGTTCTTCCCTTGTGGTAATGACAATGTCATCCACGTAGACCTGGACGTTGCGTCCATTTGCTTTTTGAGGCAGTCCTGCATCATGCGCTGGTATGTTGCACCCGCGTTTTTGAGCCCAAAGGGCATAGTTGTGTAGCAGTAGACCCCGAGTGGGGTTATGAACGCCGTTTTTTCTTCGTCTTCTTGCTTCATCCTTATCTGGTGATAACCTGAGTAAGCATCCAGAAAGGAGAGTCGTGCGCATCCGGCGGTGGAGTCGACGATCTGGTCGATCGGGTAGCGGGAAGTGATCCTTTGGACAGCACTTGTTCAGCGCTGTGAAGTCCACGCACATCCGAAGGATGTCTGTATGCTTCTTTCTACGAGTACGGGTTGGCCACCCATTGTGATTTCTTGATTTCCCTAATGAATCCTGCTGCGAGTAACCGGTCGACTTCAGATTCGACTGCGGTTCGCTTTGGGCCGGAGATTCGACGCATCGTTTGCTTGACTGGCTTTGCATCTGGAAACAATTGGAGAGAGTGCTCGGCGAATTCCCTGGGAATACCTGGCATGTCGGCTGGACACCACGCAAATATTTCCCAGTTCTCACGGAGGAATTCGACGAGCGCGCCTTCCTATGCGATAGGCAGGCTCGAAGATATGTTGACTGTCTTGGACGGATCGGTCGGGTGCACCTGATGCGACCTTGTGTCATTTGTAGCATTGAAGGATCTGTCGACTGCCAACTTCTTATGCTCCGGAAGGAGTGTGCGGTCGTTGGTAATCGCCAAGTCGGCGAGTGATTCTTCCACCCCGAACATCTCGGAGATTTTGCTGAACTCGCGGTCGCAAGCATCGGACCTTTGAAAGTTTCCACGGACAGTGATGACTCCCTTTGGTCCTGGCATCTTCAGCGTGAGGTACGCATAGTGTGGCACCGCCATGAATCGAGCAAACGTCGGGCGACCAAGAATAGCATGGTATTGTGATTTCCAGTCGACGACCTCGAACTCAATCGACTCTGTCCTGAAGTGGCTTTGTCCCCGAACGTAACGTCGAGTTGTATGGTGCCTTCTGGGCTAATTGCTTTGCCAGGAACGATACCGTGGAAGGTATTTGAAGATTTTGGGAGGTTTTCGACTGACCTGTTCATTTTGCGGAGCGTGTCCGCGAAGATGATGTTTATGCCGCTGCCTCCATCCATGAAGACCTTGGTCATGGCGTAGCCTCCTATTTGCGCGTCGAGTACCAGAGCCGCGTGCCCTGGTCGAACTACAGCTGGGGGATGATCCTCTCGACTGAAGCTTATGATGGTTTCCGATCCCTTCAGAAATTCGGCACGGCAGGAGGTGCCATGACAGCCATGTTCACTGTCGAGTGATTAGCTTTTGCTGCCTGTTGGAGGGCGACCCTTTTGTATCATGTACATCTGCCCGTGGGGCTGTGGATATTGATCATCTTCCGCCCGTAGTACGGGTTGTATGGCACCTGCGAGGTTTGCGCCTGGAGCAGGCTGTGGTGGTGGTTGCGGTGGCGGCTGTGGCGCCATGAGAGCGGGCACAGCGTTCGGCTGTGGTGCGGGTGCAGGCGTAGGCTGAGCAGGTGGGGCCGTACCTTTTGAGTCGTATC